>JAFBMS010000114.1:0-609107 GCA_019788955.1 Albula glossodonta | reverse complement strand
AAAAGAAGTGACAAGGAATGGATTAAATGGCAGAAAACGCGAGGAGTCAGTTGAGCCCAAAACCAAAAACAACGTAAGCCGCGGACCTGAAAAAAGTCTGAAAAATCGGACCCCTAAAAAGTATTCATTTTTCTGCTCAAAATTGCTGGGAATAGCCTGCAGATAGCAGACACGAAGAAATAAGTGACCAGGAATGGATTAAATGGCAGAAAATGCGAGGAGTCAGTTGAGCCAAAACCGAAAAAAAACGTAAGCCGCGGACCTGAAAAAGTCTGAAAAATCGGACCCCTAAAAAGTAATGATTTTTCTGCTCAAAATTGCTGGAATAGCCTGCAGATAGCAGACACAAAGAAATAGTCACCAGGAATGGATTAAATGGCAGAAACGCGAGGTGTCAGTTGAGCCCAAAACCGAAAAAAACGTAAGCCACGGACCTGAAAAAAGTCTGAAAAATCGGACCCCTAAAAACTATTGATTTGTCTGCTCAAAATTGCTGGGAAGAGCCTGCAGATAGCAGACAAGAAGAAATAAGTGACCAGGAATGGATTAAATGGCAGAAAACGCGAGGAGTCAGTTGAGCCCAAAACTGAAAAAACGTACGCCGCGGACCTGAAAAAAGTCTGAAAAATCGGACCCCTAAAAGTATTGATTTTCTGCTCAAAATTGCTGGGAATAGCCTGCAGATAGCAGACACGCAGAAATAAGTGACCAGGAATGGATTAAATGGCAGAAAACGCGAGGAGTCAGTGGAGCCCAAAACCGAAAAAAACGTAAGCCACGGACCTGAAAAAAGTCTGAAAAATCTGACCCCTAAAAACTATTGATTTTTCTGATCAAAATTGCTGGGAATAGCCTGCAGATTGCAGACACAAAGAATGAAGTCACCAGGAATGGATTAAATGGCAGAAAACGCGAGGAGTCAGTTGAGCCCAAAACAGAAAAACACGTAAGCCGCGGACCTGAAAAAAGTCTGAAAAATCGGACCCCTAAAAAGTATAAATTTTTCTGCGCAGAATTGCTGGGAATAGCCTGCAGATAGCAGACACGAAGAAATAAGTCACCAGGAATGGATTAAATGGCAGAAAACGCGAGGAGTCAGTTGAGCCCAAAACCGAAAAAAACGTAAGCCGCGGACCTGAAAAAGTCTGAAAAATTGGACCCCTAAAAAGTATACATTTTTCTGCTCAAAATTGCTGGGAATAGCCTGCAGATAGCAGACACGAAGAAATAAGTGACCAGGAATGGATTAAATAGCAGAAAATGCGACGAGTCCATTGAGCCCAAAACCGAAAAAAACATAAGCCGCGGACCTGAAAAAAGTCTGAAAAATCGGACCCCTAAAAAGTATACATTTTTCTGCTCTAACTTGCTGGGAATAGCCTTCAGATAGCACACACAAAGAAATAAGTGACCAGGAATGGATTAAATGGCAGAAAACGTGAGGAGTGAGTTGAGCCAAAAACCGAAAAAAACGTAAGCCGCGGACCTGAAAAAAGTCTGAAAAATCGGATCCCCAGAAAGTAATGATTTTTCTGCTCTAAATTGCTGAGAATTGCCTGTAGAGTGCAGACACGATGAAAGAAGTGACCAGGAATGGATTAAATGGCAGAAAACGCGAGGAGTCAGTTGAGCCCAAAACCGAAAAAAACGTAAGCCGCGGACCTGAAAAATCTCTGAAAAATCGGACCCCTAAAAAGTATTGATTATTCTGCTCAAAATTGCTTGGAATAGCCTGCAGATAGCAGACACAAAGAAATAAGTCACCAGGAATGGATTAAATGGCAGGAAACGCGAGGAGTCAGTGGAGCCCAAAACCGAAAAAAACGTAAGCCGCGGACCTGAAAAAGTCAGAAAAATCGGACCTACAGAAAGTATTGATTTCTCTGCTCAAAATTGCTGGGAATAGCCTGCAGATAGCAGACACAAAGAAATAAGTGACCAGGAATGGATTAAATGGCAGAAAATGTGAGGAGTCAGTGGAGCCCAAAACCGAAAAAAACGTAAGCCGCGGACCTGAAAAAAGTCTGAAAAATCGGACCCCTAAAAAGTATTGATTATTCTGCTCAAAATTGCTGAGAATAGCCTGCAGATAGCAGACACAAAGAAATAAGTGACCAGGAATGGATTAAATGGCAGAAAATGTGAGGAGTCAGTTGAGCCCAAAACCGAAAAAAACGTAAGCCGCGGACCTGAAAAAGTCAGAAAAATTGGACCTCCAGAAAGTATTGATTTCTCTGCTCAAAATTGCTGGGAATAGCCTGCAGATAGCAGACACAAGGAAATAAGTGACCAGGAATGGATTAAATAGCAGAAAATGCGACGAGTCCATTGAGCCCAAAACCGAAAAAAACATAAGCCGCGGACCTGAAAAAAGTCTGTAAAATCGGACCCCTAAAAAGTATTGATTTTTCTGCTGAAAATTGCTGGGAATAGCCTGCAGATAGCAGACACAAAGAAATCAGTGACCAGGAATGGATTAAATGGCAGGAAACGTGAGGAGTCAGTTGAGCCCAAAACCGAAAAAAACGTAAGCCGCGGACCTGAAAAAAGTCTGTAAAATCGGACCCCTAAAGAGTATTGATTTTTCTGCTGAAAATTGCTGGGAATAGCCTGCAGATAGCAGACACGCAGAAATAAGGTCACCAGGAATGGATTAAATGGTAGAAAACGCGAGGAGTCCATGTAGCCCAAAACCGAAAAAAACGTAAGCCGCGGACCTGAAAAAAGTCAGAAAAATCGGACCTATAGAAAGTATTGATTTTTCTGCTCAAAATTGCTGGGAATAGCCTGCAGATAGCAGACACGCAGAAATAAGTGACCAGGAATGGATTAAATGGCAGAAAACGCGAGTAGTCAGTTGAGCCCAAAACCGAAAAAACGTAAGCCGCGGACCTGAAAAAAGTCTGAAAAATCGGACCCATAAAAAGCATTGATTTTTCTGCTCAAATTGCTGGGAATAGCCTGCAGATAGCAGACACAAAGAAATAAGTGACCAGGAATGGATTAAATGGCAGAAACGTGAGGAGTCAGTTGAGCCCAAAACCGGAAAAAACGTAAGCCGCGGACCTGAAAAAAGTCTGAAAAATCGGACCCCTAAAAGTATTGATTTTTCTGTCTAAATTGCTGAGAATAGCCTGCAGATAGCAGACACGAGAAATAAGTCACCAGGAATGGATTAAATGGCAGAAAAGCGAGGAGTCAGTTGAGGCCCAAACCGAAAACAACGTAAGCCGCGGACCTGAAAAAAGTCTGAAAAATCGGACCCCTAAAAAGTATTGATTTTTCTGCTGAAAATTGCTGGGAATAGCCTGCAGATAGCAGACACGCAGAAATAAGTCACCAGGAATGGATTAAATGCAGACACGCGAGGAGTCAGTTGAGCCCAAAACCGAAAAAAACGTAAGCCGCGGACCTGAAAAAGTCAGAAAAATCGGACCTCCAGAAAGTATTGATTTTTCTGCTCAAAATTGCTGGAATAGCCTGCATATAGCAGACACGCAGAAACAGTGACCAGGAATGGATTAAATGGCAGGAAACGTGAGGAGTCAGTTGAGCCTAAAACCGAAAAAAACATAAGCCGCGGACCTGAAAAAAGTCTGAAAAATCGGACCCATAAAAAGTATTGATTATTCTGCTCAAAATTGCTTGGAATAGCCTGCAGATTGCAGACACGAAGAAATAAGTCAGCAGGAATGGATTAAATGGCAGAAAACGCGAGGAGTCAGTTGAGGCCAAAACCGAAAAAAACGTAAGCCGCGGACCTGAAAAAAGTCTGTAAAATCGGACCCCTAAAAAGTATTGATTTTTCTGCTGAAAATTGCTGGGAATAGCCTGCAGATAGCAGACACGCAGAAATAAGTCACCAGGAATGGATTAAATGGCAGACAACGCGAGGAGTCAGTTGAGCCCAAAACCGAAAAAAACGTAAGCCGCGGACCTGAAAAAGTCAGAAAAATCGGACCTCCAGAAAGTATTGATTTTTCTGCTCAAAATTGCTGGGAATAGCCTGCAGATAGCAGACACGCAGAAATAAGTCACCAGGAATGGATTAAATGGCAGAAAACGCGAGGAGTCAGTTGAGCCCAAAACCGAAAAAAACATAAGCCGCGGACCTGAAAAAAGTCTGAAAAATCGGACCCATAAAAAGTATTGATTATTCTGCTCAAAATTGCTTGGAATAGCCTGCAGATAGCAGACACAAAGAAATAAGTGACCAGGAATGGATTAAATGGCAGGAAACGTGAGGAGTCAGTTGAGCCCAAAACCGAAAAAAACGTAAGCCGCGGACCTGAAAAAAGTCTGAAAAATCGGACCCCTAAAAGGTATTGATTTTTCTGTTCTAAATTGCTGAGAATTGCCTGCAGATTGCAGACACGAAGAAATAAGTCACCAGGAATGGATTAAATGGCAGAAAACGCGAGGAGTCAGTTGAGCCCAAAACCGAAAAAAACGTAAGCCGCGGACCTGAAAAAAGTCTGTAAAATCGGACCCCTAAAAAGTATTGATTTTTCTGCTGAAAATTGCTGGGAACAGCCTGCAGATAGCAGACACGCAGAAATAAGTCACCAGGAATGGATTAAATGGCAGACAACGCGAGGAGTCAGTTGAGCCCAAAACCGAAAAAAACGTAAGCCGCGGACCTGAAAAAGTCTGAAAAATCGGACCTCCAGAAAGTATTGATTTTTCTGCTCAAAATTGCTGGGAATAGCCTGCAGATAGCAGACACGCAGAAATAAGTCACCAGGAATGGATTAAATGGCAGAAAACGCGAGGAGTCAGTTGAGCCTAAAACCGAAAAAAACATAAGCCGCGGACCTGAAAAAAGTCTGAAAAATCGGACCCATAAAAAGTATTGATTATTCTGCTCAAAATTGCTTGGAATAGCCTGCAGATAGCAGACACAAAGAAATAAGTGACCAGGAATGGATTAAATGGCAGAAAACGCGAGGAGTCAGTTGAGCCCAAAACCGGAAAAAACGTAAGCCGCGGACCTGAAAAAAGTCTGAAAAATCGGACCCCCAGAAAGTATTGATTTTTCTGTTCTAAATTGCTGAGAATTGCCTGCAGATTGCAGACACGAAGAAATAAGTCAGCAGGAATGGATTAAATGGCAGAAAACGCGAGGAGTCAGTTGAGGCCAAAACCGAAAAAAACGTAAGCCGCGGACCTGAAAAAAGTCTGTAAAATCGGACCCCTAAAAAGTATTGATTTTTCTGCTGAAATATGCTGGGAATAGCCTGCAGATAGCAGACACGCAGAAATAAGTCACCAGGAATGGATTAAATGGCAGACAACGCGAGGAGTCTGTTGAGCCGAAAACCGAAAAAAACGTAAGCCGCGGACCTGAAAAAGTCAGAAAAATCGGACCTCCAGAAAGTATTGATTTTTCTGCTCAAAATTGCTGGGAATAGCCTGCAGATAGCAGACACGCAGAAATAAGTCACCAGGAATGGATTAAATGGCAGAAAACGCGAGGAGTCAGTTGAGCCCAAAACCGAAAAAAACGTAAGCCGCGGACCTGAAAAAAGTCTGAAAAATCGGACCCCTAAAAGGTATTGATTTTTCTGTTCTAAATTGCTGAGAATTGCCTGCAGATTGCAGACACGAAGAAATAAGTCACCAGGAATGGATTAAATGGCAGAAAACGCGAGGAGTCAGTTGAGGCCAAAACCGAAAAAAACGTAAGCCGCGGTCCTGAAAAAAGTCTGTAAAATCGGACCCCTAAAAAGTATTCATTTTTCTGCTCAAAATTGCTGGGAATAGCCTGCAGATAGCAGACACGAAGAAATAAGTGACCAGGAATGGATTAAATGGCAGAAAACGCGAGGAGTCAGTTGAGCCCAAAACCAAAAAAAACGTAAGCCGCGGACCTGAAAAAAGTCTGAAAAATCGGACCCCTAAAAACTATTGATTTTTCTGATCAAAATTGCTGGGAATAGCCTGCAGATTGCAGACACTACGAAATAAGTCACCAGGAATGGATTAAATGGCAGAAAACGCGAGGAGTCAGTTGAGCCCAAAACCGAAAAAAACGTAAGCCGCGGACCTGAAAAAAGTCTGAAAAATCGGACCCCTAAAAACTATTGATTTTTCTGATCAAAATTGCTGGGAATAGCCTGCAGATAGCAGACACGCAGAAATAAGTCACCAGGAATGGATTAAATGGCAGAAAACGCGAGGAGTCAGTTGAGCCCAAAACCGAAAAAAACGTAAGCCACGGACCTGAAAAAAGTCTGAAAAATCTGACCCCTAAAAACTATTGATTTTTCTGATCAAAATTGCTGGGAATAGCCTGCAGATTGCAGACACGAAGAAATAAGTGACCAGGAATGGATTAATTGGCAGAAAACGTGAGGAGTCAGTTGAGCCCAAAACCGAAAAAAAACGTAAGCCGCGGACCTGAAAAAAGTCTGAAAAATCGGACCCCTGAAAAGTATTGATTTTTCTGCTCAAAATTGCTGGGAATAGCCTGCAGATAGCAGACACGCAGAAATAAGTGACCAGGAATGGATTAAATGGCAGGAAACGCGAGAAGTCAGTTGAGCCCGAAACCGAAACAAACGTAAGCCGCGGACCTGAAAAACTCAGAAAAATCGGACCTCCAGAAAGTATTGATTTTTCTGCTGAAAATTGCTGGGAATAGCCTGCAGACACGAAGAAATAAGTCACCAGGAATGGATTAAATAGCAGAAAACGCAACGAGTCCATTGAGCCCAAAACCAAAAAAAACGTAAGCCGCGGACCTGAAAAAACTGTGAAAAGTCGGACCCCTAAAAAGTACTGATTATTCTGCTCAAAATTGCTGGGAATAGCCTGCAGATAGCCAACACAAAGAAATAAGTCACCAGGAATGGATTAAATGGCAGGAAACGCAAACAGTCAGTTCAGCCCAAACCAAAAAAAACGTAAGCCGCGGACCTGAAAAAGTCAGAAAAATCGGACCTCCAGAAAGTATTGATTTTTCTGCTCAAAATTGCTGGGAATAGCCTGCAGATAGCAGACACGAAGAAATAAGTGACCAGGGATGGATTAAACAGCAGAAAACGCGACGAGTCCATTGAGCCCAAAACCAAAAAAAACGTAAGCCGCGGACCTGAAAAAACTGTGAAAAGTCGGACCCCTAAAAAGTACTGATTATTCTGCTCAAAATTGCTGGGAATAGCCTGCAGATAGCCAACACAAAGAAATAAGTCACCAGGAATGGATTAAATGGCAGGAAACGCGAACAGTCAGTTCAGCCCAAACCAAAAAAAACGTAAGCCGCGGACCTGAAAAAGTCAGAAAAATCGGACCTCCAGAAAGTATTGATTTTTCTGCTCAAAATTGCTGGGAATAGCCTGAAGATAGCAGACACGAAGAAATAAGTGACCAGGAATGGATTAAACAGCAGAAAATGCGACGAGTCCATTGAGCCCAAAATCGAAAAAAACATAAGCCGCGGACCTGAAAAAAGTCTGAAAAATCGGACCCATAAAAAGTATTGATTATTCTGCTCAAAATTGCTTGGAATAGCCTGCAGATAGCAGACACAAAGAAATAAGTGACCAGGAATGGATTAAATGGCAGGAAACGTGAGGAGTCAGTTGAGCCCAAAACCGGAAAAAACGTAAGCCGCGGACCTGAAAAAAGTCTGAAAAATCGGACCCCTAAAAGGTATTGATTTTTCTGTTCTAAATTGCTGAGAATTGCCTGCAGATTGCAGACACGAAGAAATAAGTCAGCAGGAATGGATTAAATGGCAGAAAACGCGAGGAGTCAGTTGAGGCCAAAACCGAAAAAAACGTAAGCCGCGGACCTGAAAAAAGTCTGTAAAATCGGACCCCTAAAAAGTATTGATTTTTCTGCTGAAAATTGCTGGGAATAGCCTGCAGATAGCAGACACGCAGAAATAAGTCACCAGGAATGGATTAAATGGCAGACAACGCGAGGAGTCAGTTGAGCCCAAAACCGAAAAAAACGTAAGCCGCGGACCTGAAAAAGTCAGAAAAATCGGACCTCCAGAAAGTATTGATTTTTCTGCTCAAAATTGCTGGGAATAGCCTGCAGATAGCAGACACGCAGAAATAAGTCACCAGGAATGGATTAAATGGCAGAAAACGCGAGGAGTCAGTTGAGCCCAAAACCGAAAAAAACGTAAGCCGCGGACCTGAAAAAAGTGTGAAAAATCGGACCCCTAAAAAGTATTGATTATTCTGCTCAAAATTGCTGGGAATAGCCTGCAGATAGCAGACACTACGAAATAAGTCACCAGGAATGGATTAAATGGCAGAAAACGTGAGGAGTCAGTTGAGCCCAAAACCGAAAAAAACGTAAGCCGCGGACCTGAAAAAAGTCTGAAAAATCGGACCCCTAAAAAGTATTGATTTTTCTGATCAAAATTGCTGGGAATAGCCTGCAGATAGCAGACACAAAGAAATAAGTCACCAGGAATGGATTAAATGGCAGAAAACGCGAGGAGTCAGTTGAGCCCAAAACCGAAAAAAACGTAAGCCGCGGACCTGAAAAAAGTCTGAAAAATCGGACCCCTAAAAACTATTGATTTTTCTGATCAAAATTGCTGGGAATAGCCTGCAGATTGCAGACACGAAGAAATAAGTGACCAGGAATGGATTAAATGGCAGAAAACGTGAGGAGTCAGTTGAGCCCAAAACCGAAAAAAACGTAAGCCGCGGACCTGAAAAAGTCAGAAAAATCGGACCTCCAGAAAGTATTGATTTTTCTGCTCAAAATTGCTGGGAATAGCCTGCAGACACGAAGAAATAAGTCACCAGGAATGGATTAAATAGCAGAAAACGCGACGAGTCCATTGAGCCCAAAACCAAAAAAAACGTAAGCCGCGGACCTGAAAAAACTGTGAAAAGTCGGACCCCTAAAAAGTACTGATTATTCTGCTCAAAATTGCTGGGAATAGCCTGCAGACACGAAGAAATAAGTCACCAGGAATGGATTAAATAGCAGAAAACGCGACGAGTCCATTGAGCCCAAAACCAAAAAAAACGTAAGCCGCGGACCTGAAAAAACTGTGAAAAGTCGGACCCCTAAAAAGTACTGATTATTCTGCTCAAAATTGCTGGGAATAGCCTGCAGATAGCCAACACAAAGAAATAAGTCACCAGGAATGGATTAAATGGCAGGAAACGCGAACAGTCAGTTCAGCCCAAACCAAAAAAAACGTAAGCCGTGGACCTGAAAAAAGTCTGAAAAATCGGACCCCTAAAAAGTATTGATTATTCTGCTCAAAATTGCTTGGAATAGCCTGCAGATAGCAGACACGCAGAAATAAGTGACCAGGAATGGATTAAATGGCAGAAAACGTGAGGAGTCAGTTGAGCCCAAAACCGAAAAAAAAGTAAGCCGCGGACCTGAAAAAAGTCTGAAAAATCGGACCCCTAAAAAGTATTGATTATTCTGCTCAAAATTGCTGGGAATAGCCTGCAGATAGCAGACACGCAGAAATAAGTCACCAGGAATGGATTAAATGGCAGAAAACGCGAGGAGTCAGTTGAGCCCAAAACCGAAAAAAACGTAAGCCGCGGACCTGAAAAAAGTCTGAAAAATCGGACCCCTAAAAAGTATTGATTTTTCTGCTCACAATTGCTGGGAATAGCCAGCAGATAGCACACAGAAAGAAATAAGTCACCAGGAATGTATTAAATGGCAGAAAACGCGAGGAGTCCATTGAGCCCAAAACCGAAAAAAACGTAAGCCGCGGACCTGAAAAAAGTCTGAAAAATCTGACCCCTAAAAAGTATTGATTTATCTGATCAAAATTGCTGGGAATAGCCTGCAGATTGCAGACACAAAGAAATAAGTCACCAGGAATGAATTATATGGCAGAAAACGTGAGGAGTCAGTTGAGCCCAAAACCGAAAAAAACATAAGCCGCGGACCTGAAAAAACTGTGAAAAATGGGACCCCTAAAAAGTACTGATTATTCTGCTCAAAATTGCTGGGAATAGCCTGCAGATAGCCAACACAAAGAAATAAGTCACCAGGAATGGATTAAATGGCAGGAAACGCGAGCAGTCAGTTCAGCCCAAAACTGAAAAAAACATAAGCCGCGGACCTGAAAAAAGTGTGAAAAATCTGACCCCTAAAAAGTATTGATTATTCTGCTCAAAATTGCTTGGAATAGCCTGCAGATAGCAGACACGCAGAAATAAGTCACCAGGAATGGATTAAATGGCAGAAAACGTGAGGAGTCAGTTGAGCCCAAAACCGAAAAAAAAGTAAGCCGCGGACCTGAAAAAAGTCTGAAAAATCGGACCCCTAAAAAGTATTCATTTTTCTGCTCAAAATTTCTGGGAATAGCCTGCAGATAGCAGACATGCAGAAATAAGTCACCAGGAATGGATTAAATGGCAGGAAACGCGAGGAGTCAGTTGAGCCCGAAACTGAAAAAAACCTAAGCCGCGGACCTGAAAAAACTGTGAAAAATTGGACCCCTAAAAAGTACTGATTTTTCTGCTCACAATTGCTGGGAATAGCCAGCAGATAGCACACACAAAGAAAAAAGTCACCAGGAATGTATTAAATGGCAGAAAACGCGAGGAGTCCATTGAGCCCAAAACCGAAAAAAACGTAAGCCGCGGACCTGAAAAAAGTCTGAAAAATCGGACCCCTAAAAAGTATTGATTTTTCTGCTCAAAATTGCTGGGAATAGCCTGCAGATAGCAGACACAAAGAAATCAGTGACCAGGAATGGATTAAATGGCAGGAAACGTGAGGAGTCAGTTGAGGCCAAAACCGAAAAAAACGTAAGCCGCGCACCTGAAAAAACTGTGAAAAATCGGACCCCTAAAAAGTACTGATTATTCTGCTCAAAATTGCTGGGAATAGCCTGCAGATAGCAGACACGCAGAAATAAGTCACCAGGAATGGATTAAATGGCAGAAAACGCGAGGAGTCCGTTGAGCCCAAAACTGAAAAAACGTAAGCCGCCGACCTGAAAAAGTCAGAAAAATCGGACCTCCAGAAAGTATTGATTTTTCTGCTCAAAATTGCTGGGAACAGCCTGCAGATAGCAGACACGAAGAAATAAGTCACCAGGAATGGATTAAATGGCAGAAAACGCGACGAGTCCATTGAGCCCAAAACCGAAAAAAACGTAAGCCGCGGACCTGAAAAAAGTCTGAAAAATCGGACCTCCAGAAAGTATTGATTTTTCTGATCAAAATTGCTGGGAATAGCCTGCAGACAGCAGACACGAAGAAATAAGTCACCAGGAATGGATTAAATAGCAGAAAACGCGACGAGTCCATTGAGCCCAAAACTGAAAAAACGTAAGCCGCGGACCTGAAAAAGTCAGAAAAATCGGACCTCCAGAAAGTATTGATTTTTCTGCTCAAAATTGCTGGGAACAGCCTGCAGATAGCAGACACGAAGAAATAAGTCACCAGGAATGGATTAAATGGCAGAAAACGCGACGAGTCCATTGAGCCCAAAACCAAAAAAAACGTAAGCCGCGGACCTGAAAAAAGTCTGAAAAATCGGACCCCTAAAAAGTATTGATTTTTCTGCTCAAAATTGCTGGGAATAGCCTGCAGATAGCAGACACAAAGAAATAAGTCACCAGGAATGGATTAAATGGCAGAAAACGCGAGGAGTCAGTTGAGCCCAAAACCGAAAAAAACGTAAGCCGCGGACCTGAAAAAAGTCTGAAAAATCGGACCCCTAAAAAGTATTGATTATTCTGCTCAAAATTGCTGGGAATAGCCTGCAGATAGCAGACACGAAGAAATAAGTCACCAGGAATGGATTAAATGGCAGAAAACGCGACGAGTCCATTGAGCCCAAAACCGAAAAAAACGTAAGCCGCGGACCTGAAAAAAGTCTGAAAAATCGGACCCCTAAAAAGTATTGATTTTTCTGCTCAAAATTGCTGGGAATAGCCTGCAGATAGCAGACACAAAGAAATAAGTCACCAGGAAAGGATTAAATAGCACAAAACGCGAGGAGTAAGTTGAGCCCAAAACCGAAAAAAACTTAAGCCGCGGACCTGAAAAAAGTCTGAAAAATCGGACCCCTAAAAAGTATTGATTATTCTGCTCAAAATTGCTGAGAATAGCCTGCAGATAGCAGACACGAAGAAATAAGTCACCAGGAATGGATTAAATGGCAGAAAACGCGAGGAGTCAGTTGAGCCCAAAACCGAAAAAAACGTAAGCCGCGGACCTGAAAAAAGTCTGAAAAATCGGACCCCTAAAAAGTATTGATTATTCTGCTCAAAATTGCTTGGAATAGCCTGCAGATAGCAGACACAAAGAAATAAGTCACCAGGAATGGATTAAATGGCAGGAAACGCGAGGAGTCAGTTGAGCCCAAAACCGAAAAAAACGTAAGCCGCGGACCTGAAAAAAGTCTGAAAAATCAGACCCCTAAAAAGTATTGATTATTCTGCTCAAAATTGCTTGGAATAGCCTGCAGATAGCAGACACAAAGAAATAAGTCACCAGGAATGGATTAAATGGCAGGAAACGCGAGGAGTCAGTGGAGCCCAAAACCGAAAAAAACGTAAGCCACGGACCTGAAAAAAGTCTGAAAAATCGGACCCCTAAAAAGTATTGATTTTTCTGCTCAAAATTGCTGGGAATAGCCTGCAGATTGCAGACACGACGAAATAAGTCACCAGTAATGGATTAAATGGCAGAAAACGTGAGGAGTCAGTTGAGGCCAAGTTGAAAAAGTCAGAATAATCGGACCTACAGAAAGTATTGATTTTTCTGCTCAAAATTGCTGGGAATAGCCTGCAGATTGCAGACACGACGAAATAAGTCACCAGTAATGGATTAAATGGCAGAAAACGTGAGGAGTCAGTTGAGGCCAAAACCGAAAAAAACGTAAGCCGCGGACCTGAAAAAAGTCTGAAAAATCGCACCCCTAAAAACTATTGATTATTCTGCTCTAACTTGCTGAGAATAGCCTGCAGATAGCAGACACAAAGAAAGAAGTCACCAGGAATGGATTAAATGGCAGAAAACGTGAGGAGTCAGTTGAGCCCAAAACAGAAAAACACGTAAGCCGCGGACCTGAAAAAAGTCTGAAAAATCGGACCCCTAAAAAGTATAAATTTTTCTGCGCAGAATTGCTGGGAATAGCCTGCAGATAGCAGACACGAAGAAATAAGTCACCAGGAATGGATTAAATAGCAGAAAACGCGAGGAGTCAGTTGAGCCCAAAACCGAAAAAAACGTAAGCTGCGGACCTGAAAAAAGTCTGAAAAATCGGACCCCTAAAAAGTATTGATTTTTCTGCTCAAAATTGCTGGGAATAGCCTGCAGATAGCAGACACGAAGAAATAAGTCACCAGGAATGGATTAAATGGCAGAAAACGCGAGGAGTCAGTTGAGCCCAAAACCGAAAAAAACGTAAGCCGCGGACCTGAAAAAAGTCTGAAAAATCGGACCCCTAAAAAGTATTCATTTTTCTGCTCAAAATTGCTGGGAATAGCCTGCAGATAGCAGACACAAAGAAATAAGTGACCAGGAATGGATTAAATAGCAGAAAACGCGAGGAGTCTGTTGAGCCCAAAACTGAAAAAAACGTAAGCCGCGGACCTGAAAAAAGTCTGAAAAATCTGACCCCTAAAAAGTATTGATTTTTCTGATCAAAATTGCTGGGAATAACCTGCAGATAGCAAACTAAAAGAAATAAGTCACCAGGAATGGATTAAATGGCAGAAACGGCGAGGAGTCAGTTGAGCCGAAAATCGAAAAAAACCGTAAGCCACGGACCTGAAAAAAGTCTGAAAAATCGGACCCCTAAGAATTATTGATTTTTCTGCTCTAAATTGCCTGGAATAGCCTGCAGATAGCAGACACGAAGAAATAACTCACCAGGAATGGATTAAATGGCATAAAACGCGAGGTGTCCGTTGAGCCCAAAACCGAAAAAAACGTTATAGCCGCGGACCTGAAAAAGTATGAAAAATTGGACCCCTAAAAAGTATTGATTTTTCTGCTTTAAATTGCTGGGAATAGCCTGCAGATAGAAGGCACGAAGAAATAAGTCACCAGGAATGGATTAAATGGCAAAAAACGCGAGGAGTCAGTTGAGCCCAAAACCGAAAAAAAAAACATAAGCTACGCACCTTAAAAAAATCTGAAAAATCAGACCCCTAGAAATTGTAGATTTTTCTGCTTAAAATCACCTGCAGATCGTAGATATGGAAGAAAAAGGCACCAGAAATGGATGAAATGGTAGAAAACGTGAGGATTCAGTTGTGCACTAAACCGAAAAAAAATGTAAGCCGCGGACCTGAAAAAAGTCTGAAAAATCGGCCCCCTAAAAAGTATTGATTTTTCTGCTCTAAATTGCTGGGAATACCCTGCAGATTGCAGACACGAAGAAAAAAGGCACCAGGAATGGATTAAATCGTAGAAAATGCAAGTAGTCAGTTGAGCCCAAATCCGAATAAAACGTAAGACCTGAAAAAAGTGGGGAAAATTGGATTCCCACAAATTCAGCATTTTTCTTCTTAAAATGGCTTGAAATCACCTGCAGATCGTAGATATGGAAGTGAAAGCCACCAGGAATGGATTAAATGGCAGAAAATGCGAGGAGTCAGTTGAGCCCAAAACTGAAAATAGCAGAAGACGCGGACCTGAAAAAAGGGAGGACTTCCACAAATTCAGCATTTT
Organism: Albula glossodonta; assembly: GCA_019788955.1. Classification (NCBI taxonomy): domain Eukaryota; kingdom Metazoa; phylum Chordata; class Actinopteri; order Albuliformes; family Albulidae; genus Albula; species Albula glossodonta. The sequence continues at coordinate 594,468 of JAFBMS010000114.1, read as the reverse complement.
TCTCCTTAAAATGGCTTGAAATCACCTGCAGATTGTAGATATGGAATTGAAAGGTAGCAGAAATAGATTAAATGGTAGAAAACGCGAGGAGTCAGTTGTGCCCAAATCCGAACTAAATGTAAGCTTGAAAAAACGTAAACCGGAAAAAAGTGAGAAAAATCAGACCCACACAAATTGTGGATTTTTCTGCTTAAAATGGTTGGAAATCACCTGCAGTAAGTTGATACAGAAGAAAAATGCACAAGAGATGGATTAAATGGTCGATGGCACTTCAGAATTGTCAGAAATGATTTGATGGTGAGTAAATGATGTTGCAGTCACGTTTGTCTAGGAGTAGAATCTTGCTTAGAAAAGAAGGCAGCTGGCCTGGAACGTTGAAAACTGAGAGGAAAATTGGGACTTACCTCCACCAGGTCGCTTCCTCAGTTCCTCAGACTAGCCCAAGCCGCTGTTCCGCCAGCGAAGAGCTCCACTACCGCTTGTCTCTCGAGTTTAGTTTTTTTTTTTCAAGGTGTTTTTCGTCAAGCACGGCAGTGTCACAAACAGGGAACAATAAGTTGATATGACAGAGTCGTGTCTTCTGCTGCCGCTCTGGTGTACTGAGGACATAGTTTGAAGCTCCTACCTTCCTCACAACCATATAGGGACCACTGAAACGTGTCCCAAACTCTTCTCTGTCAACAGGCGTAAGGACGAGGACCTTGTCCCCTGGAACAAAATAGCGTTGCACTGCCTTTCGGTCATAACGCCCTGTTACGGCCGACCACGACTGGTACCACTGAACATACAAAAGTCCCAACAGGTCTACACAAAGCACCAAGTTTATTTAAGGAAAAAGGAGAAAACAATGTAGCAGGTTCAATACAAACATACAAATGAAAATATACATACAAACTGAACGACAATAAAACCGTTACTCTGGCCGGGAGGTTAAGGGGTTCCTCGCACCTACCCACGGTGCGACCCCAGGGCTGAGGACGGCAGGAGCACCCCACTGTTCCTGATGGGCAACTGCGTGTTCAAAGAACAACAGGTCCCACTCCCCACCATAACAAAAACACTGCTACAAAAGAAATAGAATAACGAAAACAAAAGGAACTTAATTAACGTAAAGTAATTTTAACAATTAAGGAAACACAAGAGCGGATTGTGGCAGCGTCCGTCCCGTGAGAGAGCCTCAGTCTTTCTACCGCCAGTCTTTTAAAACAGCGACTCCTCCCACCGGATCACCTGCAGAACAGGTAAAGGGAAAAAAAGAAAATACGGAGTGCGGTGCATAACACCCCCACCCTAAAACAATGAATAAATTGAAATTAACACAGTGTCCATTGTCTGCTTGTATATGACATTTATACGTAGGTTTATTTATTTTACATGTCGCTAACAGGCAATTTAACAGAAACAACTTAGAAATGTTTTATCCACTCAGTGGATATCTTGGAAGAGATTATCTACACAGGACAAGGAAATAAGGCCCCGATTTATTCATTGATAAACTCGTGAAAGCGCATCAGCTATCACGTTATCCTTGCCACGAATGTGTTTTACAGTTAAATCAAAAGCCTGTCAAATCAAACTCCACCGCATAAGCCTCTGGTTATTGTTTTTCATGCGGTGGAGGAAAACAAGCGGATTGTGATCCGTAAAAACCACCAAAGAATGAGACGATGAACCTACAGTATGTATACCTCAAAATGCTGAAGTGCAAGTATTAGAGAGTTTCTTTCTCAATTGTTGAGTAGACTCTCTGGTGGCGGTTAAATTTCCTAGAGAAATAGCAAACCGGATGATCGACACCAAGAGAGTCTTCCTGAAGTAGGACAGCACCTGCGCAAAAATCACTCGCATCTACAGCCAACTTAAAAGGAAGTTCAAAATTAGGAGCGGTGAGAACCGGCGTACTGACCAGAAGGGCCTTCACACGCTCAAACGACAATTGACAAGTGTCAGTCCACTCAAAACGAACTTTAGGGCTCAGAAGATCAGTCAAGGGGGACGTAACCGCTGAAAAGTTTCTACAAAAGCTGCGGTAATATCCTACCATACCTAGGAAACAGCGCAACTCACGACGAGTCGCAGGAGCAGGGAACTGTACAATCGCCTCCACCTTGGAGCTCACAGGACACACCTGTCCCCGCCCAACCACCTTTCCTAAGTAGGTCACAGTCGCTTGACCGAACTCGCACTTTGCAAGATTTAATGTGAGATTAGCCTTCGACAAACGCTTGAATAATTCTTTTATTTGGGTAATGTGTTCAGGCCAGGAGGCGCTTACCACAATCAAATCATCGAAATACGCTTCACAACCTGGTAATCCTGAAATTACACAGTTCACCAAACGTTGAAAAGTAGCTGGAGCATTTTTCAAACCGAAAGCCTTAACAGAATATTGGAGGAAGGCATCCGGAGTAACAAAAGCCGAAATTTCTTTTGCCCAAGCAGACAAGAAGACCTGCCAATACCCCTTCAGTAAGTCAAACTTACTGACATACTTCGCAGAGCCCACCCGATCCACACAATTATCCATGCGGAGCACTGGAAAACAATCCGGTTTAGTGACTGCGTTCACCCTCCTATAATCCGTACAAAATCGGAATGTGCCATCCGGCTTACTCACCAACAGAGAAGGGGAACTCCAAGCACTAAAGCTTGGCTCCACAATGTTATGCTGCAACATATAGGCAACCTCTGTCTGCAGCTGCGAGTGTTTCTCCGGGTTCACCCTGTAGGCGTGTTGTTTAATTGGCGGCGAGTTACCAACATCAATATCATGCTGGATCACATGTGTACGTCTAGATACATCAAGAAATAAAGAGGGATAAGTCTGAACTACAGCAATAATATCTGAACGTTCATTGACAGGTAAATGCCCAAGATATGACTCAAGATCGTCCAAAATCTACGAGTTATGCAACCTGCCCTCTACCACATCCTTAGTCGGTACAGTCACTCCGTCCTCGTCCGGCTCAGAGATCGAGGCAAGTGTAACAGCGTTAACAGAAACGGCCGAGGTCAGCACAGAAGAGGGATTGACAGCTGTCATAACTTCAGCACTGGACAGCTCCCCAGTTTTAGGTTCACGGACAGGGGCGGCAGGTGTGACTTTACCGCAGTGGATCAGGCTTTCTAACCCGCCCAGAACTCAAATTAGGCGCACGCTCACAATATGCTTTCAGCATGTTTACGTGACACAATCTAGATTTGCGCCTCCTGTCAGGGGTAGCAATTACATAATCAACCTCACCAACTTTTCGCTCGACCCAATAAGGACCACTGTAATGTGCCTGTAATGCAGAACCGACCACGGGTAGCAAAACCATGACTTGATCACCTGGCACGAATGTTCGAGACTTAGCCTGACAGTCAAAACGAGTTTTCATTTTCTTCTGGGATACCTGCAAATTTGACTTCGCCAACTTGCATGCTCGGTGCAAATTCTGGCAAAAATGGGAAACATAGTCAAGAATATTGTTGGGAGTAGGCTCAGTCAGCCAACTATCTTTCAGTAGTTTCAGGGGACCGCGAACCATGTGCCCAAACACCAAATCAGAGGGGCTAAAACCCAAGGACTCTTGGACTACTTCCCTAACTGCAAACAAGACCAGAGGAACACCATCATCCCAATGTCTTTCAAACTCCAAACAATACGTTCGTAGCATCGATTTCAGAGTTTGATGAAACCTTTCCAGCGCATCCTGACTTTCAGGATGGTAAGCGCTGGAGGTAAAATGTTTAACAGCGAGCTGTCGAAGAGCTTGTGCAAACAGTTTTGACATAAAATTCGAACCTTGATCCGTTTGGACCACCTTAGGAAGTCCAAACAACAAGAAAAACTTTAGCAAAGCTTTCACAACAATCTGAGCTGTTATTCTTCGTAAAGGGATGGCCTCGGGAAATCGAGTGGAGGCACACATGATTGTTAATAAAAACTGATTGCCAGACTTTGTGCGAGGTAAAGGACCAACGCAATCAACAATCACCCTCTCAAACGGCTCTCCGATGGCTGGAATTGGATGCAAGGGTGCTGGGAGAACAATTTGATTAGGTTTGCCTGCAAACCGATATGGCAACTTCTACAATATCTTCGAACATCTCCTTTTAGACCAGGCCAGTAAAAATGTCGTAAAATACGATCATATGTCTTTCTTACTCCCAAGTGGCCAGCAAAATGATTATCGTGAGCCAAACTCAAAATCTCATCGTGATAAGATGAAGGGACCACAATCTGCCGAAGCCCCCGCCAGTCATCCTCAGCAGAGGCTTGCGGTGGCCTCCACTTCCGCATGAGCACACCACCGCTAACAAAGTATCCATGAGCCACATTTTCTATATCGGTTTCAGGAACCGCATCATCAAAGAGTGAAGACAAACTTAAATCTTTCCTCTGTTCCAATTTGAGATCCTCATGAGTCAAAGACATTCTACCAGGCCTACAAACAAAATCACCCTCCTCCACAACAGCAGCGGTGGAACAGGGAGTGGATGGAGAGGACGGTCCGGCACTATCAACAGTAGCCAGAAACGTGTCACCAAGATCAAAATCACCGCCTAAATCCGCAATAGGACTTTCATTCATCTGTTTCTTATGCATCGCACGAGTGACAGCACATGCAGGGAATACTTCAGGATATTTCTGTGCCAGATCATCAGGGTTAGGGACAAGAGGAATGTGGGTCACCTCAGGGTTTTCCAGCACCTTCCCACCAGCCAAATTGTTTCCAAGAATAAATGAAACGCCTTTTACAGGAAGACATGGACGTACCCCTACAGCAACACGTCCTTTCACCAAGTTAGAAGTGAGCATAATCTCGTGTAAAGGCATACTAATGAAACCCATTTCAATCCCCTGTACAAGATAAATGGAGCCAGTGGAGGTTTCTTCAGACAAAGGAAGAACTCCCTCTAAAGCGCAGACTAAAGACTCACCTCTTCAGGCTGCACCTCTCCCCTCCCCTCCCTTGCTTTGTAATGTGTCTATCTGTGATTGTTTTTTTTTTTTTTTTTAAACTATACTCTTAATTTGTGATTGTTTTTAACTAGGCTGTTTAGTAAGTCTGTAGTCTCTAGGGGAGTCCTGATCTATTCGATCACCTTGGCACTTGGGACTTTACCCCTCTCTAGGTTTATCTTCGCACTTTTTGTACTGTTCTTATGCACTTTGCCTTGTAAGTCGCTCTGGATAAGAGCGTCTATTAAATGCCCATAATGTAATGTAATGTAATGTAATGTCTAAAATGAATGACTGCGCAGCGCCCATGTCACGCAACACTTTAACAGAACGTTTCAAATGCGGCTCTCCAATTAAAGACACAAAACCATTCGTAATGAACGGTGTATAATCCTGCAAGCCAACAGCTTCAGGATCCTTCATAGGTGACACAACACTAAGTCCTGACACAAACCGAGAGGACGTTTTCACCAGGGCCACAGGTTTAGGAGACTGTTGATTCTTTTTCTTTAGAGCAAAACAGTCAGCAAGAACATGGCCACGCTTTTTACAATAAAAACACACTAGCTGTGACTCTTTTACACAAACATTGCCAGGCTTACGCTCGCCCAAAGGAAGAGACCTAGGAGCTTGCGTGTCTTTAGAATGCTCTCTATGGGCAATCTCACGAGCAATATTCTTCTCCTTTTCAAGGGCAACGAAAACACTCTTGTGTGTTAAAACAAATTCGTCAGCCATCACAGCAGCTTCGGCAACGTTGGCGACTTTACGTTCGTTTAAATGCGTGGCAACTTTCTCAGAAAGAGAGTTCTTAAATTCCTCTAACACCACTAAATCACGGAGTTGGCCGAACGTTGATATACGCAAAGACGCACACCAACGATCAAACAAAGTCTCCTTCTCTCTGGCAAACTCTACGTATGAGAGACCATCAGCTTTGCGGTGGCAACGGAATTTCTGCCGGTAGGCTTCAGGCACCAACTCATAAGCCCTCAACACCGCAGCTCTCACGTGCTCATAGTCGAGAGACTGCTCGGTTGAAAGACAGGAGTATGCCTCCTGAGCCTTACCAGTCAGCACACACTGCAGCAACAGAGTCCACACCTCTTTGGGCCACTTTAGCGTATTGGCCACTCGTTCAAACAGTGTGAAGAACTTATCAACCTCCTGTTCTCTAAAAGGAGGGACCATTCGCAGACTACGGCTGATGTCAAAATCAAACGAAGAAACACCACCAGCTTTACGGGCATCCAACTCCATCTGTTTAAGCCGACATGCATTGTCGTATTCCAGCTGCTTTAAGTCTAGCTCGTGTTTCTCTCTTTCTCGAGCCCTCTCTTGCTCCAATTCAAGCTCTTTCAGCCTTAGTTCGAGACGCCTCAGCTCCATTTCATGTATATGGGTAGGACTACCACCCTCCTCAGACACAGACCGGGTTTTAACAGCGGCTTCCCCAAACAACCCATGACTACTCAATGCCGCACAAACCGTAGCTAAAATGTCTTTCTTCGAGACATCACTGCTGATCTCGATCTCATAATGAGCAGCAACTCTCAACAAGTCTTCCTTGTTGAGGCGATTCAGTACAGCCAGCCTAGGGTTAGCCACAAACTCACCCAAATCAAACATGTTTGCAACAAAACAAGAGGCAATAGAGGCAATCTCTAATACAACAGCGAGAGACAACAAGGACGCACAAAACCAAAACCACACAAGCAATCACAAAGCGACCTGCATTGGGACAAAGTGTTACTATTCATACAAGTAACACCTAACACCAACAATCCAACAATGAAGTAAAGCAACAGCTTATCCGCGTTACTACCATCAATAAGCAAGAGTCAAGATAGCAAATAACTCGAGGCTATCGCACATAAAAACTTCAAAATGATCCGATCCCGGACGAGCCCCTAATTATATGTTACGGCCGACCACGACTTGTACCAACGAACATACAAAAGTCCCAACAGGTCTAAACAAAGCACGAAGTTTATTTAAGGAAAAAGGAGAAAACAATGTAGCAGGTTCAATACAGACATACAAATGAAAATATACATACAAACTGAATGACAATAAAACCGTTACTCTGGCCGGGAGGTTAAAGGGTTCCTCGCACCTACCCACGGTGCGACCCCAGGGCTGAGGACGGCAGGAGCACCCCACTGTTCCTGATGGGCAACTGCGTGTTCAAAGAACAACAGGTCCCACTCCCCACCGTCAAAACAAGTCAAATTCCCAGATAACCATATCCTCACTCTCTTCCACCGTCAGAGCTCGCTTCCACAACAGAGCCAGTGAGGGATCCTGGTTCTGTTCTTGGATCAAAACCTCCCTAGAAAAATGACAGGGAGAGATCCTCCACCCTCCTTGCTCATGGTATAAGAAAACATTGTGTTGGCCAGGCTAATGGGCTCATCCTCCCCTCTAGAGGATGGCACCACTGGGGCCTCCTTGCCAGGAGGGGATGACACCTCACCAGACTGGACCTCCACTTTCCGTGCCTGAGCATGGGTTACCACACAAGCAGAAAACACGTCAGGGTGCTCACGTTCCAACTCCTGAGTTTCCTGGACCTCAAGAGGAATAGAGGCTACAACTGATGTCACGCACACCTGTGACCCTGCTAGGTCGTTGCCTAATAAAAGGCAAATACCCTGCACAGGTAGCATGAGCACTACCCCAACAGTCACTGGCCCCATAACCACATTTGATTTCAAATGAATGGTGTACAACCACATACAATCATACTGCCCGCTAATAACAATCTAATTGGATGTTCCCCCAATCAGTGTTACATTACACGGGACTAGCACTGTCTTTATCTGGGAGGTAAACAAAACAACAAACACACGTTTTCTTTCTGTAACCTAAGGAACCGATGTATTAAATCTTAAGTGCACCCCTCATTCCCAATCCATACACATAACACATATTTACAATATTTACAATGGCCACACAAACTCACACACAAATCACAGTCCTCAAGAGCAGGCCTTCAGAAAACCAACAACCCAAAACAAAAGAGAGTCAATTAATGAAGTGGATCTCACCCACGATTCAGAAGCCTCCACAGTTGTGGGCCCTGTCCATTAGGGTATAGGACCTGAGTGAGCCAACCTTCTTTTTCCTTTTTTTTTGGCTGGGGTGCAGTTATTCCTTAGTTTTCTTTTCTTTCCTTTTTGTTTCTTTCTCTTTTTATTCCACACTGCCCAACGCCGCTGAATAGGGTCTGAACAGGTAATTGACACCCTTGTAGTCCCCTTGATCCACTGGCAGGAGCTGGCTGGTGCATCCCAGGAAAGTCCACACTCATCACACACCCCAAACTTCTTTTTTCTGTCCTCTTCTTCCTCTCTCCCCAGGAAGTAAAAACCCTGCCCCTACCATCAGGCAGGCAAGCATCAGGCTTAAAGGGGCAACAGCCTATACAATAAGCAGCCTTTGTTTTTTTTACAGGTTAATTATAAAAAATTTGTTCAGTGTGGCACACGACAAGCAAAACAATCTTTCAAATCTCCCCACCCATATTGAAAGGTTTACCTTGCAAGGATTTCATTAAAAAAACCATTCATTTTTGTTTGGGCAGAAACATAAAAACAACAAGCCTTAATTACTTTGTGGCAGTGTTACATGCCGAGACCTTTAATGAGCGCCGACTGGGAAGTACCATCACTAGGCAGCTCAATTGTCCCTTCCAGCAAGAGAGACTGGGCAGCACCAGTATCACACAGTGTAGTGATTGACACTTCCTCTCCACTCAGGGCCACAGACACAGTCCCCACTGAGGTGAAAGGCTTATAGCTTGATGGGGGCACCTCCCTAGGACCCCTACTGCCTATTCCCTCATCACTCTTAGTCAAGGAGGCCACCGGTGCCACAACCTTAGCCCGAATCTCCAGCTAGGAGCGTTGGAGACACTGGAACTGCACATAACCAGACCGCCTTCGACCATGGCAAATAATATCCTGGTCCCTTTTAAGCCATGGACAACGGGGCTTAATGTGACCAGGTTCCTTACAGTGATGACACACAACATCACCATGAGACTTCTCCACCCCAGGCCATTGAGCATCAGATGCCTTCCCTCCAAGAGGGAAGATGCCTTCCCTCCACTTACCGGAGGTCTCTCTACCCCGGCCAAGGTCAGGGTGCCCACCACCTGGGCGCACTGAACCCACAGACCCACCATGGATGACCTCATAAGTATTCGTTGCTTAGGCTGCCTCCAGGAGGGTAGAGACCTTCTGCTCACTCAGATATATTTCGACCACTCTGGGCACACAGTTCTTACATTTCTCCAACAGCACTAGCTCTTTCAATTGTGCAAAATCATACATCTCCTTGGACTTAAGCCAGCGCTCACAAGCCACCACTAATTTTCGAGACAAATCCAAATAAGACTCACCATCTCTCCATTTCAGTCCTAAACCACTGCCGGTAAGCCTCGGGGACACAACCATGTGCAGTCAAGACTGCTATTTTTAAGCTATCATACTCCAAGCCCATGTGAGGATCCAAAGCTGCAAAGGCAACCTGCGCCTTGCCCTTTAAAACACTCTGCACCAATAAGGGCCACTTGGCGTCAGGCCAGTCACATTCACAAGCAACAAGCTCAAAAGCATCAAAAAATGTGTCAACGTCCTCCTCAGAAAACTTTGGCATGAGAGATATAGCAGAGTGCACATCGAAACAAGGCTCCAAGGGGGCAATCCCAATGGCAGCCGTAGTTCAATCCACCTTGAACTGAGCCAACCGCTCCTTGGACTCATGCTCCCCTCTCTTCGCCTGAAGTATCCTTTCCCTTTCTGCAAGAGCCCTCTCTCTCTCATCATCAGCCCACCACTCTTCCAAATCCAGCGCAGAAGTTTAGCTAAAGCAGGTTTCAGTATACCCTCTGGCACCTCCACCTCTTCCTCTGCCGCTAACTGGTCTTGGGAGGGCAATGCCATCTCCACCACAGACTGTTCCATAACTTCCTGCCCATCACTGGACATTTCAAAATCAATGTGACCAGCCGCACACAGGAAGGAACAAAAACTATATATATATATATATATATATATATATATATATATATGTATCCACAGTGGTACATTGATATACAGGTTTAATTCGTTCTGTGACCAAGGTCGTATCTCAATTTTCCCCATTAAAATTTATTGAATTGCTATTAATACGTTCCAGCCCCCCAAAAACCACACCAATTTTTTTTGTTATGTGTTTTTAGATAAGAAAAATGTACTTATAAATAATATAACAAATAATGTATAAAAAATAATAATACATAATAAAAGAGAATGTAAATAAATCAACTGGTTTTATTAAGTGCATTTACCTTGAAGATCAGACGAAGATGCTGGAAGAGGAGAAGAAGGTTGGGGGAGTTTTTCATTTTGTGCTCTATCGCTTAATTTACTCGCTACACACTTACTAAATGCTACAATTTATTGCTAAATTTAACTTACACACTATGTTTATATTATTACAACTTTATCGCTGAACGTACTTGCTACTTTATTTTTTTTTTCATTTCACTTAATCTTCTTCTTCTTCACTGACGTCACTCACTCTTCACTGCCTTTTCGCCACACTTTCGTCGCTTTCACTTGCAGGGCGTTGAAATATAAACCTGTCCAAGGAGGTTTGTTTCTTCCTCCCTTTCAAAATGTTTCGAAAATGAGTGTGGCAAGTGTCATTACACAGCGCCAACGAGCGACCTGTTGCAACTTTTTCCAGGGTGTTTCTTTTCTCTGAACTCTGAAATTTTCTCCCACATTCCCAACATTTCCTTTATCTCACTTGTACTTATAACCTCCTCCGCCTCTGGCTCCTCCACGTTAATTTCCTGCAAAACCTCCATATGCTGCTGCTGCTGTAGCTCCTTTCCTTGTCAGGTCCTCGTTGTGCTTCTCGAGAAGGTCGCTAATGTCTTCTTCATTCACTTCCAGGCCCATAGACTTTCCGAGGGACACAACCTCCTCCACCACTTCAGGTTTGAATCCTTTGAAGTCCCTTTCGGACACAACCTCAGGCCACAGCTCCTTCATACGGAGTTTAAGGTACTCTTTGTAACACCCTGCAGGACCATGTTGATAATTCTGAGGCAGGTCACGATATTGTAGTGATCTTTCCAGAATGCTCGAAGGGTGAGGCTTGTGCTCTCCGTAACCTCAAAGCAGCTGCGGAACAGGTGCTTGGTGAAGAGCTTTTTGAAATTTGAAATCACCTGCTGGTCCATGGGCGGCAGGATAGGAGTGGTGTTGGGTGGAAGGTCGAGGACCTTAATAAACTTAAATTCATCAAGGATGTCGTCTTCAAGGTTTGGTGGGTGCGCAGGAGCATTGTCAAGGACGAGAAGGACTTGCAGGGATAGGTTATTTTCCAAAAAGTACTTCTTGACTGCAGGACCAAGGACCAGGTTTACCCACTCCACAAAGAACTGCTTGGTGACCCACGCCTTTGGGTTTGCCCTCCACATAACCTGCAGTTTTTCTTTAATTAAAGTGTCTTGACTTGAAGGCTCTGGGGTTTTCACATGTAGCGCTACCGTTTGTCTCTCGAGTTTAGTTTTTTAAGAGGTGTTTTTCATCAAACACAGCAGTGTCACAGGCAGGGAATAAAACAAAACTGGCAGGTCAGGCACAGGTACATCCACCACCGTTTCCCACCTTTTTGGGATTTTTAAAAAGAAAAGCCCTCCCCCATGTCCGACTGAAAATCAGGAAATAAGGCATCATCTCAATTTCCTAAGCCAGCCACCATTCCCAGTGCACCTCCACCATGCCACTAAATGAGTGTTATTAATATATATTTTACCTATAAAGCTAGGAGGCATTAGTTAGCATCTTATTATTATACAACAATGAGATCAATGTGTTGTGCTGAAAATCCAGAAAAGACGTAAGACTATAGTCCTTTGTGCAGAAGTGAAAAAAAATATGTTCACAGAAAAGTACTTGATTTGTTTACTGTAAATGATAGTAAATATGCTATAATATCCACCCATATATGAAAAAGTGGTCAGCAATTATTTGAAAGTGAGTAAATGAGATCTATGTGTGGTGCTGAAAATCCAGGAAAGACATAAGACTGTAGTCTTACCTCCAAAAGTGAAAAAATGGGTTGAGAGAAGAATATTTGATTTTTATTACTTTTAATGGTAAACCAGCAATATTATACACCCACACAAGAAACAGTGGTCAGAAATGATTTCAAAGAGACTAAATGGAATAGATTTGTGGTGCTGAAAATCCAGTAAGGAAATAAGACTATAGTCTTACGTCCAAAAGTTGAAAAAAAAATGGCAAAAGTTGAAAAAAAAATCAAAGATATTTGATTTTTTGACTGTAAATCATAGTAAATATGCTATATTATCGACCAACACATGAAAAAGTGATCAGAAATGATTTGAAAGTGAGTAAATAAGAGCTATGAGTGGTGCTGAAAATCCAGGAAAGACATAAGACCATAGTCTTACCTCAAAAAAATGAAAAAATGGGTTGACATTTCTTTTTTGTTTTTACTTTAAATAGTACTTAATCAGGTATATTGTCCATCCATGCAAGAAAAAGTTGTCAGAATTTTTTTAAAGGTGATTACATGAGATGTATGTGTGGTGAAAAGACATAAGACTATAGTCTTACCTCCAAAAGTGAAAAAAATGGCTTGGCCTAAAAATATTTCATTTTTTTTTTACTTTAATGATAATAAATGGGTGCAATATTATCCACCTACATGAAATCACAAGTCTGAATTAAAGCTGGTTAAATTCAGCTGTACTTTCAGAAACCCTTGAAACCCTTGATGGACTAAAAATGAATGTTGCTTGAATACTGCATATTTTTATTTCACTTTGCCCTGGAACAATGAAAGAAAATGCAAGGATAATTAACACCAGAAAAGAACACTGGGAATTAAAACAGCTAATTAACACTGGAAATGAACACTACTAATTAACACAAGAAATTAACACTGGATATTAACACTCTTAATTATCACCCGAAATTAACACTGGAAATTAACACTTCTAATTAATACAGGAAATCAACACTGCTCATTAACACCAGAATGTAATAATTTTTTAACTATTTTTATTATTGCTACTAATTAAAATCTGAAATTAACACCAGATAAGAACACCAGAAAGTAAAGAAGCTAATTAACACCTGAAAATAACACCAGAATTGGAAATAACACTGGGAAATTAACACTACTAATGAACACTAGTAATTAATACTGGAAATTAACACTTCTAATTAACACTACCATTTAACACTTTTAATCAAGGCTAGCAATTAACACTGGAAATTAACACTTGTAATTACCACTGGAAATCAACACTTCTAATTAACAGAACTATTTAACACTTGAAATGAACACTTGTAATTAACACTACTAACACTTACACCAAAATTAATACTGGAAATGAACACCAGAAATGAACTTATTTACTTACGTAAATGAAATTAAACTAGCTATATTCCCACTCATGCAAGAAAAAGTAGTCAGAAATTAAATGACTGAATGAAAGCAATGTGTTATGCTGAAAATCCAGGAAAGACATGAATATATTCAGACATCCAAAAGTTTAAAAAAAAATTGGTTTACAGAAAAATATAACATTTTCTGACTGTGAATAACAGTAAATATGATGTATTATACACCGACACAAGAGAAAGTGGTCAGAAATTACATTAATGTGAGCAAATGAGATCTATGTGTGGTCTTACCTCCAAAATTGGGAAAAATGGGTTGACAGAAAAATATTTGGTTTTTTGATTTCAAATGATAATAAGTGTGCTATATGCAAGAAAATGTGGTCAAAAGTGAAAAAATGGGTTGGCAGAGAAATATTTGTTGATTTTTTGACTGTAAAGGATAGTAAAAATGCTGTATTATCCACCCACACATGACTGTTTGGTCAGAAATGATTTGATGGTGGTGTATGGTGCTGACATAAGACGTAAGATTATAGTCTTACCTCCAAAAGTGAAAAAAAATGGGTTGACGGAAAAATATTTGATTTTTATTTTTACAAGATCTTAGCCATCTTAACCCACTTAACGCCAGAAATTAACACTTAAAATTAACTCCAGTGTTAACACCAGAAATTAACAAAGGAAATTAACACTACTAATTAACACCAGAATTTAACACTGGAAATTAACACTATTAATTAACTCCAGTAATTAACACTGGAAATTAACACCAAAATTAACCCACTTACTTATTTACTTACTTAAATCATATAATACCAGCTACATGAACGGAAGTAAATGGGGTATATGTGTCATATGAAAAAACAAAAATACACATAAGTATAGTCTTATGACTGGACGTCTTATCTTCAAAATTAAGAAAAATAGGTTGACACAAAAATATTTGATTGCTTGACTTTCAATGATAGTTAATCAGCTATATTATTCATGTGTGCAAGAAAATGTTGACAGGAATTATGTGAATGGAAGTAAACAGAATTTATGCATCATACAAGAAAGTACATAAGACTATAGCCTTATTTCCAAAATGAAGAAAAACGGGTTGACACAAATTTTTTTATTTTTATTTTAAATGATAGTTAGATATATTATTTATCCGCACAATTAAAAGTTGTCAAGAATTATGTGAATGGAAGTAAATGGGATATATGTTTCATAAGAAAAATCAAGAAAAGACATAACACTCTAGTCTTATTCCAAAATGAGGAAAAATGGGTTGACACAAAAATACTTGATTACAGGAGGTCCTCGGGTTACAACGGTCTCGAGTTACGACGGTTTTGTGGTACGACGCACTCCCATAAATTACTTAAAAAACCTAGTTTCGACCTAAAAGGTTTGGTTCGTAAATACGACCACAGAAATATAGATAAGAAATCATTCTCTCTTTTTTTTATTAATGTTTCTTTTAATTATTGTATTTTATATGTCCTTCATGTGTTGTGTGTACAGTGTGAGTGACTTAAGGTGTTAATTTAGGTATAATTTAGGTATAAATTTTGACTTACGTCGAAAATCGGCTTACGACAAGTCATAGGAATGGAACTCGTTCGTCAGTCGAGGACCCC
The DNA here is from genome assembly GCA_019788955.1 of Albula glossodonta. Lineage (NCBI taxonomy): Eukaryota > Metazoa > Chordata > Actinopteri > Albuliformes > Albulidae > Albula > Albula glossodonta. The sequence continues at coordinate 579,454 of JAFBMS010000114.1, read as the reverse complement.
CTGTATTTGACTTAAATGGTAATCAATAAGCTGTAGTATCCATCTGCGAAAAGAAACAGTTTTCAAGAATTGTGTGAACGGAAGTAAATGGGATATATGTGTCATACTAAAAATCAAGAAAAGACATAAGACTGTAGTCTTAACTCCAAAATGATGAAAAATGGGCTGCCAAAAAAATTGACTTTAAATGATAGTTAATTAGCTATATTATCCATCCGCACAATAAACAGTTGTCAGGAATTACAAGAACGAAAGTAAATTGGATTTATGGGTCATCCTAAATATCAAGAAAAGACATACGGCTATAGTCTTATCTTCAAAATGGGGAAAATGGGTTAAGTCAAAAAAAATTGATTGTTTAACTTTAATTTACAAGCGCTGTTGCAGGATTTCAGTGAAATGAGACATCAGGACTGCTTTTAAGAGGTCTCTCTTTGTAAGAGTATTGACCGTGCTTTACCCAATGGCTGCCCAGCCTTACTCAACCGTTCTTCGTTAAAATTTCATTTTAACTTTAGATTTTTCAGGCTGCACCTATTGTATTGGCGGTCACACTCTTTGATTTAATTTCATTTAAATACCCCCACTAGAAAATAGTGGCAAAAGAGGGCCTTTATTTAGAATAACTGAGGGCATGTTGATGAAAATTGCAAAGCCAGTGGCCTGTAGCATCTGGCGGTGTTGGTGGATATTAAGGTTGATTTGAAGAGGGGAACACAAAGCCAGAGCGAGGCGCGGGCACGCTCCATCCCAGCCTGGCTCCACTGCGGGTGTAAATCAAAATGCAAAACAGCAGCATTGGTGTCAGGAGTGGGCATGGCTGTGCTGCCTTCCACTTAAGTATGTTTGCGGTGCATAATATGTCCATTAAAGTTGGAACAACAATACAGTTCTAAAAGCTATCCAAAAATGTTTGTAATAGTATCGCTAAAATGATTAAGGGAAACAAAGATGCTCAAATGTGGATTGTCTCAGAAATGCACTTGACATTTACAGAAGATTAGTGTAAACAATAAAATCACTCGAACCACATATCTTAGTTAAATCTCGAAGGTCTCTTGGTCAAATGGGTTGAAAAGTTGTATGTACCATCAGTTTGCCTGGATATTTCTTTCCTCAAGTTTGATTACAAATGGTATTTCATATTTGAGTTGTATCTGGAGCAAGAAACTTATTTTCAAATCATCCAAAATATTGAGTTGTTGAGTAATGTATTAAAACTTGGAGAGTTATGTGTGTTTATGGATACTGTTTTTTGAAATCTCTACTATTGATACATATGCTTGTCTATAATTCATTTTAGGCCAACAATGAAAATGTGAGCAAATATGATACAAGAGACATAATTACATTTCATAGCACTGAGGGACTGTCAGAGCCACAGAGATGCGGAACAGACCAGGGGCAATAAAATGCTAAATGAAACCGTTTGGGTACTTATTAGCATTGCTCTATCACATCTGTGACCCCTGACTAAGACTAAAATCATGTAATCCAGCCCTTTTTGCAGGTCTGATACAATATCTGCTGAAGCCCTCAAAGCAGACATCGACACCACAGTTCCCAAACATCAACATGACCAACTAGGTAATGGTTGCATTTGCACATCACCAAACACAGGCAACTTCTGGCTATTTCTTGGAAGGATCAATTAAGAGAAGCAGAGTGCAGAACTATAACCCAAAAAGGTGGGGAATGTGTGTGTGTGTATGTGTGTGTGTGTGTGTGTGTGTGTGTGTTTTACCAAAAATTCAAATTTGGTCAGCTTCAGTCTCATAACATGCTACTTTGGTTCATAATTTGGTTGGGCTCAGATATGACCTTTTCAAGCTTATGTTGGGTCATCTTGAATTTTCAGGTCTGATCAAGACTCTAAACCAAACGACAACATGTACTGCCCTCTACAGAGGAAATGTGCAATGACATAGAAGACATCCAAAGTTCAAGAACACCTGTGTCATACAGTGTGATCCAGGTGTTCCTAAATAAAATTGCCCTGTCTTCCATTATTAAAACAATATAAAATACTGTCAAAATCAGCCAATGGGAAAAGTCTTGGCACTATTGCTACAGAAAACAATGGAAGAAAATCAATTGTCTGATATAAAGAAAGGCCATGACAAATGGCACACTAACAAGGGGAAACATGATGTAGAAAAAAAATGTCTAATGAAATCCTAACTACAACTTCTTTGTTAATTTAAACTATTAAATATAGCTATAAATTGTAGGCTATTTACACAAAGAAAAACAAGGCAGCAATATAATACACATTCCAAGCAATAAACAGTTTAAATTGGTGCATTTTGATATCACTTTTGATGTTATGACTGGTTATGTTGGTGAAATGGTCATTATGTAATTATTATGATTTTTTTTACTGAAATATCTTTATGAATGTATTTTAGAACACAAAATGAATAACACATAAAATGTCTTATCCATAACACTTCTATTACTAGTTGTTCCTCATGGTGGTCATTTTCTACTTGACCACTTAAATTCAAGCTTGCAGCCATATTTATTGTTGTAATGTTGTTGTCAGAGTAATTGGTGGCACTACTATACCTGTTTTGAATGAAAGCAGAACCATATACATGATTGGTTATTTGCTATCACTCTTTCAGGACTTCAACACTGCCATCCCTGTGTAGGATTAATATTATTCTCTCATCCTAATTTCTTTGTAATAATTTCTTCATAAAAAGGGTAAAAGTCAAGCACGTCTGACTCTAGTGACACATCCATTCCACCAGATAATTACCATAAGGAAATAGATGCTTTAGTGTGAAAAGGAAAATTTAATTTACCCAGATATCCCGCAGTATAATGCATTCCAAAAGAAAGTGGGATTCAGAGTCTGCGATATTAAATTTGACTATTTAATGTGATTACTAGTCTTGAACGCCTTTGACTCATTTAAGTGGTTAATCTAATCATGACTTACATGTTATTTAAACTCCAAGTCAGATCTGAGTGCTGCTTAAAGATGCATGAAATAAGAAGCAGGCAGAACCTTCTGTTCATTAGCCTGTAAATTTCCCTTAATGCCATTATGAGACAAGTTAGCCAATGCTTTATAATTACAGTATCGTCTACAGAATGAGGAAAATTTCAAGCCCTGAATTTCTTTTTCTTACAGAAATAATATGTTTATTACCTTGGTTTACCATGACATATTTGGATAAATATATTATTATATTATAATATATCTTAAACTACAAGCAAAAAAAGCTTGTTTTATGATAAAATTATTATTTACAGAAATGCAATACAGGATCAACACACAGATTTTATATTTGGCTTTATTTCTGCCCATAAATTAACGAAAATGTATGGATTGAATTATGACATCTCAAATAAATGTAACTGACATGTTTGTGGTGTAATTTACCTATATTCAAATATATTCAATATTTATTTTTAGCCACCACTAGGTGGTGGAATATTCCCCTTTGTGTATTTGTTAAGTTGTTTGTTTTCTGCATGCAATCAGGATAACTTAAAAGGTTATGAAGGAATTTGATGAATGTTAATTAGTTTAACCTGTAGTGGTGTTACCAGGTTACTTCAACCTGTAATGGTTAAGAGGATTATTTAACATGTAGTGATGGAAGTTCATCATCTTTGCTGATCATCGGTGGTTATAGACAATGGAATGATCTAACCTGGTGTAAATTGATTTCTCAGGTCAGTTTCAGTGAGAGCTGGTTATTTATAATAAGATGTATGACATTTAAGCATTAAGTAGTACAAGAAGGTTCAGTGGTGGGGAACACAAAGTGTTGCGGTGAAAACTGCTTATTTTAACCAGAAGTGAGTTACTTTAACCCTTATGGGATTAAGCTTCTTATTTTAGGCCAGAGAGGAAACCTTGTTATTTTTACTCATGGTGTAAGCTGAATATTTTAAAAACAGTAGAAGTGAAACGGTTTATTTGGCCTGTAATATTGTGAGCTAGTTACTGGTTTCTCTTTGTGATTCCAATGTTCTACATTTTACCCTCCTATCATGGTTCAGATGAATAATTTTCACATGCCGCCAATAAATTCATGTCTGTTATAATCATTGGGAGTTCAACATGAGGAGTATTGAGAAGAGCATTTGTAAACAAATTTCACAAAATACAACAGAAATTGGAATATAATTAAACCATTACTGGACTATATATTTTTTTTCTTAAAAGCAAAGAAAATATTAAATATTAAATGTTTTTAAATGTCCTATATGTTGTCAAACTTGGGAAACTTGGATGATTGAGAAACTGTATAGCTTGCAGTTCTTTTCATTTTTTTTCCACCCTATGTGGCTAAACATGTGGCAACATACTATACTTTGGCTAATGTTGAGGAAACTCTCTTAAAAGACCACTTTTTTTTAGCCCACTTTTTTTTAGCCCACTGGTTCAGTAACAATGACATATTGCTTATGCTGTGACAGGAATACAATGTCAACATATACTCGGTTCACCTGCTTACACCTGCTTACAGGCACCCAGCTAGCCAGTAGTGGCCACTAGAGAGTCATGGGACTGGTCATTATATTTTACTGGCTGATTGTGAAATTTAACCTGGCTTCTCAGCTGTAATATCACCACAATCCAATTTTATGGCTTCCTAAAGGATAGCTTATTAGTATGAATGGTGATCATTAACTTTCCACTTCCCTGAGGAGATAGGGTAAAGCAATGTTGAGCATCAAGGAACATGCTTAGATGTAAATTGCTACCTGAAGCAAACCAAGCTTCTATCACTGCAGCATAGTGAAAACGGAAATGGTCCCAAACAATGACATGTGTGAGATTTTCACTGTTGCAGCATATCCACAAACTGTACAAGCCAAGCTGAACTGTAGGACTCCAACAATGCCCCGTGTATGAAAAAGTCATTTATATTGGAGGCACATACAATGATGATTAGTTCACATTGACCTGGGACAAAATCACTAGTGCTCATCTTCTGCAAAGCACTACATGATGGATAAACACCTGTACAGTACATGTACATGAGAGTGAACTATTAGCCCTGCAACTCACATGGACAAACCACTGTTTATTGTTTTTAGCTCACCACAGTGGTCCTTTCCCACGGACTCAGGAGGAGGAAGCTGTGAAGATGTGACTCTTTCTGTGACAAGTGAACATCGCTTCTTTACACACTGCCGAAGTATCACCAATTATACACTGCCAAGGCTATCAGAGGAGCATGAGGGCAACGTTTAGTTCATGGACCTGCAGTTGCTTGGTTGGCCTGGATTGGCCACTAGAGAGCAATGAGATTGAGCAACCTGACTGGCTTATCTCCCCATTTTTTTCCCCAGTGAAGCTGAGTGGATTGTTTCCTAAAAGCACTGCTCCTTCTTGATCTCCCCATGTTTTAAGATGATGATGGCTCCATGCAAACTGCTACACAACTTCAAGAGTGGTTTTATCACCAGAGTGAAATCGTATGCCTTCCCTGGCCTCCACAATCACCAGATATAAACATCATTGAGCCTTTACGGAATGTTCTGGAGCACAGAGTGCAAACAGATTTCAATCTCCCCCATCCCTCAAAGAATTAGAAGTTTTCCCTCTTGAATAATGGTTCAGTATCCCACTGCAAAAACTTTAGAACTTAGATGACAGCTGTCCAAGAGGGACTGAAGCAGAGGGTGAAAGGTGGCCCAACTCCTTATTACTTTATTGTTACTGTAGGTATTTGGTTCTGTTTTTTTCCACAGTTGTTCATGATCCACCAAGCAGCCTAAAATATTTTACGAAGGCCTTGAAGATGCTTTTTGAATAAACTGAATGAATCTGCAAACAGACAGCGCAGAGAGGTCTCATTGAGCAGACATTTTTTGAGGTAGGAAAACAATGGAGGAAGGAGGAAGGTGCACACCCAATTTTTAACCAGGTGCTAACCATTGAAAGTTGCAGGTGAGAGACAGGAAAAAGAGAGAGAGAAAAAAAAGGTGAGAAAAAAAAGTTTCTTGAACAAATCTTTCTTGAGCATCTCTTGAACACCATTTAATTTCATTGTATGTTGAGGTAATGTAAACTTTTGCTGTTGTGTGCATTATACCTTCTTCTATACCTTCTTTCATGTTCTGATGTCTCAACGACCTTATACAGTAGGATGTATCTATAATATCATACTGGCAAGAATATACTGAAAGTAAACTGTTGACCAGTAAATCTGAACTGAATTCTTAAAAGGTAGAAGAACAAAAACAGATATTTACATGGGGAAAAGAAGGGCTTGTATATCATCTGTTGCTTAATGAACAGTTATTCTGTATCTTGCCATGCAGAATATTGCTTTGGACATCCTCATAATCTTTAGAGCAAAGATGGAGTAATTTTTTAGTGTTTAATGAAAAGGAAAGAGAATTAATCGTGATATTAACATAAGCGCTTGAAATGAAATGGCATCTTCAGATACAATGAGGGTGATATGCAATCTGTGGATAAATATTCAGATAATTACAATAAGATGCTGCAGACATTTATAATGGCTGTACTAAAATAATTTTCTGATTTTTCTGTTTGGAAGAAACCGAAAAGTTTCTCCTATACAGCACATTTAAACAAAAGTTCAAACAAAAGTTTACATTTCCTAGCAAAATAATGACTTTTATTCTAATATGTATATCACTGTGATTAAACACTCATTGGTGTTTGTGCAATAATTTCTTCATATTGTGTGAAAATGTCTCATAGTTTTAATGTGACTAGAAAAATTATATAGCACATAAGGTCCACCACGGTGTGTGTGTGTGTCTGTGCTTAGGATAATATAATGTTTTACTGGAAATGTAAAAATCAGAAATGCAATACTCTTGACTTCCACATTGTTCTACATTGTATTCTTTAGCATCAGGGCTAATACATTGCATCTGGCTTTACATTCTGCTGCATTGAGTGCCAGTCCATAACTCTCCGGTTAGTATCTCTAAGCCTTACTATGATATGTAATAATTTTACTTCCAGTATATAGTATCCATACGCTGGGAAATGTATTATTTATCATCACCATGGTATTCACAACTCAATTTCAATCCCAGTTAAACAACACTTCCTTTTCATTTCCCCAGTATCATACCTCAGCCATTTCTGACCCCATCTGAATGATATGTTACTAACATGATCAACAGTATAGAGTATCCCCTGCGTTACATTGAAATCCTTTCAGTAGTTTTCATTAAATTGAAAGTGGAGAAAAGCTCATTTTAGTCTGTCTTTTTTTGGAATGGGGTGAAACCATGCCTGTGAACAGTACATTTAATTTTCCCTGGCAAAATAGCAAGGATGTGCAAAAAATGTATATTTTAGTGTTGTATGAGTTTATATTGATCCTTCAACATCGGTTCAATATAGTAAAATTTGTGTTTCACTTCAACATTTTGAGTGAAACGTTGGACTAGATTCAAACAAACACACATACCCTCTTTCAGGACATATCAAATTCATTCTGATAACATTCTGTAGTCATTTTAAGAAACGTTATTCTATTTTACAATGAAAAGAACCCATCCCAAAAGTCATGTTTGCTTTTCTTCAAACAAAGTAGAAAACACTCAAGTAATCTTATGTTGCTATGTATAGTCTGTTTAAAATGAATTGTATATACCCTTTATAAGACTTAGCACATTTGACTAGGTCCCGGCCATGGTGTTTTGAAAAACAACCAGGACTGACCTCAGTTTGAACTCTTGAAACTCCACTCATGAGATATCAAATGGAAGGTCTTAGGAATCAAAGAAATGATACTTCAGCGCTCTTTTCATCAAGTAAGTTTGGATTCCATGTCTTTTAAATATAGGTAAAACATACTTTATATTTAATATATAATTTAATAAATATGTTTTAAGGTTGGTGAATTATCCTGCGGTGTCAGTGTATGCTTTTAGACTGTGTTTTTATTTGCTGTGTCATTGGGATATACTGGTATCTCCATGGCAGGGAAGAGCACAATGCTCTGCTCAAAGTGATTGGGAGACAAGACTGCTGAGTCATTACTGCTGTCCTTATTCCCTCTGCCCGGCACGTAAGGAACACAAGAAAAACAAGCGCCGTAGGCACTCCTGTTTCAATGTAGTGGGTACCACTCTGCTGCGTCAGTACAGGAGGAACTGACCGGCTTCTTATAGACGAACCACAGATACTGCCGTTTCGGCCCATGGTAGATAAAGATATGCGACCACGTGCATAGAGACAGCTAATCCTTACGGACGAAAAAGTGCTCACTTTTCCAGTGTCGGTGTTCCATTTTCACAAGCAGACACGCCAGAAGACAGTGCTCCTGTGTAGATAAGGGCTGCCTCCCAGTCTACGTGACTCAGCACTCCAAACCTGCTGTCGCTCCACAGATAATGTACAGCCCGGTCAAGTACGAAAAAGGAGGGAACACTGGAAAAACGTCCTTTCCTCATAATTTACATACTACTCATTGTACCAGAAACTTCATTTTGAAAAATAATGACAGAACATGGGACTGAAATGAGTCTATCTATTTGGAGCTCAGATGATGAGGAACTCATTATTTATTGACTATTTGTATAAATATTAATTCACATATCCTGTGTCTTTGTGTGGTTTGTGTCGAAATTGTTTCAGCACCTCATTCTTATTCAGATAAATGATTTGATACACTAGTATGTTCAATACCATGTGCCTCACAGGTTACACAATCAACCAGAATGTATGGAGATAAACTAGTAGACAGTAAGCAAAAGGTTGGAGCATTCCTCATCTGGTTTTAGGTGTATCTGAGTCATAAATAGTGTGAGCTAGGCACCACCACCCCACCCATGGGGGCCACTGAAGGAACAAAAAACTGCAGACAACAAACCAGAAAGGGCATGATAACAAAATGGATGGCATGTCTACATAATAGTTGACAGCTCCAAGTAATGCTATCTACTCTGTTGTCTAAAAAACCTTGGAAAAATAAATTGAAATGCCAATAATACAATCCATGTGTCGCATTTCTGACCAAAAAAGCACTTGCGTGAAAGATCATGGGCTGAGACAGCAATGCTAGCAAGGATGGTATTTAGAAGACTAATGCTCAAGTGATATCTGAAAAGGTGAAGATTAAAAATTCTAATTTATTGAAACTTAATGCATTGTTTGGAGACCTTTCCACCCGTTCCCTGTTCCCCCAGAATCCACCAGACTGTTTGGTGAAAGGATTCATTGGCTCTGTGTTTAAAGGCAATGAGTTAAGCACACACATACATGGTTAACATTTTTCTATATCTCTCAGTGTAGGCTGCCTTGAGGTGTTGCCGCCTGTGCACTGAGACCACAAAAACTAAGTTTATTTTCTTTTCATCATGTTAAAAAGCCGAAATGTGCATCAAAACGACAGAAGTGAGTCAAAATATGAGTCAAAACACAGTTTGAAATGTCATGTACATACTTTGTTGATTTCCCATGACACAAGACGGGTGTGTCCCTTGTTAACTTTGTTATTTACATTGGCGGTTGACCATCTTGCCTGCTCTCTGTACTCTGATCGACAAGAGGAGATGGGATGCTTTGTGTCACATTACAATATTTGATTTTGTAATTTACTGTGTTATCTTTCCCATATTTACCCAAAATATCACTTTTCTTATATCACATTTAACAAAAAAAAAAAAAAAAAAAAACAATTTCCTCTGTTTTCAAGGATTGAAAATTACTGGTCTAAATAGTAAATACTCTATCCCAAAGTTACATATTTAGGGAAGCATGAATATTCAAGATAATTTTTGTATTATTTAGTTTTTTCAACATTTAGACCATCTACATGTTGTTTCATATGCTTAACGAAATATCATCCTATCAAAAAGAAATATCATCTTAAATGGTTCAAACACAATGTAAATATAGACAGCAGGAACCGAATTTTTCAAAGCCTTTATCACATGATACATTTTTGCATGTACAGTTTCAGTGACGTAAATTGTGATTGGAGCAAACCAGCTTTCTCAACCAGTCACATGCTCTCTAAGTCACTTTGCACCAGCAAAACAGTTTTTCACACACTAGATGCTTCAGTAAATCAGGCCTGGGGTAGTTTCTGTAAATTAATACCTAAAGGCTTGTCAGAAGTTTCATTTTAGTTATGAAATGTATGAATTGCAAACCATACATACAGAAGCTGTGAATAGTTATATCATTAGGACAGTTATATTAATGAGCTTTTTTTGTCACTGTGATAATTGAAAGGAAATGAAGGGGTGCCTTTTTGCAATTAGATTTGTGCACTTGTTTCCAGCTCTGTTTTTGATCTCTTTTTCCAGGGCAAGATGATGCTAAAAGGGACTATTGTCCTCCCCAAAGATTTCAGCCCCTCATGAAAAAATAATATATAATTTAAAATGTGATCAAGATATTACAGTATGCAATATGTAGTATTATGATTTCTTTTTTTATTTGATGTGAAAAGCCACAATTGATGAACATTGATAATACATTCATTTGGAATGTAAATCATATGTTTTGACTTCAAATAGGTGTTTTATCAGCTCTTGCACAGGTTTTTCCCATTTAAACTGGAATTCATATTCATTATGTCTATTGTCATGTATCTACAAAAGTACTGTATTTAGCCATTTTAAATGGCAGGTGATTTCTGGCAAAATTAAATAATGTGGTTTGTTCCTTACACTACTATAAACATAGTCACACGACTTGGGCCTCGTGTATAACAATAGTTTATTAGCAGTGTGATGTAAAAAAACATGGAAGTGCTGAGCATTCACCAGAAGAGTGGAAAGAATGGATAATAATAATAATAATAATAATAATAATACAAATTCTGCTTTTGGGACGTTCACACCTTTAGAAGAATTCTAGATTTTTATTATTTATCATTTATTATTTAAAGTGCTCTTACCATGAACTTGATCATTTTTATTTTAATAAATATTACAATTTTTACAAGAAAAACTCAAAATGGAAGCCACCAATGACTTTGATTTGATACATTACATTTCTGCCATGTTAGCCAAGAAAGATCAGAGGCCCCATAAAGTCAGAGATGACATTCTGGCTGCTGCCAATATGAGAGTAGATTATGTCTGTGATTTATCAGTTTTTATGTTTCATACACATTTATGGGAATGTGGCAAGCAATTAAGCAGGGCACCAAAACACTTTTAAGGTAGATGTAAGAATCTGTGATATTGAAGACACTCTTACTGAAAACCACAGTTTTCAAAACCACAGGGAAACAAGTGCCAGTGCTCTTTTCACATTGGGATAATCAACTTGTGCTGGACTTTTCAGGCCCGAAAAATATGTACATTTTTACATATATGTATCAGCAATACATATTAACAGGCTTTATTTTACACATTCATTTCATAGTTTCCCAGGAATGATTTAACATTCCAAAAACAATTGTTGCAGTCAAGTCATCATACTTCAAGTTCCAAGTCGAGTCTCAAGTCTCAACTGCTGGTTCCAATTCCAAGTCGGTACTGTTTGAGTCAAAGTCTGACTCCTAAAAGTCCTAATCCCTATTGTTCATTTTCAAGTCCAAATCCTGAGTCAAGGAGTCATAAATAAATGCCATTAAATAAATTCCATGTGGAATAGTGAAAACATAGACTAATCTGGACTCAACTTTTAAACAACAGGCATTTCACTTGGGTAGACATTGAATGCCTGAAACATTGTTACAGCCAGGTAGCAGTCACAACATGCATGCTTAATATTAATATGAATTTACCAGCATTTCCAAATTAAGTCACACATAACCTGCCAGCTGAAAACCAGGCTTAAGTTGTCTCTTATGACCTTGAGAAACGTTATCCACAAGAAACGTTATTCATCCAGAGACGAGGGCGATAAGTTCTTTTGTTTTTACCCACTGTTGTCCACATTGGAATGTGGAATTAATCCAAAAAGGACAGTATAGTGGAGCTGAGATAATACTTTCCAACAGACATTCTTTGCAAATAACCAATTACAGTAGTCCACAGATGAAGAATAGTTATGCAGGGCTAATCTGGTAGAAATGTAATGACAGTAGAACCAGAGAACAAGTAACATGTGTTGTTGCAGTGTGGAAAGAAGTAAAGGTTTTTTGTCAGGTGAATCGGAGGAATTAAATGTTTGCATCCCTCTGATGTTGGCATGAGAGGTTGCTGTGTGACGCTAAGCAGTTTGGCTGAGTTTGAGGTGGGAAAAAATGGCAGGACAATCCCAAAGGGAACTGGTGCTTCACGATGATCAAAAGTTTTCAGAAAAAGAATTTAGAAAAAAGTCAATGCTCTGGCTTCCCAATAAAACAGTACTACACACGCTTGAATCTGGCAGTTGATGCTGTTGGTGGTTGCTAAATTGTTAAGTGCTGTGATATCTGGGATCCCTGATCCCTGGGTGACCGGACTTCAAATCCCAGCTCTTCTACCAATGCCTTCTCTTCTCTGTAACCCTCTCAGCCTTCCTACTGTCTGAGGGAGCCTATAGTCTAGTAGCTAAAGTTAGTGACTGGTGCCCTTAAGGTTGGTGGCCTAGCCACAGAAAAAACACCACTGCTGTTGGGCCCCAGAGCAAGGCCCCCCAACCCCACATTGCTCCCAGAGGGGATTGGCCCCTGGCTAGCCCAATCAACCACAAGCTACCTTGGATAAAAGCATCAGCTAAATGACGGTAATGTAATTGACACCATTCTTGAAAATTTAACCCAATCAAGTGAGAGGGGATCACGTTATGTACTTCATTTTTGCAAATTTGCACTTCCTAACACACTTAATAACAGAAAAAAATGGTGACCATACTAACTAGTATCTTTGTATGCAGAATGAAACACATTTTCCTACTAATTTCTTTGAATAAAATCAGGAGATAGATTGCATGGAATAGGCTTTTGATGGGGGAAAAATAGCATGTAACATTGGCAGTTTGATTATTTTCAATAATTGATTGGATAGTGCAACAGTTCTCCTAGTTTAGAAGGTTAGCTGGCTTTTTGTTAGTCTCATCACTCTCTAGCGGTCACTCCTGGTCAACCAGAATATGCCATGAAATATAACATAGCGTGAATGATTATTATAATTATTTTATTGATGGAAATTTGATATTGGAACAAACCTAGTTATAAAACATGTATCTGTCATTGTGGTATTTAGATACTTAGTGTCTAGTACATACAATATCAACATCAAAGGTACCTACATGAGGTGGGGGGGGGGGGTGGTTGACACACAGAGGAAGTGCTCCTCTTTGCCAAATTTAGCAAAGGGGTGTCAGATAGGAGTTAACAGCAGGAGTTTGTTTTAAAATTGGGAAGTTTGTGATTGTAATTGGCTACATTTGGCAATAGGCTGTGCTACTGGGCCAGACATTACAAACAGTGCCTTAAAATATCCCACATATTTAAATCAAGTGTAAAGTATTTGAACATATGGTCTCCGACCCAATCAGATGCAGTTAGTCTGTTTAAGGGCATAGCAATGTGATTAAAACAGACTTCATATTGCGACTTTTAGTTAAGTGATTTAATTAGATGAACTCAGAAGGAAGAAATTAATCATCAGATCAATTACATTAATGCAAATGATTTGCCAAAGAATATGCTTCAAGACATAGGATAGCTAATATTGAAAGTTATCTCTGGTTGGCAGTGTGTCATCAACAGACCAAGAATCTACACATAAAATTTGAGGACACGACCCAAAGCTGTTGTGATCTCAGAGACTTTTGGAGTAACCGAAATGGTATATAAACACAACTTCTTTTTTTTTTTTTTTTAAAAGAAAGAATGGGCTATCTACACTCCTAATTTATTGTTTCCTTTATTGAGAATGGGTGGAAAGTGGAGAGGGTTACTACCTGGCCATGCTACTGGTAACTGTGGCTGGGGGTCCCATTGGATATAGTACAGTTAGCCATGGCAGTGCTCTCAAAAGTAGGGGATTCATTTGGATGTTAAGCGCACAACAGCGACTCCTTCAGGTGATCAGGTTGTCCACCTTTACCAGCTGAGTATATGATGCTGTCCTATGATGTCTTACTGGGAAGTCAGTTATTCAATAAAAAATCAGGCCAAACCAGGCCCAAATTGACCCACAGACATAACTGTTGCGACCTAAATCCAAAAATAATGGGAGGGTTAGGTTACAGTGCAACAGTACACTTTTGAGAGTGTTCAATAACGTCCATGGATTTTGTCCACACAAAAAAATACAGGTTCACATGTCAAGAGAATAAAGATTTTAAAATAACAATCTAGAGAAAAATGCTTTACCTATAATTCAATTCAAAAATATTCAAATTATCATTTGGGTGATTTTTCAATAAATGCACTGCAATACAATATAGCAACATATAAAGGAAGTAGAGGCTCCTTGACATAATGAAATTGCTCAACATTCTAAATGAAAGGTATATTACATCATATCACATAGTGGGCATTTCTATTTTTGATTCATAAAGGTGAGCAGGCCTTACAAATCTGTTCAGACCATAAAGGGCTACAATTCCATAAAGTTATGTGCTGTACATCATACTAGATTTTTTTTATTTCAGTTACTTGAATACCTCGTCCATTGGCTTTATGTTTTAGATACTAGAGCAACTGAGGAGAGGTCCCCCCCCCCCCCCCCCCCCCCCCTCACCCCCCACCGATTCTACTCTCCCCCGTCCCTCATTGAGAAGTAAATAAATAAATAAATTAGTGGTCCAGTCTCCTCGCGGGCTCCATCCTCTCTCATGCATGGCTGCCAGTGATGGTCTGCTGGGTGTCATCTTTTATTGGCATGATACAAAGCAAGTGCCAAGGACTGCGGCTCCTATTCTCTGAGCAAATTCGACCTCTGGATAAAAGCTTGCAAAATGCCTCGTGCTACCGCAGAAACTTAGAAAATGTTAGGCTGGAACGAGGAAGTGGAGTGGAGAGGGGAGGGACCGAGGGCACAGTTCCACAGCGCTGCTGCGGCGCTACGAACTTCAGCACATGGAGCAGGAGAGAGCTGGAAGAGCTTCATATTGCAAACTCAAGGAATCGCAGGTAGAGTACCATTCGCCATGCTTTTACATCAAAACGTAATAGGAAAAAGAAATATCTGGCGTAGATGCTTTTGCTCTAAATGAAGTTGCTAGCTAACTTTCCGAGGCACTTTTGCGGAGCGGAAAAGATATGTCCTAATTTTTCAAGCAGGTGCACAAGCGGGACTTAAAATCCAGTGAGATAAAGAACGTCTTAGCAGAAACGTCAATCGACACTACATGACCGGTTTGCCCCCCAGAAATTTGTCTTTTCACGTATCAGATTCATCTTACGGATATGTAGGCTACATGATTAATGCTATAAACAAAAAAAATTCTTCAAGGAAACCGAGGGAATTCTTTCCTTATATTCCTAAGGTTATTAAGTTTTGGAATTTGCGTTCTGCAGTCGTTATATACACATTGCGATGTAGATACAAGTACGCCTGAATGATTTTTCAGTCTACTTTATATCAAAAAAGTAGGCTATATTTAAAGATATATTCCGCTTTAACGTGGTCAGGCAGAAGTTTTCTCTTGTCGCTTTCGATTGGGTAGACACCTGTTGAAAGAGCGCGCATCCATCCTCCTCTGAAAGCGTGGCGCACACGTCTAAACGAAGCAAAGGAACACGGTCAAGTGTTATGAAATTAAATTGCGATAGGAATATACAAACCCTAAAATGGTCTGACGCAAATTTATTTAAACTTTTACATAAAAAGAAACTATGTTTTCCCGTATGTTTACCAAGTATTAAAATATTTGAATAAATACACATAATTTAATTATTCTTTTTCGTAAATTTTGTAGATTGTCTTTAAATGACCCAAAAGATACAGCTGTGTATGAGCATAATTTAATTTCACTCGGAAAGGAATAAACAAAAGACAACCTGCTGTGACTGAAGACGAGCACAACAAAGCCGAAATCCCAATCTGACATTGCGTTGTACATTTGACATACACTGAACAATAACGGAAGAATTCCTAAATAGAGAAAAACAGTTTTTCCTGCATTTTTATTTG
The DNA here is from genome assembly GCA_019788955.1 of Albula glossodonta. Taxonomy (NCBI): domain Eukaryota; kingdom Metazoa; phylum Chordata; class Actinopteri; order Albuliformes; family Albulidae; genus Albula; species Albula glossodonta. The sequence goes on along the minus strand of JAFBMS010000114.1, from coordinate 563,458 downwards.
GAACTAACTCATTGTAAACGCTACAATGAACACATTTTAAACATTTGTTCTCCGAAGTAAACCACAAAAAACTTTTTGTAGTGTATATATTACGAATACTCATTTTATGTGTGTGTATTTCACCACGTCCAAAATAACTGTAATAATATTAAATTAGCTACATAAATGAAAAAAAAAGAAATCTTAACTGGAGAGGACTTAAGAATTGATTTCTTGTGGAGCAGCATCTCTTTGGGTAACTGGAGATGATGAACAAGAGTTGTATCTCAGATGAAGTAAAGGAAAGGACTCTGGTTTTAGAGGTAAAGCTTGGCAAATTTCAAGACCAGCACCAACAAATATTACAAGAAAGTACGAAGAACATGACCTATTCAATATGTTATCTTTTGTTTGACGGAAACGTAATGTGGCCGATTTTGACCCTAGAATTTAAAGCTATGACATTCTTGAAATTATTATAATTAGTAGTAGAAGTCGTAGTATTTCATTAACAGGGTCGCATTACAATGTTAAGAATTTTACATCAATTTTACTCAAGGTATTGTGGTATTATGAAAATAAAGCCTTCTTTTCTGATTACAGACGTCAATACTATTTACCATGTTTTTTGAGTCTACGCATATGAATATATTTTTGTAATTACGTCATAGCTGGTTGAAAGTAATGCTAATTCATTTCAAATGTGTTCGGTAGATTTTTTTTTACTATTTACTTATTTCCTTTGGCGTTGCGGAGAGTGTCACATTGCTGTTTAAAGTATAATATATTTTAAAGAAATATTTAAGAAAGCGTACCGCTCTTTGAGCGATGTAAAAAGTGGTTTGGCCAGCTGGACTTGGAAGGCTGTGTTTCTTTAGAATTGCAGGTAGGGGTTATTTTATTCCGTTCCTTTGTCTCTCAGCTTCACGCCGACCTTCTTGACATATTCCACGGCTCCCTGATTCAACTGGCAAAAATATGCCAATCATACTGGAAGCTTATTAAATCTTTATTGCATAAAATGCATTGTTGCCTCGGCAATGAAAAAGGATAATTGCCTGTAATCTCAACTCAAGTTTTAGGACGGCAAGATGATGTAAAAGGCATTCACTAACAGATACACCACCTCTTCTCTGAAAGAAGCAGCTGAGCTTGTATTTGCATGTGTGTGTGTGTGTGTGTGTGTGTGTGTGTGTGTGTGTGTGTGTGTGTGTGTGAAAGAAAGAAAGAGACCGAGGCAGGGGGAGGGGGGCAGGAAAACTGGTAACATGCAGTTATTGAATTGTTTCCACTAGACACCGTTATAATGAGCTGCATCAAATGCTGATAACAGAGGAAGTCCCGTATTTAATTGGCTTATATTTTTACTACACCCTCAGAACTGCCTCTTGCTTCATGCAGTTGACATTGTCATAGAAAATACGTACTAAGTGGACCATCTATAACAATAACCATGTGGACATATCCATAACCACGACTATGTGATGTGTCATTACTTACAGGCGCGATTGCAGCAACGTCTCAAAACAACAATGAGTAATCGTTCCCTAAGGTTACTTAACTTCCGTATTACTTCAGTTAATCAATATCTTTTCGTTTGGAACGCGGCCCTTCAAATTTGCTGCTTTGGGTACAATTTTTTGTGATCTTAGTGTTACAAAAATATGTGTAATGCACACTTGGCCTTTATCTTGCAGATATTTTTCATGGCAAGACTCCATTTTGTGCCTCTTTGTGTTGAATACAGTGCTCTCAAATACAACTAATGTGGATTAACAAAAGCAACATATATTACCTATCTGCCATTTCTGTTGCATCTATTTATAGACACATAAACACATTTAATATATATTTCTTCTTTGGGTATGTGTGTGTGTGTGTGTGTGTGTGTGTGTGTGTGTGTGTGTGTGTGTGTGTGTGTGTGTGTGTGTGTGTGAAGGTGCGTGAGCGCGCATGTTTGTGGGTGTGTGTGTAGGCCTCACAGTCCTGCTGGTACGGTGTAGTTTCTGTTTAACGGACCTGCTGTTAGTCACCCCCGCCCAGCCTGACCCTGTTTCTCACTCAGAGCAGTGCAGACCCCCCCCCCCCCCCCCTCAATGTGCAAGTGAACCCACAGCCCTCTTCCTGTCGATCTGCTCGCTTTGAGTGCACTGAGCCACAGGCTTGGCTCTTCCTGTCTGACTGGAATTCCCCGGTGCACTCTAGCCCATCTCCAGAGCGCAAGCACAGCACACGCTAGGAACCCCACTACTACGTCTACATGCAAGGGCACACGCTAGGAACCCCACTACTACATCTACATGCAAGGGCACACACTAGGAACCCCACTACTACATCTACATGCAAGGGCACACACTAGGAACCCCACTACTACATCTACATGCAAGGGCACACGCTAGGAACCCCACTACTACATCTACATGCAAGGGCACACGCTAGGAACCCCACTACTACATCTACATGAAAGGGCACACGCTAGGAACCCCACTACTACATCTACATGCAAGGGCACACGCTAGGAACCCCACTACTACATCTACATGCAAGGGCACACGCTAGGAACCCCACTACTACATCTACATGCAAGGGCACACACTAGGAACCCCACTACTACATCTACATGCAAGGGCACACACTAGGAACCCCACTACTACATCTACATGAAAGGGTACACACTAGGAACCCCACTACTACATCTACATGAAAGGGCACACACTAGGAACCCCACTACTACATCTACATGAAAGGGTACACACTAGGAACCCCACTACTACATCTACATGCAAGGGCACACACTAGGAACCCCACTACTACATCTACATGAAAGGGTGCACACTAGGAACCCCACTACTACATCTACATGAAAGGGTGCACACTAGGAACCCTGCTACTATATCTACATTCAAATACACACATTTGGAACTTCAAAAATCAATTTACAGGTATACCACATGCTAAGAAGCTTGCTACTACATCTGCATGCACCACACATGCCACTACATTTACAAGTGTAGCACATTTGGGAAGCTTGTTACTACATCTATATGCAAACCACATGCTTGGAGCTCTAATACTACATTTACAGGTAGTGAACAAAAATGGAGCTATGACAGTATTCCAATAATGAAGCATTCTGGTGGTTCTGTAATGGAGAGGGATAAGGACAAGGCTGAAATGTTAATTGCTACTTTATGGTACTAGGAGACCATCTTCACTCCATGTTAAAACCTTTTTTTCATGAAGGGGGGATGTATATGAAAGTGATAATTATCATTTAATCAAATTAGTCTCTTTAAGTTAGTCTCTTTATGAGCATATACAATTATATTAATATATCATTTTGTATGAGTATGTAATGTTAATAAGCAAACAGGCTAAAATCTGTTTTGATTGAATTGAAAATGTCCTCAATGAAACTAAGGCCCGGATTCTATCAATATTTGTTCTTAACTTTTATAATTGAATAATTTATGATTGAATGAGTGTGGTGCCTTTTTCTTTCCAATGATAGTTTGATAAGTTGATATTCATGATGAACTCACTAAACTGTATTGTAGTACACTTTTAATAGAAAAAATCTTTCTAGCATCTTTTAAGGTTTTTAATTTGTCCTGCTGCGGGAACCCTAAAAGTTCTTCTTAGATATATTTAAGTGGTTCTTTATATAACCCTCAGAATAAGGTTCTACAGAGAACCTGTGAGTGAAACCCATATCAAAGAAGACCCTTTAAGGGTTCCCCCAGCAGGACAAGTGAAGAACCCTTGAGGATCCTTTTTTTAAGAGCCAACGTTAAGGACATATCATAACTTTGAGTCACAGTTAGAAGGAAGATCTTTGTTCTTTCGTCACAAACACAGTTTGGTGAGGTCCATGAGCACCAACATTAATTTTTCAAACTATGCTTGTGAATGAAAAAATAACACTTCCACTCTTCATTGTGAGTCACAAGTTAAGGACAAATGCTAATTGAATCTAGACCTCTGCCCACAGAACACAAGTCATTTCCAAGGGTTTGAGGATCTTGACGCTCATGTTACACATATGTCATATCCTTTTTTCAGTCACCAGGCCTGAACAAGCATTATTCCGTTACAATGGTGAAGAAAGGATGTTCCTCTCCTATCAAGTAGCTATGAGTTGATTTCCTTTCCAGAGGGTGTAATATCCCTCATTCAGTATCTTAGACACTGGTGGGTTCTATCTGTCATGGCACAGGTTGTGGCTTCACGCAATGGCTTGACACCATATTAGTCGACCCCACACTGGTACTTTCGTTTTTGCTCACCACCTATATGCATTCCAAATGCATGCCCAGGAACCCTTTTAATTTCGGCACAATGAAAAACTGTGGCACACACAGCTAAACATAGCTGGCACCTCAGCTAATGGAGCAACACCATTCCGCTGATATTTATACCAATAAAATACCAGGTGTAAAAAGGACACATACCGAACGGAAGTGACACAAACATTTCAAGAACAGGGTTGCCTACTCCTTCCTTAATCTTATCAAGTTCATGATACAACTCAAGCATTTGAGTTTGGACAAAATGTCACTCGAATGAAATAGCCTTGTTTAGTAAGATTGTGTTTTTTTTAACCACACCTCTTTCGATGACAGGAAACAGGAAATAAGGTTTTTACAAATGTTTCAGTACTGTTTAGGTGCTAAGGAATATGTAGATATATGATTAAAAGACAATTTATTGATTTAATTATGAATATGTATTTCTAATTTCAGTACACTACTATTTTCTGAGGCATTCACCAAATTAGGCCTCTCTTTCTATAAATCCGTACATTTCATTAGTTTTATTTTTTCTTACGTTTATGACCAAATTTTATTGAAACCCTTTGAATTCTGATATTGAACAGGAGTATGTCAAAATGTGATTGGATTCAGGACTCGTTAATGGCAGATACCTTGACTGCACACAGCAGTGACTCACTCTTTTAGAGATACTGAATAACTGTTTCGTTAACCTGAGGAAAACAGCCACAGGCCTTGTGGTTTCAGTACAAAGAGAAGACCAAAATGCATCACTGTAACCATGCCACAGTGTTGGCAAATAAAAGAGGGAAATTGATTCCTCTCTTAGGCCAATACAAAAGAGAGCCTAACGGGTCAGTGTGTGTGTTTGTAACTTGCTATTTTCTCATACGGCCTGGTTTACATGGTGTTAATTCACACCAACCATCCAGAAAGAGACTCCCTGACCTCCAGAGCCAGATGCTAAAAGAATGGTCATGCATACACCTAATGTCTCCGCACTGCTGGCACGCAAAGACCCCCCTCCCAAGCCCCGCAGTAGTAGCAGGTCTTCTGCACCGCTAACCCTGTGGCCTCTCCTCCTTCCCCTCCCCTCGGTCCCCCCTGTGTCTGTGGTCGAGCTGGTTCAAGCGGCCCTCCTCGGAACATTGTGTCGCAACAGAAGGGGCCGTCGCTTCCCACTGTTTGTTCCAAATCTGTGGAGCCATCTGTCAGTAAAACAGGAAGGCTTGGGTTCCCCTTCTCCCTTGGGCTTGTTTCGCTATTTTAGGGAGCTTCACTTCTCCCTGCATGCCACTCCGGAGGGGGGCCTGGGCAGGCGTCTCTGCCGGGGTTGGACGTCTTGAAGTGGCGCGGAGCAGGTCCTGGAGCTGCTGTTAGCCCATCTGCCGGGGGCCGGAGGAGGATGTTTTATTAATGCGGGCGAGAGCCGCTGCTGTCTGCTTAGAAATGCAGGCCCGCTTTGGCCCGCGGAGATCGTCCTCAGCAAATTGCTTCTTCTTGTGCAAACTTCTTCATCTCCGCCCCCCACAACCCCCCCCCCCCCCCCCCCCATATCCCCACTCCAACCCCAACCCACCCACCCGCACCCCCCTCGCACCCCCCTCGCACCCCATCGCCACCGCGCTCCTCTGTGTCTGCGTTTCCTCACCGCTGCTTGCGCGTGTCAACAGCTCGGACGGACGAGGCTCATCGATGCATGTTCAGTAAATTAGAGAGAACACGGAGCAGATCAGCTGGGAAGAGCGACACAGCGGCAGCCGCCCAGGGACTGACCCTGGGGCCATTTAATTTTCTGCTTAATTTTGAGGCAGTCAGTTTGCATTTTTGGATGATTACGCGACAGGGAAAATTAACAATAAATAACAAATGTGGTCTGAATAACCCCCTCATTCCCGCCCAACTGCCACCCCCCCCGCCGGAGTCCACCTCCTCCACCCCATCCGGGGCCCTCCGCACCTCCAGCCTGTCTCTGTGGCAGATGCGTAATGAAATGTCTGTACGGCGGGTTCACCGCGCAATCAGAGGCCCCCGCTATGTCTGCCAGTGCAATGAAAGACTGGGGAAAATGGAGAGAGAGAGCGAAAGAGAGAAAGAGAGAGAGAAAGAGAGAGAGGGCATCTCTTTAATCAACAGTGTTGTCTTTACATTATTGCATTTCTAGCCACAGGTTAATTATACTGAATGCATGTACCTGTCTGAACGGATGTTTGTCTCCTCCTGTTAGAATACCTGCACCGAATGGAGACAGAGGAGACTCAGGAAATCACCCAACTGTCAGGTGAGAAACTCCACCTGCAGGACCTGCAGACAGGGCTGGAGGCCCGAGGAGAAAAGCGACGGCATTGCTCCTTTTGTCGCCAGTGGTAGTCATCAACTCAAAGCGTTTACATTGTGTTAGTGGAAAAACAAGTGATTCTGTCCTGCGCTGATACAGGGGCATCTATTTGTACTGACCGAGGTCTTGAAGTATGAGAGTGATGGTTGATTTTGGGAGAAAATGTGTAACTGATAAAGCAGAAGAGAGAAGGAGAGAGAATGAGAGGAGTGCAGAAGACACTACGCACATCCTCTTCTTCGCAGCTGGAGCAGATGCAGCAGACTTTTCTCCCCGCTTTCCTCTCTCATTCCCATTTTGGAAAGTTTTGCTTTGAGTAAATAGTGTTTCGACAGCTGGGCACCATTTAAGTTGTATGACACCTAAATAAAATTGACTCAAATCAATCAATCAATCAATCAATTAAAAAAGATCTAAATTGGCCTATTGTTTATTCAAAGCAAATAAAGAAAACAAAAAAGCATCAATGCCTTAATCAGTTTATTTCAATCCATTCTCTTTGTTACCTTTCCTATGACAATTTTGTGTCATTTTTGTATCAGTTTTCCAGAACAACTGAACACATTTTGTAATATTATAAAAACTTAGGGAAAACGATGATAATTTCTGGTCTGTTTAAAGAAACATCTGTTTAGAACAAAAATGATATGACTGCACTTTATACTTTTGAATCTGGTAGGGTATTAATTTACTCATAGTTATCTTCCAGCAGAAATTATTATCCGCACGTTAACAGGTACACAGTGAGGAACTCAGCTCCCAGATAGTGTGGGTCTATTAGAATTTCATTTGAAAGTGAGAGTCCGTGTGTGCTTTGTTCCGCAGCGGGCAGGGAAAGCCCTCCTGTGAACGAGGCGTCAGAAGAGACGGATGACCCCATGGCCGTCCCAGAGGACCTGTCCGCCAGCGCCGGCCAGCAGCAGAACAGCAAGCCGGACAAGGGGCTCGGTGAGTAACACAACAGTCTGACCCACACCACACACGCACACCACACACACACACACCCATTTCCATGGCCCATTTACACCGCAACGGCCAGCTCCAGGGCAAAAGAGTGACTCATAGTATATCTTCCTGTCATAACAGCATGCTGACTGGAGGCTCGATTGTTTGCAAAAGCAGACAATAAGTAGCAGTTGGTGGAGGATATTGGCTGGGATTCAGTCAAACACACTTAGTGTCTTTAAGGGCATACGCAATTCAATCAAAACTGAGTTTATGTTACGATATAAAGTTCTCTTTGAACATCCTTATTTTCTCTGGAGACTGGAGACATGCAAACAAGTCCTTTGGGATGGAATGTGTTATTTTCATCTTTTAACAGAATGGCCTACACCCCTACAAAGTCAATTTTGATCTATTTATTATGCCCTTCACCATTTGAATGAGTCAAGGCTATGGTTACATTTTTAAAGATTGTGTTATCAACAAAAGCTATGACGATGTCTTAAAGTGAAGTACAATGATTAGAATAGATGATTCAGCACAAGAGTCCCAAATACCACGTTCTTCCATCTATATATAACCGTGTGAAGACGTGTCAGAGATAAGTGCTGAAGAGAAATTTTCTTCTAAATTTACGCCTTTTTACTTTCTTTCTGTTCACACAACCTAAGCATGGAATTGCCACTGAAGACTGTCTTTTCCCCTTAAAAAATAAAAATATACTTCATGCAAATATAGATCTCCCAATCTCCTTTAGCCTTTAGCTTGGGCCAGCCACCTTAAGTCACAATTAAACAGGACAGCCCATTGGATTTCAAAAATATTTGAAAAGATGTTTCATCACCTTACAAAATTGCCTACATCAGTGGAGGAGACATGAAAAGAAGCGTGATCTTCAGTGTATGTTCTTTGTAGTGCAAGAATGGAAATGTTAGCCTTGCCACTTGAGACAGACAGAAACCTATTTCCTCAGCTGGCATGTAGTAACTTTTGTTACTCCAAAATGTATCCCAGATCCTTTACCAAACTTGAGCATGATGTCTCTGTTGTCACGGAACTGAATATGCAGTAACACCAAAGTCTTTTAACGTTCAGTAGTAATAAAGAGGTGAAGAAACAAAAGTATATACGCTTCTGTCATTTTGGAATATCATTGCATGATATACCTGCCTACCCCAACATAATCTCTATGTTTCTAAATCAAGACTAATATTGTCAACCAATGTAACTATATTATTTATATTAAATAATGTATCTATATTATTTATATATTTTATTTGAATTACATATATACCATTTCCATTGCATATATTCATACACACATTTTCTAAATAGGGTTCATCTCCAGGTTTTGTGTGTGTGTGTGTGTGTGTGTGTGTGTGTGTGTGCAAGCCTATGTGTTAAATATAAATGTATAACTTACCTAGATTGTAATTAAATAATTACTTTTGTGCAAAGTTTTTCAAAGCCATTTTAAAGTAATAAATACACATATACTATCATACTGAGAAAATACTGTTGGTAACTTCCAAAAATAAAAATCGTAGCCAGTAAACAGCAGCAATTTTACTCTGACCTTCTGTTTACCAACAATACGGGGGCTTTTAGAACAGACTAAGAACCTAAGAACTGGTCCTGTCCTTTCCTAAATTAATAGAAAAAGGTCCAGAACTTTTATGTAACTGGTGTCATGTTTGTTACCAGACATCCAAGCTAGCTCAGTAAAGAAAGATACCCATGGTCATTTCTCTATTAGAAACAAGACTTAAAAAGTTCTGAATATAATTGTATCCAAATTCAGATTTTTGAATTGTATCCCTTGTCTTTCATTTATTTTCTCAGATTATACATAGCAGACAATTCCCTGATCTCTGAACATCATATGGCTGTGTGACAAAGTGTGCATAACAAAAATAAGCTGAATAAGCGAGCAATGAAACCCGCCACTATGTTCACATCATGCTCTGAGCTCACTCTTCAGCGGCTTGTATGTGTGAAGGCGTAGTGTACACTAGGAAGGCGTTCATTAACTTTGAACATGCATTTCCCTTTTTTTCTCTTTCCAGTAAATGTAGAAAATGTGTAAAATATCTCTTTCTCACTTAAACATCACGTTGCCTGTACAAAACCATCAACGAATGTTTTTTTTTTTTTTTTTTTGTGGATACCCTTATTCGCGGTTTGTCATTAATGTTGAATACCAAGGTTCTGGTCAATGGCATCAAGCATTCTTTTTCACAATTTAGCGTTTAGCATTGATATAACGGAAATACAAGATATTTGGCAGTTTATTACTTCACTGAGACCATTTAACCTGTATTTGAAATGGGATTTCTGCACCATAAAAATGCTTGGTTAAAAATATTCAAACTTGAGTCCAAAGGAGCTCATGAACAAGGTATAAATATGGCGCAACCTCAGCAATCGGTTCATCATATCCCAGCCCATAAACCCCACTTGGGGTTTGTTAAGGCCACTGAAATGTCGTCCATGTCAAAGCAGGTTAAACGGCTCTTTGGTTACACTCTGGTGGGCAAGCAAGAGACTGAGTTCTGTGCGGCAGGCCGAAAATGTAACCTACCACATGAGCCTGGAAATGGTGATGCAAGGTCAGTGAGACATGAAAGCGTTGTGTTGCGGTGTTCAAATTGTGTCTCCCCTCCAGTAGCTGCAATAAAATGCCTACAAATACGCTCTTGCTAACCAAAAACCATCAGTACATTTTAGAACTTCTGAAATTAGAGAAAAACGTGACAGTGACATTGACTTTCCAGTTCATTTTCATAGCAAAAGGAAGGTACCCTGAAGCTGAAACTACAGTCACTTACGCAGGGTTGATCCCACTAACACCATATACATACCAGAACAAATACTGCAATTAACATTGAAAGCTAGACTATTTGCCAACATGTTTATTGATAGGGAAAAACTAGCTAAACCATAAACTAGACACATAACTTGATCAATGCTAAATAATGTCTGTTTTATATACATTTTTATTTAATTATTAATCAAATTATTTTATCGGATACAGGTTTTATTGGATATCATTACTTAATAATATTTCCTCATTCCTTCACCCCAACCCCCCAATATTTTTCCTGTGACCAGCTTTCCAGGGTGGACTAGGGCTGTCACTAATTAGATAGTCACTAGTAATGTCGACCAAATAGAGAGGTAAGAGATTCCCAGAATTCACAGTACAGGCACTGGAGAAAATCACAAAGTGTTAGATAATGGAATTGGTAAAGTGATTAAGTTAGCTTTATAGAAGGTGCAGGGGCTTTCACTGAAGGCACATCTTGTGGCTATAGCTAAGAGGGTATTTGATTGCTTATTAGCTTGCAACCCTAGCCATTTTTTAATATCTTTGTTCATGAGGGAGGAGATTGATTACTAGCCAGATTATGAGTGTTTGCAGACTGCTAACCCACTAGCAAGCTGTGCTGTTCAACCATCACACAGTGCAAGATAGAGATTTACCAAATCCAAGCTGATGAACAATGAACTACGATGAACCAACTGTTCACTCCTTGCAACCAATAACTGATACTAGCTTGATACAGAGTTTTTGTAAATTTGCTGAAGAAGCTCTTAGATCTTTTAGCTAAACTGGTCTGACACCTCAACAACTAGCAAGCATTTCAACAACTACAGCAGAAAAAAGAAAGGCAGGGAAAATGAACACTTTGCAGTTTGATGTTACCAATGCAAAAGCCTGCATTTAGAGTAGGCTATTAAATTAGGTTTATTTTAGGAGTCTTCATTTAAAGTGTATCAATAAAACTAGTTAATTTGATTACTTGTTTTATTACAAATTATATATTGTATATTATATTATTATTGTATATTGTATATTTTTTTTTTTTTGGGGGGGGGGGGGGGCATCAGTTTGTTTGGAAATGAAATATTTTCATTAATTTTTGCATACACGAAAGAACTCCTAGCCCAAATTGTAATTGTGAAATGAAGAATTTATCCCCTTGAGGGAGTGTCAAATCTTCCCTCGTTTAAGGTTTTAGAGGGGGGCAGCTTTATCATTTTCTCACAGTGTGTTGTGAAACATAGCTACAGTTACATTTACGCTCTAAAAAAATCAGCCTTCTTTTAATATGTAAACTTATAAAGCAGCGTCAGAGATCTGACAGATTTTTAAAGAGGCCGAAGAGTTGTGCCTGAACTGCTGTGGCACCAGTCACAGCGACAGCCAAACAAATTAATGTATCAAGGGGAACGGTTTTAAAAATCCTGACCGCTTACGCCCAAAAAAGGGAAAACAAAACAGCGTCAGGAAAGAGGAACAGGGGTTGCAAGTGAAGTGTCATCACCAGGGAGAGGTGGACACAACGGGATAGTTGCTAAAATGCATGACAATGGCCTCAGTATTGCTGGAGAACTGAATCTACACCTCTGTGACCAAATCTTAACAGAACAGTGCTGGTGCACTCAACTTTAGTCATGACCTTCACAAAGATGATGAGAACGGTAGGGCCGCCAGTCAGAGGTCGCTCTTAGACTAAGCCAACATGCATGTTCTCATAACTTGGTGTATTGAGAACGCAACCTGGAGGTCAGAAGTGGGAGCATGTACTGTTGCATGAGGAGCCATATTTTACTCTGTTTTTGTACGTCTGGGCAGGTTTATGAATGGAGAAAACCACATTTCCTGTTCCCAACTGTTTAACACAATGATGGATCTGTTATAGTGTCAACCCTTATTTGGAGGACCCGCCAGATCCAAGTATTTTGCTATATAGCAGCATTTTGGCCATGTTAGATAACCAGGTATACCCTGGGGTGCAAAACACACTCTAAACAGTTTCAAGTGTCCGTTTCACGAACATCAAAATGAAGTCAAGCACCTTCTATGACCTTCACAAACAGCAGCTCTAAACATTGTTGCACCTTGATGGGAAAGTTCTGGAACACAGAGTGAGGAGTAGCAATCCTTACCGCTCAAAACACTGAAGGCTTTCCTTCTTGGTGCTGCCTTACAAGACAGACTGAAGCAGTTGATAGCTAGTTCCTTCTTACATGTGAGCTGAGAAAATCAAATCATTGTATATTGGGAAAAAATTACCAAATGGCAATAAATCTCTGTGTTTTATTCTGTTATCATCTATTTGTTGATTGTTTGTGCAGAGTATTTTTCTAGTATTCAAAGTATTTTTCATGAAAGATTATAAAATGAAGCACAAGATGTGAGCAATAATAAATAATACAAGATTATTAAGACAACAAAAGTCATACAAAAGATGTAAAAATATACCACATACCAGTTTAAATTATATATTATCTCTCATGCACTGTTTGATATTACATTTAGACTGGAATTCAATTAACACTTGTCCTTAACTCTTACTTGCACTTGAATAAGGGGGTTATTCTTTTAGAACAACAGTCTGAGGAATTCATTTTCATGATTGTTGAAGTTCAAGTTAAGCACAAATGTTGATTGAACCCTAGTCATAGTGTTTTTATTATCATAAATGTCAGTGCAGAGGCCACCTCTAGTCTACATGTCGCTCTAGATATACTTTCATATGACATGCATGTTCACAGAGGTTATGTTCACAGAATTTCATATCAATGCAACCCCACCCTAAAGCTGTTTCTGCATTTGGTGGTTAAGTTTGGTTGTTGGCTTATTTTTATGACCAAAGTAAAATCAACCATTTCAAACAATCTCAAAACGGTCACTGTAGCTTTATCTTTGTTCGTATATGTGTATTTGTCATTGTGGCTTTTGTTGGGAAAAGTACAGGAAATTTTAAGGGATTTAAAGCCTGGGTATACTGGTACAGAGAAAAAGAGATGTGTCAGAGGAAGAGGATATAGTGGGATAGAATGCTGAGAACAGAGGAGGAAGTGTCTTGTTCATAGTTTTTTTTTTATAGTTTTTCATGATCTTCGTGGTATTTCAGTGGCCTGCCATGAAGTCCTCTGCAAATGAAAGCATGGAGATGCAAATGGTCTGTGACAGCAGATCTTTTCTGTTCACTGTCCCGGTAAACACACACAGAAACCTGATAATGTAGGCTAAATGTGGCCCTCTCACAAGGTAAAGCCAGGACTGTTCCCATATTTCTACTGTTCCTATATTCAATTGAATGCGGCTTCATTCAGTGAGTGCTTAGAATCCCCCCAAAATGGTAGTGTGGGTACATCAGACTTCAGAGAGAGAGGGGGAGAGAGAGAGAGAGAGGGGGAGAGAGAGAGAGAGAGAGAGAGAGAGAGAGAGAGAGAGAGAGAGAGAGAGAGAGAGAGAGAGAGAGAGAGGTCTATTCTGCATGTGTGTTAGTGTAAACCCTACCATGGCTACAGTGACCTATTACCAATTATTTCTCAATCTGTCGTCAAATACAAAATGAATTACATAGTACTCCGTACCGTGCTATTACAAGGCATAATCCTGAATGTCATTTTCAATTTCTCATTAGATGGGCTTTAGTCCAGTGGAAACAATGTCATGCCATGTGACTGGGAAAACTTTTGGCTCTCACAACCCAAATAAAAACAGGAAGTGAAGCCATCCATATGGATAATGAAACAGACGGTGACAGTTAAACAGTTCTCTCTCTGCCTGTAGACATTGCCTTTAAGATGTTTTGAGGTCTTTGTGGTCTGTACCCATAGACTGAAGTAGTTGTTAGGAAATAACTGACATGGAATGCTTCTTATATTTTCTCTATAAAATACTTGCAAGCATTCACCCTTTAAGATGTCAAAAATGCATTCTAAATATAGAATGCATTTATTTATAATGTAGGTCATGTCCAATGGTCATTGCATTGGTTAATCTATGAGAGAAGTGAGTCAGTTCTATGCAACAGTCTGTTAGCTTGTAGTTACTTAGTGTGACTGCAACACATCCTGTGTTTGGGAAAATATGTCCACCCTTTTGCTTAATTGTCCTACCCCTTTTCGTTTTTAATTATGCCATACCTTCATCTATTTTATTGGGAATGCAAAAATAAAATGAAGTACCATGATACACTGAGTGCAAGTAAAACCATTATAATCATTCTTAGTTGAGGAAGTTCTAAAGTGATAAACCTACTTGCTGTAAATGTGGATGTTGTCACATTTGAACATAACTGGGATAAAGGCAAGAAAAGGAAGACCACTGCCCACATGTCTTGGTTAAGTCACCACTGATGGATACAAATCCTCCTTTTTTCCTGGAATGAAAATCAGATCAATTCAGATTTTATGATCTGCAGAGGGAGTGATTTGTCATAACCGTAAGAAATGAATTACTAATGTAATCAAATAATTTTTACACAAAAAGTGATAATTAGGTTTTGCTGAAGGTGTCCTTGCTTGTACGACCAATAGCTGCTGTGCTAGCAGTCTAAGAAGTTTACTTCAGTAAGGTATTCACTCCATCTGTTTCTAAGCAGCCCTCTCCATGGCAGTTTGTGATAATATAAAATAATTTTGGTCTATACTCAAAGAGCTCATTTATTTGAACTGCCTGTGTTTCGGGTGGGGGGGGGGGGGGGGGGGGGGGGGCGTAGCCTCAGCTATAGATGACAATAGTGCTTAGTTTCCGCTTCTTCAGCTTAGCTAAAGCTGGAACTAAACTGTCTACATGCCAAAAGACAAACGTAAAAAAAAAGCAAAAATTCCATGGTGTAGAGTCAGATGGGCTGACGCATTGTGATGTTTTTTCGAAGGGTAGCGGCTGCATGAGCTCAGAGACGGCACTGGATGGAGCATGTGGCAGTTGAAGTGAAAGTGGTACCGTGTGTTTACAGTTGCTCTGCAGGTGCAGAGAGCTGGTGTCTGGCGAAGCATCGCTCCGATCCGCTGCACTTGGCTCGGCTCCTAAAGCCTTTATCTCCAGGGGTGTTGAAACCTGCTGATGGCAAGTTCTTCTTCTTAGGAAACTCTTGCACATCCTATTTCAGTTTCCTCTGATATCTGCCTGTTTTTTTCTTTCCTCTCAGCTGCAGAAGGAGAGGCTGAACCATTCTAAACGTCTTAGTAGAATTCCTGGAGAATCTTTTCATTCTTGCCTTGTATGCTTTTTTAGTTAGTAAATGAAATAGATTTATTCGCATAAAATTATATTTCAACTTAAAAAGGACTGGTGTTTAAATACACAAAGAATATAGTCTCAACACAACTGTACACTCTTAAAGGAAACGTTTTCAAGGTTCTTCATTTGTCCTACTGGGGGAACCCTTAAAGGTTCTTCTTAGATGCTGATATTTGTACAGAGTTCTTTATATACCCTTCAGAGTAAGGATGTGCATAAAACCCTTGAGAGATTCCCATATCTAAGAGGTGCACCTAGAGTTCCCCCAGCAAGACAGATAAAGAACCCTTAAGGAACCTTAACCGAATGAATGATATCAGAATTACATCAAATTACAACTTAATTGGCACCATCATGTGTCACAGTAACTCTTAAAGCAGTTAGCCAAAGCTATGCTATCCATATTTATGCAAATTTATTCATGCAACCTGACCTGCTGTTACTTGAAATGACGAAATATGAGTAATTCTTCAGACTTCTGAGTATGTGAGGAATGAATTCTAATGTTTTCTTATTGATGTAATGGGCAATACTGTAAGCGTCAATGTCGTGTGTGACGCTTTAGGACTTACACGGTTGTTTTGAGGACTCTCACTCAGCATCATAGGATAGCCACATACATGCATTAAGGAGGTTGCTATTTTAAGTGCAGCATATTAAATTCATATCAATGTTTTAAAAATATTTTTTAAAAACTTAGATGCTTAAAGATTACATTCTTTGATGTAACATTACATCAAATAAGACAAAATGAGAAACGATATGACAAGAAATGTGTTACAAGCATTTTACAGGAAACGGGTAATAAATGCATATAGACAAGTATGGATCTGCGTTGCCCAGGAAAAATGACTTTTTTATTTACCATGAAACATATTTATGAAAGTTTAGGTGAAACCTGGGATAATTTTGATATCAATGGTGAATGATATTTGAAGCACACAAGCCAAAGGACCTTGTCCACATTGTTCCTGATGTTTCCCAGGCTAACCTGAGGGAGAAGTATCTCCGCCGTTTAATATAGCAAGCTGTTGAGGGACCAGCTGTGAATCTGTTCTGGATCATCTCTCTGCTCTGACTGAATGAGGATGTTGTGGAGCGTTTCCAGAAAAGCGATAAGATGTTCTAGAGGCGAAGGTTGCCATGGCGATGCCATGTTGGCTTGTGGGTGCACACATTGTTACACCCTTCACAGGGTCTTCAACTAGGGAACTGTGGCCAGTGATGTTCCTTTCCCATTGCCTTGTTTTTGACAATTTAAACCACACTTCATCAATGAAGTTAAGGCTGCAAAGTTGTTGACCAAAAACAGAACAAAAAAGATTTGTTCTTACCCAAGACACAAAATGTCATGAACAAGACAACCTGCTATAAGACTGCATTTTGAGGAAATAACCCAATTTAGGGATGTGTTGTGCAGCTGTGTAAGGTTGTATGTAAATTAAGAGCATTTACAGGAGTGTACAAGGAATGTTCACAACTCAGCCAGGATGCCATAGCTTTTCTGTTTACACTCTCCTCAGACATTCCTAAGTCACCCCCTTTGCTCACCGCCCTACACTGACTACTCGTTACAGCTCACATACAATATAAGACCTATGTAGTTGCCTACACGCTGCTAAAGGGACAGCCCCTGCACACCTCCAAAAGATCATCAGACACTATTTGCCGGTCAGATTACTCCCTAACCACCTTCAGGCACAGAATGAGGATTATTCACCTTCAGGCTGCACCTCTCCCCATCCCTACCTCGCTCTTCTCCTTAGCTTACTGCTAGCATCATTATCGTATTTCTTATAGAATTGTTGTTTTTTTTTTTACTGAACATGATAAGTCAGCCCTATCCACACACTCTCAAGCAGTACTTCAAGCAATGTGATGGAATATCATTAGACCACACTTCAGTAAATAGTTTGTGTGCATCAAAGAATTAACTCAAGGATATATTAGCAACGGCCCTGGATCTAAATCTAACTCCCAGTATGAAAATCAACACAGGGGAACACAAGGAACAGTCCTCGTGGCCTAAAATATCAAGAATGAAAGCTATAGCTACTTCTTCTTTCTCGCTGGAACAGGGAATTAACTTATTATCATTAACAGTAATATAAATATCAATGAATGCAATTATTACCATATGCTCAGTAGACTAGAGTAAGAGTACACCCATATTTCCTTTGTAAATCAGCATGGCTAGTTCATGTAGCTCTCTAGCATGAATGATGATATTCAAAATTTGAATATAGGGTTACTTATTTTTTATTTAGCTCTTTAGAATCCTGACTACTCAGCAACCCATTCCTAACTGATGTATGCAGCTAGCCTAGCTGGCTAATTTGCTGTATGTAATGTAAGGTTCAGTCCATATCTTTTCATAAGAGCATCAATGAAGCAGAATTTTGGCATATGATGGGTACATTTTGAAAGATAACGATCCATTTTTGTGAATTCCAAAATTAAACTTCCATTTAGCCAAATGCTACATGAGTAGAAGATAGATAAAAGTGTGAAAACAAGGGTCCCCATCTCCAGCAGACGTCTGAAACCCTCAAATGTTCTGGAAATTAACAGCACAGTCTGAAGTATAATTCATGTGTTATCAAGTCTTTCCATATCATTGATGTTCGAGAAACGCTTAAGGGAACGAGCTCTGCAGAGGAATCATCGTTGAGTTACAGTCATCTTGGACCCCCCTGTGCACTGGCTCGACTTCTTTTTCGCCATTCCTGACAATTTCGCTTTGATTCAGCGGCATAAATGACTAAGCAGCGCTGCTGAAGACTGTTCTCCAGGCCCGTGATGCAATCTGCACTGAGTCAAACTGAAAGCTGAGTCCTGCCTCTGAACACACCCACATCGCCCTCAGAGACCCATGGGCGAGAGGAGAAAGAGAGACAGATCCTTCAACCGAGCTAAGCTATCATAGCACAACAGCTCATCGCTAAACAGAGCTTCGCATCGTGCCAGAAAGAATGTGGACAGGCACAACGCTGTACAAATACCACCTGCATGCTGTATACGTGTATTACTACATTTTAACTTTTTAACTTGTAAGTTACTGACATCTGAACTTTGTGCATCAAATGAGGACAAGTTTTTGGGAAGGATATAAACGTCGGCCACAAAGTTATGTGCTGGAAGTGCATTGACTATACCTATCACACTCAAAGAACTGTGCTTGTGATAGGTTTCCTCATATTACCATAGAATTTCCACTGTACCTGTGACATAAAACTACATTACAGAACTTTAGCAGATGATCTTATCAAGAGTGACTTAGAAGGCAAAGAGCATAAGTCAGGGACAATAGCACTAAAAATCCAAGAGGGAAGTCCCAAGTGCTAGAAGTGACAACATTCGACAGGACTATTCTACCCTGTAGAATATCATGTTCAGCAAAAAAAAAACAATTCTATAAGAAATACGATAATGATGCTGGCAGTAAGCTAAGGAGAAGAGCGAGGTAGGGATGGGGAGAGGTGCAGCCTGAAGGTGAATAATCCTCATTCTGTACCTGAAGGTGGTTAGGGAGTAATCTTACCGCCAAATAGTGTCTGATGATCTTTTGGAGGTGTGCTGGGGCTGTCCCTTTAGCAGCCTGGTGGGCAACTACACAGGTCTTATATTATACGTGAGATGTAAAGAGTAGTCAGTGTAGGGCGGTGAGCAAAGGGGGTGACATAGGAATGTCTGAGGAGAGTGTAAACCAGAAAAGCTATGGCATCGCTTGACGTACTGATTGAGAGTGTGTGGATTAGGCTGTCTTTTTATGGTGCTAAATTGCTGTATTTACTTTAGGCAGGATCTGCATTTGCATAAAAGTGCAGAGAATGATAGACCCCTCTTTTCAGAGTTATACAGAGCCTGTAGCACAGCTATGGCTGAAGATTAGTATGTATAGAGAAAGGTGGGATGCAAGAGGTAGTACATAGTAAGTCTCCACATGTTGAGACCAGCACATCCATACACACATATATGGGTGTGGCTTTGTATGTGTATGTGTGTGTGTGTGTGCATGTGTGAAGGAGGGAGAGGAAGAAAGTGGACACATGCCTGAGAGTTAGCTTGCATGCACTCAGATGCTTACGTGTGTGTGGGAGTGTGTGCGTGCATGTATAAGCGTTTGTCTCTGCACGTGTGTCTGTGTATGTGGATCTTGAGTCTATGTGCATGTGTACTTGTATGTCCGTGAACCCCCGTGTCCGTGTATGTATATGTGCATATGCGTGTGTGTGTGCGCATGTATGTGTGTGTAGGAGTTTTTGAGAAGGTATGAATGTCTGCATTGAGTGTGTACGTTTGCCCGTGTGTGTATTTGTGAGCTTGTGTGTGAGTGTGTGCTGCAGTGCCTGCAGATCTAATCGTAGAGAGAGGAAGTGGCGTGTTTATCTCTGCACTGCATCTCTTCTGCTCCGATAAAGCCGAAATGTATCAGGGGGGTTAAATTATCTCTCAGGATCTCGCAAGCTTGTAGCTGAACTCAGGCATTTGAGGCTCAAGCCAGAGCAGAAGACCGAACCTACATTATGTCTGTCACTCTTTATGTGCTCCAGGTTTAATTGTTCTTATAGTGTATAGAAATACGTAAAGCAACACCATGGCGAAAGAAGTGTCTCATCTCCTTTCCTCTGTCTAAGTTCAGCGTTCATCTTTTCGAGTGTATGAGAAAAAGAATAAGCAACTTTCCTAAAAATTCAACTGATTTAACTAAAAAAAAAAATATTTTTTAGTTAATATGAAACAATCACTCTTGATGAAATAACAATTAGTCTTGGTAGTGTTTCATATATATATTTTTTTTCCAGAAAATGGTTTTACAAATGTATGTATTAAAAAAAAAAGTGTAATCTTTTCCTTCTGAAAAGTCTAATATCAAGGAAATGCGTTGCCTATGTGAAGTTAAATACTTTTGTTTATTTCTCAGAGTGTGAAACAAGATGGCAGGTATCTGCTGTTCAGTTCTCAGATTTGAGTTCCTTAAAATGTAAGACAGACTAAAAACTGGAAAAGTTTGCTCCCCTTTTTTAATATAGGTTACTAACGGAAGCGTTCCTCATCGAGGCCAGTGCATGTAAATGAGATGGTGTCGCATCCGCGTGGTCTCTCTCATATGTGCTTCAACTCGCTTGCCGCACTGGCTTATTTTTAGGGTGTGAGGGCATGAACGCGCAAACAGGAACTTTCAGACCTGCTCGTTTCTTACTTCCAGACTCGCCTTGAATACTTGCTAGGCGCCACCAACGTCTCCTTTCAATTATCAGCTAGTTTACTGTATTTTTGTTGTACATAAAATGCGAATCTGTATTGTAAATGCGTTAATGCCGTTATGCTTACATTCCTTTCGAGTTCATTACCAAACACTGTTGTGTTTATTTAGAGCGGGGCTAAATATGCTAATTTCTGGCGACTTAAATATTCTCTTAACTGTGGTGTGCGTGCTTCCTTGTTCGTAGCAGACAAGGGAGGGTAAATTAGGATGTGTTATTTGTACTATTGGGTGTAGCATGCCGGAGTGGTCCCCTGTTTAGTTAGTCACATGAGTTCCCCATATTCCTGAGACCCATCACGTCAGCAGTACTGGTTCCCTGTTTCCCAGATGGGCCCTGCAAAAACACCAGAGAGTTTTTACTCAGCCATAGCCCTTTCTACAACTCTGCAGACTCTGCTTCTTCTTGCCTTGTGAACTGGAGACAGGCAGTAACGTCTTGCAGGGAGACCTAGATCACCTTTAGAATCAGTGCTGATCAGTTATATTACCACCTCAGACTGAGGCCCCAAGTTGCGTGAATGTTGTACACGCCCTCTTGAAACTGCCTCTCACCTATCTTTCATGGTTGTTTATTGTGACAGGACTTGTTTACGGACCGTTAGGTCCGGTAATAATTCTTTTCGTCTGAGCTCAGAGTCCATTTGCCTGGAAGATCCAGGTGACATCCCGCTATTGACATTTTTACATTTAGGGTAAACCAAAGTTTAAGAAACACCTCCTTAATAACGCTGTTGAGTCATTTCCTCTTTGTTTCCAAAAGTTGAACTTAAAAGATTCCTTTCTCCATTTATCGAGCGGATAAAAGGCACTCTGAATGCGACACAGAGTGTACGCTGAAAGACTCTTTCAGTTATGGTTGTATAATTCCCTATCTGCGCTTCCCTTTCTGTCACTTCTCCATAATTCTTGGTATTTCAGTTGGACAGTTCTCCTTTTCCTCTGGATTCCTATATTTCATTATCTCCACTTCTTCCTCTTCGCCGTGAGCTTGTACAAACAGCGGTACACAGATGAGGAAACTGCAGCTCAACTCTGACATGCAGTCAGCTTTTGTGTTGAGCTATCAAAGAGCCATATATTTGTTTGGAAATAAAAAAAAAAACAAGATCTGAATACTTCTGTGTAGATTATCAAGGAGTGATAATTTGGTACATTTAGAATGGTATCGATAGCATAATGATTCCGAATCATGGAAGAGATTTCTCATTCAACTCCAAAATCCCAATGTGACTGCATGAATGACTCTTGCCTGTAAACTGTGACTCTTTTATTATTGGTAAATTGTTCTGAGATTGCCCCCAAGGAGGGGAAATCCTAAGGTTAATTAAGGTTAATTAAACAAACCCATTCATTGTAATGACTTGTATATATGTTGTTGTTACTGTACAGTTAGTTAAGAAATGTACAGCTTAAAGTGGATTTATCTCCTTGATGATCAGTAAAACTAGTGTATGAATAATACCTAATAGTGAATTTGATGAAAATTAAATAAAACATTGCCTGCTCCTGCCTCATGTATCTATTAAAATAACCCTTGCTTTTATAAATAGTTCTATCCAGGTGCAGTTACGATGTGATAGTTAAATCATTCGCTTGATGCTTGCTGTGCTTGAGGTTCTTCAAAAAAGTATCCGGCAAACATTTGGTTTTTCCGTTGCTCTCTGAGTGCCTTCAATGCGGGTTCGTGTACTAAACTGCACTCTCCAGTTTCACACGTCTTCCTGTGTCTCTGTTTCCTGTTTATCTCGCTGTCATTTGTTTCACAAAAGTGTGACGGTGAGAGAAGCAGTATTGACCTATTCCCTAAGCAAAGAGAAAAAAAAAAAGGAAACACAAACTATCTTGTGAATATTTTTATCGGCATCCTCAGTGTTGGGAAAATATGGGTTGTGCATTTCGTTCCATAGATTCTCATGTGGATGCTTGTGTGTTGTCATGAAAATCTGTGTTTTTGTATTTGGATTTGTGTTAGTCAAATTTTGGTATTTAATTTCATGACTTGATGGTATAACATTATTATTTACAATGCAGGTGAAGATTTAATGGATTACTGCATAGATATCTTCTCTTTTTCAGGATACTACATAGTGTGGCGGTAGGGTTTTCACACTGTAGATATTCACCACCATTTCATCCTGCCATCAGTTTTAAACTCCACGTCTGTTCCATACACACGCACAAGAGTATATGCAGCATCTGTTTATGTCTAAATATTGAAAAGAGGAAGAAACACGTGCATTGCAGTCTTCACAGTTTGATGTTTGGATATTCACACATTCACTGAACTGTACTGTAAGATGGAATGAGTGACACAAATTGAGCTAACCCACATTAACGAGAAGGCAGACCATGAAACTGTTGTTCCTAGTTGCTTGTGATGCATTTGAATGGCAAAATTTTAAATGATTGAAAATTATCTTAATTGTCCTGCATACTAGTGCTTTCAGAGTGACTATACCTACATGGGCAGAGACAACGAGAACTAGCCAACTTTATGTTAATTATGATTTTGAAGCAGTTATTACTTACGAGTTAGTTTGACTGTGCAGTTCTCTGACAGCCATCTGCCTGGGTGTCAACAGTCAGTTGCCAGTTTTAGACAAGTGTGCTGTCACTTGGATTATTTTCATGTACAACATTACTTGGAAAAGTCCAGATATTTTTATCGAAAGGAATCTTCTGACCTATATCATGTATTACCTATATCACAAAACATGGTCGGCTGTAAAATATCTCACAGAAAGGCACCATGTTATCGTTAAATACTACAAATTAATTTACAAAATTCAAAGCAACGAAACGACAATAAATTCACTTTAAACTGTAAACAGAGCCCACTTTGACAGATCTCTGACTGAATGATGGAAAATGCAAAAAATGATGGCTTCAATGAAAAGTTATAAACAAAAAAAAAGAAATTTGCTTTACTCTCATCCTAGTATTTCCTTCCCTTTACATACGAGGCCTTTTAACATGTAACAGTATGGGCCCTGTTTACATGACACCAAAAGATGAGAGATAGAAACATGGCATTCCTATCTTTGTTTCAGCGACATGTTTATCTTCATCCTTAGTTTTTTTTTTTTTTTGGTGTTTGTGGTTAGCGGGTTTAAACAGTAACTGGATTAGTCATTTGGGGTTTGAATTGGCATGCTGAATCTCTATCCAGCATCAGTAAATTTAATGGGGGTGAAAAAAAAAGTTTTCTTTTATAGATAGCCAAGGGTACTGACACATGGATAGTACTAAATTATCAATCTCTTCATTACTGTATGAGAAAATAAATAAACACAATATATTTGCTCTAAATGTTTAATGTTATATTTGCAGAAATAAAAGTGCTGTATATCTGTAAATATACAATTTCAAGTACAGCACATGGGCAGTGCCGAATGATTCGTAATTCCATATTTAGTAATTCCATAGTCAGCTCATTATTTTCCTGTATTGCAGTTAGCAAAGAGAGTTATAGGCAGAACAATAAAAATAGTTTAAAAATTTAAGAGACAGGATCACACAACTGAAATGCATTGTATATTTTCTTTAACCTGTATATTGTGACAAGGTATTTTGTCATAATAAATATAGGTCTTCATTAATTTATAAATGTATGACACAATAGTATGTCCTGAAATTCCTTGTATTAATAACAACCCTTAGTACTATAAATCTGCTTGTTGCCATGATGATTAATATTGTCTTTAATAATTAAAGACATTGCAGAAGAATAGTAGCAAGTTTTTCATTGCGGTCTTTTTGTGCAATGTTGTGCTGCTGCTGAAATGTTTGGAATGCTTAAAGTGCATTTCCAATAATTTGGCAGGTGAGGTGACATCTTACGCTAGAAGACTTACTTAGTAAAGAATGGCAAGAGCCAATGGTGGCTAGTCATGCTAAGAGTGCAATTGGTAGCCATACATCAAGAATAATAGCAGACAGCATGTATGACAACGGCTAGTGGGGAAATACAGAATTGCCCCTTTAAGGACTGTGCAAAGTGTGCTGATTGACAAGTCCACTGTCACATCTTTGCCCAACCCTCAGCCTCACTACAGAGGTTGACCCCGCCCACCTCCATCTATGCCTTTAAATTTGGACACGCCTTTTTTTTTTTCATATGATTTGTTTTACTCACTGAGCTTCTAAGAAAACTGCTTTTATATCCTGGAAATAAGGGCCTTGAATGTGTTGTGTTTTTAACAGATGAGTCAAAGGTTTTGAGGTTGAAAGTTCAGAGTGATTTTGTAAGAATTGACAGCGTAGCTTGTGGTAGCTGGACCCAGTCACAAACTATTCCTTGGTTTCAATTAAGATTCTTTGTGAGACAATTGAACATAATCTATTTATCATAGATAAAGGTGAGGTTAGCCGTTTCAAATTAACCCAGTCAAAGGCTCCCCCTGTGTTTAAGACTCAGTATTTTAGTTTCATATTTGACACCCTGTGTTTTAACTCTCCTCTACGCTGTCGTGTCCCAGCGAGGTATAGTCACTCTCTAGGCCTGTAGGAAGACGTACTGACACTAAACAGCGGCCCCCCTGCCCTCTTTTCCAGCAAATAATATAAAAGTAGAGGCTCAGAGTGACGAGGAGAGGATTGGGGAGGAGGAGAGTGCAGAGGACTTGCGCGTGCTCGATGCCTCAGGAGCCAAACTGAACGGTTCCCATCCGGGCCCCGACGGGAAGGCCTTCTCCCCTGCCGGGGCCATCCGACTCCCGAACGGGAAGCTCAAGTGTGATATCTGTGGGATAGTTTGCATCGGCCCCAATGTGCTCATGGTTCACAAGCGAAGCCATACTGGTAAGAGCGCTGCCCTAACCCTACACTCTTCCACTTCACCTTCCTCCACTCAGACACTGCCGGCCCTCCATCCAATTTCACCATCCTTCCTCTCAGACACAAAAGCAGGCCCCTCAATGTCACCCTCATTCATTTAGGAGATACAAATGGGCCCTTCCATCGCACCTGTATGTACTGTCAGAGAAACGAACATGCTTTCCCATTGCCCTTTCTCTGCCATACATCCCCGCCTTGACCCCTGATGTAAATCAGATCAGATGTCAGGGGTTAGGGGTCAGAGGTCGAGGTGAGGATAGGTCCTCTGATTGGCTATGGATCGCTGACCTGAGTCTGAATTCTGGAGCGTTTTCTGAAAAGCAAGAGGGGAAGAGGGAACAGAGAGTGTAGGAGTGGTACCTCAGGGAGGCGCAGCCACTGTGCAGCACAACATTTCGCCTCGAGTTTCTCACACATATGTGATATTTTCAGTGACAGTGGCCTCTGTATTCCAAAACCTTTATCGACACTTTTCCCAAACGGAAACGATACAGTCTTTTAAAAACCAAGGACAAAACAGGATGACAGGCATACTTTGTGACTGGCTGCCAATAAGTTTAAACAGTTCTCATCAGGGAAAAATAAGGCTTGTGAAGACAGCACTAAAGAAAAAAATATCTCATTGTAAATGAGAAACTACTCCTAGTTTGCTAATGCTTACTCGAAAAAGACCATTAGCTAATCGATGTGCTTCCTATAGGCTAAAACGGTTTCACCATGATAGTCACTCACTTTTAGGAAGGTGCAGAGAGATTTTCCAACTAACCCTGGACAAGTGACAGGAGCACACAGACACTTTGAATTTAATCAGTCAAGCAATTATTATACATGTCCTTACAACTGAATAACTTTATATCTGTGCTCAATTAATTCTACATCAGTTTTATGTTTAATTAACGTACCTGTGTTGTATAGTGAATCTTATTTTAAAACAACAGGGAAAAAGTAGACTGCAATAATTGTAATAATAATTGTAGTGAGGTGCAGTTTATTCCATATATCTAAATTACAGACAGGAAATGAAAATAACCTTCCCCTGTCTTATTATGGAATCATTCCAGATTAAGAATACATGAATATGAATATTTTATTAGAAATATTGTACATTATATTTTGAAATAATTTAATAATTTTGTCACATGTGAAATATGTCACTCTCTGCAAATTTAGTATATGATGGTTTATACACATATTTGATCACACTAACAAAGATCCTATACAGTACATAGTATACAGGGCGTATATATCATGTGGAAACTGCGTTTGCACAGCAATCAGCCTGCCCAGTAAAACCCCAGCTGAGCACGACAATTATTACAGCATTAAGAGTATTTTGTATTTAAAATGGATATTCATTTGCAAAGAATCTAACCACTGGGGGAGAACATTGTTCAAAAAGGCATTTAACTGCAGCTCTTCAGAGACTAATGAAACCAAAAATGGAAAAAAAGGAAATACAAGGAAAATGTAAATGCAGAAGAAGGTATAATAACAGATATAATGAAGTGTCTCTCATTTAAATATAAAATATTCTGTGGTGAAACTGTGTTCCTCAAATGCATTTTTAATGAGTTTCATTTTTTTTTTATATTTTTTGCTGCTTCACTGGTGACTTATTTCATAGAGCCTTTGAAAGATGTAGACTGTATTAAAAGCTTTCCTGAGAATGCCACAACACGTCGAGACGGGATATTGGTTTATTCCAGAGCTGCTGATCAGGAAGAGTGGCTTTCAACACAAAGTGTTTCCTTCACTTTATTTAAATGAGTTTGAATTTGCATTGTGATGTGCCGCTCTGATTTTTTTTAGAGACGAAGAAGAAGGGGGGAAAAAAAATGAGATTTTCAGATCAAATTGACCCAGGCAGTGGTGCGTTACAAAACTGGCAGGTTGAGTCTGAAAGGCTCTTGTTCGATCACAGTGCCAGGGCGGCTGAGAGAGGCTGGGAGGCGCGGAGAGAGCAGGAGGAGAGAGGAAAGTCACCCCACTCCTCGCGGCCCCCCGAGCTTTATTTGATTGCATTTCTCCGCGGTTGTCCCGCCGGCTACACTGTTTTAGTGCCCTGGATTAGTGTAGAACAGCGACCCCCACACCGGAGCCGTAATGCTACCCTATTGTGGTTAAGCTTTAATTCTTTTCGCAGTGCTTGTTGGAACAAAGAAATAATTCAGACACCCGCAGGTCTGCTCGCAGGGTGGTGGAATTGTTCTCTCCGGGGATCTTGTTGTGCAAACCGACAACGGTGACCCCTTGAAGCCAATTTAAGGGTGCTATTTGTCAGTCAGTGTGTGACATGTGTTCTTGTTTTCTGAATGGCACAAAGAATCACGTCACCCCGATACCCAGTGCGAAAATGCCTGTTATCTTTCATGCTCAGTCACAATTCAGGCCATCATGGCTAAGTATCATTCATTACCCCAGAAATTATAGCAGTTAGAAAATTGGGTTTTCTGTGTAAAGTAGCGTACACAATGGTTACATTTTTGCCACCTAGGTCACATGGTAGACATGAGAATGCTTCCCACACAGAATGAAAAACTGGATTTAAAATGTGTGAACAGTACATCATAGGACCCATCCAAGAACAACACACAATAGGGTCTATTTCCCAACAGTGCAGTACAGGGATTGTTCCAGTACAGTACACAATTGGATGTACCCCAGAACAGTAGCTAAAATATAGAGCCTGTCTGCAAACAGCACAGAATGGGGTGTGCACCCAATAAATTATAATACAGCATATGGTCTATCCCAAAACAGTATAGCATATGGTCTGACCCGGTGCAGCAGAACACAGGGTCAAGACATCCCAGGACATCGTAGCATAAGCATAGGGACTGTCCCAGAACAGCATAGGGTCCATCCCAGAACAATGTTTTAGTATAGTGTCTTTCCTAGAACAGGATACAGTCTGTCATAAAACAGCAAAGAGTTTCTTATGGTTAAAACCTATAGTGTGTTCCAGACAAGTGCAGTGAGGGGTCTGTCCCAGAACGGTACACAATTGGTTCTATTCCTCAACAGCAGGGCATAGGGTCTGGCCCAGGACATTAGCTCCAGAATAGAGTCAGTCCTCAAACAGCACAGCATGAGGTCTGCACCCAGTAAATTGTAATACAGCACATGGTCTGCCCCAGTACAGCATAGAGTCTGTCCCAGAACAGTGCAGATATATTCTACCCCAGACTAATACAGTAACGGGCCTGTCCCAGTTACAGTGCAGGGTCTTTCCTGAGCTTTGATAAGTGGTGTGCGCTGCCTTCTTTCCTCAGGGGAGCGGCCGTTTCAGTGTAACCAGTGCGGGGCCTCTTTCACTCAGAAGGGCAACCTGCTTCGGCACATCAAGCTGCACTCGGGAGAAAAGCCCTTCAAGTGTCACCTGTGTAACTACGCCTGTCGCCGTAGAGACGCCCTCACCGGCCACCTGCGGACACATTCTGGTAGGTAGTCTGCATATGGTTTGTCAAAGCGCATCACAGCTCTGGTAGGTAGTGTGTTTGATATGTAAAATTCCCAGGTACAGTAGGTATTATGGACTGGCGGTCTGGTGGAACAGAGTGATCCTCAGCTCTGGTGGGTATTTTGAGGAGGAAGTATGCTTTAGTAATGCAAAACCAAGGTCTGGTAGATATGCTTTGTGTGGTATAGCAGAGTGACTCCAGACTTTTATAGGTACTCTGGTTGTGGTAATAGCAGAGTGACTCCAGTCTTTGATAGGTACTCTGTGTGTGGTATAGCAGAGTGACTCCAGTCTTTGATAGGTACTCTGTGTGTGGTATAGCAGAGTGACTCCAGTCTTTGGTAGATACTCTATGTGTGTGGTGTAGCAGATTGACTGCAGGCTTTGGTAGATACTCTGTGTGTAGTATAGCAGAGTGTCTCCAGTCTTTGATAGGTACTCTGTGTGTGGTATAGCAGGGTGACTAGAGTCTTTGATAGGTACTCTGTATGTGGTATAGCAGGGTGACTTCAGTTTTTGATAGGTACTCTGTGTGGTATAGCAGAGTGACTCTAGGCTTTGGTAGGTACACTGTGTGTGGTGTAGCAGATTGACTGCAGGCTTTGGTAGATACTCTGTGTGTAGTATAGCAGAGTGACTCTAGTCTTTGATAGGTACTCTTTATGTGGTGTAGCAGATTGACTGCAGGCTTTGGTAGCTACTCTGTGTGTAGTATAGCAGGGTGACTAGAGTCTTTGATAGGTACTCTGTGTGTGGTATAGCAGAGTGACTCCAGTCTTTGATAGGTACTCTGTGTGTGGTATAGCAGAGTGACTCCAGTCTTTGATAGGTACTCTGTGTGTGGTATAGCAGAGTGACTCCAGTCTTTGATAGGTACTCTGTGTGTGGTATAGCAGAGTGACTCCAGTCTTTGATAGGTACTCTGTGTGTGGTATAGCAGAGTGACTCCAGTCTTTGGTAGATACTCTATGTGTGTGGTGTAGCAGATTGACTGCAGGCTTTGGTAGATACTCTGTGTGTAGTATAGCAGAGTGTCTCCAGTCTTTGATAGGTACTCTGTGTGGTATAGCAGAGTGACTCTAGGCTTTGGTAGGTACACTGTGTGTGGTGTAGCAGATCGACTCCAGGCTTTGGTAGACACTCTGGAGTGGCAGTGTGGCGTAGCAGAAGGATTCCCAGGTGGCACTGCTGCCGACCCCTTGAGCTAAAGATACTTAACCACAACTGCTTCAGTAAGCATCCAGCTGTATACATGGAAAATATGCAAATGCAGGCTGGCTGTATTTAAAAAGCCATGATGAGGGTGTTGACATTGCAAATGCATGAAATACTAATGTAATATTTTAGTGATTTACCTTCCCAATGTACACCAATATTAAATATGTGTAATGTTTTTCAAACGTACTGATCTCTCTTCACCATTGTGGCGATACTACATCTTGAACAATTAAAAGATGGTAGAGGTTTACCAGCTTGGCAGAAAAGATGTATATCAGAAAAAAAAAATGAATTGAACCTTGTTTGAGCATGTTTCTAAAACTGCATAGAAGGCTTGAGTAAAAGAGTTAAGAGTACCATTTTATTGACTCCATTTGTCAATAAGGAATTTAAGAAGTGATCATTTGTTATATATAATCAAAGGTAGGTTCATGCCCTTGCATATCACTGTGTAGTTATTTGTCCAATAATTTTACACTAGCACTCACACACTGGGAACTGGAGTCTTTCATAGCTCTGAAAGTTTGTAACTGTGAAAGTAAAACTACTACTTCAGCTATTCAGTGATTGGATTAACCACTTATGTAGTTCTGCTGACATAACCTCAATATTTTTAAAATAGGCTACTCTCATTTGCCCGCCATGAACCTTCATTTAAAATAACTAACTAAACCACACAGTAGCAGGACAACAGCAAGATCTTCTAACATAGCAGAAGCAGTGAGTGCACATGTACCTAGTTGACAAAAACATAAAACCTATCTGTTTTGTGCTTCCAACCAAGAAAAGTGCTAGATAGGGGAATATGCAGACTTACTGATATGAATGTTTTTTTTCTGGCTTTACAGTTGGAAAACCTCACAAATGCGCGTACTGCGGTCGCAGCTATAAGCAGCGCAGCTCATTGGAGGAACACAAGGAGCGCTGTCATAACTACCTGCAATGCATGGGTCTGCAAAACACCATCTACTCAGGTCAGTGCCTTTAACAGCAGTCTGCATGGGGAAAAAGGGGATTTGACTTCATCCAAACAGTCACTCCTGTGTATTTACAAACCTACGATACATTCCGTTACAGATTTAGGTGTACAACTGTAAGGTTATAAGCAGCTACATAGAATTGGATGGCTGATTTTAAAATTTTTAAATTATTTGCCAGGTTTATTGGCTATTTTTTGCATGATTTTAGTTATGCAACTATAAGAATAAGAAAAAATGCTTATTTTTTTCTTTGTAGTAAATAATTATATACCACTTGAACTGTAATCATGGGATTAAATCTACATTTTAGTTATTTGGCTGACATTTTAAATAAAAGTGGCTCACAGTGAGTGCACTTCTTCAGGATTATATTGAAATAATTATTATATAATTGTATATGGGATGAATTTGGAAGTTTGAATTTTGAGTAGAGGAATCACCATTTCACTTATAGAAAAAAATGTGATTCATTTGTTGGTGGCTGAAGTTTTGGTCACCAGAAAAACACTTTATTTACACCGTAATTTACACTTATTTACACAAGTATTACACTGAAAATTTGCACTGTAAACTCTGTGTAGGGATATATTTGTATGTAAACTCTGTGTAGGGAGATCAGTGTGTGGATATATTTATGTATGTATTGTATGTAGACTTCAGTTTACGGTAGTGACTATATATCATATATATATGACCAATAATATTAGAAGTGTGTTTATCAGTGAAGTTTGTGTCTGGCTGATTTGTAAAGATTAAGGAGAGTCCAGTGGTACACAAGAGGTGATGTAAGAACACAGAGGAGGAATGCATGTGCACATCTGCTATTTAAATTAGCTGTGTGCCATATCTGTGCCAATTATCTGTGCCGAATAGCTATGTGATGTAGCTGTGTCAATTAGATTTGACATCACAACTGCCCATTAGCTGTGCGCATTAGCTGGAGCTTGTAGCCAGGTGAATTAGCACAAGCAGATGTAAGATTCAGGGCCTCTGGTTTCTCCATGTGTGAGGTGTTAGCGTCAAGGCCTTTTATCTTTGTCTTTTCCCTGATTACGTTAGCCTTCGATTCTCATTGAGTGCTGACATTAGGCATTTTTCTGCCTTCAGAACGAAAAAAAAAATTAAACAAACCCACATTGTGGATTTTATGAGACAGATTCCATTACCTTAACTCTAAACATAACTTTTCTGTCTTGCTTTCCAGTAGTAAAGGAAGAGGGCACCCAGAATGAGCTGAGTGAAGACTTAAGCCAGACCGGGACAGAGAGGGCGTTGGTGCTAGACAGACTAGCTAATAATGTAGCCAAACGTAAGAGTTCTATGCCACAGAAGTATGTGGGTAAGGGCTGACGTATGTTTCTTTGTGTTTCTATAACACCAAGCTGTGTACCTTTTACATAGGCCCTAGGCATAAATTACACTCATTAAGACAAGGTGTTCAGCCTTGTGTTCACTGAGTATTTTATTACTTCTCATCATTATCATTGTATGACGCTGTTTGTTTCCTATTTCCTGTTGACCTTCTGTTTTGCCCTGCTCTCTGTTGTCAGTCACATGTGGCCTTTAGTAACACACTACAATATTACACTACTATGGCCAGAAAAGATCTGTGCCCTTATTTTTATGATAACTGATTTTATAGCGGTAGGATATTTACAATTAATAGTGTAGTTGATCTTATTCTGATATGTACTTGTCCCCAGCAAAAATAGTTAATCAAATGTGTGCACTAGAAGTTTAGAAATTAAAAATGACTTCCTTTTAAAACGGTAACATTTGCAGGAAAATATTGGTTGGTTAGTGACAAATCTGGTGTAGTAGTTTGTGTCCATAAAACACTTTGGATAGACAGGCATGTAAGCAGAAATGTACAATGGGTTCAGTCAATGAATGTACCACAGACTCCCAAACCAAAGCAATTTAGGGGCCATACTGGATCGTTGCATGCCAACATTTTGTCTGTGTCAAACTATGTATTACACTTTTTTCCCCTGCCATATTCTTTAGACAGTCACACACTTTCTATTCTGTCTCGCTTCCTTACATGGGTACTCCACCTTAACGTTTTGATTGGGGACCCCTTTGGCGGCTCCTTGTGTCACGTTTAACGACTGAGCCACTAAAAGTGGTGTTACCTGTGTTATCAACTCCATCACATTATCGTACTTGTAAACAGCGAATATCTGGAATAATTATAGATGCTAATGAGAGACATAACAGTATGGGCGTGCTTGAATACAGTTAAAGTCAAGTTAAGCATTCCTTTCCTGATTGAACACACTTTACTGGTACCATAGAACACCATACAGTCGCGCTCGGAACAACGGTACATTGAAATTCTAAGCATGTCTGTGCCAAAATGTGACCAGGACTCATGTGAGGTAACGGGCCTTTATCCCTTTTTAATTTTCCACACAGAGAGATCCTGCCTCCACCAGGGCGCGGGAGTATCTAGCCCTGGAGCTTCAATTATCAAAAACAAATCCACAGTCAAATTCATAATTTTGCTTTTACATAATAATGATACTTATTAAAGTAGCATAGACAACGCCACGTTTATGAACAGTTTAGCGGATAAATAACATTTATCCCCAAAAAGATTTTATGTGCATGCGCTTAAGTTCCTCGCTCAACAGAAATCATTAACTCCACGTACTGTGGATTATTCACGATTCTGACATCAAGTTTCGCGGAGATGTCTTGGTCGCGGAACACGCCAACGCGCTGTTTGCCTGCATGAGAGTACCCGATTTCAGCCATGTCACATTGAGAATAACACAAAAATATGTGCATTAAAATGAAACTAAAATAACATTTAATAATGTATCGCGTTTCTCTCTGCAGGGCGGCATAACATGTAGAGTAAGCCACATGCGCAGAGTTGATAATTCAGTCATGTCTGAATCATTTGATGTGTTCGTCGCATTGTAGTAATAGCCCACATTATTATCACGTTTTGGTTGTTCAGTTAAACGCCAAACCTCTATTTAATTACATGCTCTGCTTTCCTGTTTTTGTGAGGATTTCCGTCAGTAACGCGTAAATGTCTATACTGGTGAGGGCGTATAGACTTTCTTGCTGACTGTCATTTTCCAGGAGTTTGTTAAAACGATCTAATACAATGTCATTTGAATAAATACTACTCACACCTTACCTGTTTACTTCGCAAAACAGGGAAACATGCTGTATGGGTATTGCTTGTAAAACTACAGTAGATACATATGGTCTGAAATGTGTGCACAATCTCACATGCTTTCACGTTTAACTATAATTCGTCGCAAAAGTTGAATCTAAATTGAGAGTAAGTACTCTATTCACAAATTTCTGCGTAGCACTGTTGATAAATGAGTCCCCCTGGGGGAAAGGTGTGCTGATTTTTATTGCAGCACAACATTTAATTAACAGTACAAACAAAACACAGCCGAGACTTGCTCCCGAGGATAAGGTTTGGAAACTCCTGGTCCTCTGATCGTCTTGGCATGTGGACTGCCGATGCCAACTGCGCGTGAGGATGACTCTGGCGCAACAACCGCGCAGCTCAAATTTGGAAGAAAGGTCACAAATGACAGGAAAAGAGTATCCAAGCAAAAAAAATGCTCACATGTGCATTGTGAGCCAACCGTAGAAGAAAATTAACTTGTTCGATTTCAGTGAAATCAGAAATCCCAATACTGGAAAAAGAAAAACAACACATGCACATTAGAAAGTGGCACGTGCTTTTCATATTTAAACTTTTTCAGTGGTTAAATGTGATTTTTTTAATGCTGACCTCTTCTGTCTTCGCGCATTCAACTGGGTTAGTGTTTATTTACTTAACACGCACATTTCGCGTAATAAACTAGAAACCTTGCTCCCCTCAGAATATACAAAAGCCTACATTAAAAGTTTCTTTGAATTATAAGGACTGCCCTACCCGTGACAATTCCCATTTCTAAACTGAAGTTATAGAGTAAACACGTAGCCAGTACAGTGGTACATATTTCGCTACAGTGTAACTGCCCGCACAGGCGACTGGCACAAAAAAAAAACTGTCGAAAAAATTGCCTTTTTCCACCGCTGTTGTCTGAACAGTGATCTGTGATTCTGTCACATAGTCCACGTAACAACATATGAGACATTGTTAGATTGCAGTAAAATCAAGTACACATATGTATGAATTATTCGTAACAGTCCAGACAAAGCCAAGTACGTTCAAAGGCACAAATCACCACACATCGTTCAACAGTTACACCGCATCGCCTGACAGCTTTCTTCGACAGGATACTGCTTTTGGTAAAGTAATTTGCCACTGGTATTGAAGCTGACTGACCGGAGCCAGTTTGCGCCTTTGATTGCGCCATATACAGGAAGCGACAGTTTATGGATGTTCGGTTGTTCCCTGTTTTAACCACAAATCTCCCGGTGACATCCCCAATTTCCAAGCTAGAGATAGATACAATACACAGTTGTGCTGCGTATACAGTAAACATGTGACAAGTGCCTTTGTGTAGGATTTCGGTGCTATACTGTCGCCACTGGCGAACATCACAAATTAAACAGTTGCCATAAAACATTTGCAACCGTTTTAGTCATTATCCCGAGCCCTGCATAGTATTGTGAAGCCTAACCAATTGTTTAAATTAACTCTCCATTGACTTCCAATTCCAGTGGAAGAACGCAGCTATAAAATAAAAAATAGTGAATTAGTTCTGTTAAATAGATGTGCAACGTTAGATATGAACGATGTACCCGATTGCTAATTTAAACTGATATGGGATTGTGGTGAAAATAAATCTGAGATACGGGCACAACAGTAAGAGATGGGTAGGAAAGTTAATCCTGATTTTCAGCAGTTCGGGGATCCTGAGAATTGACTATATGGACCTGCTGCTTAGATACTGGTTGATTTCCCTCCACTCTGTGGAACATTTGGTCACTTTGATGTGGTTTTTGTCCCCTGTGAGACCCATGGACATATTCATTTTGATCAATGACTGATTTTAGTTAGATTACATTTTTTGTGCTGTTTATGGGACCTGTGGTCAAATTTGTTTTGATTTTAGTCCTGGATGCTGGATTTAGTCCCCTACAGCACAGGTGAAAAGAGGTTGTGATATAGGTAGGGCTAAGCAATCCTTTCCCATTCACCAGGAAATTGTATAATCTCAGGTTAACCTGTATTTTCTACAGATGTGATCACTGCTCATTTGGTCCAGTAAAACTTAGTCCACCTAAAGAGATAGATGGGTTGGTGATTAACTATAACCACTCAACAGTCCCTATAAACATTTGGTTCCTTTGTTTTATTGCAAGACTTGAGGTACAGAGGAGGACGAAGGCAAAACTATTTCTGCTGATCAGGTTTAATGAGGCTAGACAGTAGATATTATTAAACCACAGAAATCAAAAGTGACATAAACATGCTGTAACCTTCATGAGTACAAGACTGGTTTGAGAGTTACAAAGGAAGACAACAGAATGGATCAAATTGTAAATTCACGTGATTATATATTAATTCTAGTATAAGCTGGTATAGACAATCCATTGATGGCCATTTTGTTCTTTAATTTCTAGGTGAAAAGCGACTGTCAGACCTGTCCTTTGAAAGCGGGGCATCCGGTTTTAAGGATAATGAGCTGATGCAGCCCCATGTGATTGACCAGGCCATCAACAGCGCCATCACCTACCTGGGGGCGGAGTCATTGAGGCCGCTGGTGCAGACCTCTCCGGCCTCCTCCTCCGACGTGGTCGTCTATCCTCTCCAGAAGCCGGTCCTCGACGGCCATGGCCCCAACAACGGGCAGAGCATGTCGGCCAAGGACAGCGCGGCCGAGCACCTGCTGCTGCTGTCGAAGGCCAAGTCCGCCTCCAGCGAGCGCGAAGCCTCGCCGAGCCACAGCGGCCAGGACTCCACCGACACCGAGAGCAACAACGAGGAGCGGCCGGGTGGGGGCACCGGCCTCATCTATCTGACCAATCACATCGCGGCCGGGGCCCGCAACGGGGCACTGCCGCTGGTGAAGGAGGAGCAGCAGCGGCAGTACGAGTCGCTCCGGGCGACCGCCATGGAGCTGCCCTCCGACCCCTTCAAGGTGATCAGTGGGGATGGGGAGCAGGTGAGAGCATACCGCTGCGAACACTGCCGGGTGCTCTTCCTGGACCATGTCATGTACACCATCCACATGGGCTGCCACGGCTTCCGTGACCCTTTCGAGTGCAACCTGTGCGGCTATCGCAGCCAGGACCGTTACGAGTTCTCCTCGCACATTACCCGAGGCGAGCACCGCTACTGAACACACACACACACACACACACACACACAGAAACATATGCAAAATGAGGGCACTTTTCGGGAACATAAATACACTCAGATTCACAAACATGCATAATTCTGCATACATGAACACAATCTCTTGCCCTCTCACACACACACTCAAACGCACATCGGGAGCTCTTGGTCATTTTTATACACTGAGCTGAAGTTGCATGTTTCTTAGTTAAGAGCTCATTTAATAGGAACCCATTTTCAGGACAGAACTATCATAAACATTGCGCAATGCTATGGACAGCTTCTGGTTTGAACTTTTATTTGATAGGTTAACAAAATCCACTGAGCAATATTACTCAATGGCTTCTAATTAAGAAGTAAGGTGAAGCTAGGCTGGTGACACCTGAATTGAGTTTTCTATGGAAACATTTCCTCTGTTATTGTCAGATAACACAATCTGATTCATCTTCCCTTTTCAGATTTAAACTTAATTTCATTCATAAAAACTATGGAACAGGATTGAAAGACAGATACAAGGTTACAGTAGGGCTAGGATTAATTAATACTACCAAGCCATCTTAGATAAAATGTGATTTGAAGCAATGACATTTTTTTTTCTTGGCCAGATTTAAACAAATCTGGTATATGCTTGTGAGAGCACCAGTGTTA
The DNA here is from genome assembly GCA_019788955.1 of Albula glossodonta. NCBI lineage: Eukaryota > Metazoa > Chordata > Actinopteri > Albuliformes > Albulidae > Albula > Albula glossodonta. The sequence continues at coordinate 525,202 of JAFBMS010000114.1, read as the reverse complement.
ATTCCTATCATAAATACTTAATAATGGATTAAAGCAATAAATGAATTAATGTTGTTTTTTAATGTAAAATATCATAGGTTAGAGTGTCCCGTCCAATTTTATTAATGTGTTAGGATCTGAATGGTGCAAGCTACTTTACGTCTGCAACATAAGTTACACTGACTATATTCCTGTGGTCTGCATAATGTTGCCAACAACATTATAGGAATTATTTTATACCTGTACATCTTCTCAAATTTCATTTCATATTTCCATGCAGAATTTTTTATCTTTTTTCAGACATGTTTTAAGAATTTTGATATGACAATAGTCATATTCTTGTAAAATGTACATTAAGAGAACGGTACCAATTTTATATGGCTCGTTAAGTCTCTTCCTTTGTGATATGCAAGATTCCTGTGGCAAGATTTTCCTTTGATTAATTCAGTTATCATTTTTCTTATGGCTTGGTGGTTTTGATTGAGTCTAGACCACAGTGCATTTTAAATATGAAACATAAAACTTTGGATAATAAGTAATGTGCTGTCCTTTTCATAACCTGGAAGGATAAAAACACAAGGGAAACATGATGCATATTTTCAGAGTGAAGTCAAATTAAGCACAGTGTGCTCTTAACGTCTCATCTGTCCTACTGCTTCTGTACATTGTGTAAAAAAAAAAAAAAAACCTTTGAAACGCTTGCTTATTTTGTGGTGTTTTGCTATCCTCACACTTCTATGTTTTGAAATACAGGTCATGCACCTGAAAATATATAATATTCTGTAAACTGCATGTACATAACGTGTAAAATATATCTACCAAGCAAAATATATACATTCAATGCATCATTTCAAATTAGGAGTTACTGATCTCAGACCGAACCTATTGTCAACACTGTCAAAAAGGAGGAAAGAGGGATGTTTCTTAGAATTACGAGGCATATTCTGCTCGAATAGCAGTCAAAGTTTGTACCAACTATTTCTACCAGCCAATAACAATTAACAATTTTGTTAATTAATTAGAAAAAGTATTGTAAGGTATTAGTTATCATTTCATTAAAATATGGAACATTTCTATGTCAGCTTTATGTTTTTTTATTTTATTTTATTTAAGATGAAAGTTGTTTTTTAACCAGATTTGTAACGGTGAATTTATTACCAAAGTGTATTTCGGCTTCAGCTGCCATGGGCATCACATAGGTCAGACTAATTATAGATAATGAGCTGGTTTCCTGATACCATTATTTAAAATAGATTTTTTTTTTGTGCTACTGTACTTGTTTTTTGTTTTTTTTTTCTGCACTTTTGTGTTTAAATAATAGCCTGTTCTGCACCTTTCATTTATATTATTTAATCTGAAGTAATTTGTAAAAGACATGCTTGCAAAATATCAATAAAAAATCTTTTTGTATTAGACCAAGCCTCCCTACTTTGAATTTGATCTTGATTTGGTTTTATTCTCTTGTTCACACCAGGACATAAACGCCTGACCGTTTATCAAACAGGATGTGGTGTATAGTCAGCTTTACAGTTCATATGAATAATCAAAAATATTAGACTATTCCCTCAAATCTTCAGTATATTAATATTTACATGTGGTTTGTTTTAAATAAATTTCTAATTTTCTTCAGTTCCTAATAAAATAGGCAGAATTGAAACAGCACGAAGAGATGTTTTTTGCCCCATAGCCAAAATATTAGTTGTACCATTTAAGTACATGTATGCTTTACTTGGTTGATTTAATTGGCTAAACACCTGATTACATTTGCATACAATTGCATCTCTTACCCTTTGCATTTATGACACAATCTACATTTCCATAAGATACAAATTGTAACTTCAAAGTTGAGTATTTGCTCAAACGGTACCCAAGAGCATCCAAACCTTTTCTTTTTACAACAGATATGGGACAGCATGGAATCTGTACACACAGAAATGTATGTATTTCACAAGGGCAAATCACCTACATTCTTAGATGTACAATGCTCTCCCATTTGGCAAGATAGACATCATTGGAATTCAGCATTCACAAGTCCTATGCAATACAAAGGTAGCTAGCAATATTTGAATCATTTACCACATTTAGGGTGGTGCATTTTCTTTCAGAAGTATTTTGTAATGTTCAACTTAGCTATCATCGATTTGCTGCTTGGTCCTTGATATGGCTTCAACATTACAAGAGACACAAATGCTTATTCATATCTGAGATTTCATTACTATGACAGGTTGCATAGAGAAATTAAGGAAGTCTGGACACAGTTGATACTGCTGACACATATTTGATACTCTGATTAGCAACAGTGCGGGTGAGTTTAAGTTACACCTAACATACAGTAGCTTCACAATCATTTTTGAAATAGTCATTTTGATGTTTTGATTTGATTTGCTAATAATTTGTTTGGATTGAGTATGCATTGCTAATGTTGATGGGCAGGTTTTATGTGCTACAACCAGGCCAGAAAATGCTACTAGTTAATGGATAATCTGGTTGCCAAGGAGGGTTAGGGTAGCAACCGAGCTAAAGAAATGAGCCAGTCCTCCACTACCCTATGGTAGTCAAATTTTAGTAGTCTAATGGATTTAACATATGGAAAAGATTATAAACTTTTTTTTACCATTTCAACAGCAGCAAGGAAATAAGACAGCTCATTTGAAATACATATTGGGTTTCACCCAGTCCATCCATGTTAAATCAAAATGACAAATTAAAATCTGGGAAAAAAATATACCTCAATAAGGGGTATTTTTTGCCATGTGGATGCAAACAAACTGAATAGCTGGGAAAGCTCTTTAATGAAAACTTTCAAAATGGAAATTAGAACAAGGCATTCCCAAAAAATGGGCATGAAGGGCCTCACAAATCCATAAATCATCCATAATAACCTTCTATAATAAGTCTTCGCCAATTTTCATTTTGAAGTACAGATAAGGAGTCAAATACACCTTATTCAAATATTTAAGATAAAAAAAATTCTATAAAATAAAATGTTCCTATAAGAATGGAGCATTTTTCAGGGAGAGGGTTCAGCTCTTTTAGAACTTGGCATGGCCACAGTACGTCAAGAAACTTATTCAGGTTTTCTGATTTCATACTGTGCCAGGAGGGTCATTGTGCTACATGGGGGGGGGGGGGGGGGAAAAAGAACAGACACAGGTAATTGCCCATATCGCTAATAAATTAGTGCAGCCATTTTGACTTTCTTCAGATCACATTCCACTTGAAAGAAGCCAACTCATAAGATGGCTCCCAACAAATCCAGTTTTTTTTTAAACCAGGATGCATTTACTCACAGGATTACAAGATGACAGCATATTTGCTGGCTTGTGTTGTGATAAATGTGCTGACTAATGCTGACTAAGCACTCCACAGACCAAACTCAAGGGTATAGGGTATAGTCGGCCAGAGGGAATAGATTTATCTGTTACTGTTTTTCTTTTCTTGATTCCTTATTTTCTTTTGATGCTTATATTTTGTGATTTTTTTATCATGTGATGAAACAGCGGCATGTTATAAGTGTAAACCTGATAGTCACAAAAACATTAAATGAGAGAGTAACAGGGTTTCAATTCCCCCATATGGGAAACAGGGTTGTACTAGGCACAGATAATGAACAGAGTCATTTGGATGAAAGATCACCATAAGGCCATGTTAAAATCACTTCCTAAAATATCGATTACAATGTGAATCATTTAATTCAAAAGAAAGAAGATTTTGTCATATTGACATTATTTCATAAGAAATTTAATGATGGCTTATGGTGGAAATTCCAGAAAGACACTGAACATTTCCAGATGAAATTTGGGAACTCAGATATATCCATTCAGGGGGGGAAATTCCTGCGGAATTATTTGGGGTTAAATCAAAATTAAGCAGCATTACCAATTCCTTCTTCGGGATAGAACAAAAATACCCAGCATAACAAATAATACATACCGGTAAAACAAATCTCACAATTTCATAAGGATGATAAATATGCTAAATCTATAACAATAATATGTATGGTCTTATCATAGATGCTACAATGATACTTATTTTGGAATTGCTGGATATTCTCATTAATAGAAACATCACATTTGCCATTTACCTGAATATAACTATATAGCAGTATTTTAAATATTGTGATTTATTGGCTTTACTGTCATTTGTAAAAAGATTTTCATTCGTCTGCAGACTGCCAAGAGAACACTTTTACGTTTTTCAGAGACTTTTCCATCCCAAGGTCTGGGTCCACTAAATTTATTTTCTATGCTCTTCTTGAAAGATTTGTTCATTCCTTGTTCATTAAATGTTGAGTTAATTTAAAGCATAGCAAGCTCCACCTTTCCTCTGTTGTCAGCTATGACAAACTACTGTCTCTGTTGTGGTATAACGGCACCTGAATTTCAGGGATACTGTAACGATTACACTGATTGTATTTGCATTCAGTCAGTTTCTGTTGTTCTCTCAGTATGACTGGGCACTATGTGTAGTCTTGTGCTGGATGTTGTGCAGATGGAAAATTTACATTTCTGTGACACTCGGGAATACAGGAGGACGCAGATTCCAAAGATTGTGAACGGAAGTGTCTGGTAACTCTGGACCTCGACTTTCCTACCTTAGGCATGAAAAATTGCTTCCTCCCTCCCACTTTGTATTTCATTCAGTCATATTAGTATACACTTTTTCCTGCTTCCTTTACTAAAGTGTGTCCAGAGATATGAAAATTGCCATAATTCTAGGAAAGTGTTCAAGTCTGACATCTGTAACGCCTCTCTTACTTTATTTCACATATCAGTCTCCAAAGTTTTTCTCAGTTTGCCACCAATATGACACATTCTTCTGATTGGCCAGTTAAGGCCAGTCAATCATGTCAATCAACATATACTTCCTCTGACATGAAACTTCCTCTATCTCTGTCAGTAGCCAAATGATTGACAGTCATATTCTCTCCCAGAAATGAATAGAAAAGTAGCTAATATGTCTGTGAAAAACATGATATAATGTTACTCTCAATATAATGAAATCTGTAAATAGGCACCATCAATTGTATTCAACTTACTTTTGTGAACCTCTATGAACCAATTATTTTTTTTGAGACAGCCTCCCCTTAAGCAACTCAAATTTGAAGTCAAATTTCACCATTCCCTGTCCAGTCCACCCAATGAGGAAAGGGGAATGTATATTTTGTTGCTGTCTGTATTTGCCGTGCATATTTTGTTGCTGCTCCCTGTATTGGCTGAGGCTTTCTATATTCTCGGTTTCTTTAAAAGCAGCAAACAAATAACCAGTGCTTAGTCATTTCATGATGGTAACAATAATGTTGGGTTATCGTTCTTATCTTTGCCTTGTCTTCACATTAAATAAAATCAAAATACCTTTACTTAATTTTCCAAGACAGATAATGGTGCTTGTGGTTGTCAGGGAAAAAGTGGACACTTTTTGTTTCATTTGAACAGTTTTTTGGACTAGTTTGAATCAATTCAAACATCTTATCTGTCCAATTAAATATGAATTTGAACAAGAAAACATTTGATTAATCATAATGCAATGATTAATTTAACCAAAAAATGTGACTGGGCTGCATGCAATGGGAACTCATGTTACTCCTGCATCCTGGGAAATTGCTAGGGGTCAATTTCAGCCATACACTTTTGGTCATGTAAAAGAAATTATTAACACTGAAAATACCTCTTAGCCACACGGGGCACTAATTTCAATGATTTCATGCTAAGCAGGTGTAGCTTAATGCAAATCGATTTGTTTGTTTTATACTGACTCAGTCATAGTTTTTCCCTAAGCGGCAATACTCTGAAAAGATTAAATCAGCCAGCATCCATGTAGGTGAGCTGATCTTCAAATGAGGTGTGATCAGGTTCATTGCTGGCGTGTACTGCACATGCTCTATTTAGGCCCCTCCCCTTACCTAACACACAACAAAAATAACTTATCCAATTTGCAGAAAATGTCTCTAAAAAGGAGTACCAAAGTAACCAAACTCTGTGCCCATCCTTCAACACCATACAATGAATCCTGGGTAAAGCTGGCTTGAAATTTTGTTTCATGCTATACATGTCATTAGCATTCTTACATCTTCAGCATTTGATAGTGGAATGAAGCAAGTCCTTGGTTGCCGCTAACTGGTTCAAACTTAGTCCAAACGAAAGACACCTAGACACCTAGACTGACGGTTAGGGAAACACTGCTTGTCATGATGCTCCATGCCTAACGGCAGCGACTTTCATCATTTCCTGCCGTCACTGGCAACAGTTTCCTACTTGTTGGGGTCAGCCTGGAAGGCTATTATGTCCCTGTTAGCCACATCCTGTGAAAAACAGCTTAGCGTGACTGGTGGCTCTCTTTGGCGCACTGATCTCTTCATATAGTCTGACCTCGAGGAGACAGCCATCTTCATCCACCATATAGGACCAAGCCATCTGAGACATCTCCATTTGAGGACAGCAAGCACTGGGCAGGTTTGCTGTGGTAAGAACGTCTGGACTAGTCATCATGTCCTGAAGTGACACCACTGTGCGCAACAGGAAAACACATAGCTGAACATAGCTACTGCCTCCACAGGGATGTTGTTTAAGATTATCAGAGGTGAAGAAATGTTATAAGCCATCGAAAACAAAAAAAAATGATATTATCAGACCTCCTATATCAGGAGAAGTGTTGGGAACTATCAAGGTAGAGTTTAACAAAAAAAATATTTTATAGGGTTCACTGAATCAATTATCTATTATCTAGTTCAGCAATAGAACAAAATAAATGAATATAGATGCACTATTTATCAGTTCTGAGTTGCCTTTATGCATGTTCACATTCAATCAATCCAACTTGATACTCCTCTGCCGTGTTTGGACATTCGGCTTTCCACATCGTGCCTTCGATTTTTCGCAGGTCAGCAACAAACAATTAAATGGGATTTTTTTGGGAGCTTTGTGGCCTTGTGTGGGAAACCGCGTAGCACTGCAGGCGACGTGCATAGCAGACGAAAAGTAAAGAAAACCTAAAATATTTTCGTAAGTCATAAATTCCTAAAATATATAATATTAATGTGGGAGGGTCAACTGTAGTCTATATTTGGAAGGCTTGCCACAACTGACCGTCATCTGAATTAACTAGTCAAGCAGTCATAATTTACCATGGTGTTGGTGAAGCTGACCATTGTGCCGTATCTCACCCCAATCAGTGACCCCGTACATATTGCACATGTTGCATCTTCCTCTTTGGTGAGTCTGTGAAACTGCAACTTGTGGACAATGGTTTGAAACAGACAATACACACATATTTTAAAAAAGCATGTGCTCTCACAGAGTGAGAGCAGGTCCCATAGTAACGAGAACAACTTGAGAATACAACTGGGTGTTCCAGAGAAAACAGCGTAGCACTGTACCACTGCTGGCAGCCATGCTTTTAGACCATGGCAGGGTGCATGTTGCTTGGTGCACGAAATCACAATGTGGATAGACAATAATTTAAAAATTAGCTGTGTAAGTAGAGGTTAACATACATTGTGCTAGTATAGGTGTAGGTTGGAACAGACGATGACGGTGTTTGCGGGCGGTTAGGATATAAAATGTGCTAAGGTGAGTGTAGGCTAGCGTATTCAGTGGCAGTGTGGGTGGAACAGTGTTAAGGTGAGTGTAGGCTAGCGTATACAGTGGCAGTGTGGGTGGAAGGTGGTATCGCCAGTGCGTTTCTCAGAGGGTGAGGGTGAAGCTGAGGCGTGGCAGTCAGGTCTGAATCTGCCCAGTTAGGAAGCTAATCAGCTCAGCGCAGGGACGACAGCAGACAGATGGCTGCTCTGTGATTCGGCAAAAACGGGAAGCAACTGTAGCCAGTTGTGCGTTCCCCCCCACCCCCAACACGCTTCACTGGAGCCTGAGGAGGGAGCGTATTTGCATAGGCAGGAAAATCTGGTATCCGGCTTGGATCAGAGGTCCAAATCTGGACTCTCATTTCTGCTTTCTCTGTGAGACTCTTGCCCCAGACAAATTAATTAGTAAGGGAACAATGTACAAGACTTTCATTATTTCCCTCAATGAAAAATCTGAAGTGGAAATAATAAAAAAGAAAAAGTTAGGTCTGATAACATTCAGGAGAGCTTTGTTTATGTCCTCAACAGTTAAAATGAGTCATATCCGTCCATCAGGTGTCTTTATGTGCTGATCGCAGAAGAACATCATTTCGAGAAAAAAACATGGAAGGAAGATCTTGAAGTAAAATGCGTGGTTGAGTGTTAAATAAGTGCAGCACTTAATCCTGTTACTGATTTAAACTCTGGTTCCAAATGGTGAAGTAACCTTCACTCTCCAAAGAGATTAGGAGTCCCCGTTTCACAGGGTCTGTGTTTTGCGACTAGCACAAATACCAGAAGCATATCAGGAAACGGCCATCGCTACTGTAGCAGTGCTACAAGCCATGCATTTACCACAGCTGTCCCGCTAACGCTTTGATCAGGCCTCTGGGAAGAGTGGACTACTTGCACTGCTGGCTTGTTGTACAAAGTTTGGAAGCTGTGGCCAGCCACACAACTTGGGCTTCATCTGAAATATTTATCACCGCCTTGACAAAAAGATGAAAAATGAATGAAACAGGGTTTTTTTTTTCATGGCCTTCCAGGTTCTCAAAGATTGTTTCATGAAAATTACATGACAGTTTCATTTAATGTGTGTAGCTCCCATAATCAGGTGGCACTGCTACAACAGACAGTACATATATAGGGAACACGAGAAAATGAACTTGTTGGACAAGGAGACCAGACACTCATATGAATCCCAGTAGACAGACTTCAAATAGATCTCCAGATCCCACTGGAGTACCAGTGCCTTACTGTAATACATTAGTGCACATTAATATTGGTCTGGGGGAAGAGGACAATTTTGCCCCCTTGTGGATCCACAGTGCAGCACCACTGTCACAGAACCTTAACATGAGAAATAATTAATGGGAAAAGCTGTTTAATTTCCATAATCCTTAAATAGTGACACGTTTTCTTTCTGAGTGTTACTGCTACATTAACTTGATGAACATTCATTAGTTAATGTCTCCCCAGAATTGTGTCACCCTACAGGTGCGTTGAAAACAAAATACAAACTGAACTGAGAAAACATCAATACCGTGAAGCTTCTCCAATAGATCAGGAGGAAGTAACTCTCCATCTGACTTCTCCAATTCACATGGCAGCTATCCTTTGCAGTTTTTCATACTACAGTTAGGATCTGACTGGCCAGCCAGGGGACACACAGCTGAGAGACAAACATGTGCCTTTATCCTTTAAACTATGCACCACTCATAGGCCTGACAAGTGAATTTACTGTAAATAGAATAGAAATTATAAGTTATAATTTGTATCTCATATATTTACAATTGCACATTTTATATGTATGAGAATGAATATGCAGAAGGAAGATGCCCATGTCTCTTTCCAGTTGTGCTTTATCTTGCTGAACATTTATTTTACAGGTCATTGCCTATATCTACAGTTATTTTGAATAACTATGCAAAGCAAAATCCTGTACTTCTTTAAATGTGCTTGAACCAGTGCTGAAAAAAAAGATTTGTTTTCAAAAAATCACCAAGCATACGCTTCTGTGACAACAGCAAATAATATTCACTGACATTATAGACCAATGAACACAGGAAAACTAAAAATGTTAAAAGTTGACATTGTCCTCTTGTTGTATGACATAATAGTTATCTGTGTGGAATCTTAAGATCCATATAACATGATTCTAGCTCTGTCCGACAATAGAAAATCGAAAGCAACCAGCTCCTCAGGGAACAACTGGGAATGCCCCCAGGCAAACTAGATGTATAGAATGACTGGCATTTCAAGTATAAAATTATTTAACATCAAGTTTTTTTTTTTTTTCCCCTGGACAGCCATATTTTTTTAGCTGTGTACTGTTGTTGCACTAAGTTTGCGAGTTTGCGTTTTTTTTTTTCCCTGGACTGCCATCTGCACACTGAAACCTCATGTGCAATGAGTTAAAATTCAAGCATCCGTTCCTCACTCAAGCAATAGACCGTAACACTTGCGCGAAAGGAAATGGGGAGTTTTGATGTTAAACTGGCTCTTCAAATTTGCATACTTTCAATGCAGCAAACAATATTAAAAACTGAAATGAATAAAAGAATACACTTTTAATTGGATAACACTATCCATTTAAGATGAAAAAGGGAAGAGTATTCAACATCTCCTGACTTGTCAGTGAAAATGTTGCCTCACTTCCTGTGTTAAAAGGAAGTGAGGACATTCATAGTGAAAATCGACTGCAAAAAATTTTAGGCAACGCAGCTTCCAAGCATCTGTTACAGTCATTACAGACTTATCATGAAACTATCATAAAACACAAAAACAACTTAAATGTATGCTACTGCATCAGGATTCCTTATATGATGGTGCCAAGGCATGCATTAAGTAAAACTAGCAGGCACCACTTTAGTCATTTTATTTACACATTCATGGAGGAAAAATTACAAAAATAAGATAGTTACATGACACTTCAGTCACTAATACAAAACAAATAATGTATCAATTGGGTGTTTTGTAAGTAATGCTTACAAAAAATAAACATCACAGCACTGCTACTACATAAACAGAAATGAAGTGAAACTTTCAAATAACACCTGAATACTCAGAAACATAGGGAATTCTATAAATAATTGCTCCTTAGTTTATTCTATAAAACAGTAAAACATACAACATTAGGGAGGTGACAAAATGGGTATATGCATTTTTTTTTACTGAATTCAATTTAAGTAAAGAGATTCTAATTCAGATGACATGAATAACTATATTCATTTATTTGGAGAGTTATTAAACATTGTACACTATTCAGGGAAAGTTTCAGATAAAGAAGTAGTGTCTGTGTTATCTGCCACAGCCAAAGGTTTTGTTCCATTCCTCATAGAGCTGCAGGTCTTTGGGAGACACGCTGGGGCGTACGGTCTTCAGAGCCTCCTGGAAGTCAGTGTAGAGAATGGGGCGGACCTGCTCAGGGGTGATGGTGGCGATGTCGGTGATCTGGATGCTCCGGATGGGGCCGAGGGCCGCCTCGCGGCACAGCTGGGTCATGTCGGCCCCAGAGAACCCCTCGGTGCTTGCCACCACGCGCTCCAGCTCATCCACCGCCAGCTCGCACCGTTCCCGTGACATCAGCCGGGTCACCATCTGCCGGCGGGCAGCGTCCTCGGGGAGTGGGATGTAGAGCCGCTTCGCCAGCCGTCGTCGTGCCGCCTCATCGATCTCCTGTGGCCGGTTGGTGGCCCCCACTACCAGGATGCGGTCGTCGGCGGACGTGGCCGCCCCGTCCAGCTGAACGAGGAACTCAGTCTTGATGCGGCGGGACGAGTCGTGCTCGCCGTCTGTGCGCTGAGACAGCAGGGAGTCAATCTCATCTATGAAGATGACAGCGGGCTGGTGGCAGCGGGCAATGGCGAACAGGGCCCTCACCATCTTCTCACCCTCGCCCACCCACTTGGAGGTCAGGGAGGAGGCGCTGATGCTGAAGAAAGTGGCTCCCGACTGGCATGCGATGCACTTGCCTATTAGGGTCTTCCCTGTCCCTGGGGGTCCGAACAACAGGATCCCCTTCGGTGGCCCCCTCAGGCCAGTGAAGATGTCTGGCCTCAGCATGGGCCACACCACGATCTCCTTGATGGTTGCCTTAGCAAACTCCAGCCCAGCGATATCATCCCAAGCAATAGGAGGGCCGTGGTCCATGATCTCACTCATGATCAGGTCAATGATCTTGGGCTCAAAGTTCTTGAGACGCTCATCCACAAACTGTGGTTCCTGACCACTCCCAGCAGCACCTGCACCCCCACAGTCTCCCTCTTCCTGCTTTGGCAAGGGGGAAACAAACTTTGAGAAGGCCCCCCGGGACCTGCCAGCCCCCAGGGATTTCTTTGGCGGCCCAGAGGGAGCGGACGGTTGTGCACGATGTTGCTGGTAGCCATGCTTTTTCTGCTGGACGACGATCAGCTGCTCCCGGGCGGACCTGAAGCTGGTGCCAGGGCCATCATCGCCTCTTCCCCCGTGAGTGCCCCGTGTGGAATCCTGCTGCGGATTGGGGTGGATTCCACCCCTTTCGTTTTCTACACCATAGAATGCTTTCCGCTTAGTGGGATTAGAGGACGATGTAAAAAACGCAGGCTGGTGGTGACTGCTCCCTTCAGCAGGCGGCACATTAACTTGTTGCGGAGGGGCATTGTTACTAAAGAGGAATGTCGCCCTAGGAGGATCCTTGCTAATAGAGAATGACTGGGGAGCGCTAGAAAAAGTGTTCGGGGCAATCTTGCTGCCTTTCCCCGCAGTGTCTCTGGGTAGATCCCTGAGAGTGGCCCCCCCTCCTGCCTCAGCAGACATACTGTCAGTGACATCACCCCCCACTACAATGTTGGCATCTGCCAGAGCCTTCTGGGAGTTCCTGCCTCCGGCTCTGAGCGCATTCTGCATGCAGGGCAGCTTGAGCACATCGCTGGCAGTAAGGGAAGACTCCCAGCGGTCGCTGTCATTCCTCTGACTGCGGGCCAGGTGCAGGGCGCTGTCCGCGTAGTTGTTGAGCCCCGTGTGCGGATCGTCCGAGTCCAGCACGGCAGCGTAGCGCTCCGTGTAGGTCCCAAGCAGGCTGGCCGTGGCGGCCTGCGACAGGCCCGCATTTGCCCATGCATACTGAATGGACAGGATGTGTGCACGGTAGGCATCTGCCTTCTGTTCAGGTGAGCAGGTGCCAGATGAAATGTCAAAGGACCTCCTCTGCCACTCGCTCAGGTGTGCTGCGTGCATGCTTCCCCCCCTCTTGCCTGATGTGGCTCCTGCATGGACCAGCAACAGTGACCATTAAAAATGCATACATTTGCACAGCACCTGCTCATACACTGGAATGAGGTTTTTGTGCCCAAGATGTTTATTTCAATATTGCCTTTTAAGCGCAAAGTGCACAAAGCTTGCACATGCACCAAGTGTCATGAAACCCAACTTCTTTACTGTTGGTTATTTTATGCTGTTGAGGAAATTACCGTTTCAAAGCTATTTGAACACAACTTCATTAAATAAAGCTGGTTCTAAAGGGGCAAATGAATAGAAGTAACACAGTGAAAAAGGAAAAACTTTGAAGTATCTAAATCACAATTATAAAAGCAGCTACACAGTTGAAACACTGCCAACTTACATTCAATTTAATATGAATGTCAATGTGGTACATCTGAACTATTTAAAAGATCTAACAATTAGCACTTTGATATTGGAGTTTCCAAGGCAACACTGGGCAGTTGCCAAGCAGCAAAAAATTACAGGTGTATCAGCCACAAAAACTGTACAATTATTTCCCTCTACAGACAGATCAGAGCTTACTCCTGAAGTACTCCATTATAAACAAAGCTGTTCTGGGTAACCTAACTGTTCAACTGCTCAGGTCCTTGATATTCACATACTGTTAGGTAGTGTCTGTTCATTTGTCATCCCTTTGTATGTGCAGTGTTAATGTGAGAGCACTGTTGTGAGCAAGTTTATCATATTGCACAGGGAAATAAATAATGCACACACCATTAGTGCATATGTCACACATGACATCTTTTAGGGAGGGAAATGAACTTAAAACAAAACTGAAAACTAACATATACACTGAAAAAAAAAACCATGAAAAACATCACCGCAACACAGAGATGATGGAAATTGTATTGCATGGTTTTCCATAAACGTCAGTACAGGAATAATACAGATTACACTACCTGCCTTTCCGCTAGCATGTCTACAGCAGTCAGGAGGGGATCCCTTGTTGTAATGGTCTTTGATACAGCAAATGTCACAAATCATTCTGATGTGACAGGTGTACAGGTATAATAGGATGTATACCTGTACAAGAATCCCAACAGACACATAATATATATTTTGTATAACTCCCCAAAGTAGGGGTGACTCTCATTACAGCCTGAAGGACATGTTGGCTCAAATGCATTTTCTTTTGTATTCTACTTTGCATGCCTATTCAAAAGCAATTCTTCCAACACTTCTACCACATACATTCATTTGTGGAATTTGGCCCAATTATTTATTGAAACTAGGAAGTATGTTAGGTATGTTCTTGAAACCAGGAAGTATTCTTCACACTTACAGTTCTTTACTTGAAGTATGGAAGTTGGTTGCTATGCTGCAATTTTCACTGTTGTATGAAATGTCTTAAGACATAATAATTGGAAGGAAAGTACTTCAAGTGCTCATGAGTGAATGCTGAAACACGAAAACGAGACTCTCCACTGTGAAAAGTTAAAATGGCATCTGTAAAATAATTTGAGTGCAGCTGATTCTCTCAATTCAAAGAGATAACTAAAAAGTAGGAATTTACCGAGCTGTGCTGGAACTGTTAATAATCACAGACCCCAGACTACCAGTAAGGAACGCCATTAAATTTACATAAGCGCATTTCATTTAGGTAGTCACGTCAGACGGAAAACGTTAGCACACATGTTTTTGCGAGTGTTCAACAAAACACTGCTGCAAAGCAAAAAAAAAAAAAAAAAACAATTCGTGGGCTAGCGCAAACGTAAGTGATCTAAGTTAGCAAGAAACCGCACATGAGCAAAAATGTGTCATTTAACTACGGCAATTTGCAGTAATGTTTACAATGTTTCCTTAATAATAGTCAGCGAAGTTCAATGACTCGTCAAGATTAGCCAAATATACACAAGGCGCATGCACAACTGATTTGACTGACTATTATTCCCACGTACTATCACGAATCTTGGTTAGCAGAAATAATATTCCCTTATCTGAAGTACTGTGATAGAATATATTCACGTGTAACGTTTGCTTTTTTCTCTCAGGATTCAATACCAAGTAGCAAGCTAGCATAACTAACCGAGTCAGCAGCCATCACTAAGTTTAGGTACGATTCATCACACATTCTAAGGCTGTTGTTTAAACCCAATGTTAGTCTAATAGTCAACTTTAAAGTACGTTTTTACCCACGAAGGAGCTGATGTTACTTTCTAATTTATCAGTTACCCAGCAATGCTAATCCAGCTGCAATGTCTGTATTTACAGTAACAGGGCAAGCATGGGCTAACCAGCTAATATGAGTACTTAACTGAGTTGGCTGTTTTAAACAACGAAGCCTTATTTAACCAGCAAATATAACAAACGTTTGATGGCTGAATTAAAAATTAACAAGAGATCTGAGATGCTTTCTGTAACCATAACTGTGTTTTTCAAGACGCTGCATTTGTGTGTAGCGTTCACTCACCTCAGTTTACTTGGGGCTAGATGCAACTTCCCGCCATGAAACTACTTTGCCTGAACGCTGGAGAAAGACGAATTGCAGCCCGAGACTGTTTGTGAGGTTCAAAACAACAGCGCCACCCGCAGGTCAAATAAAATAGGGCCCCAGGGAAATCCTACTTATTTTGAATTACTGTTGAAAAAATTATGAACAATTAAATTTATTATTATTATTATTTTACAGAATATCGGTTTTATATGTTTTAAATATAACTTGATGACATTGCATTGCAGCGGTTTTTTTTTTTTTTAATATGTGCATGTCTGGGTTAAGAGGTGATGCTTCAAATGGAAAATTGCTCATTCCAGTTGTGGTCTGGCAGATCTAAGGGATTAACCACAATGATAATCACAATATAAGGCAAACAGTCAAGGGTATGTTTATAGTGAATATCTGTAATACGCAAAAGCAAGCGCGCACTGTCTAGACTAACTTTTTGTCGTCTCAACACTTCATGTACCTTCTTTGTGCGTTTTGCCGCTATTCTAAATGAGCGATATCGAAGAACAATAACCATATTCAACATCTTTCTAGTTCCTTGCTATGTGCTAGTGTAATTCATTAATTTAGTCCGTGAGTTACATGAAAGTTGTTTATTGGCATCTTTATATTGCACGCTGCTCAAACTACATCAGCACTAATTACTAAAGTACATTTGTTAATTTTTAGTAAACTTACATTAGATCTTACAATTACACATGGTTGAACTCCGGTAAAACGTATTACTATTAATATTTCAACCGCGCGACGGCGCCAAACACTAGGACTGAGCATTCAAAATGCAACATCTTTCTTGCCTGATAATAAAGTCAATGTGAAAAAAGTACAAAATACATAAACACGAATAATACGAATAAAAAAGACGCAGAACAGATGTCACTTTGAATCCTTTATTTTAAAATGCCAAATATATATAGTTTCACCTCGAGCATACGCTGACCATATATATAACTTTAATACAAATAATATTCTGTGACAGTAGTTCACTCATAAAAAACAAATAGCAATGGCAATATACTGAAATAAAAACTAAGAATACAGTAAAGCTTTGACCGTGAAACTTTACTGTCTGCTGTTCTGCCTTTACGTTGGTGAAGAAATTAAATTTTTTTTTTTTTTTTTTTTTTTTTTTGATGGGCATGATTCACAATGTTGTAGCCTATATTTGGACCGGTAGTAAATGTGTTGTACATTTTTTGTGAGAAAAAAAACAAAACCCCCTCCTTCCCCACATTTATTGGTGTGGTTTATGCTAATGTTAGGTCAGGTGACATTCAAAATTCCAGGTGCAATGTTGCACTTGGAGTGCCAGTGGTATTACCTGATTAAAAAAAAAAAAAGCGTTCTACAGATGAATGAACCAGTGGTCGCTGGGGGCGATAAGCAGAATATAAGGGCACGGTGACAAACAATTACATAACTTTGCCTGAGTCGTGAGGAATGGAATAAAGTGCACGTTCTAATACTCAGGATCAAATCTTCACAAAATCGTCTTAAAACGTCAGTCTAACATTTTATTGGAACCCTTTCAAAACACCTTTCATATCATATCATCAAACTTAATATTCAACTTTCAGTGAATTTTCTACTTTCAGTTGGTAGTGACATTAAAATAAGGTCATAATTTAATCAAAACCTTGACCCACTTAACACAAGCACATGTATTATAAAAGGTGTGGTTTGTCAAGGTGAATATATTTTGAAGGGTAACTTTAATGTTTATATCTCTATAGTGTAATAGATAAGCATGTTGTCAAGAAGGAACAGAAAAGTATTATATTTCTTTACTCAGCTGAGCCAAATTTGACATCAATCTGCAGCGTTTCCCTCAATAATATATAATTGATGACTGAAGTGCAACTATAAACATGACAAAAAGATTACTTTCAATGATAGATTTTGTAACCCACTTTTTATGAAAATTTGACAAAAAAAGCAAGTATTGGTGGATGGCCTCATATTTTTAAAACATGAACTTTTTAAATTGTTAATACTCATGTAAGTTTGGTTCGGTCCCTAAAAGCACTGGGGAGGTGGCTATCCTTTTGCTGTCTGTCAGAACACGGCAAGCACATACATTCAAATTCCACACAGTAAAACACACAAAAATATAAAGACTCTATATACAGCTTATCTCAGCTTTGTGAAAGTTTTATATACAAGAAATCAAAAGAATTTACTAAAAATGATTAATAGTGTGACTTGTGGGGAGAGAGGTGGAGCAAGGTATTCTTTTAATGAGGATTAGTTAGGCCGATGTAGCCTAGAAAACCATTCAATTACTACAAATGGACGAGTGCTTAAGTTTTTAAGACTGAAGGACTTTCCACTACAGTTAAAGATAAGGACTACCTTGGGCAATGTACTCTTTCATTTTACCACAACCTGGTAAGTATTGGTGACATTTTACAGACATTTGATGTCCTAATGTCTTAAGTATGTTAAGTTGTTTGCTGTCTTTCAAGTAAGGGATTGAAGAGTAAAATGTATGCTTGTTTCCTATAAATAGGGCCAGTTCCTCCGAAAAAGGCGCTTTTAGCGACAAGTCTTCATCTGATTGAAGACATGGGTAATAGGTTTTTATGACACTGTTTGAGAATACTGAAAGTTCGCACAGCAGAGTATGGACCATTCAAACCATTTATGTGTCATAAGGAAGAGACAGTGGAACAAGCACTTCTTAAGTGGTAACATGTGTCTTTACTATCATGTACCTATTTCTGCTGGAACCTTGAATACATGTCTATACCATCATGTGTTGTCATTCTTTCTCATCTAAACTGACTAGAGGAATAAATCGGTAGACACAAGTCACAGCAAACACTGTAAAATCAACCATTCACAAACCCATCTGAGCCTGTGACACTCCTGGAAGTCCAGCCAGGTAAATTTAAACCGTGTTTGAGAGTAAGAACACATTTTTGCTGGGTAAAATATCCTTGCGTTTTGAAGTGGGACGAGGGCCAACTATTCACTGCCAGTTCTCACATTCCAACATGTTGACTTAAATGGGTCTTTTCCCATAACATTTAAGTGGTAGTTTATGCAAAGATTGCCAAGAGGTGATGAAGTACAATGCTCTCCTTCTTATTTTTAGCACATTACATCCAGTGGTTTCTATGTACAGTAACACAGTGTTCACATCTCAGGTCTGTCATCTGGCTCTGAAACCATCTTCTTCACAATGCCTTACTTTTACCCTTTTGTACTTCCTTCTAAATGTACAATATTTCTTTCTGCGTTCTTTCTAAATGCACAATATGGAATTACAATGATCGAAATGCAGAGGCTGGTCTAGATTGCATGAAACACAATGTATAATTCGCCCAGCATGTACTCTACAGGGGACATGTTGATCCTTCTCAACCTTCTTCCTGGAAATATCAATGCATACTTTTAAATCACAAATATTTTCTCACATAACCATGTCACCAGCCAACATATCATGTTTTGTACTGTAAAAACAGACATTTTTGGTCTGGTCTGTGTTTTGTATTTTTTAGCCATACATAAAAAAATAATGTTTTTTTTTTTTTTCATAGGGAATTGGGTAACACAGTCACATGGTGTTGTCAATACTCAATACTCAAAACTCAAGTTGAAACCCTTAGATATAAAAAAGTGTTCACCCTTTATAACACTAAGCAATGATGAGCAGGAGCACAGGGTTTTCAGCCTCTTGTGTGATTAATCAGGACCTTTTCAAATGTGTAGCAAGTCTTTTAACCAGACACTTCAGCTTGAAAAACAAATGTGAGTGTTTGGAGGCCATTTGTTTGGCTGCCTGTTTAGGTATGGCTGTGCCATGTCTTACATGGGTCTTTTCTGCACTAAAGAGTCCAGCTCAAGGAATTTATCAGTTGCACTTGGTTTTTTCTGATCTCAGTCATCCCAAATAAACATACTTGAAAACACAACAATCTCTCATTTGGCCAATGAGGTGGCAGGGAGAGGATGTGAAGTCAGACCAAATTTTTTCATTAAAATCATGTCAATTCTGTACTCTTACGACTAGACAAACACATTTAGACAATAAACGCAACCTTATGAAACTGGAAATTTATATATCCCATTGATAATAATTAGGAATGTCAAAGACAGAAAGAATTTAGGTATGATACAGTAATTTTCATCTACACTGTACCATATAATACTCTGATTTACCTAAATAGTCCATTTGAATTATTTATACTCCGCTGTGTGGATTAAAACAAGATTTTAATAAGTTAAATGACACTTTTAAATGTTCAGCTTGAATAATTTATACATCACAACATGGATTCATTTGAACCAATTTTAATTGATGTTAATGTATTTATATATTCTTATTTACTCACAGTTTGAAAGTTGGTACTGAAACTGAGCCTCGTTACATTTTATAATAAGGACATTTTAAATGATTTTAAATGGTAACGTCAATGAAGACTGTCAAAGCAGCATTTTAAAGTTGTAGTTATATATTTATGTTTGATGTGAGTATATCAAGTCACATATTTTCACTGAATGTATTCAAGTGTGGCAGACTCATACTAGCTTGGGTGAGGGCTTTTGATTAACTCAAGCAGAAATGCAAAACTGTTTACACTTATTTTACGTGAGCCTGGTTATTGAATCTGATTTTGGCAGTACAGGGATTGTGTTACTTGTGCAGGCAGATACCATCACAAAAAGGGGGAAATACATATATCAGACACCAAAAACTGAAACAAGAACCTTATGCTAAAACTGCTAACAAGAACTGATCTGCTCCGGAATTAAAATATCAATACGTTAAAGTTCACCATCCCTCCTGGTTCAGGAGTTGGTACATCCTGCACGGGAAGCATTCTATAAGAGAATTGAATTACGCATGCAGATATCTGACAAACATTTCTTTACAGAAAATGCACACATGTTGTCACTGCGTGTATTTGGATTATCAGGGCCTATAAGACAAATATCTGACATACAAGTTTGGCGAAAGGTTTCATTGACAGTGAACATGCGGGTATGCATATTGCATTGATTCCTGATTGAAGCCTAGTCTGTGTTTTTCCTGTAAGGTCTTCAATAATAAATCACATGCTAGAGAAGCACTGTTAGCCAGATTGTATAAACATAGCAGAAAAAAGGCTACAATTTCATTGAAATGAAAAATAAGTGTATATAAAAAAACTGAAAATGTGTGTGGCAAATCTAATTTTCTGATTAGTTCAGTTTTGCTTTACATAAAACAAAATTGTACAAATATGGTACTGAGGTCTAGGGCGCTAACAGCCAAATATGTTTAACAAAATGCCAAAAGATGAAACGGAAGATAGTTAATAATGGCATATATTTTGAATGCAGACCGTTGAAAATCTGACCATGATAAGTCGATGCATAGATCTCTGTTTGAATTTTTCGAACCAATAAAAAAAGACAGCTAAGCAAATAACATGGCATCTAAGGCACAAGCACATGTACTAATAAAAATGTGTCCAAATCAACGCTGGCATCTTAAATCTATTAAGACACACAGCGCAAAGTGCAGGGGCAGCTAACACATTAGTAATGAGGAGAGGTTCAAAAGGGTTTTGTCACACAATCTTATTTTTGTGTTTGTTGATAAAGCACTTTCTCTGCTACGCTCACGACTATGACTCTGCATTTAGCCCTTAGTACAGCGTTACATTGCCTTTCAAAGGTTATTTTAAGAAAGTACTATGAAAATTTTAAACATCTGCACATTTATTTGATTTTTTTTTATTCACCTAAGTCCATAGAATTGAATTCTTCCTGCCACTGCGACATGCAGTTCTTCAAAAAATGAGGCCCCTAGTCAAACCCAACCATCTGGAATGTGTACTGAGCACTGCAAATGCATGCTGTCTTGGAACCGTAGGCACACTGTGACCCATCATTAATGAGTTTCAATTATCTCCTTGCAGAGAGCTTTCCACATGAGAGCCGGGTGTCTCACTTCTCAGGTGGGGTTTAGTTAAATACTCACTTCCTGTCATGTTTAAACATAATCGATCATACATTTTTACACAAATCTTGGCCCTTGCACATCACTGGTCATCTTCCAAAGTTCATTATGACCAGCATATGTTCCATGAAACAGCTAACAAAGCAAAGGGTTGTAACAATAAGACACATTTTATGCCTGTTTATCCCCAAACACAGAAAACCTCTGAAGTGTTTTGCTCGAGACGGGAATGACATCACCACACAGGAATGGATAATGAGTCTGCAAGGCCGCAACAGACTGCTTTGACCTGGACTGACCTGCAGTATGTACCTTGTACCTCGCTATAGTATCAGCAGAATTCATCTATGCAATTGAATCTCTGAGGGATGGGGAATTAATTAGCACCATAGTCATACATGCTAGTTAACTACCATAAATTATTTTTAGGTTGTCTATTTGAAGCTGAATATTCTCCAGTATACTTTTTATTGTCAAATATCAGACAAATATTTGACACATACAATCTGCTGTAGGACAAACAGGTGTACTGTGGTTATTACTTTTGCTATGACTGAAATAATATTGTAATATTGAATGGATATAAAATATTCATTCGATCTTTATTTTTCTTAGAATTTTTATTTTGCCCTCAATCAAGTGTTCTGGTATTGAATTAATTGTGTGCACGTTTATACAGTAAATTTCACTGTAAATCACAATTGATTTGACCTGTCTAAACAGAACCCATTGTGGGACACTGTTTGACATCATGACATGAGGAAACCAGTCACTAAAACATACAATATCTGTTACTTTTTAAAGTGACATTCAGGTAATTAATAAAAAAGGCTTTGGAAATATGCAGATAAATATTCATGTATGTGAATTAATAATCGGAGACCTTATGTCTGTATTGTTGTGTGTGCTTTAAATATAGCCTGGGACTCAATCAAACAAACATTTTATGGGTATTTGCAATGCAATCACAAAATAATTTAAAGTAAAAGACAGGTTTCTTATTATTTTCTGTTATAGAGACAGACAGTCATGTCCTTTGAAATTTCTTCTCTTCTTTCAAACAGAGGAAAGACTGTTTTAATTGAATTGGGAATATATCCTTAAAGACTAGGCTCAGTTAATTGAATAGGAAATATATCCTTAAAGACTAGGCTCATTAGATTGAATTGGGAATATATCCTTAAAGACTAGGCTCATTTAATTGAATAGGAAATATATCCTTAAAGTCTAGGCTCATTAGATTGAATAGGGAATATATCCTTAAAGACTAGGCTCATTAGATTGAATAGGGAATATGTCCTTAAAGACAAGGCTCATTTGATTGAATAGGGAATATATCCTTAAAGACTAGACTCATTTGATTGAATAGGGAATATATCCTTAAAGACTAGACTCATTTGATTGGGTCCCAGTCATAACACTTCAAAGGATGACTGCAAGGCTGTCGGTGATTTATGTTTTTTTTTCAATGCTTCACAGGTAATAATTGAGATACATGGCTTATACAGTGTTGCTCTTGCTGGTGCACTATCAAAGAGAGATAAGGGGCATTAAGGAAGGATCTTTCGCTCTTGAACGCTCAGTCCTTTTCTCTCTTCTGTGTAACAAGCGTGCCATCTCTTTCCCGCTCTCTCTCTCTCTGGCTTTATAATTCAGTCATCAGTGCTTTGAAGAAAACATTAGATTCATCTGTCAAAATGTTCAAATAAAAATTGTAAAATTTCTTGAAGCTTGTGTTCAATACGAAAAAAAGGCATATATGTATAAAAAATAAATTTGCAAACCAAACATTCAGTGCCCTGAGGGTTTTTTTTTTCCGTGATCTCAGCATCCTTCCTTGGAAGACGTAGTCCTTCGAGAGGTATGGTTCAGTTCCATCAGGATGAGTAAAGTTCCTCTGCACAAGTCAAAATGGTGGCAGGTCACATCATTACCTCAGGAACAGGTCCCAGTGGGCCTGGCTTCCCAAAACTCCTCCCCTAGCCCCTCCCTCCACCCCTCCCCCATCCCCACCCCCCACCCAAACAAAAGTGTCGTGCCTCCGAAAAATCTGGAGAAGATTCTTTTCTTCCACATATGGAAGATTGAAGAGTTTAATCCCATTTCCTGACAAACAGGCCTCGTATGACGTGGTGGAAGAAGGCAGCAGCTGATTGGCTCATTGGGTCTTCTGGACCCAATCCCAGCTCTCGTCACTGTCCTTCCTGTTTTTCTCCGCCTCGATTATTTCTTTGTATCGCCGGCGGAAGAAGCCCATCTGAAAAGAGACAGAAGAGGTTCCTTTAGTTTTTCACGTAATTATTTGTATCAACAACCACTAGCTTTGCAATGCAGAATAGGAGAGGTAGGAGGATGTATGTCCTAGAATGAGCAGAAAAGTGAAAATGAAAGGCGGTTTGGAGCACAGCGTCAAGAAGCAGGATGTAACAGGAATGACATATTCTCCATTTCCACCGCATTTGTTTATCCTCGCTCGAGTTTATTGCCGGAGACCTCCCTGGGTTCTCTGGCATTTCCTGCAACGAACGCCGCTGGCCACGTGCTGTTCCCGGAACAGTGCGCGGAGACCGGCGGCAACATTTACATAATCTTCCGCTACATACATATATTTTGGTCAACTCCAAGGACTTTCACAGTGGAGAAAGGAGCTCCAAGCACACATTCCAGGAGGAAATGCGGAATCGCAAGAGAATGCAGGAGTGGAAAAGAGGGATTGGGTTTTGCGGTCAATCACAGCTGATTTGAATTCCTATGTATGGCATGGCTTGAATAACTGCCAGTTCTATTAAAGCTGTTGGGTGTTAGGGTGTAGACTATGTCTAGCTCAACTGATCACTAGCAGCAGGGCAGCCATATGCCAACGAGTGGAAGGGGGTGGGGCATGGCACAATTTATGCCTGTCATAAGCTTATTCGTATTTAATATCGTATTACAAACACAAAACATTGCATGTAAAAAGGAAAGATATCCATATTCCTGAATTATTAAAATTGAAATGAACGCATCTTGACTAAGTAATTATTCTATGCTGAACCTAAATTATTTACTGTGCAAAAAAAGTCACAAAATTAATTCCTCCCTCATGTCCGCCACACTGCCACTTCATTACTACATTATAGATCAATATTTGAGCTATAACACACAAGAGGTTGTATTATACAATGATTTCTGGTTGTGCTGCAGTCAAACAATAGGAGAGTTCCTAAGCCAGCACTTCACTCATAATAATTACTGTGTAGTATAACCTTGAATGTGTTATTGCTTACCTTCAGTTGAGTTACAATAAATTCTCACAAAAGAGCAACCTTTTAATTAATTGCTATTGCTACCAGTTCATAAATTAATATTTGCTAACTTGTCTCGTAACAGGCATACATGAGTGAGAGACCGTTTTAACCTTCCTCACAGTCATTCCCCTGATTAGCACGATGGCTATGTTAAGGAGGGTTGAA
Organism: Albula glossodonta; assembly: GCA_019788955.1. NCBI lineage: Eukaryota > Metazoa > Chordata > Actinopteri > Albuliformes > Albulidae > Albula > Albula glossodonta. Next base: position 500,555 of record JAFBMS010000114.1, on the reverse strand, counting down.
GTGAGTTCTGATGTGACAGGAAGGTGAGGGAAGGTAAAGAAAAGGTGCTGAATGTTTGGGGGGTTTGGTTTTGGGAGGGTTTAAAGAGAGGGTGCTGAAGGTTTGGGGGGTTTGGTTTTGGGAGGGTTTAAAGAGAGGGTGTTGAAGGTTTGGGGAGTTTGGTTTTAGGAGGGTAAAGAGAGGGTGTTGAAGGTTTGGGGGGTTTGGTTTTGGGAAGGTAAGGAGAGGGTGCTGAAGGTTTGGGGGGTTTGGTTTTGGGAGGGTTTAAAGAGAGGGTGTTGAAGGTTTGGGGGGTTTGGTTTTGGGAGGGGGGGGTTGGGTTTTGGGAGGGTAAAGACAGGGTGCTGAAGGTTTGGGGGGTTTGGTTTTGGGAGGGTAAGGAGAGGGTGCTGACTGTTCTGGCACATTCTTACCTTCCAGAGTAGCACTGCCAGCAGCAGGAAGATGAGGATTCCCACCAGGAGGCTGATGGCAATGATCCAGCCAACCACATATCCCCTGGGCTCCTGGCTGTGGAGAGCCTCAAAAACCACCTGCAACACAGGACCATGTTCAAACACAGGGCATCCACAGTCACACACATCTACTGCAAATCAGGACCAGGGCATCAATGTTCAAACACAGGGCATCCGCAGTCACATACATCTACTATAAATCAGGACCAGGGCATCCATGTTCAAACACAGGGCATCTGCAGTCACATACATCTACTACAAATCAGGACCAGGGCATCCATGTTCAAAACACAGGGCATCCACGTTCAAACACAGGGCACACACGTTCAAACACAGGGCATCCACGTTCAAACACAGGGCACACACGTTAAAACACAGGGCATCCACGTTCAAACACAGGGCATCAATGTTCAAACAGAGGACATCCACGTTCAAACACAGAGCATCAATGTTCAAACTCAGGGCATCCACAGTCAAACACAGGGCAGTCATGTTCAAACACAGGGCATCCACGTTCAAACACAGGGCACACACATTGAAACACAGGGCATCCACGTTGAAACACAGGGCATCCACGTTGAAACACAGGGCATCCACGTTCAAACACAGGGCACACACGTTCAAACACAGGGCATCCACGTTCAAACACAGGGCATCCACGTTCAAACACAGGGCATGAATGTTCAAACACAGGGCATCCACAGTCAAACACAGAGCATCAATGTTCAAACACAGGGCATCCACAGTCAAACACAGGGCAGTCAAACACAGGGCATCAACATTCAAACACAGAGCATGAATGTTCAAACACAGGACATCCACGTTCAAACAGAGGGCATCCACAGTCAGACACAGGGCAGTCATGTTCCAACACAGGGCATCAACGTTCAAACACAGGGCATCAACGTTCAAACACAGGGCACACACGTTCAAACACAGGGCATCCACGTTCAAACACAGGGCATCAACGTTCAAACACAGGGCATCAATGTTCAAACACAGGGCATCCACGTTCAAACACAGAGCATCAATGTTCAAACACAGGGCATCCACAGTCAAACACAGGGCAGTCATGTTCAAACACAGGGCATCCACGTTCAAACACAGGGCACACACGTTCAAACACAGGGCATCCACGTTCAAACACAGGGCATCCATGTTGAAACACAGGGCATCCACGTTGAAACACAGGGCATCCATGTTCAAACACAGGGCACACACGTTGAAACACAGGGCATCCACGTTGAAACACAGGGCATCCACGTTGAAACACAGGGCATCCACGTTCAAACACAGGGCATCCATGTTCAAATACAGGGCACACATGTTCAAACACAGGGCATTCATGTTCAAACACAGGGCACCCACATTCAAACACAGGGCATCAATGTTCAAACACAGGGCATCCATGTTCAAATACAGGGCACACATTTTCAAACACAGGGCATTCATGTTCAAACACAGGGCACCCACATTCAAACACAGGGCATCAACGTTCAAACACAGGGCATCCACGTTCAAACACAGGGCATCAATTTTCAAACATAGGGCATCAATAGTCAAACACAGGGCATCCATGTTCAAATACAGGGCACACACGTTCAAACATAGGGCATCAATAGTCAAACACAGGGCATCCATGTTCAAATACAGGGCACACACGTTCAAACACAGGGCATTCATGTTCAAACACAGGGCACCCACAGTTTTTGCATTAATATACAGTCATGTATAAGTAAACAGCGAGTGTTTTCAGAGTGCCTAAGCCTCCTCTAAAACATTTAATACAAATATTCAGTAGCATACATCCCCACTTGTGAGAACAGAGACAAGTCCTGGTCTGTATATTACTGTCAACCTTTTTGCATATTAACTCCACAGCACGATGCACCCAAAAACAAGAGAGATACCTATCATAGCCTGTAGGGGGCACTGGAAGAGAGCACAGGTATTCAACAGATTCTCCTTTCTAAGGCCAACAAGTCATGCCCCCCTGATATGTAAAAACTGAAAACTGCTGAACTAATGCTGAGACAACATTCATATCCTGACATTATTCTCAGCTGCTTGTGGCTATGGAGAGCATGGTTTATTGCATACAAGATTTAAAATCTCCACTAAAAAGGCTTTACTGGAGCAAATACAGTAAATACAGCACACAGGCATCAGTAAGGACGTGGTACAGTAATGAGCTCCAACAGTGGGTTAGAACCCAGAGTGAGATAGTGCTGACACTCCCAATTTACTCTCGATTTATGACTCCCCTCGACTAAGATGTGGTGAAGCCAGCATTAGTCACACAGAGCCACAAGCACTGCTTTGTCAAGCTGCACGTGGGCACATTCCTCCAGTCTGCAGCAGCAGTCATGTAGTTACACAATTTGGCCACCAGAGGGCAGCTGGGCTCACACTAACATAAAAACATTTAATACACCGTCAGACATAATAACAATGATGATGTTTAACTATCTCACACACATAAAAAGTATGTCGGCCTGCTGATTCTGAATATGTTCTATTATTAATATTAACAGCAGACTGATGTTGAATGCACATACATGAATAATGTCACATTCTTCCAAACACAGTTTGGCATATTCTTCCAAACACACATTTTTAGGTAACACTGGACAATTTACAGACAGTTGCTGAGAACTGTGAAGCTGCTGCATTGTGTATTGTGAACTTGAAGTTGTGTTGTCACTGTCTTATTTATCAAAATCCATGTTTTATTGGTCATTTCAGTGGTTTTATTGGCAGCCTTCCTGTTTAGAGCAATTGGAAATGACATTGGCAAACAGAGCCGCTGTGCTAGTTACCAGATAGACTATTTGTTTTTGGTTTAGAGCGGAAACCAGAAACTAAATAATTTACCCGGCAAGGAGCGTAATGAAACGAACAAGCAGATCCACCGACCACAGGAAGTCAGAGGAGACCAGAGAACAAGTGCCCCAGCAATGAGCAGCTGGTCAGAGAGCCTAACATACTACCGGGTATTTATTTACCGTCAGACTATTATTACATATAGGTATGTAATAGACGCTCTTATCCAGAGAGACATGTGCAGTTCACATTTTTTCCCTCTGTACATACTATCCATTTATATGGCTGGATATTAACCGTAGCAATCTTAGGTGGAGCACAGTTCTTAAAGATTCAACGGCACTGCAACCTCTGAGTTACACGCCCCATTCTTTTTAAGTATACAAACAATTACATTTTATTCTTAAGATAGCATTATAAACAGCAGGTTTACATAGAGCCAGGACAGGGCTCAGTTTGAGCTGGTTCCCGCTGAAACACGATCCGAAACCACTAAAACTAAATTTGGGACTTACGTGAACGGATCTGGCACCTCTCATTGAGACATTGAAAAATTAAACTGAAATATGATCATTTGCCCTGTACAGTCAATATAAATCTTCTTGACCTATCTCTTGTTTCCCTGGCTTGGCCACTTACTTTGGCCAATTTAACATTATTGAATCAGATAAAAATGTTGCGATAATATTCTTAGGTTATCACGTCAAGTCTAGCATTTACATCATTAAATACTGTGTTCATAAGTATGTATGGTCAGAGAGCTCCCCACTGAGGTGGTTAAAATAAACCAATCAAACTTAATGTCCCCTTTTTATGCCAACCAATCAAACAGACCCTTTACAAGCTCAGGTAGGCCTGCAGGCGAATCAGCAGTACCCTAGTGCCCTTTGTAACAGCAGCGGTTGCAGTGGCACTAGCAAGTTGATCTGTGACAGCAAACTACGGCCAGGGAAGGGTGGACCAATCGAATACCACTGGGAGGCCTAACGATACTTAACAAGGTGGATTGCACTAAGAATTCACTGAAAATTCACTCCAGCTTTGTTGCTGGTGATTGTCTTCCTCTGCTAGCTTGCTTGCTAGGTAACTCTCTTGATCCACATTGCGATTAATGTTGTTTTATGGTCATCACGATTAGACAATCTGTTAGCTAAAGTTAGCACACAGAGGGGATTCTGGCCAGCTCATGTTTGTAAATAATCTCAACAGAAAACACTACTGTACGCTGCAGCTGTTTCCTGAGTCTTAGGGTGTGCAATGGTTATAAAGGACATGTGTCATTTATAAAGGATTTATAAAGGGTACACCATACCTATAAAGGGTTTACAACATATAAACCAAACAGGACAGCTCATTCATTTAATTTAAACACTTCTGACCTGCTAAGTGACAAACACATTTGACAAATACACCTAACTGGACATGCTAAATTACAAGAATATCCAATAAAACAGGCTAGCTTACTATAAATCAAACCTGATGTTGTCAGACGGCCATATACATAATATGCAGCCCCCTCCTTGTCCAAGCAGTAGACAATAAGCTTATTATTATTATTATTGAAAACAGTTCTGTAACTAAATCCTTTGATGATATAGATTAACTCATTACCGGATGCATGAGATATATGAAATATATCTGTGTCATATGATTACACACTATTAGCCATCCTCGTCATCTTTTTTAAGAGGATGAAGGCAGAAAGACATGGACATTTTGGTTAAATTAGAAGGGAGTAACTGGAGAGGGGAAAGGAAAGTGTGGATCGAGCAAAGAACCAGGGAAGGAGGTCTAGTCCGGGCTTCAACATTTCTGTTGAAATCTGTCTTTGTCATTTTTCTTCACATTTGATGCTGAGTAATACTTTCATAGTAATTAGCTGACTTACATTTTTCTGGTTTTGACCTATTGAGCCAGCAGTAGCATAGTGTTTGTGTGCTTAGTGTACATAGCGTGCTACAAGTGATACCAGCTAATGGGCAAATTTATTAGTGAAAAGGCAGTCCTTTTTACCAGGAATACAACCAAAAATGTACCATGAATTCCCATAAATGCAATAAGAAATTATATTAATTCTTGACAGTAATGTCATCTGATATGGCGTTTTTCTGTAGATTTACTTTCGGTTTTGTTTGGTTGTTTTTGTGTGTTTTGGTTTTTTCCCTGTCCATGTGCGTTAGTTTTCATTGCCCCTTTGCGTCTGCGCCAACTTCTTCCTTATTACCTGTTTAGCTGATCGCTCATTTGTTTCGCCTGCCCTGTGGTTCACCTGCGTCTCATTTGCTCTTTAGTCTGTGCATAAATACCCTGTTCGTTCTTCTGTTAGTTGCGAGTTCATCTCGGTGTGTTTTCTGCCTGTGTATGCTACAACCCTTTCTTTTCCTATGTTCTGTCTGCCCGTTTTAACTTTGCCTGTTCCCATTTTCGATTTTTGTGTCCTGCCTGTACCTGATTGCTGTTTCTCCCTGGTTTTGACTTTTGCCTGCCATTTTTTGACTTCTCCTTTCGCCTGTGTTTTTGTACCTCTGCCGTGCCTTTTTTTGTTTTTGTTTTGACTCTTGCCTGACTCTGACACGGATTTCTAGATTTGTGACTTTTCACTGCTTGATAAACTTTGGTTTATTATTTATCTCTGTCTGCATTTATCATTTTCATGAAACCCCCTATACATCTCACAAAATACCTGGAATGAGCATTACAATATCTAGACAGATCAGCAACATCGTGGGTTAATTCAAAAAGCCGTTTTGTAAAAAAATGCTGGAATCCTCCTGAAAAGCTCACATTACACTGAATCCAGCCAATGAACACACAGGCTACGAAAGACACTTAAGGCCACTGACTGTTTATGTGAAGCTGTTAACAGCTATGAATAAACAGTCACGATCCAAAGTGTCACTGGAGGATTGTTTTGCATGGGAAGCTGGCAGCTTGTCCCACCTCCTGGAAGGTGCTGCTTGACAAAGACAAGGGGGGGGAGTGGGGGGGGTGGAAGGGAATTCGAACATGTTTATTATGCCCCGACAGCACGGAGCAATTATCAGGGCTGGTGAGGGGACAACGCACTCCAGGAGTTAAGGCTTGCACTATGCAATGAAGCAACTTCAGCGTACAATAAGCTGCAGGAACAGTACATACATGAAGTGCTTAATTTGCTCATTTAGAAAAAATCTATTCAAAATTCAAAAGCGTTTGATTTGCTTTCTGTGACTTTCATATTGAATTTTCATCAAATCATAATATACATGCATGGGAAATTTTTATGGTACAATATCTGGATAAGGTGTTGCTGATTTACTGAAGAAATGTGTCATAACCACTTATGGCTATCACACCAGGCGTGCGTACCTTTCCTCATTCTAGCGAATTGGCAACAACAAGAACACTACATATTCCAGTTGCTTACAATGCGGGCAGACGGCAACAGGTTGTGTCTTTGTAAATCCCACCTCATGGCAAAAAAAGACCACATCTGATTGGCTTAAAATATGTAGTGACGGGAAGGAGGTGGAGACAAATTTCCAAATTGGGATTGTAATTTCCCTTGTAGACACGAGGTGAAAAATACTGCATTGTCTATTTTTAAGCTTCGGTTTGCTGGAACCTGATGTCAAAATGGTGCAAAGACAGTGACAGAGGTCGGAAGAACTGGAAAACAATGTAAGTAGGAGGAGTCACTCACAGATGTTTCCTCTGATAGGCCATTGGGTACCTCCAATGCCCTGCTGTCCAATCGCACACTTCCCCGTGTCACGAACTGGATTACTGACGAGCTGTCCTGTGGGATAGCGGAAAAGGCGATATCAAAAAAAAAAAAAGTTCAAAACTAAAATTCAGGAGGCAAATACATCAGCAGAAATCAGAGATGGGAAACAGCTTCAGAAAGTAAAAGTACTACCCTGTATTTGTTTTGCCTATGAACTAAAATAGCCGATTCTAATTAGCGCAACTCTTCACACAGGCAGTTATTTGGGCTTAATTAGTGATACCAGCTGGTTTTGATGCAGCTGGAACGAATACATGACAGTACTTCTGCTTTCTGAAGCTTGGATTTTCCACTTCTGGCAAAAAAATATACTATGCCACCTTAATGAAATATACTTTGAGTTCAATTTTTGCACATGGGCTACCTGTGAATGTCAGTGACTCCATGTGATGATGTCAAAAATTCTATAAATGTTATGAACTGGTATGTGTGTTTATGAACAAAAAAGTATCATCTGTGTTTTCAGGGTCTTTGAGGCTGCAGTAATTTTAAAATGCTTTGGTTTTCAAAAACTCAACGGTCAACAAATTTCATTCACAACTAATACGGTATGAGCCTAAATGAAAAAAGAGACAGTACAATATACGACTAGTAAGGATGTAAGGATGGCAACCCTGAAACGAGAGAAAAATAGATATGCTACATACACAGTCTCAGTAATGAGCTTCATACTGAATACATTACATACAATTTTACCTTCTGTCACATTTTTCCACACATGCACATTAATTGTGAGCTGACAGCCCTGTGACTCAAAGCCCTGGGTCAGAGGTCAAAGGTCACCTACCCTCTTCAATATTTCTGTGTTCAGTAGAAATTGCACATCTATGCTGATCGTGTCCTCCTTTGCTTGCGAGCTCAGTACACATGTGATGGTTAGACAGGCTCTTCCTGGTCGGTCACAATCCTGAGGTGAGATCAAACAACAGAGACAGATGCTAAAAGACAGCTGGATGATTAACTGATGTCAGTATGCTAACATGCTACCGCTTTATGTCAGTTTCATAAATTGTCAGTATGCTAATATGCTACCGCTTTATGTCAGTTTCTAAGTTGTCAGTATGCTAATACGCTACTCTTTGATGTCAGCATCCGCTATGACTTGATGTCAGTAAAAGCTGGCTTTGGCTAGCAACTTTGCAGGCTAGTGAATAATTGGCCGTGATGAGGGAAGCTTCATGTCTCACTATGCAACAGAAACAGAAACAGAATATGCTGCAGTATATTGTGAATATATTGCATTAATTGTCACAATATATTTAAAATACACTGCAGTGTATTTATATATCCCTAGTGGAAGAGTGGCTCCCCCTGTTAATTATGTACATTTGATGCACACTTTTTTGATGCAATGACTATAAATCTCAGCTGACCAACAGCAATTTAAAAAGACGTGGTAGCTGACATCATCTACTTGTCTTACACTCTCCCAAATTTGGTGGAGGCTATAGTGATGAGCCTGGCCATTGAGTACAACTGAGTATTTCAAATTATAAGAAAATAAAATAAATCTGCTAAAAATCATTAAAAATGAAAAAGAGATTAAACTCTGCCATTTCTTCTTTTTCACATATTGGAAGATCATAAGGGTTTGCAATAACAGTTGTCAGAAATAATACATGTAATGGTTCAGATCAATGGATGTATGTCTGATTATATCAGAGTGTATTCCCATTTGGCTGGTACAAAAGGAACAAGTGGTACATTGAAAGGTAATAACGTTTTAATAGGTTGATGGGACATGGGTTCATTAGCCAGTCAGCACATCGGAGCATGGTTTCATTAGCCAATCAGCACAACAGCCACATTCCCTGCAAATAAGCACTGGGACTGTCATCAAAGCAAACTTTAATTTCCATTGCTGTTTTAGTATTCTAGTTACATTAGAGAGAGGATTTAAAACATTCGACTGAGCTCAGTTTGATCACTTAAAGGGTAAAATCTCTCACAGAGTTTTGAGTGCAGTGCAAATTTGCACAGTGAAAATAGGTTTCTGATACACTGCTGTTTAAAATATGGAGTTAGCATGGAGATGAAAGGAACTTTATGTAGTCGATGTTATTTTGTTTTGGGCATAGAGAATGAAGAATACATAACCTTGGGATATAAGTAAGGGATAATGTATCGTGAAGTGTCTGGTTATGCAAAATTATTGTACAATGCAGAGGTGAAAGACTCCCCAAGGCGATATTAGAGGTACAATAATTTAGCATAAAGAGACAATTCAGAGTGCGTTTTACATATCATGGCCACTGGCTATTCGCTAATGATAAAAACATTCATTTGATACCATCAGTTCAATGCAAATGGAACACTTCAAGGATATTTACTGGTTTTGTGAAGTTCATTAGGCAACATATAGAGTCAATATAGTCTTCTTTTGGCTTGTAGACAACACCACAGATGATATTGATGTTTTTTCTGTGGTAGCAACACAGCCAGACTATAATTAGGTCTGCCTTTTGACTGTACTTTATCATAACGGGTTATGAAGATAATGTCAAGCATAATAGCATTTTGCAGCGATTTCTGATTTTAGACAATCGATGAACCAGCTGGCAGTAACAATCTGTTTGAAGGTACAGTAAAATTGCTGACAGAAGTGTTATTATTTTACTGATATTTGTAATTTAATTGAATACCACCAGTTCAATGCACATGAACACTTCAACGGTATTTACTGGTTTTGCGAAGTTCATTAGGCAACATATAGAGTCAATGTAGTCCTCTTTTGGCTTGTTGACAACAGCACAGATGATACTGATATTTTTTTTTAAAAACAAGCATTCTGCATTCTGTAACAGAATACACATTTAAAGTTAACTTTCCCATCCTTGATTTTGGCAGAGTAATATCTGTGCGAAAACAAATTAAGAATGAACTAATTTATTAGTGCCTTGGTAGCAGTAATGTGGTGACCCTTGTAACTATATCCAAAGCAACTGATGACGAGAATGAATGACTTTGATGGATTTAATTCCTGCACAGACAGCATTCTGTCACGGGACACCATCTACCCCTGATATCTAGGAAAGAGCAGTCAGGAAACAGATTTTCCTGTTATCAGCCTCAGCATGTAGCAAGCCTTGATTTAGATCTAGAAATGCTGGCAAATATCTAGTATCAGTCTGTGTTTCAGCTGATAACTTGTTCCAAATGACACTATTCTTCTGTCTATTCTTTGAAAGTTATCTTTTTCACATTAATCTTACTCTATAATCTATATATATAATTAATCTAGATTTTATTTTTGCTACACCAGTTTTTTAGCACAATCAGATCTATAACATGTAATGCAATGAAGTACGACAGTGACGACAACTCACATCACTGTGAATGTCCAGAGAACAGTCAGACACACATAAGTACAGAGGGTCCCCGACTTACGATGGGGGTTACATTCCAAAAAACCAACGTAAGTGGAAAATATTGTAAGTCAAATGCATTTTATACACCTCATACATTCAACCTACTGAACATCATAGCCTCGTCTGGCCTACCTTAAACGTTCCTAGAGCATTTACATTTGCCTACAGTTGGGCAAAATCATTAACACTAAGCCTATTTTTTAATAATTTTATAATAAAGTATATTTTATAATAAAGTATTGAATAGCTCACGTGTTTTATTGAATACTGTATTGAAAGTGACACTATCGCACCATCGTAAAGTCGAAAAATCATAAGTCGGACAATCGTAACTGGGGCACCGTCTGTATGTCATTTTGTTAGACCACTGACGAAAATTGAGACTCACCAAGACCCTCCGCCCAGATTTCGTGAAGAAGGCAAAGATGGTGTGGAAGATGCTCTCTCTGTCCTGGGGCACAGTGCAGGGCATCGGATTTCGGTGTGGGGTGCAATTCCCTCGATCGTCACCCACCTTTAGAAGGAAAAACACAGTAGCTAAACTCATCTGATTGTTCTTAAAATATCTCTGCTGACTAGAATCAGCAGGGTCGTAGGTGGACACACCAGTTTTCCGTGTGACAGAATTATACGACCTGGGGGTGACAGCATAGCAACAGACAGGTCATCAATACGCGCCGACTCAAGGCAGACATAGTTATTTAAAATAAACAATCTGATTTATGAAATGGAATTTCATTATTTCATACAACAGGTCTATTGTCTTCAAGAATATATTTTGCTATGCAAATATAAAACAACGTTTATGTAGAAGTAGAGGACAACATTTGTCTTTGGGGTTATAACAGCTTAACCCTCCTGTTGTGTTTGGATCAAATTTACCTTTTTTTACCTTTTTTCTAAAAGAAAAATGAGAGATTAGGTTATTTTCGCCCTGAAATTCCATGGCTTTTGCTTATTTCATATGAAAACCACGCACAACACATTTTCACAATTTTATCACCGCAAAACAAATTTTGTTAATGAAGACAAGTGAACCCCACATAAGAATTAATATGGACTTGCTACAGGTAAGGTCTTTCGTGCTATCGTGCTATCAGTCACTGGTCTGCAGATCTAACTAACATCCATTATGATCCTACTGCACATCTTCTCTTCATGTAGACACAAGCATCTGCATGAATTATTATTTAAGAGAGGATTTCAGTCTTCTGTTTTGAATTATGCTTCTGCCACAATCTACAGAATAATACTTGGGACAGACTTTTAGGTCTAATGTGTATGCATTTGGAACATATGAAGTTAAATTAAACACTCAATTTTCCTAATCCTGCAAACACTTTTAATCATAAAAGTTTTAAAGTGTTTGAACTCCCTTGCACCGCGCTATTGCGACATGTTGCGTAAAATCACGATCTTGGAATGCGCATTGATTAAAAATAGCATGATTCACGGTTGTGTCATAGGAAAGTTTTGCCTCCCCACATAACGGTATGATATAGTGCAGAACAGTGCAGGGCTCTGGTGGATATTACACAGGGTGAGTGTGGGCGGGGTGGGGGTACATAAATGCTTCCCAGGAGGCAACTGGGGTGAATTATGGGAAAGTCTGTGGTGGCGTCTCTGTCGGGTCGGTCGGCTCTGCGGGAGGGAAACGGTTACAGGAAGTGCAGCCTCAGCTGAAACGCTATGCCCACCCCATTCCCCACCAACCCCCCTCCCCCCTCCCCCACCAGGTTTATCCACCAGCGCAGATGCACTGAACGTCGGGCCCATGGGGAGCCCTCTTCCTCTCACACCATCTCCCTCCTCCACCCAGCTAGCTTTTAGGAAAGGCAAGAATGTCAGGCTAATTTCCCCCCGACCTTGCCATTGTTTGTTTTCGTACCACCCGGTTCCTATACCTCCCTCCTCCTGAAGGTCAGATTTTTCAGCAGGTTTTTATTACACAACTTATCAGCGGGTCCCGCGAGTCGCCCCGGTGCTCGGCGGTGCTGCCGTTCGCTGCTGTGAGGGACCTCCGGAATGCCCCCCCGGCCCCGACTCACTCAAGTCCTCCAGCTCCGCGGAGATTTTCTAACTAAACTCCTCTCAAAAGTCCTCAAATAAATGCACTTCTGCATGTCAACAGGGCAGAAAAAAATACTCCACTCCACACTGTGAGGCACAATGCCCTGTTGTGCATAAAATCAATCGACAAAGCAGTCATCACTCACTTCAACATAGTACCGTTTACAGATAGTTTTCACACAATGCTTTGCAATAGATTTTTTTGCCAAACCAAAAAAAAAACACGAAAAAAAGTGATAAAAACACACAGTGATGGAGGCATACGAATGAAGTTGAGACAGGTAAAGTTAAATATTTCATACGCCTAAAGCTGTGTGTTTGAGATTACTAAAGATGTAGAGGCTGGAATCAGCTGAGGCTGTTTGAAACAAGAAAAGCTGTACCTGAGGTAAAGGTATGTGTTTGAGACAGTTAATCTGTGTGTCTGAGACAAGTAAATCTGTACATCTGAGACAGGTAAATCTGTATCTCTGAAAGAGGTAAATCTGCATGTTTGAGACAGGTAAATCTGTGTGTCTGAGAGAGGTAAATCTGTCTGTCTGAGACAAGTAAATCTGTGTGTTTGAGACAGTTAAATCTGTGTGTTTGAGATAGTTAAATCTGTGTGTCTGAGAGAGGTAAATCTGCATGTTGGAGACAGATAAATCTGTGTGTTTGAGACAGTTAAATCTGTGTGTTTGAGAGAGGTACATCTGTCTGTCTGAGACAAGTAAATCTGCATGTTGGAGACAGATAAATCTGTGTGATTGAGAGAGGTACATCTGTCTGTCTGAGACAAGTAAATCTGCATGTTGGAGACAGATAAATCTGTGTGTTTGAGACAGTTAAATCTGTGTGTTTGAGAGAGGTACATCTGCATGTTTGAGACAGGTAAAACTGTATTGAGACAGGTAAATCTGTGCATCTGAGACAGGTAAATCAATGTGACTGAGGCAGGTAAATCTGTGTGTCTGAGAGAGGTAAATCTGCATGTTTGAGACAAGTAAATCTGTGTGTCTGAGAGAGGTAAATCTGCATGTTTGAGACAAGTAAATCTGTACATCTGAGACAGGTAAATCTGTATCTCTGAGAGAGGTAAATCTGTCTGTCTGAGACAAGTAAATCTGCATGTTGGAGACAGATAAATCTGTGTGTTTGAGACAGGTAAATCTGTGCATCTGAGACAGGTAAATCAATGTGACCGAGACAGGTAAATCTGTATCTCTGAAAGAGGTAAATCTGCATGTTTGAGACAGGTAAATCTGTGCGTCTGAAAGAGGTAAATCTGCATGTTTGAGACAGGTAAATCTGTGTGTCTGAGACAGGTGAATCTGCCTGAGACAGGTCAATTTGAGTGTCTGAGATCATCTGACGCAGGTAAATCTGTACATCTGAGAGAAGTAAATCTGTGCGTCTGAGACAGATAAATCTGTGTTTCTGAGATACATTAAGTCTGCATTTCATACAGGCCGCCTGAGCTCCTCATCCTTGCTCTACCTCCGGGTTTTTTGCAAGGAGCACACTGAAGGCTCTTGCCTTTCCTGCAAAAGACCAACCATCTTATCCCAGTTAAGCAGCTCCATATGGTGCAGAGACGGTGTGATACAGGCCCACACAGTCACCCATTCATAGCAAACATAATAAACATGCAAACGGACCCCCTATGATCCACCTTTATGAGAAAGTGCCATGTATGGGTTAAGAAAGCATTTTCACTGCTATTGGATAGTAATTGCTGGGTGTACTATTGGGTCTACAGTTAATGAAGTATTAGGACAGGGAGAGGGGGGGCGGTGTGCATACTTAGGGGCTCTGCTGAGTAAAGGAGCTCATCTGAAAGCAGGTTTCAATGTTTATTTTTAGATGCTTAAAGACCAGTCCGGGCGAAATCTCACATCTAGACACCAGTCCGACCAACATTTTTATGGAAATTTTCAATAAAATGCCTTGGCTACTTTTTCCATTACACATATTCACAAAAAGTTAATAGTTTTTCTGTGGTGAAAAAAGCAAGCTTAACTTGTTAACTTTGACACTATGATTGGTCCTTTCAGTGTGGCACAGATTCAGAAAGTCTTCCAGAGAAATTAATTTTGAATATATAAATTTTGGTGGTATGACAGCTGGTATTTTACTGTAAAATTTGGTGTCATGAGGCTCTTGGTCTGATGGAAGTCTTTGCCTCAGCAACTGCTGGTGGGCCTCCATTCGCAAATGTGTACAGTGCGAACCATAAGCCCCATTCACAAACATACAGAGTGTACTGTAAGTTCCATTCATAAGCGTATGATGGGTGCCGTAAGCCCCATTCACAAACATACAGTGCGTACTGTATGTTCCATTCATAACCCTATGATGGGTGCCGTAAGCCCCATTCACAAACATACAGTGCGTACCGTATGTTCCATTCATAAGCGTCTGATGGGTGCCGTAAGCCCCATTCACAAACATACAGTGCGTACTGTATGTTCCATTCATAACCCTATGATGGGTGCCGTAAGCCCCATTCACAAACATACAGTGCGTACCGTATGTTCCATTCATAAGCGTCTGATGGGTGCCGTAAGCCCCATTCACAAACATACAATGCGTACTGTATGTTCCATTCATAAGCGTATGGTGGATGCCGTAAGCCCCATTCACAAGTGTACAGTGCATGCTTTAAGTTCCATTCATAAATCTGGACAATGTATTGTGGAGCTGCCTAACCGTGCCCACTGTAATCTACTGATAGCTGTCCATTCAGCTACATAACATTCCCTGGATTTATGTCATATGTCTCAGAACTGCTACACTCTGTGACCATTCAGGAAGGCTCAGACAATGATATTTTCCCCTCCGAAGTACAGAGTTTCTAAGTACCAGTCAAGCTGCACAGTCACTGTAGCAGAACATTTAATGCGCAGCCTGCGCAGACAGACTGCAAGCAAATCGCAAACTCACGCAGAGTGACAAGGTCTTTTGTCCTCAACAAAGAGATAAGAACAATCCCTCCCTCCCAAGACAATGCTATAGCCAGTTATATGGTGGTCTGCTGAGTTGCCAGTCACAGTCAGTACTGCAAGAGTCAGGATTCATTATCAAACTAGCAAGCACGTCTTCATATTTGTATCATTGTTTAAGCTTGACGAGCCACTTGGCAGGACCTAAGTCTAGTCAGACCATGTTGACCGGAGACAGAAGATTTTGGGCCTTCTGACCCACAGACAGTTGAGAAACCAGACTCTTCCAAACTGCCTTTACTATTCCTATAGCAGCCCAAGCCACATCGCTGTAATCCCTGGACAATCCATATGATCTGGGATTTGACTGTGTTCCAACACAAACTGTTGCATTGTGCACAGAACACTGGTCTCTGGAACGTTTCACTTGGGAACTCCGATGGGACTTTTGTGCGATAAGGACTTCAGTCCAACAGTAAATGGGTTAAATACCATGCAAAGCGTAACACAATCAGCCACATTTTCAAGGCAGCATGGAGCAGTGCAAGCTGTAGCTTTGCAGTGCCTTCAAATACTCACAACTTACATACAGTCATGCAGTTTTGTCACATAACTGGCAAATAGAAGCCGAAATCACATGCATGAAATCACATATCACACCTTTGTAAGACTGTTATATTTCAAAATGCGGAGATGATGCCGCTGTCTTAGGGACTTCTGTTTATGCTGCCATGAAAATATAGCTAAGAGAGTCCACAGTTTGGCAACCCCCTATGCAAGCGTATAATCGGAATAATGTGCAGGTGGAGCGTAACTAAGAGCGTTTGGTATAACGCACAGCACCTGGTGCGTACCTGTATGTCTATGACGTGGAACATGTCTGCTCCGCTACCGGACAGCCGATTGGGGATCCTGATGTCCACGATGGAGCCAGGTAAGGTGCTGGGGCCGTTATTTATCACCTGGGGGAGAACGATCACATGTGAGCTTTTTGTTCATCACCTGGAAAAAGAACATTGACAACTGTGTGCTTTATGTTTTACTACAAGGAGACTTCTCAACAGGCAGAGGCCTATATATAAGTTGATATCATTTTATAGAATGATAGA
This sequence comes from Albula glossodonta, assembly GCA_019788955.1. Classification (NCBI taxonomy): domain Eukaryota; kingdom Metazoa; phylum Chordata; class Actinopteri; order Albuliformes; family Albulidae; genus Albula; species Albula glossodonta. The sequence continues at coordinate 484,043 of JAFBMS010000114.1, read as the reverse complement.
ATCATTTTATATAATACAGGGAGTCCTCGGGTTACGACAGTCTCGAGTTACGACGTTTCGTGGTTACGACGCACTTCCATAAATTATGCAAAAAACCTAGTTTCGACCTACGTGGTTTGGTTCATAAATACGAACACAGAAATAAAGATAAGAAATTGTTCTCTCTTTTTTTATTACTGTTTCATTTAATTACTGTATTTTATATGTCCTTCATGTGTTGTGTGTACAGAGTGAGTGACTTAAGGTATTAAAGTAGGTACAATTTAGGTATAAATTCCGACTTACGTCGAAAATCGGGTTACGACAAGTCGTAGGAACGGAACTCGTTCGTAAGTCGAGGACTCCCTGTAATTATATCACAATAAGCTGACTCAACATCATTAATCGAATTAATGTAGTAGAATTTCTTATCAGTCACAACTTACAATGTCAGAGACGGTAAGTGAATTCACCTGGTAAATATTAGAATAAATATTTAATGTATAATTTGTATAATTAATATAATATAACTATTATATAATATAACTATTGTACTGTTTTAAATTAGCCCGTCTATATGCTCCTTCGACCTGCTAAATGGGCTAAGGCCATTTAAAAAAATATCCTAGATCTAAACTAACGTTATCTATGTAATCATATGGGAACACTACCGACTCAATGTGTTCTCGGTTCACTGCTTCAGATGGTAAGGTGGATGGAGGTCTGAACATCTGGATTCACTTGAGCTGTACCCTGCTCGCATACCACTTGTTCATTTAATTCAAAAGCAAAACAAAACAAACAATAATACCGGTCACTTGGTTACTGAGAAGGAGCTAATGAAAAAAATGTGACGGGATGACACGTCGGGTAGGAGCGAAGAGGAATGAGTAATCATTTGTTCACGAGCGCATCCACAGCGTCATGTTTTCGTCTTCCTTTAGAAGTTGTTTTTTTGCATGTCTCGCTGCATCAAACCACAGACTCATTGTGTCAGTCCACATATATGAGTGTATCAAATTCTCTGAAAAGCTGCATAATTGTTTCATCGGTATGGCAGCTGGAAGCTATTTTTAGTTGATGAAGTCACATTCGGAGCCAAAAACAATCTAACATTTGAAATGGATAAAGTTATTGAAACTTAGTTGGGGTCCAGATTGCACCATCGTGGAATAGTGGGGAAGGGGTGAGGAAGAAGGGATTCTAGCATACAGATAGGAGGGGGTGGGGTTACAGTTAGGGAGGAGGAGAGATGGTAGTGATGTCACAAAGCCAGATGAAGACAACAGGAAGTCATGTGACTGGGGGATGGTTCAATACCTGGAAGGTGAAGTTGAGGGGCTGGAAGTTGCACTCCAAGTTCTCCAACTGAACGAATCGACTCGGGTCGATTGAGTTCCCGTATACAAAGGAAGTGGGTGTAATTGCACTGTGGATGATAGTAACCATGGTGAAAAGACTTTTCATGCAAGCATGTTCACATATCAGCTTGAAACACTCAAAAGTACTGATAATTTCAAACTCTCAAATACACTGAGAATTTGTCGCACCTACCAAGAGATGCCCTGTTGTTGTTATTCTTTTTGCAAAAAAACAACATAATCCAGTCCCTAATATGGAACTGGAATGTTCAGTTGACCTAATAAATATGCAATTTTATCATCGCTCATGGTCTCTCAAGATCATCAATAGACTGGTCCCAATAGCGGTCATCTTTATGTTTTTTATTGGTTACAAAATTAAACAGCAAAGGATCAAATTTTAACAAATTCTTTTTCCAAGAACACCCCACGAGCAAAATGAGCATAAATTATCAATACTTTTATTAATTTAAGAAGCTGACTTTTACAGAATTTCAATCCATTAAAGTTTAAATACTTTTGCCTGCAACCACTTAAGGCAATTATTCAACTACAAACAAACTAATGCGTTCTTGCTCTCATGGGTCAACTGCATGTTGTTATTCCTAAAATATCTCACTGACAGAAACAAATTTAATTGATAAAGTCCAGGAACTGTTGGAATTAAGCAGAGGTGAGTGAACACTTGAGTAAACATTTATTTCCAGAACATTCTGCTCCGTCTGGAGGATTTTAATTTTGGTTTCTTTTGATGCCTGGTTTGTGCAATAAGGACCCTTATTTCCCATACACAAAGCAGTATTAATATCAAATTTTATGCTTTTATGCTATATATGTTCTAGGTTCTTTAAAGTCCAGTGATCTTTATTAAGTGGTGGCCATAAGCTCATATTTTTAATACATATGCTGAGTTACCAGCAATAACTAAAATTATGACAAAGTTTGGTGTCCCAAGATTACTTTTTTTCCCTATTCAAATTTAAATATAGTCTGCTTACTTAAATTTGAATAGGGAGAAAAATAACCTGGGGACACCAAACTTTGTCATAATTTAGGTTATTGCTGTTAACTCAGTATATGTATGTATTAAAATATGAGCTTTCAGCTGGATTTGGTGCCCGGGGGTTAATCTGCAGTCTGCCCCACCCACTGTACACTTCCCCCACCACACATGTGACGCCTCAATTCTCAGGGGGACTGGTCTTTGCTATTTTTCACACTGCATATGTCATACCTATCACTTATTGCTGATGCCATCGGTGAAACAAAATCAAGGTGTGTTCAGTTACCGGTACTCAACCTGAAGGCGTTGACAAGTGTAGTTAATATGAGTCTTTTTTAAGAAAACATGTTGTGCGTTGCCGTGTAATATGCATTGCAGAACAAGAAAGGATACTTTCCCTATATGTAGCTGTCACTGTATTCAATGAAGATTCAAACCAAAAAGTCACGTTTATGCATGTTTAACAGAAACACAATAAATTGTGTCAATGACTGCAAAAAATTGTCATTGGTTGCCAAAATGCACCTGCTAAACCAGAATTGGCCAAAGCTCAGAAACAAATCCCTTCTTCAACGAGCACTGGATTGAGCCCATGGTTTGTTTTTGTGCTTTCTGTTAAGATGAACTGGCTGTTTTGAGTGTGTGTATCCTAAACTCATTGACTAAATGTACAAATGCGCTTTAATCTTACGGCAACAAATAAACATCATTTCATCATTCCCTAATTTTAGCATCCTCGGAAGCAGTCCACAGGCCATATTTCATTTTGTATTTAACATAGAAATCTTGACCAAAAATGGAAATTTTGTGACGCAGGCACTTACACCCTCAAGACAGCTGCAAACACAGAATTTAAAAGCAGCTGGAAACTTTAAATTTATTAACATAACTCCGATCCTGCAGACTTGATGCGGCTCGTGGGACACAGTACTATCCACATATCATTTACTACTGTTTGTAAACAAGTTTATTCCGACTATGTGGTTGTTTACAAGTTTACAGTGACACAACCAAATACATTAGCAGGCTCGAATTACAATATTTTTCTTTACGTTTTGGGAGGTTTTAGCAAAAACTTTCATTGAGTGTTTCTTTTACGATGAGATATTCCATAATGTGTAGTAAGCTAATGAATAAAAAAAATAGTTTCAAACCGAATCCAATGTTAGTTCTCTGAAGAAATTATTATTATTATTATTATTATTATTATTATTATGCAACAAAAATGTTGCTTGTTATTATTATTGCAATGATTTCAGGCCAATAATGTATGAGCACTATTTATTGCATGTTCAAAATGTCATATGTATACGTACATCTGTTAAGACCAGCAGAGTCACTTGGAAATTCCTGCCCTATATCACCCAGCATTACACTGTTACCTTCACCGACTGGCAGCAAATTCCTCATGCGCAGACATCCTCCCACAGGAAGCCTCTGTTTTCTCTACCCACTATCACGCTTCCTGCTGTCCACCAAGCTGATCAAATGTATACAAATGTGTTATCTGTAACGTTGTTATACTGCCAATGAAAAAATAACCAAAAAAAAAATATTCGGGAAAATGGCTCCATACAAACAAATACACGACAAACAACGGCAAAAATGAAGAAGTGTATGTCCGATAGTTCAAAAAATCCAAATCAGGGGATCAGATAAGTCGACCTGCCCATTTCAGCTGGTTTTGAACTACTCTATAAAATGGGAGCATTATGCTGCCTTAACTGTATTGTTTTGTTACATCACTTTATGTTCACAAGTTCTGAACATTTCTATGTCTGAAAGTGAATGGAGAGGAACTTAACTCCTAGTGTCAGAGCTGCAGTGTTTCTCATTGACCTATAGCTTCACCCTTTAGACCATATAGGTTGTCGTTTCTGTGCTCTCTGGGCTGTACCTGTCTTATGATATTTCTTGTTTAACTCTTGTATTTAAATAATTCTCCTTCAGATAAAAGCAAATGCCTTTTGAATATAAGTGAAGTATAAGTTCCTTCCCCTTCATAATTGCCGTAACTGAAACTTACAAGAGAAATTCCTTAGGAGGTTTAGGAGTTTAAATTAAATAAATAAGCAAAATAACCATTAAAGCTGCAAGGCTGGGCCAACCCTTTGACTGAGTTTAGCCAATGGTTAGGAGGGATAGCTTTTTTCAAATGTTAAAAAAACTTGGCAAAGCTTGCAGATGTGGGAAGATGGCAAAAGCTGAAGGTTGCAATGACTTGGTCAAGGTTGTGGTTGAGTTAACCCGGTTTTGTGATTTGTATTGACCTGGTAGAGGCTGCTGATGTGTTTGACTTACCCTGTGATAGCAGTGTCTACCTCATGGACCAGAGGGATGGAGAGTTCTAGAATGTTGTCTGCCAGCTTGTTCTCAGGCTCTGGGTTTGCACTGTGTGAAAGGAAACAAATGCAAACTATCACTGGTGGCATATACACATATAAAAATAGATTGTGTACAGATTTGTAAGCCTCAGCTGAAAGATCTACAAATAACACTCAAGTCTCTTGTTTGACATAACAGACCGCTGACTTAATGAGGATTTATTTTTCCAGCGACAAATACTCATTTATTTTAATATCAGTTAAATTCCCACAAGTTACCAAGAGAAAATACAATACAAACATAGCCAGCAAAAGTTTACTAACTATATTTTTCATTCAATATCAGCAAAGAAAATTGCTTATTTATTATAGCATGCATTGTTTATCTAAGCTAAATATGTCTTGAGCAGTAATCCATATGTATGCTGTCAGAATAAAACGATCTTGTGTTTGTGATCTTAAACAAAATAATACATTGTAGCTTGCTTCACATTTTTTTTCATGAATTGGGTGATCAAAAACAACGAATGCAATAAAGTTATTATGTTAAATTAATTTGTTTGGCTACTTATTATTAGCTGTTTTTAAAACAATTTTAGTATTACCACTTGGTTTTCCTGCTACAGTGAAACCCAAACTGAGCTGTACCCCAAAACCAAGATACATACCAATCCATGAGTTTGGTGTACCATTACACTCCTACTATATATGTGTGTATTTGTATACCTTCTATGGATTTATTGGTTAGCTCATAACAATTCTTTACAAATACCGATCATAACTCACCTCCTTGCTGTGACTAGAAACTGCAATGTCTCGTTTTCACCAGAAAGATGGCTGGTGTCCAAAATCACAGCCAAGTCATACTACACAAACAACACAGATTCAGAAAGAAAAATGAGCAAAGTTCCATGACAAAGACATTGCAGTTTTGAAAATTTTTCTTTGCATTGACACATTAATGAAGGATTTCAGTGACCAGCAGAAACACTGGAAATAGAAAATGTTTGGTTTCTGTCCCACACATGTAAAATCTATTTTGGACTGTTTAAAAATGCAACGTTTGAAAAAATTGCAGCACATGGAGGCTCATACCAGCAGAGACATATAGAAGAGGTACAGCTGTGACTGGGTGCTCAAGCACTGGGCCCACCATTACAAGCTATGGCCACAGATACGCAACGAAAAGGCAAAAATTAGCTAGGCCACACAACGAAATGGGGGTTAAACTGGTAAAAAATCAGTGTCAACGCTCTCTGGTGGCCACTCCTGGTCACCAGAGAGCCAAACCAGGTCAACGCTGAGGTCAAAAATGTGTGAAGTTTTCCTCAAAGTTATTTTGGCTGAATCTCGGCCTAAGTGCTTTTAATTGAATCTCACCCAGAGTTTCTGACAGGCATCAGAGAGTTCCAAATCAATTACTACTCTGTCATACATTTTCTGAGTCAAAAAATTATGCAGGAATGCAAAATTCCACACAAGTGGACCGTAGTGGAAAACAATGCTATTATTTTGCTTTCACGCTGTATTATTTTGCTTTCACCACTAATTATCTTTCACCTGAAGTGAAGTGAAAGAGAAGTATATCATATAACATGTCACAAACATATTGCTTATATGGCCTCTCTTGTTTTAAAATAAACACTGGCTTATGGGCACAGACATAGTGTGTGCTTCAGAGCTTCTAAAGGTGCTGGTCTTACAGGGTAACAAGATTTCAAATGGGGTGGAGAAGACTGAAATTAGTTTTAAAAAGTTAGGGTTTTAAACTCATGCTTCATTTATGTTATTAAAATTTCTATTCTCTTAAAACTGCTTTTTCATTAAACTTGTTTTTTTCCAATGCACATTTCCCCACTGCAGCAATTTCCACAAATCTATGGTCCACCCCTGAGGAACATGCCAAAAGTGAAGATGAATGAGTTCACGCCGAGCAAAGTCAGTGACGCACCAAACACATTTTTCAGCCATGTTACGCAAGGCCTATGACCATGACCCATCTGAGAGTGTCAAATCTGAACCAAACTGGCCGATGTGTCGAAGAAAAACTGGATAAAAGACAACTAATTGAAAAACAGGACCAGAATACGTTCTCATCCATGAATGCATTAAATGACATCATGGTTGCATAAAAGTGACCAGTAGAGAGGCCTGCCCAAAGTGAGGGCAAAAGTGGAATTCTGTGGTCATATAAGCTGCGCTGAGATTACTGAGTATGATAAAAATAGTTTTCCGAAGGAATCAATTTACCCATATGATTTCTCAATGGAGCACTGCTGTTGCTATGTAAAAGAAAAATAAACAGTCATTAAAAAAAAGGAGTATTAATCGTTGTTTATTTTCCTTCACCGCCTATGAACCATGCGTGGCACCTGACCCACAGCCGAGAGACTGGATTAAAGTCTGGGTTCCGGGTGTTTGAGTTTGGGGGAGCCCCATGGAGACCCCTTCCCTGGGATTACCTTGGTCTGAGCTCTCATGAAAGGAAATCCCACGCTGCACTTGAGGACGTCCAGGTCCAGGAGCTCACAGGAAATGCCCTTTTCCTCCTGAGGGGTCGGAAGACAAAAGGAGGGCGGTGGGGTTCACAGCGGGCATTCGCACTCACGCTCACATACAGGCGCAGGCACACCAAACACGCACGCACCCACATGGTCACAAACATCGCATGTTCATAGTTGTGTGAATACAGCAATCACACACACACACACACACACACACACACAGACATACAGACACACACAAACATGCATGAACGCTGGCTAAAATATATCACATGCACACAGTCATATGGATACAACAAACACAAATGCACACACACACACACAAACATATGCACACACACACACATGCCCTCACTCAGTCACAGAAATCATATGTACACAGTCATATGCATATGACAAACCAACACACACACACATGCACACACACACACACACACTAACAAAAACACTTGCATGTAAACATCATATAAAACATCTGACACATGCACACACAGGCTGTGAGGAGGCCTATAAAAACGGTTAGCTCAAAGCCACATAATGGGTTATTCTGACCCAGCACACCAGCAAAGTGCTGGAACAGGATGACCCAACCGGCAGCCCCAAGGAGTCGTTTCATCAGTTAACATCATAAAAAATCCTGCATCTGAATTGCCCATTGACATTTATGCATTAACTACATCCCCTCATTAAAATGTTCACGTTTTCAATGCTTTGCTTGTCCCTAAATATTTCTTACACAAAGGTCCCCTTCTGACATACTCAAGGTTTTAGCAACTCCGATGACTTAAAAGAGAAAAAACAATCCGAGTTTGTTTGCGAGAAGAAATAATGAAGTTAAGGCAGGAAAACATGTTAAACGTAACTCTAATTGGCTAAGAAAGGAGATTTTTGAACACTCTCAGTTCCTGAGTTGGTCTTTCTGCTTACCCACTGGATCTCTCTCTCTCTTTCAGACATTTTTTAAGCAGTAGAAGCAGGTCAAGGCCGAACTGTTTATCCAGCCCAGCTGGTGAAGAACACAGTGTTTGGACAAGCTTCCAAGTGCTCTGTCTGCTAGTGTCAGCTTCCCTACTACTGACCCCAAACTGTCCAGTGTGTGTGTGTGTGTGTGTGTGTGTCAGAGTATGTATGTGTATCTGTGTATCTGTGTCTGTATGAATGTCTGTGTATGTGTGTGTTTCGTATGTCTTTGTTTGTGTGCGTTTGGATGTCTTGTATGTGTGTGTCGGTGTATGTGAATGTGCATGCGTGCATCTGTGTAAGTGTGTGTTTTTGGTTTCAATAGTTTGAGTGATAATTGTGAAGCTCATTCATGTGTTTGACAAAGACATATACTTCTAATTTTCAATGAGTGCAGAGAATCTTCATGGAAATATGTCAGAAAGTTTGACAATTTTGTCAAAGCACCAAGAACATTTGGTACTTGAACATAACTCTGTTATCATATCTCGTTGGCATCCTTTCTGACAGTTGCACAAAAGAATTTCCAAGACAAGTGGCAAGCATCAAGTAGCAAACATCCTCTCTGCCAAAAAGAGATACTCAAAACAAAATGCACTAAGGCTAGAAGGAAACTATTGCACCTTCCTGTGATACATTGTGAGCAATGACGTTCAGAACGCTGTAGATCTTTGTTAATTGATCATAATGTAACAGTGCCAAACCGGAGCACGAATAATCCGCCATAATAAAACCTACAGGTATTAGACAAAGCTTCCACTGCACAGCAAATTTATTTTGCCTTTGAAATAACACATAAAAATAACTCATGAATACTTGACACATTTTCTTCATTTCAAAAGGATGAGCAAGGCCCCCAAACCCTACATTGCTCCCAATGTAGGGGGGATTGGCCCCTGGTTAGCCTCATTTACTGTAAGTCGCTTTGGATAAAAGCATCAACTAAATGACTGCAATGTGATAAAGTGCAAGGAAATTCAGTATAAAAAGTCTGTAAAATTATGATATGCCCAAGAAAATTGTATCTTTGATACAATTGTTTTTGTACATGAAGACAGACTCTTCACACTTTCACCAAGGTGCAAATGCAGGTGGCTTTTAAAGGGAAAAGGAGATGACACTGGCTGATTTATAATGTGTCTATGCCCAAAACTCACCTACAGGTAATAAAACACAAAAACCAATGAAACACAATCACACTCCCAGCATCCCATCATGAAGGGAGTAATGGATTTGGCCACGCCCTTCAATGCACTTGCGCTACACATCACCATATAAAATCAGTGATTCAATGATCTGCACCAATGACGACACTGGCTGTGGAAATAAAAACGTTTCTGATTGGTTCCAACAAGTCAGTGGTTGACAGCCGAGCGCAGCTCCACCCCTCCGGCTCCATCAAGCACCACTTATCCATCCACTGATAACTGCGGATGGATATGAGTGTGAATATCTTTATTAGAGAACACCGTGAGAAGTGTTATGAGCGCCTTCATAAAGGAATTTCCTTCTCCGTCCAACATCACGCCTGTGCAAATATTACGGGTCCCCAAGGGTGGGGTCAGGGATAGGGGAGCCTCTATGTTTACCCCTCAAACAGCCACTGAAAGAGATCCGATTTTTTGGACACATGAATGTTTTTCTCTTGCAGCTCCAGGACACATTAAACTTCTTCTCAGACACAACTCTCTCCCCTCTTCAGTTTTGTTTCACGAGACACTGTGAAGCTGGCAGCACTTCAGTGTTCCCACAAGTGAGTTCATTTTATAGTTATTTCAATATTGGTTTTTAGTGAAGCAATGTCACCAGTGATGGCCTCTGAGGAAACCTGGGAAGCAGAAACTTCAAAGTGATCGCTGGACTGAACATGTTTTTGATTGATTAATTGCCCTGGTTGGGTTTCAAACTGGTGGCGCAGTTCCAGTAACTACTAGTTGCAGTTTTCAAGTCGCAATGTCAGTCAGAAAATGAGAAGGCAGCTCTTAGCTAACAATAATATTCACAAGACTTTTTTTACAACATCACTGTGGCTAAAAGGCTTGGAACTTTATATTGTATGAAATATGAAATGAATGAATATAAAAAACTTTGCAATTGAGTGAGTTATGCCGGCTCTGTTCTGCATACTTGTGGTGTGGAATGTATTTTTTTTTTTGTTTTGAGGGGATTGGGCCATAGCTGGTACTGTCAGCCAATCAGTGCTGTGGTTCATTAATATTAATACATGAACTTGTTGCACCTACTCATATGGGTTGCACATTCGAAAGAGAGAGATGATAGTGAGAGCAGTGATAGAAATCACTACACACACACACACACACACACATATATATATGATTAAATTTGAACACACAAGATACTGTGTAAAGGCTGAAATATGGTGAGGTTTATCATGGTAAAATTTTTTTCCAGTTTAAAGACCATTCATTCTGATCTTACCTTCTGCCACATCTTGATGAAGTAAAGCTCGCGGGAGAAGTTGAAGAAGATGTTGGTGTCATACGCATCATCGCCGGCATTGAAGATGGACAGGTTTAGGGAGATGTTCTTCACCCCTCCCAGGGCTAAATAAGGCCTCGTATGTACGCTGTGAGAAACCGACAGAGATCTTAGAACGAAGGTCCAGCCTAGTTATAACTTTTCAACATTAGCACCATTACTCACTGGCAGCAATGCCGACAAGAGCTTCATAAAGTGCTACAACTGCACACAGTGTTGAGTCACAAAACCAATATCTCCCCTAAACCAGATACTTATCATGTGACAATTAAAATTTAGAAACTGAGTTTCAACCAATACAATTACTTTATACTTTTAAAAATAATTTTGTTATTTTTTCCCTTCTTTTGAGGACCGATTCGAAAGCGAACCCTAAACATTGCGGTAGGTCAGTTTGTTTATTTTCCCTGCAGTGACGCAAACACATGTCAAAGAGTGATAGGGTTAGCTTTGTTTTAGCCACAGTGGCCATTTCACTTAAGAGACAGGATGCTTCTTTAGCAAAGTCTGGACTTCATTGCCCCAGAGTGTTTTTAAATGTTGGTTCAGTTGTTTGTTTATTTGATTGCATGTGGCTTGTTCAGATCTTATCAGCATTTCATATAATCACTTATGTGACCAGTTACGCATTGCAATGTAGCATTAATAGTGCTTTTCAATAATCAGACAGAAAATGATTCTCATTCTTTGCATCGTGTTTCGGTCCAATTTGAATGAAAAAGTACTGTAATATTAAAGGGTGCCTAACTTCCGTGTTTTACTTTTCAGTGGTATAGAATTACACGTGATCAAATCTGTGAGCTTCTAGTGAACAAAATACAGTAATTCTCTGAGTAATTATTAAATTGATAACCATGAGATACAATAAAGGAAATCTAACATTACTGACCACTTTTGGTTTTACATGGACTGCAGAGGTCTTCTAACTTGCTTATGGGAGCCGTGGCTTTGTAAATTTAAATAAAAAAGAGCTCAAAATGAAAGTGAAGACCTGGCTACAACATCATGATGTGCTGTGTGTCTTTTATCCACATTGAGATCCACTGAAATTAGGTATGGTTTTTTGTGAAATATTTGTACATTTTGTGAATTTATAAATAACACATATTCCAAAAAAAAAAAAGAAAATCATAGACATAGATTAATTTAGGCCTATGAGGATACATGACTGTCGCAAATGTTGCATGTTCTTACTCAGTGCATCATTGACAAATATTGGCCCTCAAAATGTTAGACAGATTTGCAGCAACCCAAGAACTTTCAACGGTACTAAATCTACACACTGACTGCAATGCAGAAACACAAACTGCATAATATGTCGGTTCAAAATACAGCCATGTCTCTTGCACTCTGCACTGTGAGTATACTTACTTGAATACGCTGGGGTGCTTTTCTCTACGACTTTAACAGCAGTTGTCTGTATTGCTCCGTTTTCCCCGACCTTAGAGACAAATTCCACGTTCCCTCATGTGCCTGAGAAAGCCCCAGCACAACAAACTCTCAGAGGAGGACTTGAGAACTATAGAAGTGAAGTGAATGTAAATCACGGGAAGCCCACAATAGATATTGTGTATCTTGAGTTTTCTGCGAAATACCCATTGAGACACTATATCATGCACGCTAAGGAATTGGTGTTTGTTCAAGCATTATACTTCTTTATGGGCCTCGGGGCCTCAACTCAAAAAGGTGCTTTAAATTGAAATGGGGGTGGGGGGGTTGAACTGGGAGATCATTTTATGGACAATGCGTGCATTTGAAACCTGAACGCGCGAGATTTCCCTGCAGATATGGGACCGATATATTCACTGATTGTTTTAATAAAAAGTATTCAGCTGGTCCATTATCCCACTATATACACATATAATCATATATCCTATAGGCAGACTGTAAGTCTCTTTGTGTCTGTACACTATTTTCCATCACACTCAAATAATGGCCAGACCAGCCAACACAGGGATCCACAGGGATTCTCTAGTCACTCAAATAGATTGCAATAACAGTCCTGTAGAGTATATATTATGGACATATAACAGTCTGTCACCGGAGGGATCAGTCACTTATTACGTTCTGTTGAAAGAATAAGAGACTGTTCCTCTCTGTATCTTTCAACGCCGCAAAACAGAGTTTGTTATCAGAAGATTTTCGACGTATTTGCTGAGTCATCAAATAGCATGAGGGTTGAGAGGTCATTGCTTGTGAAAGCATCCCAGCTCATTTATGCGCTGACAAATGAAGCAGGGACAGTAAAATGGAGATTTAAGACAATGACATCAATATATAGATGTGGGTGAGGCTGTTATTTCTTATAAAAAATGTAAGATTTTACTTTTTACTTTGTAACAGTGATGGTCAAAATCACAACCACTAACTCATATCTAGTTATTAACCTTTATTGGCAGAAGCTACCATTTACATGTAAGGCGGTATAGTGAAGAAACCCCTTGCTATAGCACAAACCCCAAAAGACGTTTTGCTGGCAATTCTTCAATGAAATGTTCAAAGTGTAACCTTTAGATTCCTGTCAGAGGGATAAAAACACATTGCAAATTGCCAATACAGAATGGAATTATATATTGGAACAATGGATGCAATTCCAAAATCAACACAGATGTCTTTCGACAGCCAGTCATAATTTCGAGCGATCTCTCCACCTAGATAATACTTGTTTGGTTGCATGGCAAATTGCCACATGCTCCCCCCCAACCCTTTTCAACCTCCCATCACCATAAAGTCCACAATGGAAATAGGTTTGCTAGTTTGCCTGTGTTATCCTTGGTAGCGTTTATATCGCCACGTGAAGATTTTCCTGTCAGAACGTCCTCTGGTATTTTTTAAAGATTCAAGTCAATCCAATTCAATTCAGTGACAAAGCATAAGCTTTTAATAGTCTTCTCATACTCTTGCACACATGGGAAAGAAAAAAGATCAACAGAGACCCAGTGTGCCAACTGGGTCTTAATATAATTGGTCTGAAAGAGGAGCAGTGGTGTCTACCGGGCAAAGCAGCAATCGGTCTCATGACTGCATTGTCTCTAGGGAAAGAACAATTCCTATAGTTACTCCAAGAAATAATTACAAAACATCCTCAAATTACATTTTTAATCCTCAAGGATTCTACTACAGTAAATCTGGCGGAGCGGAAAGAGAGTGTGGATGAGGGCTCCAACAAGAGACGGAAAAAGACATAAAACGTTTGGGAGCTTTTCAAGGAAAAGCAGAGGAGAATCTAGTCATATGCCTTCATAGCAAATTGTGTTAGCCTATGCTAATAGCAAATCTGCCAGATATGAGGAGAAAGCATCCAGAATTTACCCAAGATGCTCCAAACAGGGCAGAGATATACTATGACTACTGATAACTAAGCTACTGTAATCTAGTTAAGTGTGCTTGTATTAGTATGTGACAAGTTCATGATCGGCTTCATTCTTGACTCTCCGCAACAGAAGTTTTGCTTTATCCAAGTCCTCATCATGTCAACTGGCAGATTGCTTCCTACAATCCCATGAGCGATTTGAGTTGCACGCGCACACGTGTTTGTGGAGGCGTGAGTTCGAGAGGTCGCTTGAAAATCCATCTACACGGCCTCATCTCCAACGCAGTCTCTTCCGTCTATCCGTCAAGGGATACATCCGCTAGGTATGTTTGTAGTTAGGCACTTGGCGAGTGGAGTCTCAAGGTTTTTGGTGGAAAATGATGTCTGGTATCAAATACAATTTTATTTAGTAACAACACAAAAAAGTTTAGCGGCGGTGTGATTTACTAAAGGCTACCGTTCTCTGAGCCATGCCTCCTTCACTTGCTCGTTCAGTCGTTCCCCACAGAGCACCGCAGAGCAGTGAGAGAACAGTGCAGAGTTGTGTTTGGAGGGACCAAGCCTCCTAACTCCTATAAACACAGTTGGGGTCATACTGTTGTTCTCCACAGAGCACCGCGGAGCAGTGAGGGAGCAGTGCAGAGTTGTGTTTGTAAGGAGCAATCCTCCAAACTCTTATAAACATGGCTGGGGTCAATTCCATTTCAGTTCAGTCAATTCAAAAGGTAAACTAAATTTTTAAATTGCAATTCAATAATTAAAGGAAGAACATCCAATCCTTTTAAATCTAAATATTTTTGTTCAGAGAGAACGAGTCACCATCAATGAAATTTACTTTTAGGCATTTAGCAGACGCTCTTACCCAGACCAAATATCATAGTTTACATTTCTTTAGCTGGGTATTTACAGAAGCAATCTGCTTAAAGTGCCTTGCTCAAGGGTACAACAGCAGTGCTCTACCTGGGATTTTAAACCACTACCTCTTGAGATGAATGCCCAGCTCCCTAACCTGCACTGCTGCGAAAAATGCCACTAACTCAGCAGAGCCAAGCCCAGCATCAACATGATGCTGACCACTTTACAAGGATACGATCAGTGCCTACAGAATGCTGACCACTTTACAAGGATACGATAAGTGCCAACAGAATGCTGACCACTTTACAAGTATACGATCAGTATCAACAGAATGCTGACCACTTTACAGGGATACAGTCAGTGCTAACAGAATGCTGTGAGCTCTAAAGAGCTAAGATCAGCACCTACAGAATGCTGACCACTTTACAAGGATACGATCAGTGCCAACAGAATGCTGACCACTTTACAGGGATAAGATCAGTGCCAACAAAATGGTGACCACTTTACAGGGATACGATCAGTGCCAACAGAATGCTGACCACTTTACAGGCATACGATCAGTGCCAACAGAATGCTGTGAGCTCTAAAGAGCTAAGATCAGCACCTACAGAATGCTGACCACTTTACAGGGATATGATCAATGCCAACAGAATGCTGTGAGCTCTAAAGAGCTAAGATCAGCACCTACAGAATGCTGACCACTTTACAGGGATACAATTAGTGCAAACAGAATGCTGACCACTTTACACGGATACGATCAGTGCCAACAGCATGCTGAGCACTTTACAAGGATACGATAAGTGCCAACAGAATGCTGAGCACTTTACAGGGATACAATCAGTGGTAACAGAATGCTGAGCACTTTACAGGGATACGATCAGTGCCAACAGAATGCTGTGAGCTCTAAAGAGCTAAGATCAGCACCTACAGAATGCTGACCACTTTACAAGGATACGATCAGTGCCAACAGAATGCTGACCACTTTACATGATACGATCAGTGCCAACAGAATGCTGACCACTTTACAGACATACGATCAGTGCCAACAGAATGCTGTGAGCTCTAAAGAGCTAAGATCAGCACCTACAGAATGCTGACCACTTTACAAAGATACGATCAGTGCCAACAGAATGCTGACCACTTTACAGGGATAAGATCAGTGCCAACAAAATGGTGACCACTTTACAGGGATAAGATCAGTGCCAACAGAATGCTGACCACTTTACAGGGATACGATCAGTGCACAACAGAATACTGTGAGCTCTAAAGAGCTAAGATCAGGATCTACAGAATGCTGACCACTTTACAGGGATAAGATCAGTGCCAACAAAATGGTGACCACTTCACAGGGATAAGATCAGTGCCAACCAAATGCTGCGAGCTCTAAAGAGCCAAGATCAGGACCAATAGAATGCTGACCATTTTACAGGGATAAGATCAGTGCCAACAAAATGCTGCCCATTTTACAGTGGTATGATCAGTACTAACAGAATGCTGTGAGCTCTAAAGAGCTAAGATCAGCACCTACAGAATGCTGACCACTTTACAAGGATACGATCAGTGCCAACAGAATGCTGACCACTTTACAGGGATAAGATCAGTGCCAACAAAATGCTGCAAGCTCTAAAGAGCCAAGATCAGGACCAATAGAATGCTGACCATTTTACAGGGATAAGATCAGTGCAAACAAAATGCTGACTACTTTACAGGGATACGATCAGTGCCAACAAAATGCTGCCCATTTTACAGTGATATGATCAGTGCCAACAAAATGCTGCCCATTTTACAGTGATATTATCAGTACTAACAAAATGCTGCAAGCTCTAAAGAGCTAAGATCAGCACCTACAGAATGCTGACCACTTTACAAGGATACGATCAGTGCCAACAAAATGCTGCCCATTTTACAGTGATATGATCAGTACTAACAGAATGCTGTGAGCTCTAAAGAGCTAAGATCAGCACCTACAGAATGCTGACAACTTTACAAGGATACGATCAGTGCCAACAGAATGCTGACCACTTTACAGGGATAAGATCAGTGCCAACAAAATGCTGCAAGCTCTAAAGAGCCAAGATCAGGACCAATAGAATGCTGACCATTTTACAGGGATACGATCAGTGCCAACAAAATGCTGCCCATTTTACAGTGATATTATCAGTACTAACAAAATGCTGCAAGCTCTAAAGAGCTAAGATCAGCACCTACAGAATGCTGACCACTTTACAAGGATACGATCAGTGCCAACAAAATGCTGCCCATTTTACAGTGATATGATCAGTACTAACAGAATGCTGTGAGCTCTAAAGAGCTAAGATCAGCACCTACAGAATGCTGACCACTTTACAAGGATACGATCAGTGCCAACAAACTGCTGCCCATTTTACAGTGATATGATCAGTACTAACAGAATGCTGTGAGCTCTAAAGAGCTAAGATCAGCACCTACAGAATGCTGACCACTTTACAAGGATACGATCAGTGCCAACAGAATGCTGACCACTTTACAGGGATAAGATCAGTGCCAACAAAATGCTGCAAGCTCTAAAGAGCCAAGATCAGGACCAATAGAATGCTGACCATTTTACAGGGATACGATCAGTGCCAACAAAATGGTGCCCATTTTACAGTGATATGATCAGTACTAACAAAATGCTGCAAGCTCTAAAGAGCCAAGATCAGCACCAACAGAATTCTGACCACTTTACAGAGGTAAAGTCAGTGCCAACAAAATGCTGCAAGCTCTACTGACCCATTCTCAGTACCAGTGGCTGCCAAGATCAGCACATGCATCATACTGTTTACTCTGGTCAAGTAAGCACCAAGACCAGTCAGGACCAGCACCAAAGGCTGCTAATTATTAGGCCGAGATCAGAACCAAATTAATACTGCTCACTTTATAGAGTCAAGGCCAGCACTAACAGAATGTTGCTAAGTGTACAAGATTAGCACCAACACAACTCTGTTAACTCTACAGAGCCAAGATCTGCACCAAATGAACGCTGCTCACTTTATATAGTCAAGATCAGCAGCAAACTACTGATGCTAACACTACAGAGATTAAAGATAGGCACCAAAATAATGCAGCTCACTTTATAGGGTTAAGATCAGCACCAAATAATGCTGCTCACTTTATTGAGCTAAGATCAGCACCAAAATAATGCACCTCACTTTATAGAGCTAAGATCAGCACCAAATAATGCTGCTCACTTTATAGAGCTAAGATCAGCACCAAAATAATGCACCTCACTTTATAGAGCTAAGATCAGCACCAAATGAACGCTGCTCACTTTATATAGTCAAGATCAGCACCAAAATAATCCATCTCACTTTACAGAGCTAAGATCAGCACCAGATAACGCTGCTCACTTTATAGAGCTAAGATCAGCACCAAAATAATACTGCTCACTTTATAGGGTTAAGATCAGCACCAAAATAATATTGCTCACTTTATAGGGTTAAGATCAGCACCAAATAATGCTGCTCACTTTATAGAGCTAAGATCAGCACCAAAATAATACTGCTCACTTTATAGAGTAAAGATCAGCACTAAAATAATGCTGCTCACTTTATAGAGTTAAGATCAGCACCAAATAACGCTGCTCACTTTATAGAGTTAAGATCTGCACTAAAATAATGCTGCTCATTTTATAGAGTTAAGATCAGCACCAAATAATGCTGCTCACTTTATAGAGCTAAGATCAGCACCAAAATAATACACCTCACTTTATAGAGCTAAGATCAGCACCAAGTAACGCTGCTCACTTCATTGAGCTAAGATCAGCACCAAAATAATCCATCTCACTTTACAGAGCTAAGATCAGCACCAAATAACGCTGCTCACTTTATAGAGCTAAGATCAGCACCAAAATAATACTGCTCACTTTATAGGGTTAAGATCAGCACCAAAATAATACTGCTCACTTTATAGGGTTAAGATCAGCACCAAAATAATGCTGCTCACTTTATAGAGTTAAGATTTAGCACCAAATAACGCTGCTCACTTTATAGAGTTAAGATCTGCACCAAATAACGCTGCTCACTTTATAGTGTTAAGATCTGCACCAAATAATGCTGCTCACTTTGTAGAGTTAAGATCTGCACCAAATAATGCTGCTCACTTTATAGAGCTAAGATCAGCACCAAAATAATGCACCTCACTTTATAGAGCTAAGATCAGCACCAAATAACGCTGCTCACTTCATTGAGCTAAGATCAGCACCAAAATAATCCATCTCACTTTACAGAGCTAAGATCTGCACCAGATAACGCTGCTCACTTTATAGAGCTAAGATCAGCACCAAAATAATACTGCTCACTTTATAGGGTTAAGATCAGCACCAAAATAATGCTGCTCACTTTATAGAGTTAAGATCAGCACCAAATAACACTGCTCACTTTATAGAGTTAAGATCTGCACCAGATAACGCTGCTCACTTTATAGAGTTAAGATCTGCACCAAATAATGCTGCTCACTTTATAGAGTTAAGATTAGCACTAAAATAATGCTGCTCATTTTATAGAGTTAAGATCTGCACCAGATAACGCTGCTCACTTTATAGAGTTAAGATCTGCACCAAATAACGCTGCTCACTTTGTAGAGTTAAGATCAGCACCAAATAATGCTGCTCACTTTATAGAGTAAAGATCAGCACTAAAATAATGCTGCTCACTTTATAGGGTTAAGATCAGCACCAAAATAATGCTGCTCACTTTATAGAGTTAAGATCAGCACCAAATAACACTGCTCACTTTACAGAGTTAAGATCTGCACCAGATAACGCTGCTCACTTTATAGAGTTAAGATCTGCACCAAATAACGCTGCTCACTTTATAGAGTTAAGATCAGCACTAAAATAATGCTGCTCATTTTATAGAGTTAAGATCTGCACCAGATAACGCTGCTCACTTTATAGAGTTAAGATCTGCACCAAATAACGCTGCTCACTTTATAGGGTTAAGATCAGCACCAAAATAATGCTGCTCACTTTATAGAGTTAAGATCAGCACCAAATAACGCTGCTCACTTTATAGAGTTAAGATCTGCACCGAATAACGCTGCTCACTTTATAGAGTTAAGATCTGCACCAAATAACGCTGCTCACTTTATAGAGTAAAGATCAGCACCAAAATAATGCTGCTCACTTTATAGAGTTAAGATCAGCACCAAATAATGCTGCTCACTTTATAGAGTTAAGATCTGCACCAAATAACGCTGCTCACTTTGTAGAGTTAAGATCTGCACCAAATAATGCTGCTCACTTTATAGAGTAAAGATCAGCACTAAAATAATGCTGCTCACTTTATAGAGTTAAGATCAGCACCAAATAACGCTGCTCACTTTATAGAGTTAAGATCTGCACTAAAATAATGCTGCTCATTTTATAGAGTTAAGATCTGCACTAAAATAACGCTGCTCACTTTATAGAGCTATGATCAGCACCAGAATAATACTGCTCACTTTATAGGGTTAAGATCAGCACCAAAATAATGCTGCTCACTTTATAGAGTTAAGATCTGCACCAGATAACGCTGCTCACTTTATAGAGTTAAGATCTGCACCAAATAACGCTGCTCACTTTATAGAGTTAAGATCAGCACTACAATAATGCTGCTCACTTTATAGAGTTAAGATCAGCACTAAAATAATGCTGCTCATTTTATAGAATTAAGATCAGCACTAAAATAACGCTGCTCACTGTACAGACCCGATGATGCAACACAGTATGGAAAAGCAGGAGAGCAGAAAAAGGTCCTCACCCCGACAGCAGCAACATCCCCCGCAGCTGCAGATCTGCTGCGCAGTCTTCTGACAAACAGTTCTTCTCAAACCACGTCTGCAATGGGATACAGAAAAAAAACAGCTCTTAAAATCTTTTCTGTACATATAGCATCCACGCTACTCGCTGTACAGAGTGTAAGAACACACTAGACACAAACAGTACGCACATAACACAGTATGGGTACATCCATAAATATGCATGACAAATACAATTACATCCATAAAATAACTTTGACATAATTACCAACATATTCATACTTAATCCCACAGTGCAGAACATAAACAAAGACCTAATGAGAACATGATTGCAAAAAGGACCGCTGTTTATTGGAAATGTTGCTAAATGATTGCCGAGGAATAATGACTGAAATGGGGTAAAGAATGAATAACACACACCATTTGCTTCTAACGTAACCAAAGGCAATTGAGATTGCATTTCTCCAAACCCCAAATTCATTCTAAAGGATATTTTAATGCCTGCCTAAATAAAGGCCGCTATTAGTAGTACGGAGATACAGAATTGCAACATTATTAGAGTATGCAGTACTTAAGAGTGAACTGAAGCATGGGGATCGAATTTCACCTTCTCATTCCGCCTTTGCACACCGCTCTCAGCTTTGTCACCACATTAGGCCCGAATGGAGAGAGAGGTCCTCCCCGAGGGACGCATTAACCCGACTACCTAAAAAATTTGTGGGACTTCTGAGCGAGGCTTTGTTTTTGCTTTATATCCACCGTCGAGCGGCAAACGGCCAAAGGCAACAAACCGCTGCCGGTTTAATGAAGAGCGCAGAGCCGCCGCTGTTCCGAAAGCTCATGGGAAATCGTCGGCCTTTAATGGCCGTACCCCCATGCAGCAGTACAAACACGCAAGGGCTCGAACACCGAACGCAGAAAAACAGGCAGAACAATTCTTGGTATGAGTCTGTGGAATGACGGCGGTGTCATTTGAAAGTCCCAGCACAGCGGCGTAACGCTACTTTCCATTCTCTTCAGGAAGTGGGGGTTCTCATCTCTCCGAGTTAAACGTCAACCTGCCTGGGTACCGCAGTAAATATCCCATAAACAATTTCTGAAGCACCCTGCCTTCCATTAGTAAATGTTTCCCATGGAGGAAGAAAATGTTTACACATGCTTCATGTTTTTGGCAGTAATATTGAGGAGTGTATATTTTAGTTTGGGTGGCTCTTCATTTTCCATGTGTCATTTTTTATGTAATGTATTATTTGGCTCCCGGAACTGAGGCCAATGAATGATTTTTACTGTATAATGTAAAGAACTTACAGTGTACAGTGTACTTACAGTGTATGTCTGCTTTGGCAGAGGCACCAATATATAAGTGATCAGTATAGCAATAAAACAATATTATATATGAATATTGCTGGGTATGTAAACCTTATCAGAGATAGATAAGCCTTTCTTACTATCATCCCAATATACCTTTGACTTTATTGTAATTCCAAAGCATGTAACTCAAATTAAGTACATTATTTTAATTTTTCAAAACCTTCAATATTTCGGCTATGTCACACTCCCTATATAAATTAGAGTCAAAGCTTTGTAATAAGCCAGGATGGGCCGGGCATAGTAGGCAACGGGCAAAAGGATGCTGGTTATCTAAACAGAAATATCAGAAAATGCTTTGCTCACCAACGACCTGATCTGTCTCGTAGCGTCCATAGAGGACACAGGTCTTTTTACTCTGCAGATATAATGGTATGAGTGGAGTACGTGCAAACCAGTTACGTGTTCTCATTTGCATTTTCGTTTGCATTCGAACACTTGTGCAAGGTATGTTGGAGTCCTAAGAAACTAGAACTGAGGCCACTCAGAAGCTAATTAGCATCCTGTTGGGTATGATGTTCCAGACTGTGCAGGGGCATTTTCTTGCAGTTATTCAGCATCTTACCTTGTTCCTCTGGGCGATCTTGTCTCCTTTATTCCAGCGTAACACTGGGGTTAGAGAGGGCAGGTCTCTATCGTCCGGTCCATTGAGTACGTGCTGACCCAGGCTGTACGCCGCCTCAAACTCGATGGCCGAAAAGACATCTTTAACTTCTTTCTGTGGAGAGACGGAAGGACCACCCTAAACATCCCATCTCACATTTATCACCCTGGGCAACCAGTCGACCTGAGCAACCCTGAGCAGCCAATCTCACATTCATCAGATTAGGCCTGTAAACAAACAACACTTTTAGCTCACCTTCCTTCCTACATTGCGTCAATTGTAAGTGGATATGTATCACATATCCATTTGGTCTCCAATTTTTTAAGTTAGTTTGGTGAAGTGAAAGTGTCTAATTTTCCTTGTTTAAAGTTGCATATGACTAAAACACTCCTATTTATATCTATATCACGCCTCCTGCTATATATCTCTAGGGGAGGACCATTAAATACTTCCTAAAGGTATAAAATTAAATCTATTAAAGACAGCACATATGTAGGAGTGTAACATTGAGGGCTGACTGTGACATTCAGTTGAGGTCAACTATACATTGCCACAGCCACTTGTTATAATCACCCAACGGCCTGTTCACTTGAAACAGAAATGGTGTGCAGCTGCAGTCTCAGCTGTTTGGGAAAATGAAGGTATAAAAAGCCACTGCGTCACGTATCCATTACCTAAACCCTGCCGAAAATATACTGATCGCTCTGAATAGTGGTGTAATGGACGTAGCTGATCTGAGATCTGTATGGATCCCCCCTTATGGTTCGGCACGCATGCGAACCGCGGATTAATTGCAAAGTTTAACCATAAAAGTGTGAAATACAGTTTTACCGCCGCTGTTACTCTTTCATGTAATAATTCCCTAAATCTCGATGCAGAGGGTAGTGTTATGAACATAAATAAACATCCGTTTATAAATTCTGTTGTTTAAAGAACTTATCGTCTAACTGGATTATTTGCAGGAGCATCCAATTGAACATGGCATGTTACTCTCATAATACACCGGACTCATTTCTGACGTGAATAATGTCACACAGCATATCAATGTGCTCTGGAACAAAATATCGCCAGTAACTAGAAGTTATATCTGTCTTCCTTTTTTTTGCTGATCCGAAAATGATCCGATCCGTGACTCATAAAACCGTGACACGATCCGAACCGTGAGTTTTGTGATCCGTTGCACCCCTACCTCTGAATCCTAACTATATCAATTTGCTTCCATCGAAAATCAAAGCTACTGAACCAAAACCATACTTAGGCCTAGATTTATCAAAGCCTTTTGGACACGATACATTTTTGCACATTGCGGTTTCAGTGACATGATTTGTGATTGGAGCAATTGAAGTACATCATATGCTCTCTTCGTCGTTTTGCACCAGCAAAACAGTTTTGCTCACACTAAATGCTTTAGTAAATCAGGTCCTTAATGTGAGAACAGTAAAGCACAGCAATGCGTATGTCATGCAATTTGGAAATTGTGAAATACGCACTCAGAAAATTCACTAAATTAACCCCATCCTCCAGCCCTACATTGAGGGCAGCGCTACCGGTGAGTTATGGGGGTGACCAATGACAATTTAGATCTTTCCCCCATTGCCCGGTGTTTAAGATCAAAGGAATACTGGCTGGGTTATCCGCATTTCACAGCACAGGAAAACATACACTAGCTAGATGGGTAATTTCTGTCACGCTGACGCCTGCCAAATCGCTGTTCTCACCCTCCTCTGTGTGTAATCAGTGGAGATTCACTGTCATTTTCCATTAGCGGCGCCGCGCTCTCCCTTTGTGTTCGCTCTTTTATCGTTCGGCTTTCCTGTGTCCACCCATCCTCTTCCTCAGCCTGGCTTCAATGCGCACGCTGCTCTTTAAACTCATCAGGTAGCCCACCAGAAAGGCCCTGGCCCTACGCGACGCCCGTTACCTGTTGCCATAGCGATACTGAGAGATTTACGACAGGAAGCAATAAAACCGGCGTTTGGTTTGGGACAGGACATGAGTTGACAAAAAAATGACTGAGAAGGGACAAATTTGTCCCTGAGAAACAATACGCACTATGGAAACTACTATGTAGCAGGATTTAATTTTGCGGTGCTGTGGGATTTGTTGAAAAAATAAATTCAATACAAGCTAAATTATATGAAATTTCAAACGATACTGAAATAATTCATGAATGTCTTCAGTCATTAAACTGGACGGATATCTAATTAAGGGACTTATGAATAAAATAGTATCTCAATGTCGCAGTATGAGAAATAGATCCATTGAAATACAGTAACATTAAGCTGGACCCCCCAGGTAGCTGTCCAGTTAAAATATTGTCTCTCATGAATACCAATGCTGACTGTCTGGAGACTAACTGACAATTATGTTGTCTGGGGACTCAGTGGTTTCAGTCAACAACATTTGAGTCATCAGTGATTCATTAGGTAGGGATTCACTCAGCAGGCATTTGGTGAACAGGGATTCATTTAGCCAATAGGGATACAGTAAGTAGTTTCAGCCAAAAGGGTCTCAGTCAACAGGGTCCCGCTGAATCTTCATAACAGTATGCCCTCTGTGGCCAATCAGGTGCCTTGCTGTCTGCCTGTGCCATCTATATATGAAGCATAATCTTAGGCTAATGGATTCCCCCATGCCAGCTGTTCATGAAACAAAGTCTTCAAGTGGTGCTGAGCCACACAAGTGCTGGTCTGTACCAGAAAACATTTTTTCTATTAGAGATACATACGCAATGGTGTGACTGTCAGAGATACCAGTGCATACGCAATGGTGTGACTATCGGACATACCAGTGCATATCCAATGGTGTGACTGTCAGAGATACCAGTGCATATGCAATGGTGTGACTATCAGAGAAACCAGTGCATATGCAATGGTGTGACTGTCAGAGATACCAGTGCATACACAATGGTGTGACTATTGGACATACCAGTGCATATGCAATGGTGTGACTATCAGAGAAACCAGTGCATATGCAATGGTGTGACTATCAGAGAAACCAGTGCATATGCAATGGTGTGACTATCAGAGAAACCAGTGCATATGCAATGGTGTGACTGTCAGAGATACCAGTGCATATGCAATGGTGTGACTATCAGAGATACCGGTGCATACGCAATGGTGTGACTATTAGAGATACCAGTGCATATGCAATGGTGTGACTATCAGAGATACCAGTGCATACGCAATGGTGTGATTATTAGAGATACCAGTACATATGCAATGGTGTGACTATCAGAGATACCAGTGCAATGGTGTAACTGTCAGAGATACCAGTGCATATGCAACGGCGTGACTATCAGAGATACCATTGCAACGGCGTGACTATCAGAGATACCATTGCAATGGTGTGACTGTCAGAGATACCAGTGCAATGGTGTAACTGTCAGAGATACCAGTGCATATGCAACGGCGTGACTATCAGAGATACCATTGCAATGGTGTGACTGTCAGAGATACCATTGCAATGGTGTGACTGTCAGAGATACCAGTGCAATGGTGTGACTGTCAGAGATACCATTGCAATGGTGTGACTGTCAGAGATACCAGTGCATATGCAATGGTGTGACTATCAGAGATACCATTGCAATGGTGTAACTGTCAGAGATACCGGTGCATACGCAATGGTGTGACTATTAGAGATACCAGTGCATATGCAATGGTGTGACTATCAGAGATACCAGTGCATACGCAATGGTGTGATTATTAGAGATACCAGTACATATGCAATGGTGTGACTATCAGAGATACCAGTGCAATGGTGTAACTGTCAGAGATACCAGTGCATATGCAACGGCGTGACTATCAGAGATACCATTGCAACGGCGTGACTATCAGAGATACCATTGCAATGGTGTGACTGTCAGAGATACCAGTGCAATGGTGTAACTGTCAGAGATACCAGTGCATATGCAACGGCGTGACTATCAGAGATACCATTGCAATGGTGTGACTGTCAGAGATACCATTGCAATGGTGTGACTGTCAGAGATACCAGTGCAATGGTGTGACTGTCAGAGATACCAGTGCATATGCAATGGCGTGACTATCAGAGATACCATTGCAATGGTGTGACTGTCAGAGATACCATTGCAATGGTGTGACTGTCAGAGATACCATTGCAATGGTGTGACTGTCAGAGATACCAGTGCAATGGTGTGACTGTCAGAGATACCAGTGCAATGGTGTGACTGTCAGAGATACCAGTGCATATGCAACGGCGTGACTATCAGAGATACCATTGCAGTGGTGTGACTGTCAGAGATACCAGTGCATACGCAATGGTGTGACTGTCAGAGATACCAGTGCATACACAATGGTGTGACTATCGGACATACCAGTGCATATCCAATGGTGTAACTGTCAGAGATACCAGTGCATATGCAATGGTGTGACTGTCAGAGATACCAGTGCATATGCAATGGTGTGACTATCAGAGAAACCAGTGCATATGCAATGGTGTGACTATCAGAGATACCAGTGCATACACAATGGTGTGACTATCGGACATACCAGTGCATATCCAATGGTGTAACTGTCAGAGATACCAGTGCATATGCAATGGTGTGACTATCAGAGAAACCAGTGCATATGCAATGGTGTGACTATCAGAGATACCAGTGCATACACAATGGTGTGACTATCGGACATACCAGTGCATATCCAATGGTGTAACTGTCAGAGATACCAGTGCATATGCAATGGTGTGACTATCAGAGAAACCAGTGCATATGCAATGGTGTGACTATCAGAGAAACCAGTGCATATGCAATGGTGTGACTATCAGAGAAACCAGTGCATATGCAATGGTGTGACTATCAGAGAAACCAGTGCATATGCAATGGTGTGACTATCAGAGAAACCAGTGCATATGCAATGGTGTGACTATCAGAGAAACCAGTGCATATGCAATGGTGTGACTATCAGAGAAACCAGTGCATATGCAATGGTGTGACTATCAGAGAAACCAGTGCATATGCGATGGTGTGACTATCAGAGAAACCAGTGCATATGCAATGGTGTGACTGTCAGAGATACCAGTGCATATGCAATGGTGTGACTATCAGAGAAACCAGTGCATATGCAATGGTGTGACTATCAGAGAAACCAGTGCATATGCAATGGTGTGACTATCAGAGAAACCAGTGCATATGCAATGGTGTAACTGTCAGAGATACCAGTGCATATGCAATGGTGTGACTATCAGAGAAACCAGTGCATATGCAATGGTGTGACTATCAGAGAAACCAGTGCATATGCAATGGTGTAACTGTCAGAGATACCAGTGCATATGCAATGGTGTGACTATCAGAGAAACCAGTGCATATGCAATGGTGTGACTGTCAGAGATACCAGTGCATACACAATGGTGTGACTATTGGACATACCAGTGCATATGCAATGGTGTGACTATCAGAGATACCAGTGCATACACAATGGTGTGACTATTGGACATACCAGTGCATATGCAATGGTGTGACTATCAGAGATACCAGTGCATATGCAATGGTGTGACTATCAGAGAAACCAGTGCATATGCAATGGTGTGACTATCAGAGAAACCAGTGCATATGCAATGGTGTGACTATCAGAGAAACCAGTGCATATGCAATGGTGTGACTATCAGAGAAACCAGTGCATATGCAATGGTGTGACTATCAGAGAAACCAGTGCATATGCAATGGTGTGACTATCAGAGAAACCAGTGCATATGCAATGGTGTGACTATCAGAGAAACCAGTGCATATGCAATGGTGTGACTATCAGAGAAACCAGTGCATATGCGATGGTGTGACTATCAGAGAAACCAGTGCATATGCAATGGTGTGACTGTCAGAGATACCAGTGCATATGCAATGGTGTGACTATCAGAGAAACCAGTGCATATGCAATGGTGTGACTATCAGAGAAACCAGTGCATATGCAATGGTGTGACTATCAGAGAAACCAGTGCATATGCAATGGTGTGACTATCAGAGAAACCAGTGCATATGCAATGGTGTGACTATCAGAGAAACCAGTGCATATGCAATGGTGTAACTGTCAGAGATACCAGTGCATATGCAATGGTGTGACTATCAGAGAAACCAGTGCATATGCAATGGTGTGACTATCAGAGAAACCAGTGCATATGCAATGGTGTAACTGTCAGAGATACCAGTGCATATGCAATGGTGTGACTATCAGAGAAACCAGTGCATATGCAATGGTGTGACTGTCAGAGATACCAGTGCATACACAATGGTGTGACTATTGGACATACCAGTGCATATGCAATGGTGTGACTATCAGAGATACCAGTGCATACACAATGGTGTGACTATTGGACATACCAGTGCATATGCAATGGTGTGACTATCAGAGATACCATTGCAATGGTGTAACTGTCAGAGATACCAGTGCATATGCAATGGTGTGACTATCAGAGAAACCAGTGCATATGCAATGGTGTGACTATCAGAGAAACCAGTGCATATGCAATGGTGTGACTATCAGAGAAACCAGTGCATATGCAATGGTGTGACTATCAGAGAAACCAGTGCATATGCAATGGTGTGACTATCAGAGAAACCAGTGCATATGCAATGGTGTGACTATCAGAGAAACCAGTGCATATGCAATGGTGTGACTATCAGAGAAACCAGTGCATATGCGATGGTGTGACTATCAGAGAAACCAGTGCATATGCAATGGTGTGACTGTCAGAGATACCAGTGCATATGCAATGGTGTGACTATCAGAGAAACCAGTGCATATGCAATGGTGTGACTATCAGAGAAACCAGTGCATATGCAATGGTGTGACTATCAGAGAAACCAGTGCATATGCAATGGTGTAACTGTCAGAGATACCAGTGCATATGCAATGGTGTGACTATCAGAGAAACCAGTGCATATGCAATGGTGTAACTGTCAGAGATACCAGTGCATATGCAATGGTGTGACTATCAGAGAAACCAGTGCATATGCAATGGTGTGACTATCAGAGAAACCAGTGCATATGCAATGGTGTGACTATCAGAGAAACCAGTGCATATGCAATGGTGTGACTATCAGAGAAACCAGTGCATATGCAATGGTGTGACTATCAGAGAAACCAGTGCATATGCAATGGTGTGACTATCAGAGAAACCAGTGCATATGCAATGGTGTAACTGTCAGAGATACCAGTGCATATGCAATGGTGTGACTATCAGAGAAACCAGTGCATATGCAATGGTGTGACTATCAGAGAAACCAGTGCATATGCAATGGTGTAACTGTCAGAGATACCAGTGCATATGCAATGGTGTGACTATCAGAGAAACCAGTGCATATGCAATGGTGTAACTGTCAGAGATACCAGTGCATATGCAATGTGTTGCACATAATTGCATCAACAGCTACAGCTCCCGCATTACCCAGGCCAACACAGAGCGCTGTGTGTGTGAGAGGGGAAAGGGTGTTCCCTGTCAAACAGTAACGCCTGGATATGGGTGTCATTGTCCAGCCCTTGGCCCCTGCTTTTACAGGCCTATAATTAACACCCTCCCCCCCCCCAACCCCCCCCCCCCCCCCCCCCGCCTTTGGCTGCCACCCTCTATCCTACACATCTATTAAGTCCTGTATTTCTGGAACTGCCCCTGTCCCAGGGCTCCAGTCTAGACTGGCCGGGTGTTGGCTGGTGTTGACTGCCTGTTACTTTTAATTGGTGGGGTGGTATAGACCCTAACAACTGTGCCTTATATTCCTCAATCTCAGGGGAGCTCCGTGATGAAGACGTCTGTAATCACCAGGCAGAGGGAGCCATACGGCCAATCAGCAGCACCAAATGCCACGAGGAATTCTTTTATAGCATCGTTTGAATGGATAAAGCACAATAATAAGATAACACTTTTTGAATGGGTATATATATTAAGTTAACACATTATTCAAAATCAAACTTACGACTTTTTAGTGTCTTGAATTGATAACACATATCATATTTGGAAACAGACTTACAGCTAAGAGGAAATCTGTCTGTCTTGAATGAAAAACATGTTACTCAGAAAGTTCCGGGGGCCAAAGTTGGTGTATTTGATTGTACATTTTGCTTGGAGCAATGCAATGCAGTTTAGAGAATGGACAGAAATTTTCCAGTGAAAGGGTTCCCAAGAGTAGGTAACCGTAGCCCTGAAACACAAGACCCGTGAAGCCAAAGGAACATTTCTGGAGCGCGAGCCCCAGCTGTCACCCCAAAACCGCTCCGCATGGGGGTTCCCTCCCGGCTATCCTGCGCCACATGTAGCGCAGTTGCCACAGCTCAGCCACATTTGTAAAGAAACAGGAAGAGGAGTGATGACATTATTTGGGTTTGCAGAAAAGTGCTCAAGTCTCAAGCCATCCCTTGGCACTATTTGTGTTCGTGCATCCACTGCGCTCACATCCTCAGCCATTTTACGCATAAATGCACAAGCCTGCAACTAATCTCAGAGTCAATTTCATACTGGTTTACTTTCGGCAGAATAGACTTCAATATTGTTGAACCCCTTCAAACCCCGTGCTTCTTCGTGGTGGGCCATTTTCCACCATGTTTCTGAGGGTAAACCATCGGCGCTGCTTTTTATACATTTTATCTTTCACACGTTTCAGTCTCAGCTGTAACTCCTGGCATTAGCCATCTAGCCTCAATATTGATAACACATGAATATTTCAGGGCGCACTGGTGAATCTAGCTAATGTGTGCTAATGTAAAGCTCTCACTCAAGTGTGTTGATGTAAGGCTTTTGCTAATGCATTTTGATGCACAGCCTGCCCATGTGTATTGATATAAAGCTTGCCATTTAAATGATTCTGCTATTTCCTTTTACGGGAGACAGCTGGGCTGGCAGGTTTCTGAGAGCTCTCCTCTCTCTCTTTCTTTCTCTCACTCCCCCCTCCTTCTTATATCTCGTATAATCTTTATATCTCTCGCACCTCCACTGGTCGGAACATAACTTTTTTTTTTCAAGTAACTTTTGATTTACGTGACTATAAGTTGCACCTGCATTCACATTCATCATTGCTCTGTCAGGTCGGCTGGCAGTGCCATTTGTTCAGTTATTGTAATGAGATCTAACAGCCAACAGGAAAAGACATCTCCGGATGCCAAACAGTGCCCCGGGACTGTAGCCTAATGGAATAAGTGTCATTTCTTGACAAGACTACTGTTCGGCCAATATTTCTATCAAACAAACAAAAATAAGACTACCGTCCTTTCGGACTCCCCTGTCAATAATTGGAAAAAATACAAATTTTAAACGCTTCAAAGGGAAGGCATTGTCATATAGCATATCGGAGAAAATGAAAGCATTAGTTGATGAGATTGATTAAAAATCCTGTGATATAAATATAAGCGATAGTTGTCATAAATTTGTCTGTCATACATATTTCTGACAGAATGTGGCATTAAGAAGGTAAATCACAAGTCAGTTGACAATGGCATTGATTAAGAACAAATGCAATGAACAAAAGCTTGCTGTAATGAATAGGGTGCTTTTGCAGTTTGATAACCTACTTAAATGTTGGATGTTTAGGTCTGAGTTTGGGAACAACTCTGCTAAATCTTGGTTCAGAAAACCTGCCGTCTGTTTTCTCTGACCGAGACTGGGGCCTGTTGGGGTCCGCCGGCCATCTGCACTCTGTTGGGATTATGATAAATGTTTCTGCTGCGACACTTCACTGCCTTCCAGTATTTTTCAAACACGGCTATATGCTACCCTTTCCAGGGTCCACGCGCAGTATGTAGGCTTATCTTAGCCCCAAATGTTTCACTTTAGAACTAGGTTCACCATTTTCCCTATGCAAATATTGTCTTTACAGTATGAAACACATTCCAGACATAAAAACGATATTCTATATGACCGTGAGAGAACATCTGAACATCGTCAGAAACCCTGCATTGACTAGCCGAGTTGTCACCAGATTTTGTCTGAGATACAGCAATGTATTCTGCAGCTAATGTTTTCCTAATATTTTTTATTCAGGAATTCACTTTGCGTGCTTTGCAGAGATTTTTGTCACAGGAACTATACATTACAACACAGGTAACACAGAAACCCAGTTAGCATATTAGCAACATTCTAGCCCAGGATAACAATAATTTTAAGAAACAGGTAACACTTAAACCACAATAGCTGCTGGTTTTCTATATAAGTAAGTCTGCTTTTCTGTTGGTTTTTGTTCTGGGCATCAATAACATGAAGCCTCACAGTTTACTCTACCTCATGACTACCTGGGGCGGCCTGGAGTCTAGAAGCTAAGGTGAATAACTGGGACCCCTGAGGTTGGTGTTGGGCCCTTCAGCAAGGCCCTTAACCCCACATTGCCCACACTGGTTAGCCTAACCAGCTGTAAGTTGCTTTGGATAAATGCTTCAGCTAAATGACTGTAATGTAAATGTAAGACTGAGGAAGAACTTTTCAGAAAGAACAGCAGTATTTGAGAAAGTTACCAGCACAATTGTACCTGTCAATGTTATTATTTTGTTTCTTCTTGTTCCTGTATGCATATGGTTAGGATAGTCTCCATGAAATGTTCGTAATTTTACGGTCCATTGTCGTAAAATGAGCTTTTTTTTGGCTGTGTCAAGTGTTGGTCACTTAAAGCAAAGGTTTATTGTCTGGAATATTCTTTGCTTGATTATGCGTACTATTGTAGGGCTATGTACAGTGCTCTCAACAGGTTTTGCGCAGAGATTTATTAGAGCAGTTGTGGTGAAGTACTTTCCTAAAGAGCGCTCCCTTTGAGATTCAAACCCACGACCCTCAGGCGACTCCAGCCATTAGATCATTAAGTGCCCTTTATTTATTAATCACAAGAGAGAACATCATTTTCAACCCCTGCCCTCGGCCCCTTTGCGGCCACAGTTCTCCCATACGTGCAGTACCGCCCTGCCAAATTTCCCTTTTGGCTGAGAAAAGAGACTCAAAATGGGAAGCGAGCATTACGGGAGTTCATGATGGCTGCGGGAAACACGTCCCAGCTGCGCGGCAGCCCTCGACCCGACCCTGTCCCCAACATCCCTAAACACAATGCCTGCTGTTCGTCTGCTTAGGGCGCATGATATATCACAAAACTATCGTTTTTTTTGTTTTATAGAAGAGTGCAATTCTGAATTGCAAGAGTCTAGAATGTTTACATTTGCTCTGTGCATACACAAAAGATGAGCCTCCTCCTCACACGCACAGAATGTAAACCAATGGGATGCCGAGGCTTTGAATCACTCTTGCATGTGTTCCAAAGTTAAGAACGAGTCTCCAACACAGGGACAAAAAGGCATTGTTCTTTGGTTGTTTGGGGGTATTTTGTCTTCAAGAGAGCCGAAGTCTTTGAAAGCCAAAAATTCTACAAACTGTGCCTTAAGGACAAGTCATTGGAATGAAGGGATATCGAATCAATTTATGTCATCACTTCACAAACAGCACGCTTCCTCTCAGTCCCCAGTCGACGATGTCTTCGTTGCAGATGCCACCATTTGCCTATTATGCCTTTACAACCATGACATAAGCACTTTATAATGTTTCAGGATACATGTCATTATGTTTCAAAAATGGTGACAAGAAATTCTATTACAGTCAAGACAGTGGTATGTCACCTGTTTACAAGTGTCATGACAACATACTTTGCAACACCTCGCAAAAGAATTCCACGACAATTACAATAATACCATAATGTAAAACATGCAACATCTGCCTTCTGTGTCATCTGTCATGAAAGACCCGTTATGAAACATGTTGACATTTATCATTTGCCAAGAAAGCTACTATAATGGTTCTAAAGAGAAACAGCACTGTTTTCCGCAAATTATGTAAACCCCCAAATCCTTTTTGTCAGCAGTTATTGATCTGCTTCTTTTCTTCATGAAGCCATGCTAATTTGTGACCAGCGCAAGCTTCAGTTGAAAATCCTAACTTACTTATCGCTAATTTACCCATTCTAGTTCATTTTGGTTGTAACAAAGACAATAAAAATAGAGAAATAAGAAAAATAAGACAACACTCAGAGCTAGTGAGGACAACTATGAAGGGAATATGGATGCAGCCTTAATTCAGAAGTATGCCATAGGCCACCAGCTTTGGACAGAAAAGTAAATAATATGATAACAAAAAACAGGGAGGCAAGGACATTAATAACTGGTGACATCAATTACCCCTCTCTTAATTAGGAACTCCTGTCAGGTCAGGAGACATGTTGTTTTTAAGGTACTTTAAATGATGTCTTGGCAGTTTGTTACTCTGCTTATGAAAGAGACAGGAATTCTCACAGAACGTTGCTCAGAGGTGGTAGAGTCACTTGGGACCAGTGATCATAGTCTAGTCAATTCTGAGTGTGTTTTGGCAAGTTAACACTGCCTCCCTCCTTTTCTAGAATTTGAAAGTTCAGACAAGTTCATTTTGAAGACACAAGAAAATGTAGGTAAGGGAGACAAGGATACATTTCTACAAACTGTGAAAGAAAAGTGGAGAAAATACAAAAGGTTATTCTTGATTTACAGAGTATATGTATTCCTCGGTTATGAAAAAACAAGCTGAAAAAGCCCCAGAATAGATAAAATTATGTCTGTTTTGGGTCTGAGAGAGTTTAAGACAAAAGAGGAGAATTATATATAATGTGTATATATATATTTATAACTGGGTTAATACAATGATACAACTTGATAGATATGCAAGAAATACATAAGAATATTGTCATAGTAATTCTAAGGTTAATAAATAAATAACAATCATTGTAAGGCTCTTTAAAATCCAAATTGGCAAAGATAAGATGGCCAAAAGAAAATCTTGGCCTCTTCTCAATATTATATTTGAATGGGAAGTTAAAGAAGACATGAGGTAGTTCAAAAATAAGGAGGGAAATTTGCTTCATAACAAAAAGACATTACTGATGCCCTTAACAGATATATTTCTGAAAGCTTTAAATAAGTCTTTGAGTGCTTCCAATTTGTAGAATGTTTTACAGGGCATTCAGATATAGAAGGAGGAAATAATACAAACTACAAAAAAGACAAATCGAGCGGTAAGCACTAATTTCATATATCAGTACTCAGATAACTACAGAAATTAATAAGCCTCTGACGGATATTTTGTGATATCTCTAAAAATTGGAGAAATACCAGATGATTGTTACAAGTCAGTATGATACATATATATGAGAGGAGGGACTGTAGTGACTCAGGAAACTACAGGCCTTTCCTTTAACTTACAGCATGTCACAAAACATATTAGAATGTGTCATTGGGGAAAAAATGTATTTAAAGCAATAGTAAAAAAAAGGGACAACCAGGATGGTCTCTGTAGGGGTGAGGAAATGACTAACACACTTCCCAGACTGCTTGGAGGACGCTAAAATTGTTCCAACTTGAATCAGGCTTATGATATATATGCGGACTCCAAAAAAAACATTGTAACAAAATTCCAGGAAAGGCTCATTGTGAAAGTGAACGCAGTAGGAACTATGAGAGTAATTCTGGGGTTGTTTCAAAATTGATCGCAAGGCAGAATACAAAGAGCAACTGTGTGAAGAAGCATATCTGAGAAAGGTTTGGTGGTGGGGGCCCCTGCTCTTCACTATTTACATGAATGAGCATGGCTGTTGGTCTAAAACAGGTAATTTGGTACTGCAAACCCTATGGGTTTATCTAACAGTTCAGAATTTAATAAGGAAATTCTTATCAGATTTTGGCAGTAAACAGACAGATGCCAATCACTATATCTAAATGGGAAGTCCTGCATGTGGGAAATAAGAAACGTACAGACAAGTTCAGCTCATGGGAGAAACAACATGAGAATGTGTTTAAACGATTCAAGATTTCATCTTTTATTTTTGAATGAATTTTGGGTGTCTCTATGCTAACATTGGGGAAAACATTGGGGAAAAGACCATGCAAATAAACATCAAATGTGATTTCTTAAGCCTAAAAGTTATGGGAAAGGCGATTGTGTGTATGTTTTTGACACTGACAAGTGTCAAACAAATCTTTATATCTTTGGCAAGTGGCCTTGGTATAAACTTCAACATTGTGGTTTTCTTCAGCAATGCCGCTTGGCACAGTTATGCTGAAACCAAAGTGTATTACATAGCCACTCTGAAACTGGGATGGTTTGAGTACATTACAGTATGTTTTTGAGTGACGGAATAGACAGATTACTGTGTTTTATCTCTGTGAGAATGGAATCAAAATATCAGAGCGAATGGGGTATTACAGTCAGTCACTACAGTACATTTCAAAATGGGGAGTTGGCTTTGTGGAAAATTCCTAAACAAATTCTATAATTTGTGAACGTGCATTTTTTAAAACAGCCTTGAATGAGATGCCTTCACGCAAACACACTTTCACAACATGCAAAATCACTCATTTACACGTGCAAACACTTTGCACAAGCAAATTAACGCCCTTTAACTGGAATCTTATTAAATTAGTCAAGCAATGTATTCAGGTTTAACAAAAGGAGAGTAATGCAGGATTTAATTTAGGCTTTAAAATTCATAAAAGGGATTAACAAGGTGTGCTACAAAAGATTTTTCAGTTTGCATCATTCCAGCAGAGCAAAGAGGTATTGGCGTAAATAAGTTAAAGATAAATTCAGATATGTGATAGTACTTTTCACACAGAAAACTGTCAATGCTTACAGCTTGCCAGAAATTTGGTTCCTACATTATAATGCTAACATAAAATAATGTTTGCTAAACTTCTTTTTGCAGTCATTTCAGCACTTCTTTTTTATTATTTCTTCGGTCTTTAGATCGAAGTAATTGTTTCTGACCGTGTGATATAGCAAACGTAAGCTTTCACTAAAGTGTTTGTTACATC
Organism: Albula glossodonta; assembly: GCA_019788955.1. Classification (NCBI taxonomy): domain Eukaryota; kingdom Metazoa; phylum Chordata; class Actinopteri; order Albuliformes; family Albulidae; genus Albula; species Albula glossodonta. The sequence goes on along the minus strand of JAFBMS010000114.1, from coordinate 446,709 downwards.
ATTAGAACTGTTGTTATTGGAATAATCAGTAAAAAAAGGTTGCATTATGGTTTTTTGGTCCATAATTCACAGCCTTGTTGTACCACTACCATGCACACTGCTTGTTATACCCATCTCTCACACACACAAACACACAGAAACACACACACACAGATACACACTGCCTGCTGGAGGGCATAGAGTAATGAGATTCCAAACCACTGAGCCTAACAAAATTTTTAAAAACCGTCCAGGCAGTGAAATGTACACTACTCTGCAGGAAGTTGGATGTGAATCTGTGATTTACCTGCAGAAAGGGCATGATGCATACTTAAACCGCGCGCTGTGAGTTGTTTACCTAAGCTTTACAGCATGTATCACGTTAAAAGTATTTGGCTTGTGACCTTAGCATGCTGACATTTAAGCACATGGCAGAGAGTGTGAAAATGAAGGGAGGCAGAAACAAAGCGAGTCCGCCGCAAACTGACGAATGGGCTTTGCTTGTTGTTCATCTAAACAGACTTAAAAGTCATCCAAATCTCTTTTTTATCAGGGCCTTAGCACATTGTGTTCCAGGTGGCATTCTTCAGCACGGTTTCGCATATTTTAAGGCATGGTAACACATTGTCCGTAAATTGCACCCAGAACGTGACCCCACAGCCGCTGCGCAATAAGAAACATCAAAAATATGCAACAAAGAAATGATAACCTTGCTCTAGATGATGAGCGGTTCAGCTACATTAATCACAGATGCAGTCACTGTATGAACGAAAATAAAAAGGCCATCTGTATTGAAATATGCAAAATGCTGCCAAGAATACAAAGTTAATGTAAGACAGAGTTTAAGTAATCAAAAGTTTCTCTGCTAAATTTACTTTGCAAAAAAATACTGCGATGTCATACGCAGAATTATCTTTGGATCCAGGAGAACTAGCCGCTATGACTGTGAGAGTAAGAGCCGTGATAACTTGTCTCAAGAGATTTAAAAAAAAAAAAAAGTTAGAACTGGTCACCATAGATAACAGAGTGCCCCCATAGATAACTGGTACCATAGATAAGAGTGACCCATGGTAACTGGTCACCACAGATAATACAGTGAGATCCAAAGGAACTCCTAGATAACAGGCCCCGGAAGACTGGCCATCAAACGAAAAAAAACTGGAGCCAGCCAGCTGGTCACCATATATAATATCTTTATTTTTACAAACCACAGACTATGTTCCAGATTAGCTGGCATTGTGTTTGTTTAGCCTCTGTAATCCACTTTCCACAGATGTTTGTGTAATTGCTACGGCTTGATCCCAGTGGCCTATACGATGTTTACTCTGCCGGTAAATGAGAAAGAGACAGTTCCTTCCTCTTTAGAAGCTAATGCGCAAATGAGATTTGCGCTAATGCTAAACTGCGTCCGCATCTTCCCCCAATGATGAATCCACTTCGCCCTCCATTCTGAGGAGTTATGCACAGATACTCGCACAGGGGCTGTCTGTCAAATGAATGCCCTGATAGCTCATCGAATATCAATAACCCAAAATCAAATTTAAAGCATAGCACATTGTGCCGGGCTACATCATGTATAGTGGTAATATTATACATAAAACTCATATGGGACCAGTCTTAAAAGTCCATTTGGCATTGGTGAGTGTGTACAGTATGTATATGAGTGTATGAGTGTGTGTGCATGCTTGCATGTCAATGTGTGTGTGGATATGGTGAATGTGTTTGTGTTTTGACCATATGTAATTTATTGCACTTCTGTCAATAAGGTCCCCTATGATAAGTAAATAATTCACTGTAAAATTATATGTGAGACTGGAATTTGAATCCCAGCAATGGAGCACTAAAACAGCATGATGCAGACTGCATACATGCACACAATACACAAACCTGGAGATAGCACACACTGCACCTTAACAAACTGACCTAGGTTATCCTGTGGTGATCGATGTGAATCTAAATACACATTTCAGCACAATGCAGACCCTGGCTTCCATCACAGAAATTACCTTATTTCGCGTTTCCGCTAAGCTAGGCTTGGAGGCGGGGAGGCGTATAAACAGTGCGGATAGATGGATAATAAGGAGTTTAATCTCAGCACTCACTCACTGCAGACACAACAAAAGGGCACACTCGGATCCGACTGAGTGACCATCTGCAGGCCGCGGGTTAAACGTAAACCTCTCATTACTCTGAAAGCATCTGTGCGCGTCGGGCTCATCAGTACGCTCTTACGGACGCGCGGCCCTTCCAAATCGAGCGTCAGGAGGACTGCATAATGTTCTCTGGACTGAAGAGGCTGAATTTATATCTGCGTACGAAAGTAAAATAAACCCTGGAAGATTCCGATTTGAAGGATTCCAAAAAGGACGGACGGGTCTGAAATCAGACGGCATCCTCTTCCTCATATGCAGAGCGTAAATGAGGAAGGTTTTTTTTTTTGGAGCGGGAATGTAAAGACACTGGGTAAACAGTGGAGAGAACCTTAAATTAGCAGAACAGATGCAATTCAGTGGAGTGGGCCCAAACTCCGCTCTCATTCCACAAATTCCGACCCTCCCCGTTTTCCCCCCTTCCCCCTCCTCCCCCCCCGTGCCCCCGTGTTCAAAGCCGTTACTGAATCCAGCTGTGCGGTGCTGGCAGCTTCGCAGGGAGTCACAGCAAGGACACACGCACTGTTCTCCTGTAGAAAACAAAACATAGCGCGAGGCAGAGCTTTCCATGAGGGGGTTCAACAGGGAGGTGTAGCTCTCAGTTTGGGGGCATATTTGGAAGGTGGGACTCTCCCAGAGCTGGTATATTGAGGTGGCAGTGGGGGGTTAATCTCAGTGTGGGGGGTAATACTGGGAAAGTAGATCTAAGTGAGGGGGCATATTGGGGAGGTGTACCTCTTTGGGGGTGGGTACATTGAGGGGGGAGTGGAAATTCTCAATGATTGGCTAAAATGTGCATTAGGGCTATATGTAGCATCTTCATAGCGTTTCAGACGCACCAGCATGGTTTTTTTTTTTTTTGCATAAATAACACAGTATCTATCTAGCTAGCAGCTAAAGCTGTCCAAATGTGCAGGACATCATAATGAGGTCATTTGGCAAAGAATCAGAGAAGCCATACACAGCTTGGTTTGAATAAACAATGGATAGTCTAATATATGGTGTTACCCATGTTTCTGACAAGCTAGGCTGTAATTTCAGCAGTTTACTTGGCTACATACTCTTATCAGCTGATCTCAGTTTCTGCGCTTGCAAATATGTAGCTTTGGTTTGCTGGCTTGCTAAATTAGACAACATTCAAGAAGGAGTATGATCTACAAAATTAATTAGAAAAGAAATAATGATTGTATATAAATACACAAAGTTTAAACTCTTGAAACAATAAAAAAAGTTGAAATGTAAATAGTGAATTTGACAAACTATATATTTGACAAATGCACAGTCCATGTTTTGCTTTTCTTTTTCTTTTTGGATGAGCTAGACAAAACAAAGAGGAGATCCTGTACACAACTAATTTTACCTACAGTTTCTCCTAAGATGGTAGGGCCAGAGCAGTAGCCACGCTCTAGGGTAAATTCTCGTTTGTTCTTGTCACATCTTGTCTGTTTTAATAAAAGAAAAATTTCACATAAAAAAGAAAAACTTCTTTCCTACATTGTAGTTGAATGAGCAAACTGAATGACAGAACAGAATGAAAAAAACATAACTATGCAAACTCTGCATTTGTCTGATTTGCTTACACTACCCACAATTCCAAACAAAGCACTGTTATCATACATAACCATGACAACATATATAACACCATCGCCACAAAGTCTCCACTGGTTTGCCAATCTGCAGTTCAAGTTCCAGTGGAAGGGCTACTTAAATAACATAACTATTAAACCTTCATACCTCAACAGCATATTGAAGAATTATAAATTTAACGTGTGGTTGTACTTGTGCCATATTGTTTTCTATTTGAAAATGTTAATCTTTATAAAACATTGTTATTATGCTTTAATTTGTTTTCTATGTTTTAACTATAGCGGCAAACATAGGCGTCATTTACGCTGGGGACATTGGGGACATGTCCCTACTACTTTTTTTGTCGTGGCCCATTTCGTCCGCGCCACTTTTTCAGAGCCTTTAGTTAGTTGAACCTGTCGTTGTCCTCAGCACTTTTCAAAACAAACCGATGCCCATGGCGACAAAGACCATGGAACTTGGACCTGGTCCACCATGTTCGGTGACCGCGGCCCAGTGGGAAAAAGCATAGTGTCTGTTCCTGGGGAGTGCAACTCTCTGGGAAAGGAGAGCTGCGCCCAGTGATGGGAGTGCACTGATTTTTTTTTGGGGGGGGGGGGGGGGGGGGCGAAGCTCTCATTGAAGCAGCGCTGATATCCTTCTATGGAAGCAACCTTCAGCGGGCCGGCGAGGGGGAGGGGCGCATGGATTCAATCAACTCCAGCTGGACCAGCTGCCATTCAGTTACACATGGCAGAATACAGCCAGAAAAAAAAAAAAACCCTGCCATTACATGGAAGGGCTAGGAGATTCAGCCAGTCATTTTTATGAATACACAGGAGGACCACACAATTGTTAACCTTTAGTCCAATAAAGAGGTGAGGCACCGCAGCCCACATTGATCATAAATGACAGAGTAATGATGGGAGAATGCGGTACCATGGCACCAAAAAAAGGGGTGGAGCTTCAGTATGTTAGCTGTGATTTGATGTTTTTAAATGTTAACACATGTTAACATACATATGAAGAGGGCAACCTTTTTATTCAGTTCAATTCATCTTTATAAGCATAGCATTATTTACCTAGACAAGCTGTCACAAAGCTGCTTTACAAAGATCCCAGGCCTGAGACTCCCTCAAAGCCAGCTTTGGGCAACAGTGGCAAGGAAAAACTTCCTGACAAACAGGAACAAACCATGGGCAGACCTTGGCTCAGAGGGGGAGCCCACCTACATTATTGGTTAAGTCAATGCTTGATGGTCAAATGTAGCTTTGCTCACTTTTAGCAGCACGATACTTCGCTTATCCATCACTCAGACAAGGGCACTATTCTGACAATAAAAAGAGGTGAGACACTACAGACTGTACCGGTTGAGGTTACACCTCATTCAAACATGTTCAGCCTCTAACATCACTGCAGAAAATTTGATTAGGTTATGAATAATTCATACTTATAATGACCCTTGATTATGAATAAATAAGCAAAGCTTGTTCGAGCGGAAAATTAAAGTCAGACTCTACATCAGCTGACAGACAGCTGAGTGCACCGATGTGCAGTGTGGCATCAATGGAGTTTAGACCAATCAGACAGTGACAACGGTCTTTGATTTGCATATAGCTGTCAATACAATCGTTTTCTTGACTGAACTTTTCATAATTGTGAAGTGCTGGGGCTAAACCCATTAGGTCATAGGTTTCCAGGACCTTTTCAGTGTTACCATTTTTGCACTTGCATGTCAGTAATGTTATTCATAAGATTAAATTGCAACAAAAGCACAACTTTCTCCTCCATGTCCTACGGCAGACAGGTTATGACTAATTCTTGAATCAATGTGCCAATGTTTTCTTTCGAGAAATTTGTACGTTTCATTTTTATTTTCTAACTACTGTCACTATTCTTTATTTCAAGTGTTTCTTGTTATTCAGATAGTTGGAATTCTTACAGGTCTTCTATCAGTTCAGGAGAGGGTAGACTAGTGTGTGTGTGTGTGTATCTGGACGTGTTTGTGTGTGTCTTCCAGCATGCACCAAGCCAGCTGCTACTTTGTTTCAGTTTGCAGTCCACCGCCTGAGCTGCACGCTCACTATGCACTCGAGCAGCTGACCTGTACAGTGCAGGCCTTGCATCAGAGAAATAGAAGCTGAGCCTGGCTATCTACTCATCAGCAGTTTAAACGGTTTAACACTGACCCCCCCTCCACTCCTCCACCCCCCCCCCCCCCCCAAGCCAGTGTTTCGTGAGATCACACAGCCTGAAAAAGGGACACTTTTCCTCCACGGCTATTCTTAGCCCAGTTGTTTTTAACAGTACGCCGAGCAGATGTACAGATATGATCTGTTAGCACAAAAGCCATCCCTCCCAGCACAACAATAAAGGGTCCGCTATGATTTACATGCGTTTACACATAAGCTTGTATAATTCTCAGAGGGCATGTTTATATTTACATATAACCACAGACATACATTTAAAGGTACGGTGCAGTAAAGATGGTTGTGTATGTATTTGAGTAAACAGGATAGCGGCTCTGCTGAGGGACGACCTTAGATTGAACAGCCCTGTGGGACATTCCTGCTCCCATGTCTGGTTCTCTCGTAAACACATAAACACTTCGGCCTCCTTTGGGAAACGCGAGTTACACACCTCCTGAGCAACATGACTTTTCCATGTTGCTTTATTTATTGCTAGCATGATGGTGGCTGGCACAAAGCCCATGCTCTTGGTCAGGGTTCATGTATTCCCTCGATCCGCTACATGCTTCTCATGACGGCGGTAGTGGCATATCTAGTGCTTTCCGGGTTTTTCTTAGCTCTGGTGACCCCGCTGTGAGGGGCCATAGTGGTGGGCTCCATTAGCAACATAGTGACTCTCTCCTGCCATTGGCTGTGACTACCACATACAGGAAGGCCAATGAGCAGCAGTAATCTCGGCTAGCCACTTAGCTAAGTTAAGAACCCTGACAAAAGACACACATTGCCAAAATATTGGGTGCTTTCTTTTCTTACACTGAAAGATTAGGGGTATACAGCATGAGCGACCATGCCTTCCTTTTTAAGCCACTGTGCCAAGACCACGACACCAAACTTTAAATGAAACCCAACTCACTGTGCAAAACGAGTACAGGAGTGAAACCAAACACACAATACCACTTATTTTAATCTCATTTTTCTCCTGAGGCAGAGTACTCCTGGTTAGCTATTTTGAAAAAAGGAAAGAATGGTACACGGTGCCAACAAAAGCTAAGGAAAACTCCCTGGCAAATCTTTCCTTCCTACAGAAGGGAATACGGTCTGCAAGCATTGCGTGTCATCACGGACACCAGTAAACAGCGTCTCCAGCCGGGGCCCCCAGTGCGAGTGCAGCGACTCCTTCCCTCCTATTGTGTTTATTTTTGAACCCCTCCATCTTTCATATTTCTACATCCTACACTTTATAAATAGGTGCAGGAATCACTCTTGTGTTAAATGAGCGACAGCTGGAAGCGATTGCTTTCCTGTAGAGTAGTTCCATTGTAACTGCTTTCTTGGCAGAGCGTAAATGAAAGCAGTGGAACGGCGCAAGGGAGCGGCACTGGTCTGAGGGACTGTAAAACGGCAAACAAAGCCAGCAGTGTGACAGTCAGCCCCGTATTACCGGCAGTAAACCTGCACAGCTGCCGGCCTAGCTCACAAACGCATGCTTTTCTCCACAAAAAACGGTTACGGTTTCTCAAAATTTAGTGTGCGTATGTGCGTGTGCAGGTATAGACTGCAGAAAATGTAACTGTTGCCGCTGTCCAAGAGTACGGGAACAGAAAGGAAATTGGAAAAGGAGAACTCTTCTGGTGCCTGGATTGATTGATGTTACAACCGTACAAAAGAATTTCTGGTACCAGCACTTGTTTTCTGATTCATTCCTTGTTTGGAATTTGAAACATTTTTTTCTGTTTCTGTTTTTCTTAGACCATACAAAGTTGATTAACGTTTGATGGATTTTATTTTCAGAAATGTGAGGCAAGCAAGTGAAAAAAGGTGGATTCGGTAACAATACGGATTTAGGTGGTTTGGCATAAATCACGGAGAACAAATAAAATGCGTGCCTTACGTCATTCTCTTAGGCACATGCAGGCTCGCTAAGGCACATCAAAGCTAGTACCTAGTACATTTTAATGAGCATGTTACAACGTTGTGAAATCACAGTTCCGCATAGAACCTCGGTTGACTGAAGGAGGAACTGGGACGAAACACAAGTGTAGGATATCCACATGATCCCATGGCTAATATGGTGGCTCCAATTACTTCACTACTGTAACCTTACAGGCAGCTAGTCCCATGAAGAAGGAGGAAGCTCCAATTTCCTTTATCTAATGCATTGTTCATGCGCCAATTTTCCATCTTACACTCTCATCCTGAACGAGTCCGCTTTGGCTGAAGGAAGGCCGGAGTATGTCACTTCTTGGTTCCTGTTTCAAAGAACCGAGGTTCCATACGGAACCCTGACAATTTCTTTCAGTCAGAACCTTGACAATGTGTGAGTATTGGGAACCCCAATGTCATCATGCCTGCTAGCCCTGTCCATGGGAAATGATAAAAGAGCAGCACCTGCTGGAACAGACCCACAGCAGAGCCGGAGGGAGGCTCACCAGGACCTTCCTTGGAGGTGGGCCGGCCGCACTTATCAGAGCCAGCAGTAGTAAGGTGGCAGAACCTGGTAAACATGTGACGTGATGTCCATCATACCATACCAGGTATGTGCAGTGGCAAACTGCACATACCTGGTCCTTTACAGAGAGCCCAGGAAGTATTAAACTCACGTCTTTCCTTCATACTTATAACAGTTATCTTTATATTGGATGACGATAATCAAGACTATATACATAATGACAACCATGAACACAACAGCAAAGATAAACAGGGGAAGGAGGGCAAGATGGAAGCCAAGAGTTCTGAAATGTTATATAAACAGCGGGTAAAGAGCGGGCTGACCACTGACCTGTGATTTAATTAATAAGCAAACATTTCCAAAGGAAATCCAGTATGGCAGACACAGACCATGTAATTTGTAAAAAAGAAAAATTGTGTGCAGTTTCAAGGCTGTAGGCTATATGGCTAATTTATTATTCATTTTTGTGAAAGGGAAATTTGACATATTAGATTTTGTGGTTCATATGGATTCGGTGTATGTGTGTGTGTGTGTGTGTGTGCGCATGTGTGTGTGTTTGTGTGTGTCTCACTGTGCGGCTTGGTATGGTCCCAACTGTTTGGAAGGAGAGGAGTACGATATGATGCCAGGAAGGAAAGAGACGGGAGATGGGAGAGGACATGTCTCCATGATGAGTACTCCAGGGTAATGTCCTATATTCGATCAGCAGCTGTTTCTGAGCTATTCCAATCTGGTCCTAATTTCAGAATTCATCTACCTGCACTGTAATTAGACACACTATCACCAGCAGTAGACTACACCCGTATCGTAAACTGAAAGCTAAGTACAGGGGGTCCTCGACTTACGAACGAGTTCTGTTCCTACGACTTGTCGTAAGCCAATTTTTGACGTAAATCGGAATTTATTCCTAAATTATACCTAAATTAACACCTTAAGTCACTCACACTGTACACACAAAACATGAAGGACATATAAAATACAGTAATTAAATGAAACATTCATAAAAAAAAGAGAACAATTTCTTATCTTTGTTTCTGTGGTCGTATTTACGAACCAAACCGCTTAGGTTGAAACTAGACCTTTCCGTCTTTCATCCAGACTACCTGTGACAAAATGTTCAGCTATTAAATGTAAAAACACACCATGGTCTTTCCATTGTTGGGAAGATTTTTGTAATATTTCAGAAAGTGACTGAATTTAATTAGGCCGTCCATGAAATCCCTCAGTCAGTAGAAATCCAATAAAAATGTTAACACATTAACTCACATTAACTTTCCTATTCACAAACAGATGGAAAGCTCCAACTTCAGAGAGTAAAAGTACTGCCATGTATTTGTTCTACCTTTGTACTAAAACAGGAATTTCACTAATTCGCTCATCTACCAGGCTGCGGAGTTACACTGATGAGAGTCAGCTGGTTTTAGTGTATGGATTGAGCAAATACATGGCAGTACTTTAACTTTCTGAAGCTGGTGGTTTTACACCTCTATTCGTAAACCCACGTCAGATTGCAGGGGAGCCAATGAAAGCCATATGCCCGGCACAAAACGCTGCAAACGTAACAGATAGCCACAATTTCACATATCACATACACAAAGCATTCATGAAATGGGCCTTTATGGAGTGACTAGAATATTAGATTCAACTAAATATTTGATTCAATTTGTGGACTTATCATGTTTATCTTGTCTAGAGCGTGAAATCATTGTGCATGTTATTGGAATATTATGTGTATGCATTGACAATTCTTAGAAACAAAAGATAATACAGATTTAGATCGTGACATCCAAATTTTCTCAATAACGATAAGGGGGAGTAATATGATAATGCAAAATCAAAATAAACGAATCCTCACGAACAGTAAGGATAGCTCGTGTTCTAAGATATTAGGCTTAAAGAGTGCGCTTCATTCCATTCTTGGTATAAATAAATCCGGAGGTTGATTTGTGTTGGAAAAATTGTGCCTTTTTCCCCCTGTGAAACTTGGCAGCTGGCCTCCTGGTTAGAGGTTCAAAGAATGGGAACAGCGAGGCCTTCACAATGTAACATAAATAATGTACCGCCAGTATCCTCAGAGATAACGCACTTCATAACCTCATTCACACCACTGGTCTTCATACTATGGCAGAGAATTTCTTACTATTGATTAATTGATGCAGACAGGCTTCATAAGTAGAACAGTCATTTTATAAGGAATAGTTAATGAAAAGTTAGATATGAGATAAAACTGGAAGCTATACATGCGGACAAAATCTACCCAGGACTCCAACCGTGCTTTTTCTCTAACATTAATTGAATAGTACTAGCCTGTTACAAAGGGCCACCTTTCATTTCCAGATGTTACATCTAGTTGTTTTCACCAGAACTTTTTTATTAAGACGGTTTTAATTTATAACTTACAGGAAGTGCAGAAGTTCCTCAACAAGAGCAAAGCATCAAATTCCTAGATCTTGAGAAAAAACCAACATGTAGCACTGCAATAAACAAACAATATTGGTCAAAGTAAGTGCTTAGTAAGAGCATATTTTCATTAAAGATATTTAAAGGAGGGAAATGGGAAGACGACAATGGTAGTTCAAGAGGGCAGACTAAGGTAGACGCTGCTGCAAAATACAGGAGGATTCAGCCATTCTGACAGAGGACACAAAGATACAAGATACAAAGTATCTAAAAAGATGTTTACAACACGCATAAAAATGTGGGCAAAATACTGAAGATGCTTTCCAGAAGAAGAGGTATGACCTTCAGTGCACTCTGTTTTTTTTTTTTTTTATTTCCACCCATTTCACATCAAAAGGAAAATACCTGACGTTTTTTTTTTTTTTCTTTTTTTGGCTTGTTGAGTACAACGCGTTGGTTCGCTCCATCTAGATCACCATGTTGTGGAAGATCTGCCAGGCAAGCAGAGGAGCGCTGGCATGGAGGGCATCCAGAAACACGCCAGCTTTGATCAGGCGCTTCTCCCTCCTGAGTGTGTCCCAGAAAAGCTGGGCCTCCACATGAAAGAGAATTAACGATGGCCGTCTGTCTCCTCAGGGAAGATTTTCTTTTTTTCTTTCCTTTTTTTTTCACTTTGGTTGAGAAAATAAATCTAACAAGTGGTGGGAAGACCAGGTTCGCATGTAACACTTTTCAAATTTTCCTGCAGCTTGCTCTCCAGCAAATGCAGAAGAGAAATGCCAATTTAAGAGGATACAAATACTCAGAATTCCTTCTGGGAAGAACCACTTCCAAGTCAAAAATATGGAAAAAAGATGATGTTTATGTGTTTCTTTGTGGAAGACAGAGGTGAACAAAGCTGAAACAAATGGTGAGCAGCGAGGCCTGACCACCGCTGCCGTGTCCTCACTTCACCCGAGCGACACGACTGAGCTCTTACTTTCCCATGGTTCATAGGCAGGTAAGGCTCAGCCTTTAATTTATCGAAGTTTCACAGACGGAGACAGTTGAGCCTTACGTAATCTGTGTTTAACTGATCTTATTTTCCCATGGTTCGCAGATACATATGGCTGAAGCCTTACTTTACCCCACGGTTTACAGATGGAGACAGCTAAAGCATTCATTTGCCCATATGTCACATTGATACAGCTGCAACTATACATTACCCATATATCACAGATGGACACAGCTGAGGTTTAAATGACCCATATTGGCCAGGCATGACACAGCAGAGCCTCATTTCACCTATGCTGTACTGACGGACGCCACAGCTGAGTCTTACATCACCCAGATAGAAGACAGATGGTTGGTTATAGATGGGTGGAGAGAAAGCATGCAGGATCTCACGGTAGAATCTATACGTTTATTTTATATGAGTCACAATACCTCAAGATGAAAATAAATCTACCATGAAAGGGATTAAAATCAAGTCATGTCTGTTTTTGTGCAGTGATGTGCCCCAAAGTTTGGTATCCAGTCCTGACTGTGGCTGGCAGGGTGGCAAAGCCGTACCCTTTGCACAGGGAGGAATTCAGTCCACAGGTTTGTCCTTGTCTTATTTACTCATACCTTTATTCTTATGAGTATTCATTTATAATGTAAAACAGTTGAGCAAGTCAGCTCCAAGTGTCTTGAACTCAAAACGATTATTATATATCTGTAGTCTCTACAAGGTCTCTTTGTGCCTCAGTTTTGTGGGTAAACTTCTGGTTTGCTTGTGAAAATGAGACAAAATTTTCTTATTTAGTTGGTCTACTTTGTAATGGAGAGTCAGAATCAGCAGTGAGCCTCGCAGAATGAAAAAGTTCAAAACAAACCATCCTTACAAGGGCCTTCTAATAGACCCCTCCAAGAAAAGCTCATTAATTCAGCACAAGTTCATCCATGAAACAGAAATGCACCCCAATTTATGAACTGTTATTCTTACATACTCAGCAGGAAATACCTGTGAGCTGATTGTTTTTTCATGCTTGGCCCTGAATTTGCTGCACGGTGCCAGTGCTGAATACATTCTAGCCCGTTTAACCGAAAACATGGGCTCTCCACATTCTTCACATGACTGTGTGACATGCAAGCATGCCAGTATCTCAGTGCTGGCATTAGTGTGAAACATGCACATGCCAGTATCTCATTGCTGGCATTAGTGTGAAACATGCACATGCCAGTATCTCAGTGCTGGCATTAGTGTGAAACATGCACATGCCAGTATCTCAGAGCTGGCATTTGTGTGAAACATGCACATGCCAGTATCTCAGTGCTGGCATTAGTGTGAAACATGCACATGCCAGTATCTCAGAGCTGGCATTTGTGTGAAACATGCACATGCCAGTATCTCAGTGCTGGCATTAGTGTGAAACATGCACATGCCAGTATCTCAGAGCTGGCATTTGTGTGAAACATGCACATGCCAGTATCTCAGAGCTGGCATTTGTGTGCTGTGTTGCTTTGCCAAGTCATTGGTGAACTACACCTGTGTGTAAAACAAGCACCCACCAGTGTCACAGTGTTGGCATTGTTATCTGACTGGTGGGACTCTGCCGTTGTGTGGAGGGAGTTGTTGACCAAACTCTGCCTCTTTTTACTGTTAGCATTTACACATTTCATTTCAATTTGGACAGCACAGTCTGCTGGACAAACATAAACCGAGAGAACATTCAGAACTATAAATGTAATAGTGACAGTTAATTTTTCCTTTGCTGTGACATATATTTTGCATCGTATATCACAAATGATTTATTTAGTTTCACCAGGTATACCACAATCAAAATGACCGACCCAATAACCACCAACCACAAATCTGCTGCTGACAGCAGGGGGTCTTTTAGGTAAGCGAAAGCAGGCCGACTGCCCACAGGTGGTCATGTTTAATCGCGAACCTGAGAGGCACTGACAGCTTTCCTGGTGAACGTTCACATGTGGAAACTGAGCCAACGCACTCCGACTCAAACGCTGCTTAAAACGTTGGCTTGCCTTCCACCTGCTGCCCACGTGCACACCTGTGTCCATTTCACCGGAACCGCTCTGACCACGTACGATGGCTCTACAGCGCACAGCTCTTGTGAAAACCGCATGTCCGTCACAGCCAGATGGCAGATTTGTAGAAATCTGAAGCACTGGACAATGCTGGGTTTGAACCTCACAGGAAGCCAAAACTGACCATAATTACAATGGAGGGCCTTGTTTAGCAAACAGCATGGTGAGCTCTTGGTTAGCACTGTTACTTCTGTGGCTGACATTACCATAATGACATAAGAACATAAGAATACATAATGACTAAAACAGTCAATTCATCCCCTCTACGCTCACCATTCACCTACAGTCCTGCATAGCTTCAAAGACTCTACTGGATGACCTGGAATAAATTTGATTGGAATAAATTTCCATTTGTATCAGCTTTTTCTACTAATAGAACTAACCAGAACATTCCAGAGCAGGTACCAGTTTAGTTGCCCTTCTTTGTACTTTTTCAAGAACCTCTATACACCTCTATACACTTCTATAGAGCAGCACATACAGTAGTATTCTGGATGCGGTCTGACTAAGGCATTATATTAACTTCGCCTCCATTTATTTATACTTCATAATTCTGGTGATATATGCTAACATTATGCTGGCCTCGTTTTTGATCTTGAACATCCATCAACAACTGCGTCAAGCTCACTGAGTATTCCACTCACACCCCACACAAGACTCAGTTCAGACATCTAAATTAAAGGCACTAACAACCAGGTCTGGTCTGGTGAGACTAAACAGGCACTGGTAATGGGCACAGGGTTTTGGTCTATAAGTGCAGGTAAGGGTTTCCTGTATTTTAAAAACGGATTTCGTAACTTTTATGCTTTAGGGGGTCCTCAAGTGGTGCGTAAAGTAAAGGGGTATGTTTGCTGGCAACTGTATGTGCTACGGCTGGGTGGTCTAGTCTCACCCACGTCATTACAGGCTACGGCCGGAGGTCCTCGTTAGCAAGGCCTCATCATCAAGAAAAGAGGGTAAGCTGGTTAAAGTTGTCAGATGCTTCTCTCTCTAGAGGTTATTCCTGGCCAGGCCAATTTTTTTGATCGTTAGTTGAGAATTTGACCCCTGCTGGGAAATGACAGCCGAGTGTGATAGAGCGAAGGATTTTATTGCAAGAAATTCAGTCTGTTTTCCTCAACGGTCCGTCTTACTTACTTACATTTACTACCTTTTGATGAGTGGGGAAGGACGTCAGTTTATTCTCAGGTGATCGATACATTTGTACATCAGTTGGTTTCCTTGTTCCTGTTATTTTAATGTTGTCGTTTTTTTTATCATTCCTATAAAAAGACTGCAGCAACGGATAAGGAGACACACTAGCATTATCAGCCAGAACATAGTAAGGTTCGATTTTTTTTGTCCTCTCCTTTAACACTGAATTAACAACACGTTCAGATTTTTAAGTTACTGCACAAACAATTATCCCTCTACAACTGATACCATCAGTGTTCAACATTAGCAACACTGTAGGCCTGTTTGCAATTTTGGCCAGGAAAGGAAACTCCTGATACACATGAATACCAGTTCCATAAGTGTTAAATATTCCTCCTTTCACTCACACTCACCACACTTATCCACTATTATTGTTATCACATGTAAATGTAGAGAACTACATTTAGCCTTTTTATGTTGCATTATTGCACATTCTGTTATTTTTAGCACATATCCACATTAAGACTGATTAGCAACATCATTGCTGTTGTGTTTAGAGGGACTTTTAGCAGTACTCTGTACTCCAAAGGCCTCTACCCAACAGACAGGAGTGCCACCTACACTAGTTAAATTACAGGGATATGTTCAAAAGACCTTTTTAGACTAATAGCAGAATACAGTAATTTGTACACTGCTCAGATTCATTCTACGTATTCAATGTACTACAACGTTTCATTTAAGTTCATTCAATAATAAATGGATAAATACATGTTCTTCTGGGGTTATATTTATGACTGTCCTGTTCAAATGAATGTGCATCAGTTAAAGACACAAAACCGAGGAGGTGTTTTTCAGTGCCCACCTCTGTCTCGGTTAAGCATTTTAAAAATAGCAGTAACTACACTGTTCACAACATTTACACCATAGCACTGTGTTTTTTTTTTCCCCCTCCTTCATCTCTCAAGATGCATTCTGCTGACTGCCCACCAGGTGTCTATATAGTCACCACTTTCGGATTAACAAGTATCAATTAAACCTGCCTCTGTGTATTAATTATTAGTTATTAAGGACTGATAAGATTGATGTGATTCTATTTACGACCTGAACAGATTCGGTTACTCAAAGAATAGATTCAAGCCCTACACCTCTGACACAGAGCATGTGAAACTGTTCTCAAAAAATACAATTTTAATCATTTTATTTAACCGAAAAGACTGATTGAGAATGAATTCTCATTACAGTGTATGAGGCCCCTTAGATTACCTTCTGACAACACATTTCACAGTGTTATACTTTAATGCACTGTGCAATCAGTACCTAGCCCAATTCTCTCTTTCATATTCTACCCAAGACACAAAATGATTTTTACCAGTTTGTTCTTTTATCAATTCAATCATTTTATCATCTCTTTCATCTCTCATGACCTATCAGTCATACTCCATCCTATCACCATCAGTATAAACGTTCTACTCAACCACTAAGTCAGTATAAAATTTGTATTCCAAGTTCAGTGCAAATGCTATACTAAATTATGATCTTGCAGTCGTTGTAATTTCAGCATTTCATTCGTAATGTCATTGCCATTTCAGCAAGTCCTTACTATCAATACAGGCCAAATGCTATACCAAGCTGTATTCCTACAAAACAGAATAAAAGTTCTACTCATGTTTCTACAGCCCACATAAATTCTGTACAAAACTATGTTCCTGCAATCAGTGCAAAAACTGTGCTAAATTATGTTCCTATTGTCAGTGTAATTACTGCATTTGAGTATGTTGTCAATATGGATGCTGGACCAAACCATGTTGCTGGAGTCTCTATAAATGCCAGCTGTGACCTGATCGTCCTACTCTGTGGGGGGGGCAGCCAAATGGCCCTGTGAAAGAAAAGTCGGGGGCGGGGGGGGAGGTGGCCTCGTTTAGGTCTAGCGGCTGGGAGGAACAGAGACAGACAGCTCCCAGTCACACGGGTCCATTCACCTCACCCCAAACAGGCCACAATTAGCCCGGACGACAAAGATGCGATTATCTCCTGCTGGGCATGTGTGTCCTGGAAGAGCCCGTCCTGAGGCGGGCCCTTTTACAGCGGCGCGCGGAGACGCCCAGCCCTCCGTCCCTCTACCGCTGCCAAGCAGGGCCCTTGATTTCATTAAACGTTATGGTCTGGGCTGTTACCTCGTAATTAACCTTGTAAGTGAGCCGAAATGGCTGTCTGTCAGCAGTTAAAAGGTTTTAACTGCTGCAAACACAGACCTCCTCCGCACGATGCACCGCTAGCAACCGGCCCTCGTACTCCTCCCACACTTGCGATCTGAGGCACAGAGAGTACCGGAGGTTTCCACCCTGCAATATCTCCCTTACAGCAAAAGGGGTAATCTGATCTCTGTTTGCACTTTGTCTCACCTCTATATTTCACCTGTCATTCACTGGTTCCTGGAAAATCAGGCCACTCAGTGAAACAAGACAGGCTTTGTCTTACAAACGCAATCACCATAAAACCGCCGTTCAGTCAAAACTGTCATTTCCATCGACTTCGATCATATCTGTCGTATTTGTACCACATTACGTGAAAAAACCATGTTTAAAAGCTAGTAACATTGTTATGCCGATAAATCTTTACCTGACAACACCTCAGTCTCAAATCTCAGGGTGAAGGAGTTGACACGCGGGTGTGAAATCGATGCCACATCGTTTTAAATAAACAGGGCAGTAATTACTCAAGGTAATATGCTCTGCTTTGACCGGTGCACCATGGGTTTAGACCATATCCTGAGCCCTCTGACTCAGGATATGAATATTGACCTGCGCGTGTCAACTCCAGACTAAACCATAACATGACAGCTTCTGAGATTCTGTCCATGGGATTCAGTCAAGTGAAATTACCATCTTTGTGGGTGTGTGCAATTCAATCAAAATGGACTTTAGACTTTAGGTATTATATTTTAGAATGAAAAGAACAAATGACAAAGGACATGTTTTCTTGTCCCCCAGAAAGACAGATAACACCCAAAGCAACTTATGCTGTACTGTAATATCTGCTTCAATTGAATTGCATATGTCGTTAAAGAGGCTTAATTGGTTTTCTTGGGTACCAGCCTGTGTCTGGTTTCACATACCATGTCACTGCACTAAGTGTGCAGCTCTACAACACATAAAGCACCACTTTACTGTGATATACTACACCCTAGGCATCCCTGGACTATGAAGAAAGACCTTGTGGGATCGCCAACTCTAGCTTCAGTGTAAGGTTCGTTCCAGCACCACATTTGTCTTCCTATCACCAAATGTAGTGAGCAGATGTTTCCGGAGACAACACCAAACTTCGGCTATGTATTTGTGGATTCATTGAAGGCAACAGCATAGTAACACAAACAGTAGCTATTTTTCTTTACTTTGGCAAGTGATCCGAAGCTTATCTCTTATCCGGTCCATGATCTGGGCTTCTCTTTCTTCTCATCAAGTTAAACAATAACAAATTAAAAGAAATATAGGAGTTTAGTTTGGAAAAAGTTGTGGTTACATGTGAGAATTTGAATTTAATAAGAGATAATCGCTCTGTTACTATGCTGTGCTCAAAGTTAGCAAATGAACTTTGAAGCTACTGTGCTGGTCCATGTCACAATATGGACCAGCAAAGGGCCAAAGCCCTCCCCACTGCTACTGTGACCCGCCCCCCCCGCACCCCCCCCCGCCCCCCCCACCCCCCTGCCATCCTGTGTGACCCCCCCAGCCCCACCCCCTACCCCTTGCAGTGCTGCTCCCCTTTACTGTACCTCCACCCCACCCACAACACAAGCCAAATATTTATACGCTCAAGAGAATAATGTCCAGGGCATGGTTTATGTCACAGGAGACATTTCATTAGAGAAAAACAGCTGCCGTGAGACTCATCGTCTGTTTTATGTGTGAGTTACTACATAGCCCCAGCGGCGGGAGCCGAGGCAGGGATAGCTTTTCATCTCGCTGGAAGGGGAAGAGAGAGGAGGAGGAATGCTCTGTCACCGACCGCAATGGCGCACCTCACTGCTGCGTATGTAGGGGCCTAATGAGTCCTCTGTGAACTGTACACCGTACAGCAGCAACAGAAGCAAAACAGACACAAAGTACAACAGCGAAGGAAGTCCTCAGTGGAAAAATTTTCAGGAAAAGTAGCTGACCGAAGCCCTGCAAAGCCTATAATGTCTTTATAACGGTGTAATCAGTGCCTCGAGAAAGACAACGTGGAAGCGCTTTGCGAAAATGACTCCGTAAATTGGGCATTACAAAATCTACGGTTGCTGCTGTGTCTGGGTACTGGGTCGTTTCAGGATGTGAGGACGCTTCCCTGTTTTTAGCTCGTCTGAGAACCTGCAAAACCAGGCCAAACATGTTGACGTCATTGACTGGATTCGAGCCCCGAGTCTGAAAACAATGCGGCTACGACAGCGCTGTGTTTATAAGTGTCTCTGCAATCTCTGTGTTTACGCAATTATTCATCTTCGGCGTTTCCGCGTTTTTGAGGATCTGCACAGTTTCCGTGTTTGTGACCGTCTTCACAGCATCTGTATTTTTTGAGCGTTTTTTTACCCTCTCTGTACTTGTAAGAGTCTGTGCAGCCAGTGTTTACCCACAGTCTGCAGAGCGATTTAGATAAATGTAACACGCTAACAGAAAAATGATATTATCAGTAAAATTGCTGCGCTGATATTATAGAAATGTAGTTATGTAACTACAACCACATGTGTGTTTAGTGTTAAATGCTGTGCAAGACATACTGCATGAACTGAGCACATTTTTGTGACTTTGAGAGGGCCAATTACCCTCAGTCTCCTGCGATATTTATTACAATGTGCCGTGGAAAAAAATGTGCAGCCTTGTAAATGGTAGAGCAGATAAAATAATAGTCCAACAAGAGCGTTAGGAAGGGAACGCCAGTTTGGCTTGAGTGATGCAGCGAGAGGTGCTTTGGAAAGCAGGACAATATTCACGAAGAAGACAGCAATCTGCGTCATGTTGACGCGTTTATCCCTTTTACCCTTGGCCAATGAAATAAATTCATTTTCATTTTCTCCGCAAGAGAAACAACCTCGGAACGATTTTCTCTTTTTCTCAGAGATTAAGTGATAGATTAGGAGGCACTGATCCCTGAGCGTGACTCACCCTGACGTACGCCGTGTAGCTTTGACACGACTCCGCGTTGATCCCCAGCCTCATTGTCTCGCTCACGACGCTGGTCAGTTCCCCGTTAGCGGCTAACAGCACCCGTGACGGCTGCCCCCTCTGGCGCTTCCCCACGTCGGCCGTCAGGTTGTAGAGCAGATCTGAAGGAGGGGAAAGGCAGATGGTCAGCGTCACAGAATCTGCCCTCAGGTTATGGTCCTCATTGGAAAATCAGCTGTCAGGCTCTTGAGCGGACATATGAATAGACAGACATCAGAGAAAGGACACAGTCATCTGTTATGGACAGCGGCGTGACACTGAGCAGGCGGAGGTAACTGAGAATGTGCTTGCTGTACAATAGTGCGCTTATTTACTTGTTTGTAAAAGTGTACATGCCATCAGATAACATACATATGGCCTGCAGGCATGAGATGTACATCAGTTGTATGAGACACAAGAATGAGAAGTTGGTATAAGATACAGGTATGAGCAGTAGGTGATTTGCTAATTTTTAACAGGGGGGATGGGCCAATGGGAGCACCCCCCTGCCCCCACACCACCAACCAACACACACACGTAAAATGGGGAGGTGCATTTCGGTCATTTTGCTAACAAGGAGGATGGCATCCCCCCTCATGCCGCCTACTGAGTATGGGACAGCTTGGAGATACAGTGCAAAGTTAGGACCACCTCAGATGCTTGGGCCAACAAGCTGGGCTTAGATCACGCGACTTTGCACAATAATAGGGTCTAAACAAAGTAAAACATTGAGTATCAGTGTCCACAGTGTATTTCGCAAAAAACCGGTTATTCAACCACAGATTCCCACTCAGACAATGTTGTTGAAGAATTAAAAAAAAAAAAAAAACGTTCATGTGTTTCTTAATTACTTCCAGTCCCTTGTTTGTGTCCGCCTGCGAAACACTGGCCGTCTGTTCGCAGGCCGTGCACACAAACAGGCCTGCTGTCCGCCTGACTCAGAGCCACCACCTGACCTCTGAATTGTGCGTTAAAGCGGTACGCCACGAAGTGGACTGCGTGACTCCCAAAGAGACGGCTGCACTGATGTAAGGCCAGAGCCGAGATAATTTCATTGTCTCATCCATCCGCGGTCTCTGTATGTCAAGTCTGACAGGTTTTACTGCCAAATATCAATGACAGGTGACAAGTATCACAAAGTCTGCACACCTTGAAAAAGGGCTCCATCTAGCACTCTTAAGGGTTCTTTGTTTGTACCCTCGGGAGAACCCTTAAGGGTTCTTCTTAGATTTCTGATATCTCTAAAAGGTCCTTTGTATAATCCCCAGAAAAAGGTTCTGCATGCAACCCTGCACAGATATTGTATCGAAGAAGAACTTTTACGGTTCCCTCAAGAGCACAAAGAACCTTAAGGAACCTGTTTTTCTAAGAATGTACTAGGAGCCACACAATTCCGGTTTCACATGGATAAACCTGCTCATCCAGACTGAATGAAGAATTCTGGTAGGAAATTCTTCCAACTAGATGTAAATCATGTGAGACGACCCTTTAAATACTGAACCAATCACAGAGCTCGAAGTCCCAGTGTTTGGATAATTTCTGCTTCTGCGTGAAGAAACGACTGTGGAAGGACAACTACTGGCAGCACACAGATTCACTATTAAAAATAAGCACAGACAGGCGTAATGAAACTAAGATATGGCTCTTAAATCTCCAGAATGTGCTGAATGTAAGCATGGAGGTTATAAAGACCTAGTCTTAATTGTGCCTCTAGATGCCTATAAGATATTTGCAAGGGTTGAATGTTTTTTTTTCTGCATAGTATTTTTGTCACGCCAGACCTAAAGACTCTCTACCCTTGATTATTAAACTTAAAGAGACTCTAGACACTTTTAATTATCAACTTAGCTGAATTCCTTTTCTGTAAAATTAGTGTTGGTAGGATAACCATAATGCCTTGTAAAAATGATCTATTTCTGAACCTACCATGTAATCTTATGCATTTCTAAATGAATAAATGCCACCATCTCTCTATATATCTGGAACAACAGTTATCACATTTGTGCCCTTAAACGTGTTAAGCCCAACAACATAGAAGGCGCATCCCTACAAAATATTCTGTTACTGGTCATTCAAAATCAATAAGAGGGTCAGCTGGTTTTTGGGTAGATGGCACTCTGAGTGGACTACTGGTTGGGGATGGAGAGTTCTACCTGTTACTCTACGCTACTTCAATCCTCACAATTTTTTAAAATAATAACCCATGATATTATATAACACACAAAATATATCACTTAAAGACTGATAACTTTGCTGCATTTAATACAGTGCTAGGCCTAAGGGATGTTAGAGAGGTACATAAAAACACCAACCCAGATTTCCCTTTGAGAAAAGGGCAACCCTAATCTATTTACCTCCAATCTGACTTCAAAAGGTGCTTCTCAACACATCACTAATGTGATAGACATTCCAGATCTGCCCTGGCACTTAAACTCATTCACTTTGGTGCCGCAGTAAAAGTCAACAGTTTTAGAAGGGTGTCTAGCAGCAGGAAAAATAAGGTCCAGTACGACAAACTACCAAAAGTAAAGTTGTCAGTACACAGTACCGGCAAATGGAGCAGTTAAAGAAACCGACTAAATTTAAGTAACTCATTCAAAATCTTCTTTATTCTAAAAAAATCCATGTTTATTGTATATTGCTGTAGTTACACTTCAGTGTAAGTCATGTGATTCCTCTACTTCCCGCTCAACAATGTGGTCCGTCCCAACAAGGGATACAGAACCGGCAAGAAATATTTTCTACTTCTGCCACTGGTGTTCACTCAATCATTTAAAGTATTAGAGCTATAAAATTCGACATGTCTCCTAATTTATACCTTCTGAATTATGATTCTCATATATGTGACACAGAATGCTTCCCGAGTGTTCTCATATATGTCACAATAAACATGCATGCTGCTTCTAAGGTCAGGGGTACGGTCAGTCAAAATTTCGTTCATACAGGCATTTTACTATTTGACCATATTTTTAGAAAAAGCTAACATGTGGCCAAAGGAAGAATCCCACTGTTTTTGGAAATATCTGGTTATTCATGGAGGAGACTTTGTGACTTTACTGTGCAAGAGGGATTCACTGTTTTTTCTCCTTTGCAGTGCGGTACATACCACATATTATTTCAGTTGTCAAGACGGGACAGACTATTGTGCGACTCCAGAAAACAAATAAATCCGTAACCTAATGGGAATGGCCGCCCAGCTACCAAACTAAACTTTTCATTTACCCGCAATTGTGCTCATTACTTTCTAAAGTTCAGTTTTGTTTTTCTTAAGCACAGTCAGATTGAAGTGATAAAAGGAGTACTGGTCCAACATCCTGGATCATCTGCTACCCCTAATTATTACCTATCCTGGTTAGTACCAGGTTGAGTACCTTAATATGGTTAACACTTCGGGTCTGATGTACTAAAGCACTTAGCATGTGCAAAACTGTTTGGCTGGTGCAAAGTGACTAAGAGAGCATGTGACTGGTTGATGTAGTTAATTTGCTCCAATGAAAAATCGTGTTACTGAAATTGCATGCGTGAAAATTTTAGCATGTGCAATTGACTTTCTGAAATCTAGTCCTTAGAATTTAGGATTCACAGTTGATAAATTTTGACTTATTATTGAAACATCAACTGATTCCATTAATAATAAACTTGAAGGTAAAGATATTGAATGTGAACAGCTGGGTTATCCCTTTGATAATGGAGGTGGGATGAAGATCAGTTTGACCCCACGGTCGCAGGTTTCATAGACAGCAATAGTCTGCTAGTGCTTGTTATTTAAGGACAATACGCTCACAGACTTCACATTGGTCTGAATGAGTCAAATGCATGGAAAGGCCCGGTGAGGGGCGGTCTCACTGTGACGGAATGGGATTCGCTGGGTGTTACACTGGTAAAAGTTAGGGAGGGGTACCGCAAACACTCACGTCGGTCAAACAACAGGGATGCCATGACTTCACCTCTGTGGAGGGAGGGGGGATTGGGTAAGGCCTCTCCACAGACACACACACACACACACACATGTGCACACACAGTGCTTTTCTTTCCAGCCCTGGTGCCAAATCCGAACTGCTTTCAAACAGAGGGCCCTTATTCAATCTCCTTCAGAAAGACATTCTGTAACAGCGGAGACGCATATGGATCAAAAAGCACCTCGCCCACCACTGGACTAGTGACCACACCCACCGCCCGCCTGGCTCAGTTCATTGCCCTCTTAGAGAACAGAGAGGTGTATGACTCTCCACGCCCTGTTTCCTCTGCCTGCTAAATTCATACTAGAACCGCATTAGGGAAGGTCGGACAACAGCCTATGACCGAAACACAAAGTAAGCTAAGTGCACCTTGGGTTGCCTGTATCCAGGCAATAAGAAAAGCTTTTTGTATGTAAAACAGTCATGGCTATTGATTGCACAATGACTGTCAGCACAACTCCCTCCCAACCCGCAAAAAAACAAAACAAACATAAAAAACACAAACTGTATATTTGTGTATATTGCTTTTGATTTGAAAACTATTCCTGTATTCTGCATACATAATAATTGCTTAAAACGGTAGCTTGTGAAAAGTCAGAAATTAAGCAGCGCCAAGTTTCAGGGTTACTGCCGGATCCAGGACTAAGGCAAATAGGGCAACGGGCAGATGACATCATACGAGGCTGCCGTCACGTGTCCCCGACCGAAGGGAGGGGGATCTGGCAGTCACCAGAATGATGTAATACTGGTGATGCAGTCTCCAGTGGGGAAGGATAAGACACTAAGGACGGCATACCGCCAAAGAAAACAATCCATTTCCCTCTTTAACTCACTGGCTTCCATCCAAATGAGAGCCCAGTGTGGGTCCACACCATCGATAAAGAGTTATTTCTGTCAATTCATGATAAACCTGGAGAGCAGAATGTGTGTTTTCGCATTTCTACAGTCATTTAGGAAAGCTAGGGATATGATTGGCTTTAAAATGGGAAGCATGTCTTTAAGTGTGTTTCTTAGTTGTAGATATGTTGAAAAACCGAATAGGCTTAGTTAGAAGGAAGATAAAGTACCATCACTGTACTGTGAGTTCTTCCTTTCTGTTCCCATTAATTATACACTGGGCCGAAGCTTATGGGCGGATGGGACAAGTGGATCACAGGATGTTAGCTTTGTTCCAAGTTACGGTAGTGCATGGTGTCATAGATGCAAGGATAATTATGTGGGAGCAGAGATTTCAGTTTTGTTGCTGATAAAGTGGAGCAGATTTTTGTACGGTGACGATAAAGGCTACTTCAATAAATGAAAGCGGGGACTTGTTTCGACACACACACACAGACAAACACACACACACACGCTCTCTCACACACATGCAGGGGTATGAACTCACACACACACACTTAGTCACTCCACACCCATTAAACTAATGTATTTCCCTTTCCTCAATCGCTCGTGCTCGCTTAGTTTTTTTCCATTGTGTACCCTTATCTTTTTTTAGCTATTAGCTCGCTTCACTTCCCTGTTATCATTTACTTTTTGAAACTGTATGTGCACCGCCTGTGTTATTTATTTTTGTTATTTCGCACTGTTTGGGGAAGCTGGGAAATAAAGCATTTCATTGTGTGGTATACACCCCGTTGACTGATTGATTGATTGACTGTCTACCCCGCTCTTTCATCTATCATCAATATGGGAATACCATCAGAATGTCCAAACAACTATTCAGTTAGGAATGTGACTTCAGTGGGTCAGCAAGAGCGGTTATTCCTAAAAATAACACTGTCCCATTACTGTTAGGCTTCTGGAGACGTGTGCGGTTATGTTAGATTTGTCATTTTAATCGCTATTTATTGATTAATTTCTTATGTGATGCATACCAGGTAGCTTCAGAAACCAGTGGGGTTATTTACCATGGATAATTTGTTATTTGGGTAAGATGATCTTTCTTTGCGGCAGCCGTACAGGCCTGAGAGTGAAAGCGGAAGGGATTTCCATCTGTCTGGTGGTGAACTTTAGTTGGTGACCTTTGACCTCTGACATATTTCAACTGGAAGCTCCATTAGGACGGGAGGTCCTGACCATCAGCATCCCCTTATAATGTGCACGGAGGGAGCGCCTCTTATTTGGACAAGTTAACCTCGCGGCCAAATGGTTAAAAGCTGTCAATTATGGGAAGGGCTGCAGGAAGAGAGATCACACGGCCGTATCTTGCATAGTTTCGCAAGTTTTTGAAGATAACGTCTATGTCTACCATGATTACAGCCAGCTGATCTTGATAACGGTTTAGCAACTTTGAAGCCGGCTTGCGCATTGCTGTGAGGAGCACATGGGCCGGTTGGGTTTAACGGCGCTCACCGATCTGTCCCGGCACCTCTTTGCCTCTGAAGAGAAGACAGAGGGTGACGTTGAAGCAGTTGACGTGCTGCGAGCTGTCGTGGCACTGGGGCGCCGTGATGTTGATGGACGCGGGCAGGAAGATGGACAAGTCCACGGTGATGACCGGCCTCGACCTGAAACAGAGACGGCAACATGATGTCAGCGCCTCCCGGCCATGTCCCTCCACCCTGCAGGATCCGCCTCACAACTGCCCCTTATATCCGCTTCTCCCTCTAAACTCCACACTTTAGCACAGATCGTGCTAACGTGCTTTTATATCACAGAGGCTGCAGATAATGACAACTGTGGTGACCAAACCACTACACTACTAACCACATCATTAGCATGCTAAATGCCTAAAGTATTATATATGCTATGGCTACGTCTGATCAAAAAAGGTCTTGGGATTTATCGTTCTTGTATTGTTAAGGTTGTAAACTGAGGAAATAAGCTAAATGCTGTCATTCTTGCATCAAAAACAAACATTATATGTTGTTTCCTGGTAACTACCTTATTCTGAACCCTACTATCTTGAAGAAAGTCTGTAATACATCTCTCTGTTTTACTGTAAGCTCTGGATGAGAGCAGACCCATAAGTCCAAATGAACAAAGCGGTCTGGGGTTAAAGAAATACAATGGAACATCTTCATTCTCCTGACACATAGTCAGTTTATTTACGTAGCAAAAAAATGCAATTAAAAACAACTGCAATACATAAATACAATAGATAACATGACAATATACATGACTAGATAAAACTCATTTAAAATTAATTAAGAGTGTTTTAGAGGGAATCTGGGTACCACTTCAATAATACGAGTTATTAAAAGAAAATATACAATAAAAAAAAAGAAATTAAGACATTCAAACATATCTGAGACAACACATGCCAACTGTAGTCTGTTGAACTGCTTCAAGAATTTCTACAGAATGCACAAACAGAAATGAAAATGGTATCAGCAGCTGTCCCAGCTCGTCGTAAGCAAACGAAAGGGCCCGATAAACCAAAAATTTTGGAATATCTCTTTAAAAGTCATTAACACTACTTCTAAATGAAATTCTGAATCCGCTGCAAGGAGGCCATGATGAGATATGAGATTTAAGATCCGCGCTCTGGTCTGGTAGGAAGGCTAACTGCAGAGCTTTGTACCAATTTGAACTTGAGTTAACTCCTCGCAATTCAGGCAAGCGGACAGGAGCACGGAGCATTTTAGTAACCCAGACAAGAGGAAATGAATGCATGCACATTCATGAGCATAGGGTACCCCAAGGGAGGGGGTCCCTCAGTCAACACGGTAATCCGAACCTTATTGCGCGGCACAATTACTTTGACGGATGTTCGCCAACTGGATTATCCCTACATAGTAGATGCAGTCAGCTCAGCTGATGAAAAGAAAAAGGGGGACGGCTGCACATTTCGGAGGAAATGCATGTTGTCATTGGGACCCCCCGAAAATTTATGGCAGACTTTGGAGCACTGGGACAGGGCTAAAGTTGGTTGTGATTGGACAGTCTGGATCTGGTTTCAAAATGGCTGGACGTTAAAATAGCTATCAACAGCTGAATAGTTTTTCTGCCCCCTAACTCAAAGATGAATACCTGCAAGATTTCGCAAGACTTACATTCTTTGTTTACTGTACTACAACATTTCAAGCTAATAAAGAGTTAGCGTGAGCGAGAACCCTCATCTTTCCATAAATAAGGTGAATTGCTGTGGTCCGCTACCTGCTACCTGTGAACCACACTGTGAAATAGAATTTTCCGGGATTAGTAAGGACTGCTAGCTCGCAGCAAATCAAATTCAACCACTGTGTTTGATATTAAGAAAACATCCAACCAATTGGAGCATGTGTAAGCTTCTAAACTTTCATTCACAATTTTGAGGCTATTACCTTTTTCCTTGAAGTTTTGCAGTTCTGTCTGGCAATAAGGTATCAAATATACCCAACCAGATGCCAACCTATCGCCACAGAATTTCAGTCCCCACACTTGGTTTCCAAGTAAAATAACTGCGCTAAAAGTTGGTTTGAACAGTCAAGTTTGAACTATGGGCTCTGAAAGAACAAAATTAATACTATACACAGGTTTCTTTCTGGTATGGAGAACGCAAAATAAAACAAAACTAGCTATAAATATGGTTCACTAGTCAAGATTATATTTTAATGCATGAGGTAGTAATCAGTTATCCGGTGCAACACCTAGCACGATAGGTACCTCCGCTAAATGTGATGAAAATGTTGCTTGCTGACTACATTTTATGAGATATGCCCCTAGCAGATGATATTTTAACTCATTTCAAACGTAGGCTGCAATACATACTGATGGAAATTTGCAGAGTTATAGGGTAGATGTGAGATGGAGATTGTGACTCTTGCATCACCTTTACGTCATTAGAATATAAAGACCCACCTTAGCAGTACCACATTGTCCGACATGAAAGCCCCAATGGTCAGATCTGAAACACACAGAATGCCACTTACAGGAGAACACAGCCAGCGAGACTCATTGGCTCATTAGCAAAAACATATAAACACTGTAAAAATTAAATCGCATCAACGACCGTACGGTGAGCTTGATATAAACCGCACGATTTTATTACAAAGGATGGAATTTGTCTCCGCATTAAGTTTATTTACAACAGTAAACACTGGTGGAACAATGGCACTGCGCGGAGAGGGCACAGGGCCGAAGCCTGAGAGTAATGTAGGAATGTTGTAAACAAAATGCCAGAGAATTACGTTTTCGTCTGCCCTCTTCAGAAGAGACAATGTCTGAAACGCAGACCTCAAAATGCTGTCGCCGCTGTTTTCGCTATGGCTTTCTGGACTGAGAGAGAACTCAATCTACTGCAGAGTCTCTTTCACAACTTGTTGACCTAATTATTCTTTATGACCTCAGCTGACACAGAAACAGACACATTTTCTTCTGTTAGGTCACTGAAATCAAAACCGATATCATCACTAGCTTCTTTGTTTATCCTTCATGTTCTCTTAACCCGCTCAATTATTTTAAAACTACTGAATAAGAAACCACCAAATAATTTTAAAAAGTATGGAAAAATCCACTGAATCATTTTAAAGGTACTGAATAACTCAATGAATCATTTAAAAGGTACTGAATGATTCACTGAATCCTTTTGCACCTTCTAAATATATTATCTCTAAATGGACGACCACACAAAGCAGTGTGTTTGCACATCAGCTGTTTCAGCTGTGTATCAGCTAAGAAAATAAAGCATGAAACATATCTTAATTTCTGTACGATAATATTGATCCCAGCCCTACCTGGATACCCGTTCCCATCCATGTCCACTTTTCCCGAGATGGACTGGCCAAACATGCGGAGGCCAGGGTCAATTTTATGTCCAGACAGCCTCTGCGAAGGAATCCAGAGCACAGAGACTAAGCGCCGAATTCAGCAGGGAGGAAAAATATCACTAGCTAATGGCTAAGAGTTATTGGGCACCTGCCACCGAGCTGGTAAGCCAGGACAAGCATCCAACTAGGATCCAATTACTGGGGTCCTTTTTTCCAACATGGATGTTGGATTTGATGATTTGATGAATATAACCGAACTAATGAATGATGAATCTAACCGAATATACTCTATTTTTTTACACTCACACTTTTGTGAGAGGAACCAAAACTTAGCAAGACAGCACGGTAAGCCAGTGGTGGATGCTGGCTTCCCTTCGTTAAACAAAAGTCGTGGATATATTTTCTGAAATTAACACCAGATAAGTAACACTTATACACTGTTCCCCACAACACCGAGAATTTAACTTACTCGGATTTGTTTTGTAGGCGCACTAGAAGCCCTGTGGTCCTACAGGCTCTATGTTATTATCTGGACATGTTCTGACTGTTCTGACCAATACAAAACAAAACATTTCTTCAAAATAAATGAGAACTATAAAATCTTTCATTTCTTCGATGACATAGTAATTATGTATTCTATGGCATCTCTCTGAATTTTTTCAGAATTCCCTCATGGGAATACACAGCAGTATATTAAACATGGTGTCAAGATAATCACAAAATAAATTTACAATATGCAGTGTAGTCTATTTGCATCAGAATTTAACAAAGGATCAAAGCATTAACTGATGTGGAATAGTTTTGTGGGGTATGAATTCAGGTATATGAGCTACTAAGAGTTTGTAATGTACTCTAGTTAATAACTGTTTTTATTATGGTGAGCAGACTGTGCACAGAGAGAGGGCGGGGCCAGTTACCATGGAGTATTTGTTGATGATCCCTGAAGGGTCTCCGTGATAAATGTACACTGCGCCGGCATAGTCATCCTCTTTAGGGGCTCCTATAGCCACATCTACAGAGGAAAGACAGAGAACACGAGCGCCCCATTGACAGACGAAAACATGGACAGAGACAGTACCTCACACCTACTGAGGGAGCACTTAAAGAGACACAGCTGTGCCAAAACTGTATATCTACAGAGAGAAACACTCCGAGAGAAAAAGAGAGGGAGAAAGAGAGAGCGGCAGCTGGACCCAAACTGAATGTCTACGGAAACAAATACAAAGAGATACAGCTGGACACAAACTGCGCATGTAGAGAAGCAACAGAGAGACCAAGAGTGAAAGAAAGCTAGACCCAAACTGAATGTCGACAGAAATAAATTATAAACACACAGAGACCCCCGTCTGACAAATCTACAGAGGAAAACTGAGGGGGCAGACAGGTGGACCCAAGCTAAATATCTATGGGGATACAACAGAAGATACTGGATGACAATTATGAGATGTAGTGGTTTTCAGAATGAGCAGTTTATATTCACTTTAACAGCACAACACTTTTTATTTGCTTATCTGTTCATAATCTGGTTGTCTAATAATAGTTGGCAGTTAAAGGACATTTTCAACACTTTCCATTTAACACTTTGTGTATACATTCTCTGACATGATATGAAGTTGAATATGCAATTAAATGCAAAGAAATTACCTCTTGCATAATTTCACAGAGCAATAATTTCACGGATACATATATGAAAAGCATTCTGTTTTATTTCAATATGTTAGGTTATATTTGGATGGGTCACAAAAATTGTATTCCCTTACATTACTGGCTAAGTTGCTTAGGAAAGTAATTTCTCAGAAATGTGACATTCTTCCTTTTATGACACCCCACAGACATGAGTTTTCTTATGCATTGTGGTCTGATCACTTCAATAACTCACCTTGGTAACCATCATCGTCGATGTCCCCCAGTGAGGTGATGCACTCCCCAAAGTGGGCGTTGTACGCGTTGTCTCCTTTCAGCACCTCCGTCTCTTCCATCACGCCCTGCCAATCACACACGCCGTAACGTTTAACGCTCGGCCAATCACGCACGGCGTAACGTTTAACAAGCTAGGCCACATGATCTCCATTCTGCCATCCAAGAAAGAGTATTTCTGTTTGAGCATGGTATGCTGCAATCCCTATGCTTCATATGTATCTTAATCACTATTAGTCCAACTGCATCCTAAAAAGATATCTGTAACATTTACAATTAAAAAATGTAATATAACTGGAAGTTGTTTCAGCCATTATGATAACTTTAAAAGTGATGTAAAAAATACCACAATTGCAGCAAACATTAAGCTATATAACCATTGAGAGAACTGAGCACTTTCTGTAGGCAAAAATTACTGTTTAAAGAATTGGGCTGGGATGCAATCAAATTGTAAAAAAGACTTAAAAACAACTGAGTAAAAGACTTGGTTGAAACAATAATTTATTTTAAAAACACACGAGCAGGCATTTGTGGCTCACCTTCTCCTCCCCTCACTCAACTGAAAGGCTACTTTTATAGCTGGAGCCACAAACACCAGGTTTCAATTCACATATCTCCATTGAACATGGTTAATTAACAATCGACTAAGCAATTAACAATGCTTCAATGAATTGGGAAGGTCCACTCCTTCTCATGTCCCCCCTCCTCTCCAGTCTTGCATACCTGGGATGGCAAGACATGGCAGGTACCAAAGTCTTACTACAAAGTCTGCCTTCAAACTAATGTCCAAGAAGTCCATGCTGGAAAGCTTCTCTTCCTGATTGTCGAGGCTTGGCCCCCAACTAGACAACTGAGGTTTCCAGCATGGTCTACTCATACGTTAACAACATCTGCTATTCAGTCATAACAAATTTACATTACAACACTAAGTCTCCTTAAGTATCTTCTGTCTTACTTTTGGCAAGAAAACACATCCTTCAGTATGTATTCTTATTTCTCTGAAATAGAATAGCATTATGCCATTAAGACGATTTAAGTACATTTTGAGCGAATTACACACACCCTTAAAAAGACAGGGTTTGTTTGATTGGTGGCCTGGATACTCACGCTGCCCCTGTTGAGGTAGATGGAGACCCGTCCCTCGTCCCGAACCTCGCTGTGCATGGGGGCCCCCACCAGCAGATCGGACAGTCCGTCCCGGTTCAGATCAACTGCGCATAATGAGGATCCAAAGTAAGAGCCCATCTGGAACCGAGTCGAGCCACACACAAAAGAGCATTCCGTCAGAGCACGTCGCCGAACATCGCCACGCAAGCCCTCCGCCATTATTCCGTACCACCTCACCGATATCGGCAAGAGAGCTTCACTTTTAACAGTAAATATACATGCATGTTTAAGTGCTTTGCTTAAAGGGTCATGCCCCTCGGGTTCAAACCTGCAACCTCTGAATCACAAAAACAGTTCTGTAACCCACTCCATACCATAACTAAACTCTGCGAAAGAGATCTACCCGCTCCACACAGATGATGTGCTCTGCAAAAGAGATCTACTTACTACGCACCACTGCCAAGCTCTGTTAAAAACAATTAAGAGCCCAATGCTTAAAACAACTGTGAAGAATTTAGCATTTACAACTGTGTATATGATTATATAAATACTATAAATGGTACTCATAAGGCAGAGTATGTATTGTAACTGCTGGTTTGCAATGTGTGAAATTAAAATATTAGAAAGCTTTTAAGCACTATATAAAGACTATATAAATCCATCTTCAAAAAAGATAAAAAATATTACACATTTACATAAATATTAAAATTACAAAAAGGATAAGAAACATAAATATTTCTAAGAACTGCAAATATTTAGAAATATAAATATTTTAGCACTGTAAATGATTCTAAGCAATTATTATATAAATATTAACAGCTTAAAGTCCTTTTAAGGAATACATTCTTGCTTGAACATACTACAAAAGCTTGTAAGCTTTTATTATTAATGCTCTGAGGTTATGCATAATTACTGTATATAAGGATCGCAAAGATTATAATACATTTTAAACGGTGTAAGTGAGGGAGAAAGATGAGCATTTATTCTTTGAGACTGACAAAATGACACGATTTTAAAGAAGGAGTCAAACATGCTTCTGACTGAGGCCTCTGGCATATCAACCACAACCTACCATTTTTCCTGAGGCTTGAAAAATTTTCACAAGAGATCCACTCTCAATTCTGAAAATGTAGACCTGCAAAAGGAAGAGCAGTGTGACATAGCTAGCCATGTCAGGAAGGGTGGCCTTAAATCCATGTCTAAACAAATCCTCTTTCTTTATTGTTCCAGGCACTGATACTTTCTAGGGAAACTGGGCACTGTCAATTACAAAACAGTGGTAGAATAACTACTACCTTTCCTTCGCCTCCGTCCTGTGGTGCCCCGCCAACAACATCAGTCGCAACGGGCGAAGAGAAGTGACCGGCCGTCACGGCGTATCCTGTTTAAAATGACAGATTAAGAGAGAGAGAAGGAAAGATAGAGAGAGTTTCTCAGTGTGTGTCTGTGTGTGTGCAGTAGACAGCATTTTTTGTTTTGGTAGGACAAAGGCAAAAGTGTCATTTTCATACTTCCAGAAAGCAACTGCTCATGTGAAATTAGCTCTAACTTTATCTGTTTTTACATGAATCTTTGGTATCGCATGAGTGCTTGCAGTAGGGAAACAAAATGGCCGAGCTGGTGCAGCACATAGAAAACATGTATGAGCTAGCAGGCATTCAAGAAATGTATCTAGTCTGAATCTTTATGTGACGTCAAGTGTTTGATAATGCACAACACAAAGTAATGTGACTTTAAAACGTCATTTTACAAGCATTCTGGCTGCTGTTTAAAACAGGTCATCTTCGAGATGCACTCAAAAGCCGTTTCTGAAACGTTTGTCAAGTGGCTTGTCCCTTCACTGCAGCAACCCCATTGTGTAAACATGAATTAGTTGGGAGTCACTCAGGGTGAACAAAGTTAGCTTGTTAGCTTTCTTATCTGAAAGTCAGTCTTACTCACTTACTACCCCTGCTTGTTTTGTTACAGACGGCTCTTTGATCAGGGGTCACATACCATAAGAATACAGCCTCCTCCTTCATTATGCTGTTTAGTGAGCTTTGGCTGTTCAAGCCAATGTGACTGAACTGTCACTTCTTCCACTTGTGGGATTTAAAAGCCAGCTAGCATTTTGGAATTTTTCCTGAAATTGAGCCATCCTAAAAAAAAAAAACTTTTGCACTAACATGGCTGTATGAGCTTCATGGTGAGCATGAATGGTTGTATTTGTTACAGTTACTCACGAGTTTGCTGTACGACAACTGGCAGTTTTGGTGTTTTTGGGCCTTCTCCCAAAATAAACGGCAATGTGAGCACTGGCTCTCATTTTAGCCTGTGCATCACGGGTTCGGCTTCTTTGGCAGGCAAATTGCATAATTCTGGCATCAAAACAATGTCCACTGCATCCTTTATGACTAAATGTAATTACAACTAAAGCTAAAAATTAGCCAAAATTCCAGCTGGAGTTTCGGTACAGAAAGTCACTTGTGACATCTTTGACAATTCATTCTCTGGCACACAACACATTCCCTGCCCATATTTGGACTGTGGGAAATGGCTAGCCGTGGTTGGCTGTTGTCTGAGGAGCACCCGCTATGGTTTCTGTGCACAGCACACCTGCTCCTGTTTAGCTTCAACGGATTCATGTATTGAATTTTGCTCTTAATTCATCCTGATACTCTGAATCAAATACTAGTGTCCCATTAACTGAATAAATACTCTATGCTACTCAGGTATTCTGATAAATGTACTGTATGTCCTGTGGGTGCTAGTGTCAACATGGTCATTGACGTAGACATTGAGCCATCTGTCTTCGATTTTGTAAGTCACCTAATATTCGTCCCAATATTGACATAGATATGTGAGTGAAACTGGGAATTTTACAGCTAATTGAGATTGTGTGTGCCGTCTTCCCTAGGAAGAGGCTTCCGTCTTACCTAGGTAGCTGTATCTGTGCGAGTTCACCCCCTCGTTGTTGAGATTGTACGACGTGCTTGAGGTGAGGTTGAAGACCTTGACCGTCCCGGTCCAGTAGTACGATCCTGGAGCCCCCATCACCACTAGCTCCTAAAAACAACACGCAAACAGAAGGATTTAACAGAACTGCTACAGACACAACTCTCCTCTCCACAAAAAAAGGCTTGCCTTCTGACATGTGAATCAAAATTTATTTACCTTTACAACAGTTTGCTTTGAGGTAATACTATATTTATTTAAACTTCAAGACTACGCTTACCTGTAGTTCTATAGCAGTGGCGGTCGGTGAGTCGGAAACAGAGGAAGCTCAAACCTCACCTTTAAATCTATCATTAATTTCAACCTGTTCCCAATAATCCACCTCCATTGACAATAAAACGAATGATTCACTGAATAACCAAAACCAATCATGTAAACAGAGTGGATACCAAAATGCCATTTATGTGAATCTGAAGACGTCAGTTTACCAGTAGTTCTGTTAGGGATGTCAAAATACCATGTTCAGTTAAACTCGTTTAATAAGCTTTAAATGAGGGGATATGAGAAATGTCTTCCCCTTTGGGATCTCATTGAAGGAGTCATTGTGCTGTAGGAGACTTTGAGAGGTACGATTCCCACACTGCTTGTCCAGCGAAGAACTCGGCTTGTTAGATTTACAGCCCCAGCTTCCCACGCAATGGTACTCTGGGAGTACGATATGGTATTTCTGGCTAGCCAGAGGCCACAAACCACTCTGTATTCTCTTCTCATTGGCCACACAGCAAGAGCCCAGCGCCAGCTAGGACATCCCATCTTTGATCCTGTGGTGCGTGCTGACATAAAACTCAAGAGCTTGAAAATGCATGTTTGTTACCCTCTGGTCATATTGCTGGGTTCAATGAGGTCTTTGAGGGTTGTCTTCTGTTTGTGTGGACGAAGAGGTTAAGACACTTGTGTCCGGAGGATAGAAGACTGGTTTTAATGTTAAACTACAACAAGACCCTTAAGTCCACTACGCAATTCAGCCTTGACATGTTTCATTGGTTAATTCACTGGTATAAACATAACAAAACTACACCTCACAATCATATTTCTGGTTTCAGTGAGATCTTTGAGGGTTGTAGTCTTTTTGTGAAGAAACAACAACAAAAGTCTTATGTACACTACACAGTTTAGTCTATGAAATGTTTCAGTGGTTACTTAATTAACCAGTACAAACATAGAAAACTATTTAAAATGGCAAAACTCAAACCTGGAAAAACACAAAAGCTTACATTAGCAAAACTGAATTGTGATATCCCCAAATTCTTTATTTTCGTATGTATTTGCACAGCTTTCATCATCAAGACTATTATGAATGTCAAGTTATCAGTGATGATCTTACACGGACCGCAGTGTGGTGGAGTTCAGCAGCTGTGGAGTGCCGAGGTCGGTCTGGTTACGGAAAAAAATAAACTTTCCTCTGTTGTTGTTGGCATTCCTCCAAATACCCTGAACCAGATTTTTTTTTATTTCAGGAAAACATGTTTTTAAATTGGTGTCCAGTCAGTCTCTGGCACTAACCATCTAATATCCCCTATCCAGCTCACTTTGAAGTGTATTTCCTCTGGAAAGGCTCTCTGTCAAAACGG
Source organism: Albula glossodonta (assembly GCA_019788955.1). Taxonomy (NCBI): domain Eukaryota; kingdom Metazoa; phylum Chordata; class Actinopteri; order Albuliformes; family Albulidae; genus Albula; species Albula glossodonta. The sequence goes on along the minus strand of JAFBMS010000114.1, from coordinate 409,358 downwards.
TCACCGCTTCACTGTCACTGTCAGACATCTGATCTCGGTGGAAATAAGCGGGGAGGGACAAGGCAGTTATAATGTACAGCTATGACTATCACCACTGGGCTGGAATACAGAAAATCTGAAGATGTTCACCCTCTCCCACGATGCTCCACTCAATTCGTAATGGGATACTTTGGGACGGTGGACGTTTTCGAAAGGTTTGAAAGCAGCAGTAATGTAATGTACTGAAACACCCTCACAGGAAGTCAAAAACAGGAAGTTAAGATTTTCTCCCTCCTCTTAGCGCTGTGCTACGGTGGCATCCTTATCAAAGATTTACCCTTTCGATAGGAGCGGAAATGATATTAAATTACATCAACCCAGGACAATATTGAGAACTTTACAAATCTCAATGAGAAATAACACAAAAACGATTTAGCAAGGATTAGATGGCAATATCTCCAAGCCAATTAAAAACTGTCTGACATACTCACAGGCAATTAAAAAAAAACATACAGTACATACTTATTTACATTGAGCCTGGTTGCCAACGAGTTGCTAAATATAGAAGCACTATATGTAGCTATTATTTTTTTATGTTAAGATATTTTCTAAAATTACACAATTTTAAAAACCCACTTTTGATAACTGGCAGCCTGTAGACGAGTAGTCTAGTGGCTAAGTCTAAGGTAAGCGATTGAGACCCCTGAGGTTGGTGGTTCAAGCCACAGTGTAGCCACAGCAAAAACATCATAGTTGTTGGGCCCTTGAGCAAGGCCCTTAACCCCACATTGCTCCCAGGGGGGATTGGCCCTTGGTTAGCATAATCAACTGTAAGTCGTTTTGGATAAAAGCGTAAGCTAAATGGCTGAAATGTAATGGAACATGAAAGTGCTTAATACTTTATATTCAATAAAGAAAGACTATTTAGTATTTGACATCATGATGTGCAAATCACACACACACACACACAAATGATAAGCTATTTGAAAATGAACAGTGGGAAAGCAGCCAATCATTCACCACACCTGGGCATAACATTTTACAGAAAACTATTTTAAGACTCCACTGAGATGTTTACATTAGATAGCTTATCGCCTCTACAGCATTTGTAAATGTACCTGACTCAAAACAGGAAGTTTACATCAGACAGGAAGTGACCTCCACTGTTTTTTTTTTGTGCCCCAATGTTGTCCATGAGAAGCTCTAAGATTGCAGACACAGAGAAGGGGTGCACATTCACAGTAGTTGTTTCACTGACCTCAGTAAATACTCCCGCTATCCCAGCCTGACATGAGCCGTGTTCTTCCCCATACGTCTTCTTATAGTCTAAAAGGAAAAAAACAAACAAACCACAGATTATTTCATTGTGTGTTTCGCCAGCAACCATGAGCCAACAGTTACTGGATCCCTGTATGCCTTCCATATGGAGTTAGTCAGAGCCTCGACTGCAGCAACAAGGGATCTGGCAGCGGAGAATGGACTCTTGGAGAAAAAAGTAAGGAGTACACCATTCAACAAGGCTCACACTTGGGGGACACGTTCCCTCTCATGTTACAGAAAATATTGAGCTTGGATTGGCACGGAGCGTAATTATTTGTGGAATGAACCCACGCGCTTCAAACGGGGTCCCAATGAAAAGCCCCTCTGGGCCTCGCAGTTGTCAGAACAACGGAAGGAAGTTAAAAGCTGGCTCGGCGACCCGGGAGCGAGATTGCAAATTTTCCTCATCCCTGCTTTTCCAGATACAGCTCGTATTATGAAGCGTATCATTTTAGAAATCGAGTAGAAGTCCTGGACGTTTACAACACATAAAATAATACAAACATAATTTATCTAAGGCATTTATTTAAATGCTCATCTAAATCCGATGCACATTTATTTAAATGTGCACCTAAATTTCAGACATTCTAATTCTACGCAATAAAATACAGACATAAAATGGTCTCAGTGGTTATGCAGCTGCACTATCACAAGTCACTCAGGATTTCTGCACAGCTGACTAACATGTGTTATTTTCTGTATGTTCTGAAAGTTCATCGTTGAATACAGCCCACTGTTTTTTCAGCACTGAGATATCTCAGCACTGAAATAATAAATAGCCGATTTAAATTATTTTCTTTTGACAAGGCAAACAATGAGGTTATCTCTTTCCCCTTGAAGCCCTGAAAGATTTAGTAGCATGTTGTTTTTTCTCTGTGATGATTTTGATTAATACACCCGACACTGTCACTGCCAGCCTGAGTCCTGACTATTAATGAATATTTAGGGCTGTTTGACATCACGGTTGAGCCTAAACTTTCGAGGAAATGTTTGCCATGTACTCCTACAGCACCTAAATCTACAACATATGAAGGATTTACGTCGTTTAAATACCTTTGAACAATCACTATTATTCACAGAGCGGCATTCATAATTCACCCTATACCTCCTCTAACATTGAGAGAGAGAGAGAGAGAGACAGGGAGACATACAGAGGAGGCCAGCACAGCAGAGGAATGACTTTTTAGAGGACATTCATGCTTCTCATATATATTCCATGGTCGTTACCCACAGCGACAGAAGGGAAGGGCATTCTGGGACCTGGAGTACACTCTCAATAGCTACCTCAGGAAGATTATTGGTTGAATTGAAACACTGCGGCACATTTTACAGAAGACCTGCACACATGTTATCTTCTACAGCCTGTGTGGTAGCGATTTCAGCATAATCCACAGATCACACAGACGCTTCAGGCTACAGCAGCTGAAAGTAGCGGGTGCAGGCTGGGACAGTTAAGCGCTCAGGCTATAGGCCGGGGCAGTTAGCGATAGAGGCTGTACGCTGGTCATGCGACCTACCTTCGTAACAGGGAATCAGAGGACGCGCGCTGCCCTGAAGGGTGGGGGCGATCACCGAGCAGTAGCCGTGGGGAAGGATCTGCTCTGATTCGTAGTACACGTTCTTCCAGCGGTGCGCACAGGCCTGAACCGACACAGAGGGCGAAGGAGTTACAGTTCATACACATGCAGGTCACAAAGTCATGAGATACATGCTGCCACATATACACGTACATACACCCACACACTCGCACACACACACACACACACACACACACACACACACGCACATGTGCACACACAAACAGACAAAACACACTCATGTCCAGCTAATGCACACATACATACAGTCACAGGTATACACATACACACACATAAAACTAATACACATACACACACACACACGAACTTAGAAAACACACTCATTTCTAGCTAATGCACACACATACATACAGTCACAGGTACACACACCCGTGTGCAAGTGCCCACAGGCATCCACAGTCACATGCACACACAAGCACTCAGACACATACAAAATCTGCAAAAAACACACACACACATAAATTTGTAAAAACACACACATAGCCTACACAAGCACATGTGCATAGAGCCAGGCATGTGTACATACACACACAGACTCATGCACCCACACACACCCAAGCAGACAGACACACACACACACACTCACACACACACACACACTCAGACAAAACCAAATGTGTCTTTGTGAATTTCTGTCTGTATACGCATAAATTCGCTGATTTTCACAAAAGCACACACATATGCACTCATGACCACACTCTTGTGGACATCTCCGTCGCCAGCTGACTAATTACATCAGTCTTCCCCTACCCACAGAGCCGAGGACAAAACAACCACTCTCCACCTGAGCAACAAAACACCCAAATACAGCCTCTCAGCCTGAGTGTCTAAATCCATTAAAGCGCAAGCCTGCGTCTGCCATGGACATGGCCCTGCTTCAGCAGAACTGAAAGGGCTGCGGTCCGGAGGACGGGAGCTTCCAAGAGCTCCAGCTCTGATCCAGCCGAGGTTCTTACGCAAGAGCCCGTTTATCGGGTTCATGGTTGCAACAGGAAGCAAGCCCAGTTCTGAACCTTTCCATACCAAAAAAAAAAAAAACAGTTTCCATAGGAACCCAAAAATGGCCCTCCCTCTCCCTCCCGGCTCTCCAATAACATTCATTATGGGAACTGTCCAGACCCCTTTTTTGGCTAGACGCTGAACAAAAAAAAAAAAGGGAGCTATTTCCAAACATCTTTATCTCTACCATGACAAGGGGTCCGCAACACCGTTCCAAAAATACTTTTAATTCTCTTAAAAGGTCCAGTATAAAGCATATGCCTCCATAAGAATACTCTGACTCCTCTGTTTCGTAAAAGCATTCCACAGACACTGTGGACCGCCTCCAAAACCTCTGCACAATAACCAAATGACCCTGGGGAACACAGTCTGCCCACATTCATGCACACAACGTCCAGCACTTTCCCTGCTGGAAAACTACACACTCCAGTCTCCATCAATATAAAAAATATTTAAAGGAATACTTCAGTCCCTTGGATTGTAAGTGACATACGAAAAACATTCACGGTCACCGCTCTTATAGTTGTATGTGTTGCAAAAATATGGCGGATTTTGACGGGTCCTGCAGCTGCAGCTCTGTGTATTTAAGGTGTGTGACCGTTTCGATCGACGACAAACCGACTTTTATATAAATCCACACAATAAAACTGCAAACGCTGTCCGTGTCATGGTGACGTATGTCTTTAAGATTATTCAGCCTGAAAGACAGTTGTGTAGTCTATATTTTTTCTACCCGTTCTTAACACAAGTTGAAGCATATTACTTTGAACCTCGCCAAATGGCCAGTTTCATCAACGCATGCCTCTCATTAGCCCATAACATGTATGAGTGAATCAAATCTGTTAGAAATTGCCTCTGGTTAGAGTTATCTCAGGACAGATAGAGGGTGAGTAAAATATATCATTTAACTTTCTGTTAACCTTTTAAATTAATGTTAGATAACCACCAAATGATCAAGGTTGACGTGATTAACATTATCTTTTATAGTTTAATTTTTGGGGCTAACTAGAATAGTACAGAGAGGCTAGTAGCTAACATTCTCAAGCTAGCTAGTTAAATTGTGCTGTCAGATATTTTTCCATACAAGTGCACCATTAAGGTAAAAATACTATTAGTTCATGACTAGCTGAGGTTTTTAAAATCATTATACATGCTTAACACCAAAAACGCACTTCGCCACATGACAGGCATTGCTATCAAGATAAGAAGGTGTAGCACACAGTATCCTTCAACTTATTTCACAACATCACATCCTAAGCAAACATGTTGATGAGCGATGTATCTCGTTTCATCTAGATTTCCAGTATAAATATATGTGTGGCAGGAAGAGGAGCTGTCACAGAGTGTGGGGACAGCGAGAAGAAATTTTCAACACAAGACAACTGCTTTGGAACTAAAACGAGTCAATGAAATAGCTATGACATCACTTGAGGACCACCCACCATCCACCCCTACCCAGACGATAATCCTGTACACCGCAGTTATTAGGCTCACAATAATCAGTAACCCAAATTTCATAAAAGTGACATCCCTATATATATTCCAACAAGTCAAGCAAATGACATCAAGCCATCTGATTTATTAGGAGATTCATGATGTCATCCTATTAATGACTTACAGGATAGTTCACCCTAAAAATGAAGGTCATTCATTCTTTTGACCAACTTGATCAACAGCTCTCAGCAGTATCTTTTTTGCTGATTCGATTAGTCCATCAGAGTGTTTCACAAGGCCTTGGTAACAATTTTATTACTCAGTAATAAAATAATTATTTTATTATTCAGTATTACTATTATTATGGTTTAGATGTGGGGCACACAGTGTGCTGTCTCTCAGGGACACGTAATATACCACAATATATTTCAAACATATTGTGAAGATAATTGAAATGTACTGTATTTCCAGTATACAGCAGTACCGTCTATTTTTCTGCACAGACTCTGAGCAGGGCCTTGCTCTTCTGAACAGGTCTGTAGACAGAATCTTCCATGCCTCTGGCTGATGTCATAGCTACTCAGAAGGATGATAAAGATGGACTGAGCGATATCACATGAACACATGCTAAAAGTAAAAGCAAAATTGTGTTCCTTGTTGGAGGTAAAAAGAATTAAACTAAGACATAGTTGAAACACATTTCCGGTAAAATTAATATTTTATTCTCACCACCAAGGAAACACAACAGGGGTTTCAGATAACTCTCCACCCAAACCGCTCTTTGCGTTACTTGAGGGAGTGGGTTGTACGGTTAGCCTCTCGGGATTTCAGCTCCGAGCGGGGCTGTGAGGCTGAAAAGGGCGTTCGTTCTCCATCACTCCGCACGCGGCCGTAGGAGGCACGAAAACGTCCTTCACTCCGCCCTAAGCCATAGTCCTCTGGGGTCAGAGGTTGTCCTTCTACCATCACGCACCTCCACCACCTGACACAGTGTTTAGTCTCCAGGCTACAGCCTTGGGCACGGTGTGACCACCACTGACTTTTAATGAGGGTCTAACAAAGTGCCCTTCAGGACTGGAAGCTTGCCCCACCACACTCGCACGATCGCACAACCGCCACCTATCTTTATCACACTTTATTTTTGTCTCAGCTTCACAGCAGCCTTATTTGCCAGCTTTAATACAAGGAAGTGAATGCTGATGTTATCCACATTGCGGTTGGAAACAGCTATATATTTTATGTGCCTGCCATAATATACGACATAAAATATAGTCTGCAAGACATATTTTAGATAACACTTGCTTAAAATAAGAACGGCCAATTATATAAAACTATTATTTCCAATAATGCATCACTGTGATTATTATTTCACATAATAATCGTCTCTATAATGGCTATATGGCAATGACAGACCGAGGAGTCGCCTTTATAGTACTGCTGGCTTTATTACGAGAGGAACTGATGCTTATTTTGGACGCATTGTGCTTGGCAACAGCCACACGTTTTGCGTAACAGCCATTGGCTGATGTCATTGGCCCGATATGTCACTAGCTCCCAGATGCCAGTGGCCCATTGGACCATTGTCACCCAGCTGTCTGGTTCAGACAGATCCAGCCCGTTTTGCTGCGGATCCGACGGGGAGGGGGTCTTACTCACCAACACGTTTCCGTTGGGCTTGTCCTGTCGGGCCAGACTGACCCCCATCCACTCGTTGTTCCGGTCGCCCTCGCACGTCTTCCCACATGACTGCCTCTGCTTGTTCCCTGGAGAGAGCGTAGACGGACAATTACTATAGCGTCTCTACGAGAGGTCATGTGATATGATCTGCAGTGTAGTATGTCTACGGCCCCGCAGAGTGGCTTTGGTTGACGTTCACCCTTTCCACCCGCAGTGTCATCAGAACGACCACCTAGCATTCATGAGCAAATAATAGAAAATCATCTCACCAACGGTATTATTACAATGTGAATTTCCCACCTTGATATTGCAGCAAGAATGAAATCCCATACCCATGTTACTACACTGTGAGTGCTTACTCCGATATTTCAGCAAAAATTACATTTCATGCTGATAGTACAGAGTAGTACCCTGATCACACTGCAAGAATGAAATCTCACCCTGATGTCACTGTCAGAATGCCATCTCACTGTGATATCATGACAAAATTAAATCTTATCCTCCAATCATACCGTCAGTGGGAAAATGGTAAGCCTGATATTACTCAAAAGAATTCTGATATTATGAAAATGATGAAATCCCGGGATGGTAATACAGTGAGTGAGACATAATTCTGAATATACTGAAATGGGATTAATACCAAGATCCACATTTTCGAGACATTCCAGATTAATTTCTGGCTCACACACAAGTCAGTGCAGGAAATCGGGAAATAATTCAATTCAGTTCATTAGCAATCACAACATCATTACCGTGATCCATTTGTACCAAAAAACCCACTAGATTCCTGTAATACTTCCAAAATCAGAGTAATGGATAGCACCACCCCAAAGAAATAACCACAGTTCAAAATGCATTCATTGTGCACTTTGATTTAAAAAGGAAAATTCATTGTGACACTTAGCCTTGATTGTGATTTTGGACGGCCTTTTTTGGCATACGCCCCAGCCTCAGTGAGGACACCCCAGAATCTTAACTGACCCAGTGCATAAATGAATAAATTCGAAACAGGGATCCCCAAAAAAATCAGTGAGTTTTGTGGAAGTCCTCTGTAAAACAAATCATAAAAACAGACGATTGCTTGATTTACCCTGGAATGCACAACCAGACTGAGTGCTGCGAAAAGAAGATATTTCTCACAATTTGGGGAAATTTCATGCCTACTTTGAAGCTGATTCCAAACACCATCTTTCTCGCTTCATTGTTTAGCCCTTGGATTTATTACAGTGTTACATATGAGCTGCACAATCAAGTTTGTTTGAAGAAGAAAATGTTAATAACATTGTTCCCGTCTTCTTTGATCACTGAAACCCAAGGCTGCGGCCAGCTTGGGGAGTAAATGATTGACAGGTCTGTGGAGAGTGGGCGTGTTTGTGTTGGCAGGTGGCACAGACCTATCGGGGGGCCAAGGCCGTCAGAACGCTGATTTAAAGTGAGTGTGTTCCTAACACACGCACACAAGTGAAAAACACGTCTCTCTTAAAAGGGTCCGCCATCTTAAAACTGCACCAGTTGTGGTTTTCGGCAGCTGCGCTCTAAAAGGGTACAAAAGACTCACTGATTGATTGGTGGTCATACAAAAACAAATAGGAAAGCATGACTTAATTTTTTAATGCATGGAGTAAGGTCACTGGAGAGAATATCAGATCTGATTTTAAGCTTTCCATTTGTTACTATCACTCATCCATTCATCAATTTGATCAATGATGCTGGCAGTTCACTATCATACTTTTAATAAAGCAACTTTGTATTGTTCAACAGTCATAAACATGTATTTGGGTTGTTGGTTGCTACATAGTATCGTAGATGAAAGAGGAAATTAATGGCATTTCACTACATTTGCAGAACTTACAATTCATTGAAGCATATGGAATACTTCATAGCTGCATATATTATATGCATTATATAAACTATTATAAAGATTATATAAAAAAGGTATTTGAGACACTACGTTCGGCATATTTTTTACATTTTACGTTGATGCATAGCTTTCGGTAATGTACTGCTTGTGTAACAGCAGAGAGGTGTGATCTTTTAGATTATATGGAGTTCATATTATACCGCAAGAGGGTAAAATAATGTTTTAAAATAAACTAATAATAAAACTGTTTACAGCTTTTAAAGGAGCAGCTGCGTAGAATGTGGTATGATCATTCATAAGTGAAATCCCCAGTGCATTGATGTGGCTGAAGCATTGGTTTAGTCCATTAACAAAATCCATTAGCTACATGAGGGGTGTGTGCGTTCCTGTTTGCAATTAACTATTCTCAGATGAACTATTAAAATTTACTATCACGTACCTCCGTAGGAAAATGCAAACAATGAAAAAGTTAAAATGTACAGAGTGAACAGCCCCCACCCCACCGCACCCCATTTTTTTATACTTTTAAACTGTGATGCAATTTAGGGTAACTGTGTCTCTCCTTACCATCCTATAAATCAAACTAAGGGTGCTGGTCTGTAGGACTGGACTAGTTCATTTGCAACGAGAAAACTGGTGAGCACCACAAGAAATATTGTTGCAAAAGTCAAATAAAATGCAAACAGGAAATAATGGATGGGATGTGCGTTTGTATCAATATTAAATACGTTGTATGAAATCAAATCTGTGCAGTTATTTTCGTTCGATAGACAGCCCAGTCTCCAAGATCCCTTTCTGATAGGAAAGAAGGTTTGCTGAATGGTAAGCAAAGGTCATTTCGATGGGTTACTCGTCAGACGCTGCTTATTTTGCCAGATGGGAATTTTGCTGCCAGAACTATTATAGTGGACTTCTAAGGGCCAATGACAATACATATGAAGGCTGAGATCCCAACTCATTGTTCAGTCCATGGACCACCTTGTGACGATGGCCATTTTCATGACCAAGGGTGATCTGGGAAAAACTGGGCAAAAAAAATCTGGCTTTGTTTCTTGGCATGCGTAATCACAAAGATGTAGTCACTGAAGAGCAAAGGGCTCGAATGCTTGTATACGCTTTGAAATTGGCTAGAGTTCTGATTTGATAGGCCATCCTAGATTCAGCCGTCAATCTTTGTTTCATCACTTACTTTTTCCAGTCTAAACGTTTTCTTTCCATCTATCCCAGGGACACACAGGTTTTTGCATACATTTCAGCTTGCCCAGGAGACATCCTGAGCTTAGTTGGAAAACCACCATCTAAAGCTCAATCTGCCAAAGACCGAGATTCTCCGCATTCCTGCCGTATCCTCTCCCCTGCTTGACCTCTCAATCACCCGGGACGACTACACAGTGTCGCCGTCTTCTAGAGCCAAGAACCTCTGAGTGGTCTTAGACAACCGTCTGATGCTTGCTGTGAGAAAATTGCAGCGGCGAGCCGAGCGAGCAGATTCTTCTGTCTACAACATCGGGAAGGTCCGCCCCTTTCTCCGGGTCCAGCGAAGGTGCTAAGTCCAGCCTGGACTGTTGCAATTCCCTCCTCAATGGCCTCCCGGCCTCCAATATCAGACCTCTACAGTTCACCCAGAAATCTGCAACTTATCTGAATTGTACAACCTCCCCAGCCACATGCAAGATACCTCTCTTCGCTTTTCCCTCAATAGACGGCTCATCGTTGCTCACTAAAACCAAAGGTGGACAGCCCCAGCGCACCTCCAAAAGATCACCAGACCCTCCACATCCACCAAACCTCTTCATTCTGCGATCTCAGGACACTTAGCTCCTCCCCCTTGCCCCCTCCCCCTCTCACCTGCACTTCCTGGTCACGTCTGCTGCCTGCTCTACCGCCCTCCCAGTGGTGGAGTAATTACCCGCAATGGACACAGCAGCAGACATGCTGGCCACTTTCCAACGCACCTCTGTACTTCCTCCCCGGATCCTCTATAGAGTTTATCCAGCAGTTATTAGATTACATACTTGTTTCTGTGCCACTGGTTTGTTCTGCATCGTTTTATTTGTACTCCCTTGCTAACTTTTGTGGGGGTTTTTTAGTAGCCAGCTGTGGATATTGCTTTTATTGATATGGTTATTACTTAATATTTCAATTTCCTTAACAGATTAATCAACAGGTTCCCAGTTAAGTCCTCCACAGGTGTGTGACGTAAGTTATTAGAAAAAAAAACTCCATGCAGCATCTCATTACAGTGAATACTGCTTGCTGACATTTTTGTTGAACACATTCATATTCCAATGAATAGTCTACCACTGGGAAAAAGACTACAGTCATTTAGCTGATGCTTTTATCCAAAGTGACTTACAGTTGATTATGCTGACCAAGGGCCAATCCTCCTGGGAGCAATGTGGGGTTAAGGGCCTTGCTCAGGGGCCCAACGGCAGTGGTGTTCTTGCTGTGGTTAGACTGGGGTTTGAGCCACCAACCTCAAGGGTCCCAGTCATGTACCTTAGCCACTAGACTACAGGCTGCCCTTTTTTTTGTAGTATGCAGTGATTGTATTGAGTTTATACCTTTTTATAAAAAATCTAACGGCCAAAGTATGTACATAAGAAGCTGCATTTGACCCCTGGGCCAAAAAACAACAAAACCAGATGGATTTTAGGGTGAATTCATGAGATCATCAGGATGTTTCTTAAACTTTTTTGTCTCTTGAGATTAATTATATCTTTGCAGCAGAGACCTGGCACAAGAGCTGCAGAGCAAATCAAAGAAGTATAACATTTGACATATGTAAAAAAAAATCCTATAAATACAGCAAAAAATTCATAATTTGTGCTCACAAAGCCATATATATTTGAACAAACTCACATTTATGCAAAGACTTACCCCTTAGCAACTTCAGAGTCTATGAGTTCTTAGCTGTATGTATCTATAGCTTTAGAATTGTGTGTATAGGACAGCCTTAAGGCCTGGTACCCTGATTTAGCTCTTTGAATTTCTCTGCAGTTTCCCTACAGTTCGATGCAAAGCAAGGTGTATACAAGAAAAATGTCAGAGAGTTTAAAACCTTCACTCTTGTAGAGCGTTATGACCATTGAGTTCTCTTTACTGCTTTTGCGATCACTATCCCAGTCACAGGTGGATATTCAACAAGTCTGCGTTTTCTCCTGGGTCGCACATTTCAAGAGATTGCAAAAACCATCAAATTCCAGCGAAAAATAACCCTCCAGCGTACAGGTCTGATTCGTGGAGCAGTGGAAAAACACAACTAATCTTTGGTGCGTCACCCTGATTGGTCCCATTCTCCTACAGCCCAGTCATTATGTGTTCCACCTTCATCTCCAAAGCTATGTAGTGTGTACCAGGTCTTAGTTTGCGATCTTAAGAGACTGCAGTCCTTAGCTCTGCAACAATAAGAAATGCATTGCTCTCTTTAATCTATAAAGTAGATCAACAGCAAAGATGTGACTCTGTGACAGGAGAATCAAAATGGCTCCTGAATTACAATCTACTGTATATACAGACAGTGGTTGAAAATCCACCTGTACATACAGTCGCTTTATTTATTTATTTATTTATTTAAGATACAGACATTTAACGTTTAGTATTATGTAATATAATGTAATGTTCATGCCAAAACACTGTGATAAGTGTTTGTGCATTAAATATTCAGCTTTGTTAATTTGCATAATGGCTATCAGCTTTGTACTTAACCTATAACTTTGTTGTCTACTCTGTTCTGGTGCTTCTAATTAGCCATGTCATTAGTGGTTGTGGCTGTTTTCCATCGAGGCCTGCTAAAACACATCAGACAAGTATCTGCTAAATATTGCAGTTTTGTATGCCAAATTACGACAGCTCCGTATCAGATATTGCAGTTTCAGTTTTTTGGCAGTTCTTCCTTACTGATATACACAGATAGAAGTACGTTTTTCAGCGCAGAATGCCATCTGAGAAGCTAAATGTTGGCAGAGTTTTCATGGTATGTATACTATACCCATACGTATCCAGTACAAATTACTGTAGTGGCTGCAGTCTGCCAGTCTTACAAACTTTAACTTCTTTACCTCCTGACCTTTTGTAAACACAAATAATCCAGATAAAGTTTTGCACAATCATACAACAACACCCAAAGCCATGACTGTGTCGCATTTTACTCCCTTTTTTGTCTGAAATGATTGATTGTCTCCCCTCCTGTTTAATATTTGCTTCAATAACAATGTTTGGATCTACTTCAGCCAATACCAATCACTGTTCATTGTAACCAATAGAATGGCAAAGGCAAAAAACATATCTAATATGTTTTATATTCGAATAGCATTTTGGAAAATTTAACAGGCAGGCTAGGAAACACTAAGGGAGCCATTTACTTTAAGATTCAAACAAGTAGTTGTGCAAATCTGTTTTAGTATTTAAGCAACTGGCTACCCAGTTATATGGTAAAATAAAATGTAGATAGTATGCTACACAAATAGACAGAACATTTCTAGCTTCTTACTACCACTAATGCAAAAAGACAAGCAATGAAAAGTGACAAATCATTCTTTCCACTGTTAATAAAAGGGCTTTTTGAAGATACATGTTTTGACCAGAATCAGACATATGATTTTATGTATTTGGACTTGAGAGATCACATTATATAGTTTTCATGAGAGGCTAACTGACATAATAAGATCATGAGGGATCACAAGCATTCTCAAGGAATGGATTCAAAATTGATACGCATGGAAGATCACAAAGAGCAACTGCAGGATGAGTTGTATTTGAGCAGAGCCCTGTGTAAAGTGGGGTCCCACAGGGATCAGTGTTGGGGCCTTCACTCTTCCTTATTTATATAAATGAGGTCAGAAGCAAAACAGTTAACTTTACAGATGATACAAAACTCAGGGATCTGGCAAACAGTTTAGAAGCAACTGAGGTAATGCAGGAATATATTAAGATATCCAAACAGAATCCAGACATGGGCGGAAACTTGGCAAACGGCATTAAATACAGTTAAATGTAAAGTTCTGCAAATAAGAAGTTAAGATAGGATTATGTACTCAGAGGTGTAAAATTAGGATGTGTTCAATATGAAAAAAGAGTAAGAGGAGTAATATTTATCATACTATACATAGGTTTATCATACTTATAAGAATGCTGGGATATAAAACAAAAAGTACTCATTTTTTTAAATCAATGGAGCTTTAAATTACTCTTACAATACTGTGTGCAGAGGCTTTTGAATACCTACAAGCAACGAAAGGACAGTGACTACATTGGTTCCTGCTGTAAAACTTAAGTTATGAGGAAATAGTCAAGAAATTTAACCTTTTCAAGCTTAGACTAAAGGAAGAATTTAACTAAGGGGGTTTAACAAGATTTCCCTCTCATTATATGTTCTTATGTTAAGGCAAAGTTCAACCCTTTTTACAGTGACCTGAGTTGGGATGTGGTTTCTTTCTCATGGTACACAAACTTCACCGCACACAAAATGTGTCTCACGTCAGTCTGGTGGAACACCAAGAATGCTAGCCCAGTGCTTATGTACGGTATATTTACCACCCACAAACACAAACTTCTCCTTCCATATGGTCCTCAAACCATGCCCCACAGGCAACCTCAATTACAGCCTCTTCGGTTTCCTTTATGAGTACGTTGCAATCTTGTGAACCATACCACGGCTTACGCTGTTTTCTAGTAACAGAGGGGCACATAAGTTCAACACTGTATTTTCTGTTTACATTTTGTGATTTATCTTTAGCCACACAAAATCTTTCTCCTTTGTGCGAAAATGTAAATCAGGTTTTACGTATCTCATGCTAACAGACAAGAAACCAAAGCCTGTGATTCCTAAATGTTTTGGTTATGTGGCATTAGCTGTAAGCCCACTACTTATCAGTTAGAAACGGCACATGCTGTCTTGTGCATCCTCAAAAAGGCAGGTTTAAAACCACAGCTTCTTCTTTACACAGACATTACATTACAGTCATTTAGCTGATGCTTTTATCCAAGGTGACTTAGGGTTGATTGGGCTAGTCAAGGGCTGATCCTCCCCGGGTGTTGTTGCGGTGGCTGGGCTGGGGCTTGAGCCAGTCTTATAGCCTAGCCACTAGACTACAGGCTGCCCCCCAGTCCATCAGCAAAACAGCTATGGTCAGAGGATGTGCATGATACATTAACTGTGACAGCAGGCATAAGCAGGAAACAGGTGCCTGATCTAAGAGAACAGTGCAGTGGGAGATACCCAGAGAGCAGAAAGCCCCTTTCCCTAAACCGCAGGTCACATCTGTGACAGTTGCCACTCACATGGTTAGGATTTTATCTGGACTGTGGGACACACCATTGCATTAAGAGCCAGTGCCAAATGCTGCCCCCCACCCCCAAACCAGCACTTTCTACATACCTACAGACACTGCTTATTCAGTTAGGACCGAATCTGAGTGACACACTGCCTCAGTGCATTCTCTGCTTAAGTCATTACAAGAGCCAATTATGATGCAAACTAATGAAAATAATTATTATGAAAATAGGAAGCAGCAGTCAACGAGCAGGCAGCTTGTAAAAACAACATATTCAAAATGTGTGTTTTAGTGTAGCAGAAGTAGGTAGGTCACATTTTTTTTATCTATTGTAGTACACAAAACTCTGCTCTTTGTACATAATGTGTGAATTATGGCAGGAGTGGGGTATTTTAAATATCATTTTCATGATAAAATGTGATTTGTGTTAGTTTAATGTTTACAGTTGCTTTTGTGGTAATAAGAAGTTATACGGCTGTGTTGTGGCCCTGGATATGAGAGTTTTGTGTTTGTGTTGAAGAGCTAGTTGTGTGTTGTGCAAGTTGGTATGTGTGTTGTGGCCCAGGTTGTGTGTTGTGGAGCTGATTAGTGTGTGTGCTATAGCCTTCTGGTTGTGTTTTGTGTGTGTTGGTATGTGTATTGTGGCCTATAGGTTGTGTGTTGTGTCTGTGTTGTGGACCTAATTTGTGCGTGTGCTGTTGTCTTTTTTGTGTCTGTGACGTGCACCTGGAACTGCACACTGACCTCTGCCTAAGTCCATCTCTGTGCAGCGGCGGTCTGGGTTGCTGTGCACCCTGCATTTGTACACGGCACCAGGGGTTCGCACTGAGCTGCTGTAGGAGGAGTTTGCTTTGGGAGCGCCGACCACCACCCTGCGGAGAAAAGAGTGAACAAAAGGCCGGGCGTGACTCCATGAGCCAAACCAGAGATCTGCACCCACCCCTAACAATCTTACCACCTCAACACCAACCTCCCCCCCACCCCCGCCAAAACCCAAAACCCATCCCCCCCGCCCCCCACCTCATCACAGCAGCACCCCCTGCAGAGAGAGTGTCTCTTTTTACCAGTCTGATGACAGTTCCAGAGCTTGGGAATCACACATTTTAAAGCACTTTCACGCTTTAAAGGGTCTTTTAACTGGGTTACCCTGTAATCTCAGCAAGGGGCAGAAACCACAAAACAAGAAACAATTACCCACTTCAAAAAGAAACATGAAATAATTCCCAAAATTCAGATAAAGATAATCAGTGAAGATATGTATCAGGAATAAATAAGACAGTACAAATGTATACTTCATGCATAAGCAGCAACACAGACTAATGTCTTTTCACAATACACAACAGTTTGGAGACCAAAGCAAATACAAGTCAATCTAAGGTAATTACTTAATATTTTATGTTGTATTCTAAGTTTATGTATTAATACATCAAATGAGCAAGGTAGCACTTAACCCGATCAATGCAGTAGCAAAACCTCCCTACACACAGTGATTTCTGTCTACCTATTGCCTCTTCCGGCAGTCAGATTTACAGCAACCATAATAGGCAGTGTAAATGTTTTCATTGACATAAAATCTTTTTTGTGGTCTGCACACAGTTTACACTTCTTTCCCAAATAACTCACAGCAGTTATTATTATTATTATTATTATTATTATTATTATTATTATTATTTTATGCAAGCAAGACTCCAGTTGCAACCAGCTATTCGGGACTGGAAAGTTTTCTGTTGCTCTGACACTACTTTGCTACCTAAGTAATCCTACATACTTGCATGCCAAAATTTTCTGGGTCACAATTATCAAGCTACCAGGAACTGCATTTCACCCTAAAAGCTGGTATGATTGATACTTAGCTAGCTAAGCACTAAACAAGCCAGCCATTTAACCATATGGTACTCACCACCAAACCACCAAGTGAACTTCATTTCATGCCCACGGCAACCAACCAATCAAAAGCAGGCAAAACACCAGACTCAACTATTGTCTTTAATTTCTCACGGGATCCAAAAAACAATATGCCTCTATCATTTCATTTTACCTATTGGCAAAGACAGTACTTCAATGTGGTTATGGTGTTCTATTTTTGTTTTGTTTGTTTTTTTTTGGGGGGGGGGGGCAATTTGCATAGGAATAGTTTCAGTTAGTTTAGCTCCTATTTATTGCCTTTTTACTGTTCATCGTCTAATAGCAAGTGAGAAACGTGATTTCTAAACCGTTATTTGCTTTACTGAGCAGAATGCAGACACTGCTGCTTGTGTCGCTTTTTTCACTATAAATCTTTCTAGTTTGCCACTTAAGCTTGCTAGCAACCTGTGGCTAATGGCCATGCAGACCAGACACCATGAAATATGATTTGCGCTACAAGATATCAGTTATTTCATTTTAAACATCAAGGGCTAATCTTCATTGATTTGCTCAATAATATTTTACCCTACAAAATGGAGCAGATCGAGGAAACATGACGGTTGCCCTGGGAGACACATAGCTGGTGGAAGCGGAAAATTCTGTCTCAGGCATCATCTAAGACTATCCGATAAACGCCCAGTTGGGTTTATATCTGTGACTAAGAGATCATAAATAACATAAGGATAAAATGAATGTCCGCCTCTCAAACCATATGGCTATTACTTGTGCTCTCTGGACGGAGATAGTGTCATCTTGAAAGGCAATTCTGTTTACGCGAAATATTGGCCTTGACATGAAGTGAAGACATTCACTTTTTTCACTGGAGTAATTGTCACTGGCCTTGATTTCTAGGGGCGTGAGGCCACGGAAAACATGCCAGGAAACAATTCTATTTCTTTTTTTTTGGTTCAATAATTTACTCCCTACATTTTGAATAGAATGTTGCATGTGCACTACAGCAAGCACTAAAGATAACACTAACACTAAAGGTTAAATTCTGTCAGTTGCTTCCAAAAAGCTGCTTTAAAATAAACCCTCTCACTATTTCCACAACTACTCCTTCTTGAACCTCATTCAGTAAAAGGATGTTAGAATGCACGTGTTAAAACAACGTTTACATCTGCAGTCCCTCATACTGAAATACTGAGTGACAATCATTTTAAGACTATTTGTCATTGGATTTTGTTCACCCTGGCCCCTGAAATGTGATACTCTGCTATGAATCTGTTATCCGTAGAGAGGTTTTCAAAATGTTTTGATACCCATAAGCTACTGTGAAGCTCATTGCTCATAGGACTCATTGAACACTACAGGGGTTCAGGTGTTATGTGGGGTAGGACAGACATGTAAACAAAATTTCACAGTTGTGTAAGGCTCTGAGGACCTTTTTGGTACAAAGCATTCTGGGCCTGCCCTGGAGGACTGAAAGCACCACCCCACTGGGTCCTACACAGCAACATGTCCACTGTTAATTTAACACTAAAAGTGTACATATGAGAACAACTGGACTACTATGTACACTGTTAGAGTTAAATGAACACTGGACATTTTTCTGTGTACTGAGCCCTTATTTAGGATCACAGTAAGTTTGTATTATTTTCTTTTTTTTGCTCTGTTTCTCCTTTTAAAAGTGCATTGTACTTGTGTTTCCCATTCAGTTTCCCAGGGGCGTAATAAAATGCTTTGGACCCTTTTTCTGAGCTCATGTACCGTCTCCAAGATCGGTGTCTTCACTCACCATGCCTCACACTGCACGTCAAGCGTGGAAAAATTAGCTTCACATGTCCCTCCACTCTATTAATTTAATGTTTGAAAGCAAAGGATTTAACCCCCCCACCCCACCCCTCCCCCGTGGAGTCATTTAAACTAATGGAGACACTCAGTATTCTCAAACAAAATGAGTTGAATACACAAACCTCAAACCAAATGAGAAATAGGGTCAGGAGGGGTTTAAATTGTTTTTTTAATTTCATTTGTCAATATAAGTTTTCTCCTGTTAGGTATGACCAGTTTGGTTTATATATTTATACATGTTTAACCACGGGTATATTGAACATTGATACTCCTGAATAGGTTAGTATCCTGATGTTCTACACCAAACTGAAAGATCCAGGATTTGGTATGTTCAGAAGGCGTTCTATATCAAGCACACAGCTCCAGTACTTAATCTTTGCTTAAGAGGTTTAACATCAAACACGCAGATCTGGAATTGAATCTGTTCCAGTCTGATTTCCAAATCGCACTTTAACAGCCCCCATCACGTCAACTTTACTTCCTGATTTTCTTGAAAAAATACTGCAGAGAATGGTGACGGACTACACCATGGAACTAGTTTGAAAAACAATGACCCTTAATTTTCTGTGTAGCTTTACATCACTGGAAAAGGCACAGGGTGAGAGAGTATACATTTTTGGTAGAACCCAAAATGATTTAGCAGCCAAAAAAAAAAAACCTTCACTGAAATGTCAATTTTATGAGTTATATTCATGTGTAATTCCACTGTCAGACAACAGGATGTGACTGAAAAATGTCAAAATGAATCACATGGACCTGTAAGCCCCCAGGCATTCTCTTTGTGAGCCTGAAGAGACAGAACCCCATCAAGGCCTGCTCCACTTCGTAGTAAACTACATTTAAGGTTGCCCTTAAATAAGCTCTTGACAAAGGGGGAAAATCTATGGCCACACTGTGAGAAGAATCTCATAAACCACAAACCACCATGTCTGGCTAGCCTCACACAGAGAGAGAGAATGACACCTTGCCAGCTCATCGTTGATACACTTGTCTAAAAGCCTAAACAAGATGTCATTAAGCAACCTCCCACTCCATGGGTGTAGAGACATGTTATTGCAACTTCTAAGTGAGCGAACCTTCAAATTGTTATAGCTGAACCTGCAGCACGGCCATTGTGTTTATATTTCAGTACTGAACTGGCAATGGTCTGGCTAATACAGCTGAGTTATCATGAAACTTCGAGTGGAAGTGTGCGAATGGATTCAAGTGCAGATGCCAGCCTCTCACCTATCTCTCACACCAACTCAAACCGCTTCACGTCCATTAAATACCCAGACACTCCAAATCCCAAACTTCCTTCACCTATATATTTCTGCAGGATTATTCTTTCAAAACCAGGATAAGTAAATTAAACCACAAAGATGATTTTAATCATTTTAAAGGTAAACATTTCATGTTTTCAAAATTAAATTGAAGTGACTTGCCCCTCCCTTTAAGATTACGCATTTCACGTTAAAATATGCTATATGGACTGCATAGATGTGCTTCTTACAGTATGAATTAGATTTTACATCATCATTCATAATGGTCACCCTATCACTACAGGTGTATGCTGTGACTTCTGTTCCACACAGGCTAACGATTTTCTGTTAGCGACAATAGAGTATTTAAACTCAGGGAGCCAAGTCCATCGTCCTGCGAAGTAGACGTGTTCATTTGGAATTTAATAAAGACGCCCAGCTGAAAACGCTGCTTACATTGGAAAGTACAGAGTGCTTTGGTGTACTTTGCTTGAAATTTCAGCCGAAGTTTCTCAAGTCTTCCAGTCACTGATGGGCAACCAGTCTTTATCCCCTCACTAAGAACAAGCAGAGGAGCCAACAGGTCACCCATAATAGATTTTTTCTGCCGTATTTGCTTGAGTACCTTCAAGACATCCCCTCATCGATGGTTAGACTTATTTGCACAAAACTTATATGCATACAGCATGTGCAGGTGATCCTTAAAAGTTATATGAAGAATCTTGCTCTGTAGAACATTGAGCTGTCATACAAAAATTAACCTTTGGGTGGAGGGAGCTTCTATCTACGCGGCAGCATCTATGTATCGATGGCTGGAGGTCCACATTTGGTGGGACAACAACCGGCTCAGCCTCACCAAGGCTGACGGGGCAAAGCTGGGGAAGGTCTTTAGCTTCATTGCTCTCTACTGGCCACTCCTGGTGAGGTTGGCACAAACGGGCACAAACGGGCACACACTTAATGCTCTGAAGTACACATCTTTCAGGACGCTCAAAGATGGAATCCCATGTCAAACCAACAGCTTTAGCACTGATTTGACACATGCCGTACACTTGGATTTGTGCTTGAAATTATATGCATATTAAGAGGAGTACTTTACAAAAAATGTGTAATGATCAGACTTCAAACATTTAATATGGCCCTGCATGACAATTCATTCCCTTGATTTTTTTAGTTATTCACATTCGGTAATCATAACCATAGACATTTTTGGAGGCAAAATAGCCAAGTGTATTTCTGTTTGTGCATATAGAAGTTTCATTTGAAACATCTATAAGATTTCATTTGAAAAATGTACGATTTTTAAATCTCACAATAAGATGCATGCAAATAAACGGCCTATATGCCTATACATGATATTATAAAAATGTTCTTGTATTTCCAGGTTCCATGTCTTCATGCTGAAAAAATATCTTTTACAGAGTTTTTTTTATTCTTATTTTAATTTTTTCTCTTCTACAGAGGCTGCAATGCGTGATGAATTCACCAAGTATTCAACTGCGGACACTATTTCAGGACCCCTGCAAGTAAAACACCTATTTAGAATATAATATGTTATTGCTTGGTTTTTAAGACTTTTCACAATAAAGCTTTACACAATTTCAGGTGACTAAGTTCAGTTAAAGCCACATCTTACTTATACTGGGTTAAACGTTTCCAAGATATGCGTAATAACACAACGTTTTTGGGTAACTCCCCTTCCAGAATATACTCAATACGCTGGATACTGCTGCAGAGGACAACTTCTGCGCGAAAGCTTCAGCGGATGGATTCAATTAGACACATAAAATCATGCATACTTCGCTTTCTTTTGTCTTCGTTGTTGCTGTTTTCGAATGTCCCTAGCCACCGAAATCTCTTGGCTTATTACTTCAGCGTTAAGTTTGCATTTACATTAAAACCACGACACTAAGTTGAAAATAGGCGGGGTGTTTTAGCTCAACAGACTTCAGGTAGAGGATAATGTTGCGGCCAGTGTCACTTCCCTTTTGTGATGTCAACTATGAGCTCACCAAAGTCAACGCCACCGATAGACTCTACTCATAATGTTGACTTGAACGTACGGCTGCAAGTAACTGCTTAAATTAAATGGAGGCGAAACTCCTATATTGGAGATGGCCAGGCAGGCATCTTTGCTAGAACCGCTGTGTATTGAAGATGACAGACCAACAGTGAGGGCTTATCCATGTGACACAAACGAAGCAACTTCATTGCAAAAAAAAAAAATGTATAAGCGCATAATACATAATTACACAGTGAATGCGTAAACAGCGACATTCTGCCAATAGTAGTCACAAGGCTGCTATGAAATCAGCGTGCGCACGCCCCATTAACAGCGGCAACAGGCTCAATGTCCTGGGATATACTTTTACTTGCAGAACATCTTATGCATATTTTCCTCCTTAATTTCCTTACGTTCATTCTATTTTGTTTTTGGTGCAGACGTTTTGGTTCATATCAGATTTCACGAAAGACAGAAAACTACACCGAGGCTGTGGTGCACGTTCCAAACTTTTTTGTATTTTAACAAAACCAGCTGGCGCGATTAAAGTCTAATCCCATGGAAAAGAGGGTAAAATTTAGATGTTACACTTTCACAGTAACATGAACATGTTTTCATTACTGTAATATTTAATACAGATTCAGTCTGTTATGTTCACATTTGTGTTATTAACTTGTTAAGGTATACAGTACTTGGCTTACTTACCAGCGTGTATTGTCGTGGAAGTGCTCGAGAACGGAATATCCAAAGAAAGTACCCTCTGGCCCGTGGTACACTACAGGGTGGTCCAAGTCGATGTTATAAGAGAACACCACAGAAACTGATAAAAATAATAAGCATACATCCAAAACGCATCTTCTTTTGGGGGACGGAATTTCACCCATCCTTTGGCACATAATTTAACGAAAACTAATTGTTTCGGACAAAAAGTTAAAATACTAGTGTTTAAATATTCAAGTAGTTGCGGAGACCTCAGTCTGCAGTCTCTTTAGCCTGATTAACTTGGATTTAAATCCTTTTAACGGAGTTCAGTATTTTACAAGTAACCTCAGTACGGGACAATTTTGAGTAACGGTCCGACCTCTTTCTCTTCTGCCTTTGTAACTGTGAAACTAGTGACACGCAGTTGCTCTTGGCTGTAACTATGCCTGTAGTAAGGCGTATGTTTTGCAGGCGAGCATCACATTTCAAATAGGGAGAGTTTGTAGGAGAGAGAGGAGAGGGAGCTATGCTGCCACCTATTGTAACTGAAATTATTGACAAAATGAATCATAGCGCTTCGATTGTCTTCCTCAAAGTTACCACATGGAGATGTCATCTTACAGCTGTAAATCTTTTAACTGCTAAGCCATTAAACCTCCAGCAAGTTAACGCGAACTTTAAGCTGTTTAGGTTGTGGACTATCAAAGGGAAGTTATCGTCGGAAGAAAATGGATCAAATACCGCATAAATAGGTTATTAACATTTTGCGTTTTAATTACATTGATTATTGGGTAAGCATAATAGGATGAAGTCGGACAGTTCTTGCATCGCGGTCTGCTTCACAGTTTTCAACAACATTTTGTTATCCGATTGACCTACGTTAACGCCGACAGGGGTGACCTAAAACTCCATGTGTTGACAGGTGGGTTCACGCGCTCGTTGGAGCTGAGCACGAGACCCACCGGGGACAAGGCGGCGTGCCTCTCTCAGGCCGCAGTTAACATCCCCGACACTGCAAAATGTTTTTTTAATCTTCGATATCCTATGAGAATTTATAATCTGTTTTCAGAGATTAAAATGTTACATTCAGGAAATCCTTAATTTCCGTGCATTTGTGTCCGGCCAACGCCACAAGAGCCAAAGAGCTATGTACAATTAATGTGCAATCTGTGAAGTCTTAACATAGACCTGTCAAGATATTTACTTTAGAATGATAACATTGTAACCCCCATATTCGCGATTTTCTGCTGTAGGCTCCAGTTACGTGGTATTGCAAAGAACACGAAGAACATGGGAATCTGGCAATTACTCAGCCAAAAGGGAATATAAATAGATCACAGCATGGCGTTAAGGTAACACTTGTTTTGGCACAACGCGATCCATTGATAGCCCAGTTTGGTGGTTTTAAAGACGGGGTACCATTTGCAGTCAAAGCCTATTGCGCATGCACTGCACCAAAAATCAGCGTGCAAAAAACCTATTTAGAAATGCAATTTTGTTGGAGGTGGTAAACAGACAGCCATAACGGACGCAAGATGACAAAAGTATATAAAGTTACACATGAAGGAGCACATTAAGTTTGGGGTTTTAAAGTAGCTTACTTGATACTAGATTTTCTTCTTTGCACATAGAAGAGTTTGCACATACGGGACATGCATGTATACATTTTTATACGGGTAGCTACCTCATGAACACCAGGTTATGGTGGTATGTATGAGCTTGTCTTTTTTTATTATTTGCAGACACTCAGCACAGCTATTGTATCATTTGACTATACAAACACAGACACTGAGAACACACCACAACCAAATGAGAAGAGGCACATATTCGGGGAGAGGCTAAACGTCCCCAAAGTCCTTCAGCAACACTGATAAACGGTGACGGTTTCAGTGGTAACTGCTTATTGCAATTCTCCATTTGAGTCTACGAACAGATAAGGTAACATTTTAGAGAATGTTTCACTCCCTCCACAGTGTGTGAAAGGGAGTATCGGACAGCTTGCTGCATTCCCAAAATCCTTTGCATTTGCCTGATCAAATACCAAGTTGTGGCGTTAGTAGACACTGACAGTACATGGCCTTTTTAAAAACATCCCTCTAGTATCTGGCAAGAGCCATGAAATGTACATATGCTACAGCGCACTGGAAGGTTTAGAAACCATTGGGGAGGTTGAGGGTGAGATACTCCACAAATTCCACACTAGCACTTTTATCCTCCTCATAGTGGGAGAGTTTTGTCAGGGAAACCTGCCAAGAAATCTAACAGGTAACAAGGTGAGACATAAGGATTGCTTTAGCATGATATGCGTTTATGTATGTCCACCTGGCTGTTCGCATGCATGTCTGTCCGTTTGCCTTGATTTATGGCCTTGTAATCTTGGTGTGTCTTCCTGTCTCTCAATAGCAGATAGGAAGGAAAGATGAATCTTCCTCAACAATCTTCTTTGGTGTCTGTCTTGGGCTTTGATTTATGGATTGTCTCTGCAGAGAGGAGCAATGTGCGTTTGGGGATTCTTTGAATAGAACTGAATTTACACTGAAACAACTGAACTGAAGCAATTATTAAGGATGTCTTCACCATATTAGCTATCAAGCTTGACTTACTTAAAGTGAAATCATGCACACAGATATAAAGAGTATTGATTCTTTACAAAGTACAGTTAATAATCAAACATTTATAGTATAAACACATACAAAGATTCACTCATAGGCTGACCCTCTCTGTACTTCTTATTCAGCAAGTGTATACTCATCTTGAAGCCTCTTAAATGAACATATCGTCTTTAATATGTATGGTCAGTAAAGTCTAATTGTCAGAATGTTATGTCTTAAATCTGATACACTATCAAAGAAGTGGTTGCTCGAACTGCTAGCAAAGAATTGGTAACAGTATGATCGACCAATGACAGCATATTGCTAATTTACTATATGGTCTGACAGATGGCCACTAGGAAAGGTACAATGGCAAGCGACAAAGAAGCCGTTCCAGAGTGTTTTAGACCTAAGCGATTCAGCTTTAGGTCCTGCATTTGGGTGTTCGAGTCTCTGCCACACTGTTACAGCCAATAGCTGAAGGCTTGCATTGGCATGGCAACAAGTGAGAGAGTGCTGTCATAGAGTGTAGGCTGTTATACTGTTTCTCATTAACAATATGATTCCAACACATTTTTTCAAATTGTCATGTAATTTTTAGATTATACCAGATTCCATATCATATCTTTTCCATTTTCCTCTCACATTTTATCAAAATAGCATACCTTCAGAATTATTAAACGTATTTAGGCTTTTTCTACCTAATGCCAACTCATTCTTTTACAGTGATGCATAAAATAGCTGTGATTTCACATCAGCTAACACCACTGTTAAACAGATGGTATTATAACCATGCCTCGTCTCTTTGTAAATCACCATAATTAAATTTAAATTGGAGGAGAGTTTCTAAATCCTAGCATAGCGGTGCAGGCACAAAGAGAACGGCAAGGTATATTTATGAATGGGAAACTGCTTGATCGACATGTTATCCACACTTTCCACTGTTGTAATCCCTGTGGTGACGTTTATGAACGACCCCCCACGGTGTCAGAGACAATTACTTCTTAACGTTACTGCTCTACAAAGATTTTTCGAGCAATTTTTTTTTGTGTGTGTTTTGCCATGTGTCCATGTTAACTAATTCGCTCATGTTGTTTATTTTTACTCGGGGTTGGAGATCAAACATGATTTTCCATCAAACCTACACTTTCAAGTTGGGTTACCCAGAAGTTGCTGGAGGGTGATATCAGGGCACTGGAATGGAGGAGGCAGTCCATTACTATCTGGCTAAAAGTATAATCCATGCTATTTGTGCAGTAGCAATTCATAACTCCATACCATAGTTCCATAACATCCCTATTACATTATGTTGGCTGATAACACAGTGGATGAAGGGAGGAGTGGGAATTTAAAATACATATGAAAACTCATTGTTTCTTGAATGTCGTACATAAAAATTGAGCCTTGGTCATTCTAGGGCAGTGTACTCAAACTGAAAAGCATTTTACCACACATAATGAAGCACAAGCTATAATCATTTTACAATAGTCATTTGAGAGTTTATTGCTCATCTCACATATTGTAGAATTCTTTATTGTCTTTGGGAACAAATGGGGTATGGTTCTTTTCATGGATTCCTCATGAGAAGAATGAAGGCTTTCAGAGAGGGTATTTTCCATAATTAGCTGTTTATGTGTAGTTACATGGACTGACACAATTGCCCCCAATTGATGCGAAGACACAAAGCTGCTCCTTTTCACATCAGTAAATGAACGTGTTCCTATCTGTTGGTAGTATGATCTGAAAATTCTTTCTGCCCTATCAACACTGGAAAGGTAAGGATTAATTTAGGCAATGGGGTGAAGCCAACTTCCATGCGTAATTTTTTGAAGGTAAAACATGGGCATCCCATATGAATTCCAGGATGTCTATTGCCATGGATTTATTATAAAAAAAAGAAAACGAACCAGAACGAAAATTAATTTTACAATGAACTATACTTAACTATTTTCGACATTGTTGCTCATAAAGGAACAGCTAATATTGTGTTTTTTGTTTACCATATTTTCAAAAACAAGTCTGTCCTTCTTAGATCGTTTTGTCTCTGAGGAATCAAACATTTCTACAGGTGAGGAGAAGCCAAATCATTTTTGAGGGCTCCCTTTTCTCCCCGCGTAAGAACTACTTTATGTGCCATTGGTAGAGTGCTACGCCAGTTACCTGCAAGTCCTGCAACAGCAGCTTAAGGGAGCTTATGATCTTTTTGATATCTGGTGTTCCAAGAGCCATATCAGTGCCTGTTTAACAGCTGTACAAGGCCACATAATCATAATATACTAACATAATTAGAACTATTCACACAAATCAAATACCATCAAGCATACACTTTCAACCTGAATGAAAATAATACCTTTTAAGTCAATATTCCTCTACAGAAACCACTTAAATATGGAAGTGTATAGGCATGACATAAAACTTTCCACGGACCTCCCAGTAAATTGTTAGCTTTATGAACATTTTATAAGATCGCACAGTTTCTTGCATACACAAAGGGCGATTTGCGGTATTAAATGTGTTGGGTTGGCCGTGCTGTTAGCAATGGATGGTCCTGCTTGAACGCACATAGCTGCTAGCGGGGTTACCTAGGGTCTGTGTGCTTCAGTTGGAAGGGTTGACCTTCCTGCTGAGTTGGGTATACCTGCAGTTCACCTCGGTCAGCTTCATGGGAAGTAGAATCCTCATCGTAATGGCAACAGAGCTCAGCTGGTATCCTATCAGGAACTAAATAAGCACATGCTTCAGAATATGTGCGTACTTATATGTGCTTGTCTGAACTGACAGCAAATGTAGTTAAATGGGACTGGCCCTGTGAATTCAAATGTCTTTTTCAAACTTGAAAATACGTTGACCGAAATGTGTTGAATACTGAACTGTTGATTTCCAGAAAGCCTCCCGACAGCAGGTGTCCCTCACAAAGAACGTTATGAAGGATTCAATAAATACATAGGTATACGCTAAGCAGCAAAATGTGAGTAAGCCCAATGAGCAGAAACTTCAGTGTTGAACTAAGGTATACCATAATTCCTTGCCAATTTTCAGTCACAGAAATACAGGACATGCATAGATTTTTTTTTTTTTTTTAAATAAAACAATCAAAATGGTTTCATTCATATTTACCAGAAGTGGAAAATCCCAGCCTCAGAATGTCAAAGTTATACCACGCATTTGTTCCATCCATGCACAGCTGATTTTAATAAGCACTCTTCATCCAGGTAGAAGAGCCACTTAGTGAAATCACCTGTTTCATTGCACTGGTAGAACAAAAACATGGTAGAACTTTCACATTTTGAAGCTGGAGTTTTCCACCTCTGATACGTACATGTTTAACAAACATAGAAACCACAAAAGAGAAGTATGCAAAGAATTAAACACGCTTCTGAATATGATGTGACATGAATTCTCTTTCAGTGAATTTTTGCCACAGGCCAACCACAGCTGCAGGCTGTTCCTCTGCCATTGATAACAGTGAGGAAATGCTCTTGGGAGAATTTGGTCTTTCATCTCCGCACAAACAAGCATCAGTACAGTGCAACATGGGAAATTACACTTTGGTTGTTTACCACTCGTGGCAACAAATGGGAGTCTTGACTCTGGTGGTTGTGTGCATATGGGAAATGAATCTGAAACAGTTTGTGGATTTGGCTTCGGTGGCTTTGCCAGTTAAGTCTGCCATTTTCTGGTCTTGTTTTTGTTTGAGATGGGCAGTTCATTCATGTAAATGGACTTTTGTGCATTTTCGGTTTGGAAGATTCATTTCCCCTAGGCTTTCTAGAATGTCTAATTAGTCTTCTTTAAGTACCTTGTTAAATTGTTTCATTTAGTTTCAATAGACGGCTTCAGGCTCCTCTGTTTGTTCAACAATTGTTGTATCATCCACATATTTGAAAATGGCACATCTTGCTCAACAGCACAAACACTGAACAGTACAGACAATAGCGCCCAGCCTTGCAGTACTCCTATTCATCTTATAAGTGGGTCAGATGTGGCTCTATTAAAACTATTTGTCGGATACAACACCAAATTACCAACACCAATTAATGAGACATGCATTTTTGTCCATTACTGCTAGTTGGGTGACAAGGATATAAACGTCTGGTCTGTTCTGTGAAGGAGAAAGAGTGGTGATCTTCAGTTTCTCATCCTGGTTTGTAAGTGAACTGGAACAGGGTTGAGAAGGTTCTCTGCGTGCTGAGGACGATGTTTTGCAGACATGTGATAACTGAGTACATTAATGTTCTTTTTAGATTGTTATTTCTCTATGGCTGTCGTTAGGATGATGGAAGTGTCACCCTTTGCTTTTGGCCAAGTATGTTTTCAATTATTCCTGGCTTTTCTTTACAGTAAGGAGAGGAATTTATGTGCAAGCTACTGGTCATTTCACATAATGAGACTTAAGACATAAGACAACATCAATAATTCGTGCCATAAATTGTGATTTGCCATTGTTATAAATTATAGCCACTTACAACAATGCCATTGTAGATACTTGCCAAGAAGAAGCAACAGTTTTTCCAAAAATGAATTATGGAGATCAAAGACAGCAGATGGCAGTAACTCTTATATATAGAAAAATATCTTCTGACTCACAGTGGTATATCTTCCTTATTTTTTAAAAAAAGAAAATACAGCTTAATCTTTTCAGTCCAAACAGCATCGTTTCAAGCAAATACACCAAATATTTGTACTGTAAATAAAACTTTATTAGCTTGTCTGTAAATGTATTAATATAGCAACAATCACAATATGCCCTATTGTACAGATTTAAATTCCATATTTACAATTTACAATAGAATATGCATTTTCATCAGTCTGCATTTATCCAGAAAATAGAAAGTATAAAAGCTGTGGTAGACAAACGAGGTACTAGGATCCAGTGCCATTATCAATCAAAGCTGAGCGCTGATGGGGGGGACAGTCGATAAGTAGATTGAACACATAACGAGTGAAAATCGCGAACAAGAAAACAGATAACAATACAGAAAACACACCAAATAATAATAATAATAAACATAAAAAACAAAAAGAATTCAAATTATTGCACTATTCATTCGTTCAAAATACCTCAACCAAATAATGTACCATTTAACCTTTGACTACCAATTTGATAATTCATTATTTTAAAGAAGCGTCAGTATTGTTTCCCCCAAAACTGAGGAATCTCTGTGACCCACACCGTTTGCTTATTTTCTCCCTGGCATATAATGCTAGTTCAGTTTCGCCGTTCACCATACATGCAAACACACACACACTTGAGCCACCCGCGCACACACAGATAAACGTGTGCAAGAAAAGGGGATACATATCAGTTTCGTTCAAGTCACTGGCGGTTCCGTTCGATCCTCGTAACCGTGTTGTCGTCGCGTTGACTTGATCTTGAAGCAGCAGTCACTGGCCCTTCGCCGTTTCAACCATCGATATCCTGCAGGATCTCATCGCAGCCATGCCTACAACGGCACGATTGCCGTTTAGCAGAACAAGAAACGCATTGTGTATCGTATTCGGTGTCATAATGAAGATTAGATACGTTCCGATGAAACAAGAACAAAAAAAAATATCTAAACATCACTAAGCATGGTTTGACGCACTCAAACTATGATTCCGAATTTAATATTGTTGTATACATAATACATCACTGCCACTCAAACACAGGACAGCTGAACACAGAGCAGGTCATTGTTCTCTGTTTATCTATTTCAAATGGGTTTATTAAAGAAGTATAAAACCACTTTTCCTATCCTTCCTCCTTTTGGAGGCCTCATTATTTAACGTTGTACATTGGAAATCAAAATGAACAGTACTACTATTACCAGGTACCACCTGCAGAGCTTTTGTTCTCTCACACTGATTAACCTTGACAAGGTTGAAGGCTTTAGTAAACAAATGGGAATTTTTGTGCTTACGAGTGTTCTGGTGTCCTCCTTTTCTAGAATGATCTGGGTCTGGTCAGGGGGAAACTTGAGCACAGAGGTTATAACTTTGGCCATGGTCTAGGGAAAAGCACAAAGATGAACCACTTTATTCACATCTTCCGTATGCAAGAGGACACTGAAGACCCGACCCAAAGGCCCACTGAACTCTTAAACGCTAACCCATGAACACCCAGGCAGTCTGACCGTCAAAGGGGTACAAACCCATCAAATTTCATTCCAGTGGCAGAGAAAGGGGACTTAAATACCATTTCCGTTGTAGGGATCAGCCTGGTCTGGGAGCAATTAGACCCTTAAAAAAAAATTAATGATCTCAACACACCTTAAGGCTTGACCTTTCCTGGTGGGTAAACTGTATTTAACTCCAGTAATAAATATGCCAACATAAGTACATTTCCCCAACGGAGGCAGAGAATCGGCTTCAGCAGTGCCGCTATAAGGACCCACAGCTGTCCTGCAGACGGGACGCGGTGAGTCAGGTGATAACTATGCGATGTTGGGCCGCTGGGGCGAATTCCCACAGTTTCTACGGGGGAACATCTCACACTATAAAGCTACGGGGTCCAGCAGTTTATTGAAAACTGCCCTGCGGAAACGCGCCGGATAACGATGCCTGCTGATTTTTAATGCTATAGAGGATGTGTGTTATTTAAGGGTACCTGCTGATTTCCATGCTATGGGAGATGCGTGCTAATTAAGGATGGGCATCTTTAAGATTGGTCCCCACGATTGTTGATGTAATGTGATGGAGGACTGGCCAATAATCTGTGGGTTTCAAATTTACAGGTAACTACATTCATGACTGGTAGGTGAATAGATGGGTAAAGCATAAATATTCAGATGATAATTTACTGTAGAAAATAAATCGTGCACAATTAATACTGTGATGCAGGTGAAAATGATATCTTCTGTACTGGTCAAAGCCAATGATTTTCGGTCTGAAGAGGTGATGCAGTCTTACCTTCGTTTCTCGGCCCATCATGTATTCAAATAACACTTTCCTCAGGTACTCAAACTCGGTTGGCTCCGTCAAGGCATCGCAACCGTAGCGACCAGCATCTGCACAACACAGAGATGGGAAGTTTACCTTACATTTAGATTTACATTTAGGCTTTCAGCCGTTAGCTCTCATCCAGAGCCAATTGTAAAAGTGCATACAACAGACTAATGCAACATCAGGCAGAGACTATAGTAAAGATATTAGTACCACAACCAAGTAAAATAGTTATTACATTGATCAACATCATGGAGAACTGAGGAAAAATTCTAAAGTTATTGAATTTATTAAATTACAGATCTTCTCGTTCAGGCTCACACCTGCAAAAGATCAATAATGACTGAATAACATGCATGTATGTGTTCTACATCGCATGGCCGAAAACCATTCAAATGTCTCCACTCTGACTGAAAACTCCCGGTATTTCTGTGGAAACTAAGCTTTAGGGCTGCACCCTCAGATGCCATTATTGCCAGCTAACCCCTTGAATCAGGACGAGGCTCAGAGCGTTTGCTTGGCAACATCTTTGGGTCCGGTCCAAGACGAGATAAAACGTAGATTAACTTTTAAACAAGAACGGCTATAAAAAGCTCCCGCTACAAATGTGCCCATTTAGGGAGTGTGGCTGTTGGATACCCCCCATTCCCGTCACAGTCAGGAGAAAGGAGCACTGAAAAAACCCATGATAAGACATTATGCAAGGGGGCCTTTAGATGGATGTTGCAAAAACAGAGAGTCTTTCATAAATAAAACAGAGCCGTTTCAATCCGCTTCCACTGGAGCCCTGCCATTACCGAGCCACCGACAACAGCGGCGCTAGGCTAATACGTTTCCTCGCTTTACAAAAAAAAAAAAAGACGCTGTGAATGATCCCATTCCTCAGGAACGTCTCCCCTCCTCCCTCCCTGTACCACACACTGCATTCGGCCGCATGTTATCCCGGGTAATTGGAACCAGGACAGGGGCTGAGTTCTCACAGCTACGCCGGCCAATTTCTTTCTGCAGGATTCTCCACGTGAGCAATTATTTCCTGTAAAACATGAGTGCGAGGGGAGGGGGGCAAACCCCCTGGGGAGAGATCAACGCGGTAAATGGGGGGTAATCGAGCTCTATTTATAGACGCTGCTGATTGGGGCCGGTTCGCCGACCTGCAATGCGGGCCTTTTCGCTTTCGCGGGCCTTTTCGCAGCACACCTCGCTTTCTCCTGTTATGTGTGCTGTGTACAACACTGTAGAGTGCTATAACTACACTATTGCAGTGTAAGCAGTACTATACAATCCTGTGGTGTATGGTATGCACTCTTGTGGTGTACACTGGACCCTAAATTCATATTCTGTATGCAGTACTGCCTCACCCTACTGTGTGTTCTTTACAGTCTTGTGGTGTTTACTGTCATCTTGTGGTGTAAGCTGTATTTTTTGTCTTATTGTATATACTGTACAGATGTGGTGTATGCTGTACTGTGTAGTACATATGAGATCCCACTCCCAATGTGTAGAACAACTTGCTAACCTAAAACTTTTGTCAAAATGTTGCTTTACTTTGAGACTTAATGTGGTCATTCTTTCATCCCTGTTCACTGCATTACCTAATTCTGATTGTGAGTTTTGGTGCTAAATGCCAGGACTAGCCCCCCTGGGTAGCTAGAGGCTGTTGAATCGAATAAGCTCCACAGTTGTTCTCATAGCAAAGTCTGTTTTGAAGTGAAGTCTACACAAACTGGTCCATAGATGTTTGTAATATATTTTGTTTCCCTAACTGGTGAGGAAACAATACAATTTAATTTTGTGTGTTTTGCTTGCACAGCAACAAAACAGCCCACAGCAGTTGAAATTTTATTGTCACTGGTCTCCGGGAGTGAAGGCTTCACTGGTGAGGTCTTGATTTAAGTCAGAACTGAGTGGCCACAGCTCATTCTTGCAAAAGCTATTGTTTACATTGTGATGTAATAGTAAAATATGCTAATTCCACCTCCCCAGTTACATTATACTCAACTAGTGATGGATAAAATGAGGTCTCATGAACCCTCCTTGGGCGGACATACATTCAGCTCTCAATCACTGCATGTTTCGACCAATCAGAAATGTTTTTCGAGCCATCACCAATACTTTCATTGGTCCAAAACATTCATCCACTGATACGATATGGTACCTCCTCACATTTTTGGTTAATTCAAACCTCATTCAAACCTCTGCCCCACCCCATTACACACCAAACACTCCTCAATCCATTACTGCGACACCATAGTATTTTCTTTTTTTGTCAGTGTAATAAGTTAGGAAAGATAAACAAGACAATACGAAGTAAGTCTGTTCGTTCTTCAATATGTCGGGTAAGAGAAATTTTCTTTCCACCGGCAAAAACATCACATCCTTGAGCTGTCCAAACATAAACTGTCCTTAAAGAAAAGCCACTCAAGCTCTGAACATCCCCAAGTCCACACCCTCAAAAAACCTCTCAAAGACAGTAACAAACTCCAGCAAATGCAAAACAGCCATTTCCACGAAGAAATTACCTTTTAACGAAAGACATGTTTTTCAAAGAGTAAATTTGCCATGTGATTACCACCTGATCATGACCTAACCCTGAGTGAAAGAGTTCAATTATGGACACTGGAATGGAATGAGTTTCAACAAAATTAGTTTTTTGTCATGGATATGTTGTGTTCTTACTGGATAGTAATTGATAATAAAAGTTCAACAAAATTGGCAATGTTGCAATTTCATAGAAAAATAAAATGAAAGATGAGTTTGTTTTAGCTGAGTGGACTACAGAAGGCCAGTCAAAGGTAAGATACAGTAGTTGATTGTGGTTGGCTAGAAGTTATCTTTCCTAGAAGGAATTACATAACATTATCATATCTCCATTCAAAGTTTAAAAAAAAAAAAAAAAAAAAAAAGCGACATTGTTCACTGAGATGAAGCTAATAAAATATGCCTGTAATTTATTACTATATTTCTAGGCACAAATTCACTTGTTCTATTCATCCTGCTTGCTCTCTGCTTCTAATAATATTCCACATGTAAGAATAAAATTATTGGTTGCGCTAATGTATTTAGCACAGCATTGTGGCCAGTGTCCCCTTACTGAACTCCCATCCTCCAGATGTATTCTGGAGCGAATTAAAGAAGCATAAATACTCCTGAAGAAACTTTAATGCTCATTTCTTGGGCTTTTATGCAAGCCTGGTTACATAGGAAGAAGCTCCTTGCCCACTTTATTGATGAGTGAGCACATGCAACCACAGAATGAATATTTCGGTGGACACTGTAGCATGAATAGATGTCATTATTGACGTTGCGTTTGTGTATTTTAGCTTTTTCAACTACATAAAAGAGGAGGAAATTTTATGGATAATAAGGACTTCATTTAATTTATTCTGGTCGTTTTTCTCATGCAAGAGGAAGGCCAGTGTGTTGGCCATACTTTAGATGCTTTAGCTCCAGTGCTACGGTCTAATCTTACCTCCATATTGCGATCCCAGACGGGTCACCACTGAGTTCTTATGGACGCATCGCAGTTTGTCCTCAAGTGTGTGGATCTAGATAAACAAATTAAGTGGGACAGTGTCAGCTGAAAGAACCATTCTCCATTTCTGCATCTCACGAGGAGGGGGACATTATGATGGAAACTCTTACGAACCGAAAAACATCACAAGTATTAAATTGAAGCAGTCCACATGTTTCAAACAATTGGCTGCGAGTGTTTGGAAGCTGCTATGGTTACCGCTGCTTCAAATTAAGCTCATGGGGTGTGCGCGCGCTCGCGTACGTGTGTGAGCGAGTGTGTGTCACTGTATGTGTGTGTGTGTGTGTGTCACTGTGAGTGTGCTTGATTGTGCAGGGGGAGGTTTGGAAGGTCGTGTGCTCAAAGCAGAGTAAGAGTAAACAGATGTGTTTTTCAATAAACTGTAATTCCATGAGAGGAACTCTGTTCCAGCTGAATAAGGGTCAAAGAGTTTGAGGCGGATAACAATCAGTGGTACAGTATGGGCCTTGTTCAGGCCCTCCATCCTTTGCGAACACTGAGGTAGATCAAATTGTTGAACTGTGGTTTGTGACGTGTAAGGGAAGAAGGGGGCGGGGTTCCCACAGGCCAGATGTGGGACACATGGCTGGTGATTGGACCAGGTGTGAGACATCGTGCTGAGTGTTGTTAACAGCACTGTTTGGCGCGTGTGGCGGAATGGTGACATCAGAAGCTGAAGAGGGAGACGTGTGGGTGGTGGGGGTTGGGGGCGGCAGCAGGTCACATGGAAAGGCGGTGGGCTCACCCGTTCCTGAAACTCCTGCTCCTTCAGCTTGGCCTCACTCAGCAGGGTCGTCTTTTGCGCTAGCTGAACCTGAACACAACGAGGGAGGGGGAGAGAAAGAAAGGGAGGCCAGAGAGAGTGATGGACAAAAGACAAATGGAGAGTGAGAGAAAAATGAAAGTCAGAAAAGAAGAATGAATTCATTCTTTCACAGATATTCAGACTACTATGATTTAAGTCTCTATATATAGATAAACACTGTGTAATGTAATTAAACAATTTAATATTGTAAGGCACGCCCACTGTTCAAAAACATGCATAGACTTTATATAACCATCTTCCATTTTTACAAAGATTATACACTGAATTCTGTTTATATGGAGTTACCCAAGAGATACAAACAGCTTAAAAACGGGTGGTTCATAGCTCTGAATCTGGTATTATAATGCAATTTGAAGAATATGAATCCTTTGTATTTAAACCATTGTCAAGTGATATATGGGACTACTGACAACTATGGCAGTTCTAGTTTGAAAGATTAAACCTACCTGCAGCTCTGCAACAGACCCCTGAAAGGAAATAAAGCATAAATTCAATTTTATGGACCAGTTGTCTAAGAATACAAGAAATTGCATTTAACAAATCACATTGGTCCAAAAGTATCACCTACAGGACCTGCAGTACCTGTCTGTGTGCTGTTCTAAGTCATAAAGTACCCATGTGTTGTTCTGCATCTATTGTACCTGTGTGTTGTTCTGCACCTGCAGTACCTGTGTGATGTTCTGAGTCCTACAGTACCTGTGTGCTGTTCTGCACCTGCAGTACCTGTGTGGTGTTCTGAGTCCTACAGTACCTGTGTGCTTTCAGGAGTCCTACAGTACCTGTGTGCTGCTCTGAGTCCTACAGTACCTGTGTGCTGTTCTGCACCTGCAGTACCTGTGTGCTGTTCTGAGTCCTACAGTACCTGTGTACTGTTCTGAGTCCTACAGTACCTGTGTGCTGTTCTGAGTCCTACAGTACCTGTGTGCTGTTCTGAGTCCTACAGTACCTGTGTGCTGTCCTGAGTCCTACAGTACCTGTGTGCTGTTCTGCACCTGCAGTACCTGTGTGCTGTTCTGAGTCCTACAGTACCTGTGTACTGTTCTGAGTCCTACAGTACCTGTGTGCTGTTCTGAGGCCTACAGTACCTGTGTGCTGTTCTGAGGCCTACAGTACCTGTGTACTGTTCTGAGTCCTACAGTACCTGTGTGCTGTTCTGAGTCCTACAGTACCTGTGTGCTGTCCTGAGGCCTACAGTACCTGTGTGCTGTTCTGAGTCCTACAGTACCTGTGTGCTGTTCTGAGTCCTACAGTACCTGTGTGCTGTCCTGAGGCCTACAGTACCTGTGTGCTGTTCTGAGTCCTACAGTACCTGTGTGCTGTTCTGAGTCCTACAGTACCTGTGTGCTGTTCTGAGTCTTTTGCTGTAGCTCCTCCAGCTCCTTTTGAACTTCCCACACTCGCGTCCCCATCTCTTCCTCCCGGCTCTGAGAAGACACAACACGCACCTGCTGAGCGATAGAAATCCTGCCATTTCCTCTCCAAGGATGTCACTCAAGCCAATTAATTGTATCATTTCCTGTTTGAGGACACTATTGTCCTAACATCCTCAAGTTTGTTTCACCTTGAAACCGGAAACAGGGTGTGTTGTCCGGCCTGTTTTAGACCATTCCTGCCTAGTACTGAGGGAAACCGAATTGTTACTGCACTCAGATTGAACCATGTTCAAAATAAACACAGAGAAGGTCTCCACTATGTTCAGGCAGAAAATATTGAAATACTGGAGCACAACTTAAAAAGTACAAAAAACGTGCTCAAGCATTGGTGTCTTATATTGTTAAAGTTATTGTTCACCCCAAAATAAAACTTTCATGCTCCCCTTCTTGCCTCGAGAATGCTTGTTTTGACCTGACATTGACAGCTCTTCACAGCATCTGGTTGCAGTTTCTAAGCTGTCTTCCACTGGCCACGATCCAAAATTAATGCACGTCAATGGAAAGAGTGCAACCATCTAAAATCTGCTTGCACTTCTGTGTAAAATACTGCATGCAAATGTTTTCATTTTGATCATAAACTTGCTAACTAGCCAATGTTGTAAAACTCTAGGCACACATGCAATGTTACTACTCTCTCACGCACCACAGCATATTGTTCCACTTTTTCCTATGACAGCACTAAAATCATAGAGAAATGTATTCTCATCTATGCAGTACTACAGTTTCATATTCTGCTCTTATCTGGTCACTATGCATTGAGTCTTAATTGTGTGCCCAGAGGCAGCAACATTTTGCAGATGGTAAAATGTAAATTAAAATCAAACACATTTCCTACATATGATTAAAGTTTTCTGGAGAAATACAAGTAGAACCAGACATCATTTTCTTGCCCACTTTACCCCCAAAATACATTGTAAAAACACCACAGCTATATTGACAGTCAGGGGTAGTCGAAACCACATCTATGTAGCCAACAAAACCATACAGAGCACTAAGGATCTGCACACAAAGGATCTGTATAACGGGTATGTCCCTTCCATACAGCGTGCTGTACCTCATTAGGATACACAGGCTCCAGTGCCATCGGATCCCCTAGTATCAGTCCCACAGGGTACTGTATCACAGGATCTCTTGGTAATGCTGAACTATACCGTACGTACTCAATCCTGTGGTATCTCTGCAGCATACACACTGCTGTGCCTGCAAGATTACCTGGCATCGCTTTACTACACATATGGACCTTTACCTGTAAGATCTCCTCATACCGCTGCACTGTTCTCTTGAGGTCGGCCTCTTTCTGGCTGATGGCCTTCTGTAGTTGATTTGCTTCCTCTTTGTGTGTCTCAAGGAGTTCAACCTCCACTTCCTGGGCCTTCCCTGTGAAGGATAGATACAGTACACAATAATCAATATCAGAATTTCTAGGTACTCACATAGTTTAGCATCATCACTGTCAGAGTACTCAAACAGAGTTCAGGATTATTACACATATCGGTTGGTCACCCTAATAGAAACATTAAACAATATATGAACATCAAATCACTAATAGAGTACTGTGACATTTTGCCTATAGAAGAACTTCAGTACATTGTGTAATACTGTCATACCAGTTCTGAGCTGTGTGTATTGGAATATTCAACTACCCTTCAAGAGGGAAAGCCTTCAGTTCTTTGATGGATGAAGGAGGTGGAAAATTGAAAACATTATCATTGCCATGAAACGCACATACCATGCAAAGTGGATGTATTCCATAAAGCTGCTTATATATTTGGTGCATTTATATGGTGTCAGATTGAAAGTTAATGGTCACAAGAGGTCTATCATTATTGTTGGTATCCTTGCAAGAAACCTGGAAAACCTAACTTTCTTCATTGTATAGGGTCATGGGATATACCCGTCATCGCTCAAACAATACAGGGAAAAAACTTCCCAGAGGACATTCTCACCAACAGCCTCTCTGACTGCAGCCTCCAGTTCCTGCTCCTTCTTAGCAATCTGTGTGTTGAATTCTCTCATTAACTGCTTCAGACCCGAGTTGTGCTTCATCTCAATGTCCTCCATTTCCAGCCTATTAAAAAGACAGCATGATATGGATGAGAAATAGATATGAATTTATATATAAACATGCTGAGTGCTGATATGAAGAGTCCTTGTATGGGAAACCAAAGTGGCAGTGCCATTACATTAAACTACAAAAATGGAAGATAAAATTGCTAATTAAAAACAAGAAACCTTACAAACATTAAACTCAAGAGTTCAGCTCATTCAAACAAGTGCTTAAAAAGTTACATCTACAGTTATAGACCTACTTCAGTTTCTTGTCAAACTCTTCGGTCATTTCCTTCTTCGTGTGCTCCAGTTCCAGCTGGTGCTCCTTGCGTAGTGAGCGCATGTCTTTCTGCAGGCTGCTGACGGATTTGCGCAGCTTCTGCTTCTCGGTTTCAGCTTCAGACAGCTTACTGTGCAGATCTTTCTGCTGGGACCTCATCTCCTCCAACAGACCGTCGGGGTTCGTCCCTAAACCCTGCGGAGACTCGGACTCGTAAACTCTGAGCAAGCTCTCGCTCTCCTCCAGCTGTCTCTGCATGTCCTGCAGCTTCCGCTCATACGTGTCCACCAAGGAATCCTTGTCCTGCTTCAGAGAATACTGCTGGTTGACCAGAACAGCCTCGATCTCCCCCATGTTTTTCCCCCCTTCCTCTGCGATCCATTCATTTCCTTCTATCTGTTCTTTTGTTTGTGTTTGTCCCTGAAGCTCCATGGAAGTCATTTGTATCTGCTCTTCGACCTTAGATGTCTGCTGAAGCCAATTTGACTTCAGCCTATCGACCTCGGCCTGATGACCGGCTTTCTCTTCCTCCGCCTGCTTCAGCTTGTTCAGGGCATCTTCAAGCTTGGCATGAGCTTCTTCTTGGGAGGAGAGCTTTTCCTTTTCGCTCTCTTTAAGTGTCGCTATCATTTCCTCCTTTCTGGTCACTTCTTTCTGGAGCGCACTTAGCTTCTCTTCATACGTCTCCCTCAAGCCCTGCAGCTCTCTCTCTTTCTCCATGTCACCCTCACCCCTCGCAATCTCTTCCTGCTTTTCCAGGTCTGCCTTCCGCGTCAAGGATTCTAGCAGGGACTGCACCTGCTCTTCGAGCGTTTTGATTCGCTCGTCCCTCGTGCCGATGTCCCGCTTGACTTCCTCTAGCTGCGTTTCCAAGGCTTTCACGCACTGCTCCTTCTCCTCCAGCTGCGTGGTCAGCTGTTTTCTAACCATGCCAATTTTCTGTTCCGCCTTCTTCTTCAGCTCCGCCAGTTTGCCCGCGCTCTCAGACGAGAGCTTTTCGTCGGCCGCCTTGAGAGCCTCGTCTCTCTCCTGAAGGATTTCTGCCTTCGCCCTCTCAAAGTCTTCCCGTTGCCGCTCCAGGTCCTGCTGAGCGCTTTCTGTCTCCTTCATCAGGGACTGCAGTTTCTCCTGTGCCTCCTGAGCTTGGGCTGCATGCTGAGTGGACTTTTCCTGGGTCTGCTGTATCTGCTGATCAAGTTCCCTCCTTTCGTTCTCCCCAACCTGCAGCTGCTGCTCTAGCTCCTTCTTCTCCCTTTCCCAACCCTGACTTTGCTGTTGCAGGTCTGAGCTCAGCTGCTCGCACTCCTTGTCCCGTTTCGCCAACTCTTCCTCCAGCTCTGCTCTCTTGCCAGCGCAGGTCTTCAACTCTGCGGTCAGTGCAAGGACGCTCTGCTCCTTCTCGTTTAAAGCCTGGTCCGCCTCCGATTTGCTGGTGGACTGCGCGTCGGCTCGGGCGGCCAGTGCTTGTAGTCTCTCATCCCTCTCAGCTATCTGCTTCTCGGTGTCCTCCAGTTTGGACTGCAAGACCTTGATATTGTCGTGGTTTTGGGTGAACCTCGATTCAGCTTTCTTTTTAAACTCTGACAGCTTGTTCTTAAACTGCTCAGCCTGTTCCAGAGCAGAAGACTTATCTTTATTTAGCACCTCTATGGTCTTTGACAGCTCCTCTGTTTGCTTCATGAGCTTCCGCTGTTCCTCAGTGTGCAATGACACTAGCTCCTCTTTTCCTGTAATGGCACTTTCTACCTGGATTTTTAAGTCATTTATGGCACCTTCCAAGCTGCTGATATGCAAAGCATTAACTTTCAGATTATCTGATAGAGCTGCGTTGTCCTTTCTTAGCTGCTCAATACAAAGGTCTTTCTCTGAGACTGTCTGCAAATTAAGGTTACTATCTCTTTGTAGAGAGTCCTTCTCACTGGTTAAAGCTTTAATATGTTCTGCATTTGAATTTACCTGGAGTGTCATTTGCTCAAGTGAGCTAGTCAAGTCACTGTTCTCCTGATTCTTTTTCTGCAGCTTCTCCTCTAAAGTGCGTATCTTGTCACTCCTGATGAGGATGGCGTTTTTAAGTTGTGCCACCCGTTTCTGGCTACAAATGACTCTGTCTTTTAGTGTACTAACCCTGCCCTCCACTGTCTGATGCAGTTCATTTGCACTGCCCTCCATTTTCATCTGTACTTCCGTGCACTGACGGACTACCTGTTCGCTGATCATACTGATCTGTTTACGGAATTCATCTTCCGTAGCTTGCATCTGAAGGACACTCTGTTCCAGTCTCTTCTGAAGATCCTCACCTTCTTTAGATCTGGCAGATTCCAGAATACTAAGCTTGCTTTGGGTGTCTTCAAGCTGCTTCGACAGAGTCAGAACCTTTCCCTTGTGTTCCTCCTCAGTTTTACTCATTTGGTCCTGAACTGCGTTCCTCTCATTCAGGGCTTGGTTTAGATTCTTCTCCATGGTCTCCACCTGCGCTTTCAGCATCGTTTCTCCTTGCGACAGGCTCTCCAGCTTGCTAGCAGCTTCCCTCAGTTCAGCCTGAAGCTTCTGAACCGTGGTTTCTCGCATGGCGAGCTCCTCTCGAAGGTCTTTTACCTCCTGTAGGACCTGCTCCTTCTCAACCCTGAGAGCTTCCAGTTGTTGGTTGAGCTCCACTACTTCCTGAGTCTTTTCCTGTGTCTCCTCCTCTTGCTGGCCCAATTTCGCCTGCCATCTCTGCTCCACCTCTTCCTGCTCCTTCTGATGCGCGAGCTGCACCTTTTTCAGCTGCTCCTGATGGCTGGTCTCCAGCTGGGAAACCGCGTCGTTGATCCCAGCTGAGCTCGCCTGAGCCATCTCCAGGATCTTCCCCTTCACCTGCTGCTCCTTCGCCTCCAGCTCTCTGTCCTTCTTCTCCAGCTCTGCTTTCAGTTTGTCCTCCTGCTCCTGCATTCGCTTCTTTGCTTTCTCCTGGAACTCCCTAAACTTCTGCTTCATTTTTTCCATCTTGGAGTCTTGCGCTTTCACTTTTTCCTCAAGCTTCTGCTTTGTTGTCTCTAAGGTCTTCGCCGCAGTGGCCGTCTGCTCTTCTAGTTTCTTCCTTAACTGCTCCTCCTCCCGTCGCTGCAATTCCAATGTTTCGGTGAACGACCTCTCCCGTTCTGTAAATTCATTTCGAGCCTGCTCTGCTTGTTGCAGCAGCTTCTGTTGCTCAGTAGAATGGGTTTCCTCAAGCAACTTCGTCTTCTGCTCCCAGACATTCTGGGATTCCTCCAGCTGCTGCTCAAGGTCTTTCACTTGACTCCTAAATCTTTCTAGTTCACCTGTGGACTCATTCAACTGTGCGTGTGCTTCCATCAAGGTGTCTTTTTCAAACTGAGCCTTCTCTAGACTCTGCTTGAGCTCTTCCAATTCCAAATCATGTGTTTTTTGAGTGTCTTCCATGAGTTTCTTACGGTCTTCTTTCAATTCTTCCATCTTCTTATTGTGAGAAACAGCCAGCTGTTCCAACTGAACCTTAGCTTCCTGCAGTGATCGCTCCATTTCTTCTCTAAGGTCTTTTTCCTTTGCCGAAAGGGATTCTAGTGCTTTGTCTTTATCCTCCAGGACCATTTTAAGCTTGTTGAGCTCTTCCTTTAGCGTCTTCTCCATTCCTCCCAGTGACTGCTCATGATGAGACTGGATGCCCTTGATCTCCTCCAGGTACTTGGACCGTTCTTGCTGGAGCCGTGTCTCCAGCTCCTGCCGAGAAGCCTCCAGTTGCTCCTCCAGGAGCTCCTTGCTCCTCAGCAGCTCGGCGAGTTCCGAGGACCGGGTCTCCACCTCCATCTGCTTGGCGTCTAATTTCTCCAGCGTCTTGACGTTCATCTCCTCCACATGTGATTGGAATTGCTGCTCTTTCTCTTTCAGAGCGGCCTCCAGCTCAGCCAGGTGCTTCTCCTGCAGCTGTTTTGCGTTTTGGGTCAAGGCTTCCACCTCTTCTCTGTGCTTCGTCTCCAGAGCAGATATCTCTTCCGAGTGCTTTCTCCTCTCCTCCTCCATCACTTCTGACAGCTTGCTGGACTCTGCTGTACTGTCTTGTGAGCTCTGCATCAAGGAGCTCTGCAGCTCCAGAATTCTCTGCAATGAAAAATGCATATCAACAGTAAACACACTTGCCCTTCAGGGCAGTTAGTGAGTAGTAACATGCGCCGCTGAAATGCTAAAGCCTGATTTCTCTCTTTAATGCAGTCCTTTTGGAACTGCACTCTTTGTAGAACTATCCAATGGAACTAAAACAGATTCCTGCATAAATCAGCTTAGCTAACATAACAAAATTGGCTCAGAAAAATTGTTCACTTGGGAGAATACTACATATTATTTATTTACATTATTTAAAATTTTGGTTGTCTATGAAGGTGTAAAAAAGACTTGGGCAACTTTGTAATAAAAATGTAAAAATAGAAACACTTGCCATAATAAACACATGTTAATGTATTCATAGGCAATACACACAGGTAAATTAGGTTTGAATGTGCAAGATATTTAGATAAGGATTTATGCGCTTTGAATGCTGTAA
The DNA here is from genome assembly GCA_019788955.1 of Albula glossodonta. Classification (NCBI taxonomy): domain Eukaryota; kingdom Metazoa; phylum Chordata; class Actinopteri; order Albuliformes; family Albulidae; genus Albula; species Albula glossodonta. The sequence continues at coordinate 364,402 of JAFBMS010000114.1, read as the reverse complement.
ATCCTGCAGGTATTTCCTGATATCAAATTATCACCTTTAAGAATGAGAAAATATTACGATAACTTAACAATAGATTTTATTGCTCATGTTTGGATTACTGAAATACTTTCTATTCCTGCATGAGCCAAAGACGTTTCAACTGCCTTCAGTTTGATCAAATTTCAGCTGCCAGGCTTTTGACTACAACAGAATGGAGAAAACATGTTACCTTTGCCCTTGCTTCCATGCACTGGCTCCCAGTTGCTTTTGGGACTGATTATAAGGTTTTTTGAACTAATTTTAAGGCATAAACATCGAGCTAGGTACATGTCCAAGATCTTAACTTTTCACATACTCAAGCATTTTCTTAGCTCTTCTGGACAAGATGATCTGACTGTTTCTTAGTCTGGGCTGCTATGGTTTGCCAGGATTGCTATGGATTGCTAGGTGGTTTTTAGAGAACCACTTCAGGGTTCTCTCAAAAACACCTTTTCATTGCATATATGGCATTCATGTTGCTGTTGGATAAGGAAAGCAATTAACTCTTACATCTTATAAATGTTCATGCGTAAAGTTTTTTTTTCCTTTTTCATCCTACATCTTTATACGGTTTATTTTTCAGAGACAGCACAGAGAGCTCCATGAACTGTGGCATGCAACATTTTTCTAGAAGTTTCTAGGAGTGAGTGTTTTCCTTCGTTTCAAAGAACAAAACTAACTGTACAATTGATCTAAAGAAGTTTTTCAGGGGCCTTGTTTGACTCACAGTCTTGGCAGTCTCCAGTTCCTGCTGCAGCCCCTGGGCTTGGCTCTCCCCCTCCGCCCGGATGGCCGTCTTCTGCAGCTCGGCCTCCTCCAGAGCCAGCGCGGCCTGCTGCTCCTTCTCCTGGAGAGTTTGAGTCAGCTCCTTCCGACACGCCTCCTGTGCCCCCCGAAAAAGCAAAAACAAACATTACCACCCAAACACAGCACACGTTACCCCCTTCACACCAAAAAAAGCAGCTCACGGTATATCCCCTATACCCACTGAAAAACAATTCGAATTTAGTCTCAAGGAAATTCACTAAAAAACAATGCCTGTTCGTTACCAGTGATATTTTGCCAGTCTGTACTACTGCATACACATGCCAAGACCCTGCCCTTCGGTCTGTATTTGTTATTCTAAAACGTACAGGACATTTCTACACGTCTAAAATTTCTTGTGGGCAAGGTGGTTGTGGCAACAAATGAATGTTGGAATACTGAAACGTTCAACGAGGCTGCCTGTGGCAGGCAGACCGGCGGTGGCCACTGTAAATCCCGCCTCACTGCAAATAAAGATCACAGTGATTGGCTTAAGATACAGATGCAGGGGGGAGGGAGTTAAACTAGCTTTTTCTGCCACAGTGTCTACAGGTGGAGAAATGTTTCTCCACCTGTAGACACAAGGGGAGAAAAAGCTAGTTTAATCCACCCATACATGGAAAGTAAATGTGACATACGCTACATAACCCACATGGTGACTCGTGTACAGTGGGCCGTACTTACCACAGCCTTGCTGATTTGCTCCTGCATTCGGGCCTCCTGATCGTCCAACCTGCTCTGCAGCTCCTGCTCCTTATTGGCCAGGGCTTCCGCATGCAGCCGCTCTAGTTCGGCAACCTTGTCCTCCGACGATTTCTGCAACACATGGCCGCACACATTCAGCGTATTACCAAAGCAATTTCATCCAGGGTTACCTGCCTTACTACAAATACATCTATGTTTATAAATTCGGGCTTTGGTGGAGACAACAGTCTGTGAGGCAGACCACTTGCTGCTGTACTCCTCTAGAATGCATCTTACATATTGTGCTTGTGCTACTAATTGCCAGCTTTCATATAGAGCGTCCATTCTGTTGCTCAACTCAGTAACAGCCAGTTCGTACTAAAACCATAAAACTGCTTTGCAATAAAAAAGCCATATGGTATAGAGATGAAAAACAGTAATATCAACACAATATGCTTTAATATGTGAGTGAAATTTTTTAAAATAATGAAAATACTGATCAGTGTATTACAGAGGTTCATTAAAGGAGTGATTCTGAGAGACAGCTGGAGTGCATTAAAAAAGACTGGAAACACAGTTATGAACTAAAAATACGAAATGTTTGCGTGGATTGCTGAAACTCAGCCACAGGAAGACTACAGGTTTTGCCAATTTAATGCACAACGATTAAGGACAATGTAAATATAAAACACTACCCCTCAAAAAGGGTAAATGTTTTGTTTTAGTGGATTCTTATTGATCCACAGGTAATAACCCTCGAAGTGTTTTCCATGTAGCAGGCTCACTTTCATGATACTGACGACCTCCTGTTTGACACGGGACAGCTCCTGCTGCAGGTTCTTCCTCTCCTCCTCGCTAGCACGCTCCACCTCCTTCACCTGCTCCTCCATCCTGGCCTGCAGCTGCCTCCGTGCCTCCTCTGCCCGCTGGGCCACACCCAGAGCTCGCTCCAGCTCCTCAAACGCTGCAGGGGACGAGGATATACGCACTGTCACTCTCTCACACGTGCCAAGCCCAGACTGTACTTCAAGAACACTCAATCTCCCAGAACCCACTGTGAATTATTGCTATGTCACTTCCTCCAACAGAAACAACTTATGAAGAGAAACTCATGCTTATGAAAGGAGAATCATACACAGACATTCTTCGTATTGACTACTGCTTCTAGTATCAAACTATGAAAAATAATGTTTGTCAACTAAGAACTGTATACATTTTCAGGTCAACTCAGTTAACATTATCTAAAACGCTTATTTGTTTTTGAAGTTTGAAGGTTTTCACCATTGTTTGCCAGTGACCTCAGATCCAGTCTGTTTATAGATGATGTACTACTCTTTAAATCTGTAGTAACACATCATTATTTTCTAAATCCTCTAAGTTAGCCCTGATGTAATTTTGTCAAGGACAATTTAGCATTTCCTAAAAATAAAAATGTCCACACAAGAGCCAAGTAAACATGTAACTAATAAGCATCTCGTTTCATTGAATAACTTCTCTTTCACACAGTTTTTGCGAGCTGGATGAAGTGAACGATTGTACAGCCTGGTTTCAGAGCCCCTCCCCACACCCAGTAATCACTCCAATTAAAGATAATTGTACAGAATGCGTAATCTCGTTCAGTAGCGCGAGTCAGATGCCAGTGAAATATACCCCATTCTCATTGTGAATGGTGTTTAATGGCGTTTACACTCAACTAAGCGTAACTCTTTATCGAAGAGCTCTGCTCACTGAAGGCTGATGCGATCTTTCAAACTGAAAAACAGTCACAGGAATTCATGTGGAGAGCCAGGAGCTGTGACACTGAGGAGGATGTGGAGAAGAAACTGCCCTTTGAACTACAGACCAGGCTGTGGAGTACAGCTCAGTGTTATCTGAACCTGGCAGTGGAGAATAGCCAAGTTTTGTGTGTGTGTATTTGTGTTTTATTTTGAATTCTTAATCTGTATATTAAGAATTCCATCTGGAAGGATGAATACTCAAAAAACTATCCATGTTATTAAAAAAAAAATAAAAATCAGCCTAACCTGGCATTGATCAATATATACTTATGCATCGATATTCAGACATGATATATCTTGATAAATGGATAAGTTGGATTTAGTTTTTTGGGCAATGTCACCAATAAAAAAAAACCACACAACAGGAAGAGAGGAACAATGAACCACATTTTCTTGTCTCGGCCAGCTGGAGGTTGTATCCTTTGAATTTTTCATCCTCTTTACCACACAGCTTATACAATGAAAGCCATTGTACAACCTCACTAGGTTAATGTTCGCCAAATGCAGCATGGCCATCAAAGTATGTGACCAAAACAACATGCAGCTGCAATGCAGTGTTCACAGTGCGTGTGTCATTACACATCAATCGCTGTCTCACATCATTCAGAAAAACAGCTGTAACCAAACGTCTCTAAATTTGCCATACGCAATAGGACTACCATGTGAGTCTCCACCTTATTTTTAAGGGTGGTCAGATACTATGCTTATCATGCTTTTAAGTGATTAGGTTTCGGGGGAAAAAACCTTGTATCATTGGTCACAAATCAAAAATATGGATGTCTTTGCTTTTGTACTTACAAAAACTGCATGGGGGTACTCACAGAGACCTTAGAAGTCTGAGACTGTTTAGGGTAGATACCCTCCATTGATAAGAATGACGCTGTGATGCAATGCGATGCAGCAAGGTCAACTTGCTAACAGTCTTGACTCTAGACACTCAATCTCTGATAAGGAGTCTGAAAAACGAGCATTGATTTGTTTTGGCACAGGCTGTCTGGGAGCTGATTGGTTCCCAAAGATTTATGAGGGTGTATTTAGCTGGCACGGCCCCGGAAAAAGACGCATGTCAAAATGCCGGTTCGCCCTGAAGAACAAAATGGAAATAACAAGCATATAATTTCTGCTTCCTTGCGTGCGCTTTTCCCCCCGTGGACATTTTCCCATGGATTTGGCCGGCCCGGAAAAGTTCGCCTGGGTCAACATTTATTACGCAGGAGCCACCAGAGAAGTTTCCGGATCTAGATAGCCAATTCAAACTGGAGTCTTGCCTACATGATATTGTGCTTAGTCAAAAGTATTAACTTACTGTTGGTTTAGCAGAAACCATCTCCAAATTTGGGTGGTGCTGTACCACATTAGAGGCAAGTGTTTTGTGGGGCTTCTAGTTCCGAGCCTCACAACTGATGCTAACGTGCTAAAATGTTACGGTACATTTAACAGCTATTTACAGCATGGGTTTGATATTAAGCGCTCAACTTCCAGCACAGCGGAGGCTGTATCACACAGGAACACCTGTGCAGGACTTCAGTCAGTGTGACCAGTGGTAAAATTCAGCATGAATGAGCATAGTATGACTTCAGACTCCAGGAAATCAGACTGCCATTTAGTTTGTAAGGACGACATCTAAGCTCAGCCTGTGAACATTAATCTTCTACCGCTCAGATAATCTTCAAAGGGGGGCCACTGGCTTCAATGTCTGAGGCACAGGAACTGAATGAGACAAGAAGAAGTGTTCAGCTCTCTGCTCTCAGCTCTGAGGGAAACCAGAGAAAGACATTCACTGCCCCTGTGTACTTTCAACATCCTGATGGCCAGCACTTACAAAGAGCTCCTCATTATCAGGCAGTTTTACGGGATATATTTTTTTAAAACCAAATTATGACATATTTCATATTGCAGAAACAGAATTTGAGGTTTGGTGGTATTTAAATTGGTGTGTAGAAGCTTACAATTAAGTGCCTGGACCCAAACCTCAGTTAAGACACATTATAAGAGTTTCACCAACATCAGCGCCTGTTGACGCATATAGAAAGCCGCGATGACAGAGGCCAACCCTATGGAAACACCTTAGTGAGCAGAAAATAAGTGTCTATAAATATACCGCTGTAAAATTCATCAGTATAGTGTAATGGTGTTATATCATTATTGAAAACATTTAAAATTCAGCTGCCGACATTGTTTTTTTCTCAAATGTTTACAGCTTTTAATGGGAAAGTTTCAAGCAATACATTTTTGTTTCCAACGCTGATATGATCATACAATAGGGGCTGATAAAATCGGGACTCCTACAACCTTCCAGCCTTAGAAATTACTGGAAATATGAATTATGTCATAGCACATCCATTTTTCTTCACATGCAATGGTTGATAGTTAAGCAAAACCTGGGGTGAAGGCGTTTTGCTTTGATGGAGAATCGCAGATGTAATGTGAGCCAGTACGTAATGGAGACTGTTTAGGCAGTGTGTTTCCATCTACAACGCAGCGGTCGTTTCTGATTATACGTGAGTGACTAATATGGAATATTTAGGCTTTTCTGGGTTGTTTTTGAGTTTGTTATATAATGCTTGTTCCTAACTGGATGTGTGTATGAATGGATAATGGACTATTTTATGCAGTGCTTTGGTGTGTGTTACATAGGATTGGGGGATATGACAGCACAGTAACAATTGGGCCTTTCTTGACACCGTCACATAGCACCATATAGGTATCAATATGCAAATATTCATTTTTCACCTCTTCTATATTGTAATTGCACATGTTTTATCATATTGTGGAGCAACGAGAGTAAAACCAACCTGAAAGTTTCAATTGTTAAGCTGTCATTCATATTTCAGAACAAATTCTGAGAGTAAACTGTCACAAGGTTTGCCTGTAAACCTTAATTTAGGCAGCAGAATTGATATCGCGATTTCACATCATAAAACAATCACGTTATCATCAAAAGGAAATTCGATAAACACTTATTTAGATTAGTGCAGACTGTTTCATCAGTATGCTGTAACGCTCACCAGCTTTTTCGGACTTCTCCTTCTGCTCCTGCAGCTCGTCTCGCTGGGCTGCCGCTTGCTGGATCCGAGAGCGCAGTTGAGCGATCTCCTCCTCCTTCATCTCCAGCGTCTCGTGCATCTGCCGCTTGGTCTCTGCGATCACCATGCCCTGTGCAGGAGAGAGAGAGTCACTCTATCACCACATACAACAATCCTGCATAGCAGAGAGTGTCACTCTGTCAACCACATTACAATGATCCTGAACAGGAGAGAATGTGACCCTATCAGCCACATTACAATCACCATGCCCTGTTCAGGAGAGGGAGAGTCACTCTATCACCACATCACAAGGGTCCTGCAATGGAGAGAGTGTCGCTCTTCTACCACATCACAATGTTTTCCACAGGAGAGAGTGTGACTCTATCAGCCATATTACAATACTTTCCACAGGAGAGACTGAGACTCTTTCAACCACATTGCAATGACCCTGCACGGGAGACAGTGTGACTCTGTCAACCACATTACAATGACCCTGCACGGGAGACAGTGTGACTCTGTCAACCACATTACAATGACCCTGCACGGGAGACAGTGTGACTCTGTCAACCACATTACAATGACCCTGCACGGGAGACAGTGTGACTCTGTCAACCACATTACAATGACCCTGCACGGGAGAGAGTGTGACTCTGTCAACCACATTACAATGACCCTGCACGGGAGAGAGTGTGACTCTGTCAACCACATTACAATGACCCTGCACGGGAGAGAGTGTCAGTCCTTCTACTACATTAAAACGCCTTCCACAGGAGAGAGTGTCACTCCACTCTGAGTCTGGAGTGCTGCCCTGTGGCTGTCCTGCCCCAGCACTGTCCCAGCAAAGGAAGGTTTCATTCAGCAGGAGTCATTGCCCTCACTCATTGGGTATTAACATCTCCTGCTGGCACATGCTTCGCATGACGTGTATAGCGGGAGGTCATCTCCTTATTTGGTAGAGAGTAATGATGGGACAGGCCTAGAAATATGATTAGGCATTCTGAACAGTGGGAAAACAGTAGCATGGGATAAAAAAGGAACAAAAGCAAATAAGGACAAAATAAATGTACCATAAAACCCAGTGGATAGGACTCTGGTTGCCATATCCATTTTTTTATTTAATAATAGATTAGCATCATATATACCAGTGTGGTTATGATGTAACAATCTTATTTACTTTGAAAATTGGTTGCTTGGTAACTGCATCTTGCCAGAAGGTGAAGCGAAGTCTGTCAATCCAATCGACTTCAGCATTTCAGCGCTTACCACAGCACAGAGTATGCAAGCTGGCTGGTTTACTGTTTAATTTTGATACTAGCTAGATGCTAATTTATACCATATTTTGTATCAGAGTTTGAAACAAGTGTTTGGGTTAATAGTGCATTCAGATGCAAAATAAACTTCTCTAAAACTGTATGGTCAACTGCATCTTCAAAAGTTCTTTGACATTTACATAAGTTACAACATCCTTTTCCCGAAAATCTTTCTGAGTTTGTTATTTGTGTTTATAATATCTCTATAAACATGCATTTTTTAAATCCATTTTGTGGTTTTCAGTCGTCCATGTACGTCATCTTACATCTTATATTAACTTTTTATTAACAATTTGTCTGTGACAACTTCAAAAAATTAAAAAATCATTCTCTTTAACAGTAAGATTGATTTAACTTTTTTTTTTAACCACAATACAAAAAAAGTATTGTGCGTCTAACAGATAGGTGGATCTTTCCGCCAGATTTACGGTAAAAGTGAAAACAGCCCTCCCCCAGCCGGCAGCCCTTTGTCATACTGACACCAAATAAAGTGGCCTTCCCTCTGTGAAAGAAGAGCAGACTGACACTGGAGAGATCTGAGCATCTCACCGCCCACATTCCTCAGCCTCCAGTTCACGGCGCATTATCGACCCTTCCCTGGGCTGCAGGGGTCAAAGGTTAAACACCCATGATCTATGCTCGTCTTTCAAGTCGAGCGCCAAAAGCCTGTTTGTCTTTTTCACATCTATGTCCACTTACGCAGCGGCTTGGATGTCATAATTAAACAACTCCTTTCTTATTTTTTATGGCGAGTTTTCTTAAAGTCTTGTCTTAATTAAATAGAGGGCCTGCAATTAGGGTCCTACAGTCATATCAACTCTCCACAAAAATGGCTGGTGACCGGACCATATAACTTCAATAAATATGGTTTAATAGACAGTTAAACTGAATACAACGTGTAACTAGAAAGTCACATTTTACGATAAAAATATACAGCGCCTTAAAGCATTCAGTAAAACTCTTTACAGAGTTCCCTATTTCCTCCACTGGTAGAGGCGTTCGCCACAAGATCATGCTGGGCCCTAATAGCGAGCTAATGACGCAGCCCAGCATTTTCTCTAGGCTGCATAATTAGCCAGCGATTAGCATTAGTCCACGGTAGTGGGGCACAACTGGCATCATTTAAGCTGGGTGGGGTTAGCTTTTGTTAGCCAGGGTTCCATGGTTTACCGCTGTATCAGTGGACCCCCAGCTACATCAGGCACCTGCAGGTGACCGGGGCTCACCAGGAGATATGTCTCTCCTCTCAGAAGCCATATTTCTCTTCTATTGTACAATGCATGTATAAAGCATACAAAATGGTTGCCACTCCACTACTACAGTTAGTAAAGAATGGGATAAAGAACATTTTTGAAGTAGAAAGAAACGATATGCAGAAATTGAAGGGCAATTAACAGAGAGGTCACAGCAAGCTGTGTCCAAGAGAAGTTAGCCCCTGACTGGTGAATTGAAATGGGTACAGTCAGTCAGCAGAGCTTCCTGGTCACGTGTGAAGGTTATTTGATGTGTCCTTCCCTTTGTCTTTGTTAAAGCACTCACCTTATCCTGCTCCAGCTGCTCGATGAGGTTTTTGGCGTCGCGGAGCTGCGTGATGAGCCGTGTTTTCTCCGTGGTGTGCAGTTCCTGTGGACAGACGGACACGGTCAGACACGTCAGTTAGAAAGTTCCGGAAAGTGCTCAACACTGGTCACTATAACAGCTGCCCACAGCTGCACAACACTTCATCTCTCATCATCCAATGAATAAAAAGTTAACACTGACCCTTCTGTTATTGAATGACAACCACTTATATTATTACTTTCAATACCACTGGTAAAGTACTATACTTCATTTTGTGTAACAGCTTGAAACTTTGAATATGTAGGCAGAAAGTTAAAATAGTATCAAAACATAGATACCACAGTACCTATAGTGTCTTCTGAAACTGTACATCTAGTTTAATGTTTAGCTGTTTTATACCATTGTTGCTCCTTTTTTCCAGGTGCAATACCCTTTTTTTGGACAAAGAATAACTGAGAGTGCTCTGTCTAGTTAAGATTTTCTTTCCTTCCTTCAGTTTTTTCAAACAAATATTCTTCACATGGACATGCAGAACTGGCCTTTTTAAAAAGATAACCCATTACTCAGCAGTGTCACTGTTCTCTTCAGGAATTTTAATGTCTGCTTAAAACATCAGCGCTATAAACAGATAATTGACTGTGGGAAAAAGCACAAAGGCCCAAAGTTTCCCCAAAGTAGGAAATTAGTCATGTTCTAATCTATTGGGCATTTACTGTTATAACCAGCGTTTGTTGTTTTTTAGGACAAGTCAGAGGCAATTGACCTGTATTAAACAGAGCCATAGATGCTTGTGAGAAGCCATTCACTTCTCCTTTGCTCAATTTACCTCCAAAGAGAGCATCACAACAGCAAAAACCCCCAGTTTCCCAGACTGCCCTGGACAGAGAACTACAGACATGAGCTACACTGCCCCCCTGTGGAAGAAGCCGTCGTCGCAAGACCCTTTAATCAAGTCAACCGCAAGGTCGTAACCTCTGACCAACAAAGAACGCTTGGTAGCGATTCCAAAAACCATGATGCAAACCTAAATTACAGCCCCGACGTGTGGAGATGAGGCTGCAGCGCGACCAGGGCCTAGAAGTGGGAGAAGGTTCCGGCAGCTCTGCCAGAAAACAGTAAAAATCTCAGATTCACAGGAAAAGTGATCGCCAGTCACTGGCAGGCAGCTGTATGTAAAAATGAGAGCAAATGCCTATGTCCTGTTGAACACAGAGCTTATATTTCAACTGCTCCATGTCCCAGTTTTGTAAAAACCTGGACTTCAATACAAGAGCGGGCATAACAACCTCCTACAGAGTTACCACACCACAATTCTATTTTATAGGGCCTGTACTAAAATGTTTTCAAATTTCATATCCTCATTCATTTATACTGAGACGGGACTTGAGCAGGCTCCAGTGTAGGAACATGCAAAAGTGGCCGACCTCTTTCTTTGCACCAGATAATATATTTGACACACTGCTCTACATACTGGGTATTTTCAACAGGAAACCCCATCTGATCCAATCTAGAAAAATCCCCAGCTGCGAAGACAATGTCTTTAACTTTAACTCCCACAGTGCTTCCGACAAAAAAGTGCATTTTACCAAAAAAAAGTGACAAAACATGTAATGGAATATCTCCCTGAAAACGAATGAAACCTCCGTTCTCCCAGAGGGCGGATATGGATGGGAACAGATGGGCTCTTTTATGTGCTGTCACTAATGTGTCCAGGCCAAGCTTGCTTCCACGCCCGTTAGCAAAAGCCGAGCACCTTTTAACCTCTCCTTTTCCTGCCATACATCAAGTTGAGAACCGTCCCATCCCTGCACTGTCTCCCAGGGTATGATCTGTCCATCGTCCGGGTCCTCATTCTGCTCCTCTACCTGTTCTCCTGCTCTCTCCATCTGTTCCGACTCCTCTTTGTCTATTCTTCTCTCCGTCCTCAAAGTTTTGTCATCTCCTATACCTGCTCTTTCATTGCTGTAACTGTTCTACCAGCTAACTATTGTTTTCCCTTTCCTTTTACTGTTCTCTTACTCTTTTATGTTGCTGCGACTGTTCTTTCCTCTCTCGGCCCTAGTCACTCCCTTTAACTGTTGTCACAGTCCTGACACTGATTTAGAAATTCTCAGACTACTCTCCCCTAAGTATGATGCTGTGTTGTGAACTGGTATGCTTTTTTTTTTTTGCAGATTTGAGATCTGAAATTAACTACCAGACACCATGTCTAGACCACGCCATGGTTCACCCAATGAGCTCATGGCTTCACATCAAGTTGTACATGCGGTTGTAAGTTCTGGAAATCAAGAACTAAAACTATTTTTTTAAGGGAAAGTTGTCTATGTGGTCCATATTGAGTCCAAGCAACATATTACAACTACTCTCAAAAAAAACTTTTGTCAGTACACTACCATAGCAAAGGTTAGGAGTAAAGGCTGACACACAGCACCAAAAATATTGGCTGCTGTGAGGGCAAAATTGTATTAATAAGCAAGTGTACCAAATAAAGTGGCTTCTCAGAGTATATTCCAAACACTTAAACACAAAACAGTTGGAATCAAACAAAGAAACTTCTGCACTCACAAATCACAACATATCAATGTTGGTGTAGAATATAAAGTAGACATGCAGCTGCTTCGGGAAGTCTTAAAATAAACAACAGGCCTTTCGCTCGAATTCTCTGTCTGAAGTAAGAACAAATCATGATAATAGCTTTTTTTCCCACCAGCTAGAGGACTGTATTTGACAGTTTTTTTTGAAGTGCTGACGTACTTTTAAAAAAATGTCATGCTATTATTCTGTTCTTCACTGTAAAGGGTGCAGTCTGTTGAACAGCAGGGAAGTTTTTCAGCAAAAATATAAGCTCTAAAATTATACTGTAGTGAAGCTAAACTGTAAAAGTGCATTCTGATATTACGAACGATGGTGAAGTTTAAAATGTACAATCGAATTACAATCAGCAATCTCTTATTTAACAGCAAGGAAGCTTCCCTGTACAATAATAGAGAGAACAACATAATATCTGAATATATTGTGTTTTCACACAAAAATTGATCTGACAGGAACACCCACGTCACCTCATACTACCACAGCCTGGCCATTTATTCGACTAGTATGGCAAGCTTCATCTGGGTGACACAACAGCATGCCCAAATGCACTGTGGGTATTAGGATGGCTGACCTTCATCTTCTCCAGCTCCTGCAGCCGCTCCTGCAGCTGGTTCTGCAGGGTTTCGTTCTCGCTGCTCAGCTGGGCGCTGCGCTCCTTGTGCGTGTGCAGGAGCTCCTTGCACTTCTGCAGCAGGTTCTCCTGCCGCCTCACCCGCTTCTGCAGGGCCTCCATCGTCTTAGCGGGGTCAGTGTCTCCCTCTGCTGGTCAAGGGGTGTAATGGCAGATTAGTTAGCATTGGCTCATCTTTTCTTCCATTTCTGGGTAAATTGAGTTTAAGCATTTACATTTAGGCATTCTGCTGACACTCTTATCCAGAGCGGATTACAAAAGTACATACAATAGGTGAGCATGCCACGCACAACAATACAAAATTCTCAGCCATGATAGTTATTACATCTACCTACAGCACATTATCAAGTGCTCTACAAGATGCCAGAGGAAGACAAGGTATATAAGTCTGAGTACATAGTGAGAGGTAGATGACATGTTACAAAATAAATGTTCAGAGTTCTGGGTTAGATGGGTCAAGATGCAGTATACAGTCAGGTCCATTAGTATTTGGACAGTGATACATTTGTCATCGTTTTGGCTCTGTACACCACCGCAATGGATTTGAAATGAAACAATGAAGATGTTTAAAAGTGTAAGTGCTTTAAATGAAGACTGCCAGCTTTAATTTAAGGGTTTTGTCAAGACTATAATATGAACCGTGTAGGATTTAGATTCATTGCCATACATAGTCATGTAAAGACTGTATTTCAGCTGCAGCTCTTTTCTCAAGAGTGATCTGCCCAAGGCAGCAGTGGTGTATTTTTTAAATCCAAAAAGTGGGAGGGTTTTATCACTCTGAATTGCATTATTTTCACCAGGTTTTTACCAGCGGTCTAGTCCTGGCACTCAAGGCTAGATCAAGACATTAATGAGTAGACTGTGCATTAATATTCATTATTTCACATGGTGAGCTGAGAAATTTGATCTAACATACCCGTGTTTAGAATGGAAGTCTCACTGCCCATGTCTTTGGAAGGGCTTGGAGGGGCAGAGTCCACCTCCTGTGACCCCTGAGCAGGGACAGACTCCGCCTCTTGTGAGGGGTCAGCCTCGGATAATGCTCCGCCCCCCGGAATTGCCACAAGCCGCTTTTTCATCAGAGCTACCTGTGAGGGGGGCGAAAGGCACAGGTAAGTAAAGTGTCACACACAGCAACAGCATGCTCAATGGGAGGTCGCCACAGCAAAACCAATACTGATTACTATTATTCATATGTGTCGGGAATGTTAATAAAAATTAAAGTACCACAGACAACAGTGTAGTATGATGGTTAGGGTGCTGGAAGTGGTGGGTTCAATTCCCAGGTAGGGCAGGTAGGTATTGTGTCACTAAATTATATGATGTGACTGCTACTTCTTGGACAGGTTTGCTCAAAAAATGAATACGGTCCAAGTCAACCATCTTACAGAGAGGTTACAGTAACAATAAAAAAACAACCAGTGGAACACGACATAACACAGTGTGTGGAGCATTACTTGCACGACATAACATCAGTATGACACCAACAAATGAACAGCTGAGAACACAAATCCCCCACAAAAGCTCCACACTACACAACCCTAACCCTGCTTTTATGAATGTAATATTGACACAGTATGCAACATCACTGACACAGTCAGAAGTGTTAAGTATACAGCAGAGAACATTAGCAGCTCACAGCAGAACATAATGAATGCAGAATGGTGTAAGTGTTTTGAGCAATAGGTGTGTTGAGACTTATATCCTTCAATACCCCTAAGCCCACCCAGAAAAGATACCAGTTACAAGGAGTCAGTTAACTGACTCCTTTAACCCTCTTCACCAATACAGCACTGTGCTGTGACTCCCTCTCCATTTCCCTTATGCCTCCTCCTGGCACTTACCTGTCTACAGCACTGAGCTATGACTCCTCCTGTCACTTATCTGTCTATAGCACTGTACAATGGCTCCACCTGACACTTACCTGTCTATATCACTGTTCTATGGCTCCCTGTGGCTCATAACTGTCTAAACAGGACTGTCAGGACTCCGTTCTACCTCTCACCTGCGTCTGCAGCACCGTGATCATCTGGTCCTTCTCTTCCAGAGCTGCGTCAAACTCTTCCTGCAGATGCTTCTTCGCCTGCTGGTCCATCTGCAGCTCCTGGCAGGGGAAACGGAGAAGAGTCAAAACTCCTCATTCACTCACAACGCAGCAACACCACACAGTCACAATCCTCCCTTACCCAAAATGCATAGTCTCCCGTTTTATTCAGCCAAACCACAGAACTGTGCTTTTCATTCACTCACAAAACAGAAACACAAAACCCAAGACTGATGAAGAAGAGACCGCTGAGGTCTGCTCTTAAAAAGCAGTGAGTAAAACTGCCTTGGTTGCACTGCCTGACTGCTTCACTCCCCAGTGGACTGAGAAGTCTCCTAACCTGAACACCCTTCCCTTAGAAAATATACACACAGTTCCATTTACTTTCCTGAGAAAAAAAAAAGCTTTTATTCCACAGTATTTAGCTCTGGGATGTGACACAGCCCAAAACAAAGAGCTGCAGCATCATGGCTCCCAGTCTACACTCTATTTACAGAACAGGTAAAAGTATATGACTGGCTATCTAGGCTAATCAAAGCACTTCGCACCTGAGTGTGCGTCACGCGTCTCCTTTGATACAGTCATTATATTCCCTCTGAGCTGTCAGCTTAATAAGCGAGGAAAGCAGATGAATGGTACTACAGCAGGCTCACTGTAATGAACTCATGTTTAAACATTATGCTGTTACTTTGAAACATCAGGCACTATTTGTATAGCCATCATTACAGCTAAAATGTTCCCAAAAGCCAGCCATGAGCTGGTAAAAAAAAAAATTTTGCAACCCTTTTGAAAGCTACCGTATGTAATACTTATAAGGTTATAATGAATGTATTTACCACCTATGCAGGGAAGTTCAAAAACAGCTCATTTGAGACGGACCAAGTGCTTGAAATAGACTGAAACGAATTCAAGAGGGACCCTCTAAGCAATGAATCTGATTCGCTTTTATGGACTGATGTTTTAGATGTTTAATTTAGCATTTTTGATGTTTTAATTTAGCCTTACTCAAGTCATGTCTGAACTGCTTAGGGGAACAGCACTATGGCCTCAGTCTGCATCAGCAGCTGCTCATTGAGCTCAAGTGTAATATGGTGCTAAGAACCATGTTAAGAAACTTTAAGAGCCTGTCTAACAGACAGATACGCACCTCTCTCAGCTCCCCGATTCTGCGCAGTGCTTTATCTTGGCTTTGACTCAAAATGGCCTGGAAGTCAGAACACAAAATAGTTAACCCACCCATTTAGTCGCCACCTTGTCCACCAATCCCCCCCCCCCTTTTTTATAACATATCCATAAAGCAGAACCACTTTAAGACCTTTTGTCCATGACCTTTTTCCATTCCAATAAGTGCAATGGGTTAATGACATTAGATCTGAAAGCTTCCTGTACATTTTAACAATTATATATTTGATTCTGGCCCAGGATGCTGGTCAAATAGCCTTCCTAGTAGAATCAAAATGAGCGATACAGTGAGAAATATGGTCTCAGCAGGCTTCACTATTAAGAGTGCCTACAATTCTGACTTACATACTTAAGGTTATTACTCAGTGGACATGTACTATCTTTCCTCAACAAAAGCATATTATTTTAAAAAGATTTTGACCCTGGAATGTAGTTCATTACGTGGTTTTCTTTCAGCCTTCTTTGCTCATCCTTACAAAGGGTTCCAATAATTTTTGAAGGACACTGCATTTCACAGAATATTAAAATTAGTCATTTTACTTGATTTTGTCTTCTTTTGAGACTGTAAGGGTATCTGGGTGAATGGATCTGTTCTGCAGTAGATGGATGGAACAAAATCCGTGTTGTATAATTAATATCAGCATGGCTAGGGGGCAGCCTGCACTCTGCTTGGTTTCTGCTCCAGATGGACAACAGCTCTCTGTGAAGTTTAATATTCCTTGGTTAACTGGCTCTCTTGCAGTCGGGGGCAGCGTGATCAAATTACCTGAGTTTTCTCTTTCTCTCTCTGTACCGTCCGATAAGCAGTGACAAGCTGCGAAACAGAGAGGGATAAGGGAGAACGATGAGATGCAGAACGTCATGAAACCCAAAAATGAACGGAGCTACGAAATGAGCAGTCAATCACTGACTTATCTGAACTTACCAAAACACTGTGCTCTCCAAAGAGAAACACTGACTGGTTCTAATCAATGTGTCAGGGATGGTTTCTAACCTCTTCCCATTTTTGGGTTTATATACTCATTCAGACTATCATATAACAAGCAGGTGAACTGTACTAAGCTGTGCAGGATTGACTGTATAAAACAATTTTAAGCAGTGCAAGTTTGTGAAAGTTGCACTGAACAGCCCAGATTTCACAGCACAAATTATATTGAGCAGTGTTTTAACTGCTTCCCGTTTTTTTCTCCAAAAATGCAAAAATATTATCTCCTCAGGAACAGCTTGATCAGTTTTGCATGAATAATATGTACCTGACTGACTCAGCTGAGATGTAGAGTTGTAAAGGGGAGAATTCTGAAAATGTTTACAGAAATCAGAAGATTTTACTGAATTTGCACTGGAGGAAAGGCAGTTTAAGGTGCATAAATTTGCTGAATTATTTTGCTCATTAACATGGTTAAAGTATCAAAAGTATGTATACATGCTTCAAGGTTCACTTTTACCTCATTGAAATGCAAATTTAAAAAAATGTAAAGCATTTACTTATTTTTCTTGAAGAGTAAATTGAAACTGATGACTTCAAATTACTGATAGAAAAATAATAAAAAGGTCAGGCAGAATAAAACAATTCTATACTCATACAAGTTCCATAAATTCCCTTGGAATGTCCATCTTATGAAAATCTTCAATCTAGGGCCGATGTAAAAATGAAGGGCAAACACAACTATATGGTAGAATTCATGGGACACTTTGAGGTTGGTAAAACTATACTTACCTTTCAATACCTCATAGTTTCACTGAGGTATCAAAGAGGCCATTTGAAAGTCGCAATATTTAGTCTCATTCAGTCTCAGTATTTAGTCTCACTGTTACTCCATTACATACATTTCATTCTGTTGTTAGTCTACCAGTGACACCCACCTCTGAGTACTTAGTCTCATTCAGTCTCAGTATTTAGTCTTACTGTTACTCCATTACGTACATTTCATTCTGTGGTTAGTCTACCAGTGACATCCACCTCTGAGTACTTAGTCTCATTCAGTCTCAGTATTTAGTCTTACTGTTACTCCATTACGTACATTTCATTCTGTGGTTAGTATGCCAGTGACATCCACCTCTGAGTACTTAGTCTCATTCAGTCTCAGTATTTAGTCTCACTGTTACTCCATTACGTACATTTCATTCTGTGGTTAGTCTACCAGTGACATCCACCTCTGAGTACTTAGTCTCATTCAGTCTCAGTATTTAGTCTTACTGTTACTCCATTACGTACATTTCATTCTGTGGTTAGTATGCCAGTGACATCCACCTCTGAGTACTTAGTCTCATTCAGTCTCAGTATTTAGTCTCACTGTTACTCCATTACGTACATTTCATTCTGTTGTTAGTCTACCAGTGACACCCACCTCTGAGTACTTAGTCTCATTCAGTCTCAGTATTTAGTCTCACTGTTACTCCATTACGTACATTTCATTCTGTGGTTAGTATGCCAGTGACACCCACCTCTGAGTACTTCCCGCGGTAGTTTCCCAGGCTCCTCTCCACCTGATGCAAGCGGTGGAGCAGCTGCTCCTTGGACAGTGAATCTGTGCTGCTGGGCAGGTCCTCAGCCTCGCTCTCGATGTCTGAGGGGGGGTCATAGGCGGGGGTCCCCACGGGCTCGTTGTCCCCAAGGCGGTTAAGAGACTCGCGGGACGCGCTACGCGTCAGGTTCTCCCGGGAGGAAGCGCGGAACAAGCCCTCGCCTCGGACAGGGGAGCGAAACAGAGACTCCATGGAAGGCACCTTCAACTGCAGCTTCTGGGCAAAAGACTGTGAGAAGAAGGCAAAAAACCGTTAGGATTTAGCCGAAAACGAGTACGACACTTCAGCAGACGCTGAAATGTAAGGACTCAGTAAAAACACGTGGCCTTGCCTGAGGTGAGGAGTTTTCATTTCCGTTCACGTTTCCTCCAGGTTTCGGCGATGCTGAGATGCTTTTACTGACGTTCTACAGGAGGACAAGAAGATAAAACGTGAAAAACGGACTGCTAGGGCTAACGTAGAGGGTCTAATTAGTCACCTTAGTAAACCACAGCCTGCAGCGTCCCAAACGCACAGTTTGGGAGTGGAATTAGTACTGAATGGCAGACCATCGGGCACTCGGACGACCTCAGGCACCCTCATGCAACTGGGAGAGAACGAGAGGGGGTTAAAAGACTACACAGACACGCTACTTCCACTATACAGCCATCGGGTAAAAAAATTAGCAATCCATACAAATCCATTAGTAGAGCGAGTTACTTAAGACAGAGCAGTTGGCATCGCGTTGCTAAAGCTTCTACAGCGTGGCACTGCTGGGTTTAAATGGCCCAGATGACGAATCTACTTTTAATGGAGAAGTCTGGCATGAGGTTGAGGAAGCATTAGGAGCCTGTTTGAGGAGAATTATTGGACTGTCACAGGTGTAGAGCTGGGGTTTTTTTTTTTTTGGTATGATTATTTTTTTCCACCCCGAAGGCCAACTATAATCAAAACTATCCAAAGGGTCAGCTGATTGGTCTTCACAGCTAAACCTTGCAGATGAGCTGTCCACAATGAACCACATCTCCACCTGTATCTCTGGCAATACAGTAACCGCGTTGTGATACAAGTCACGTGACCCCGAAACTGTATGATAACTAGTTAAGAAGCTATACAGCCAAGTACAAATGTAACATTCCCATCCACGCAAAAAAGCTAGCATGCAAGCAACTGCATGAGAACAGATATGCAAGAACATAACCAGCTAACTAAATATGGTCTATAGATATTTGCTAGCCAAATCTCAACAAATGACCTGCAGTTATACCATATTATGTATCACACTGACAATCTGAAGTGAACAATTACATTATCAAAATAAAAATATAACACCAATGTACGCTTACATAGGCTGTCAGGCCATCAAAATCTCTGATTAAAATGGTTGAAATTTGTTATCAGATTTGTGGTTTCTCACCCATTCTTCATTATTTTTAAATCAAAGCATCGACATCATGATACTGTACCAGCACTGTCTAGTATTTCTGAATACGATTCAGTGCATGCTGTGTTTTTATTTGATTAATCTATGGACTGGCCACACCTGTGTGGTAGCCTCTGCTTTGCATATACCTGAGGTCATTCATGTATCTGTCTCGGTATTTCCATTCGTTTTGCCATGATCAGACAACTGAATCTGAATTCTTTGAGTATGAACAAAAAGTACATTAACGTTACATTGTATTAATAGGCTTTAACAGTTTGCAACATGTGACCATGGCCTGTTCAGTCCATAAATATGAAGATTTTGGCAGAACTGTAAGTCACTCCTAAATCCCGGGGATTTGGATCAGGTGTAAGGTGAGGGTTTTCCCTCAAGTGATGAGCTGCAGACCAGGCACATACGGTTGTGACCTGACAGTTTGAGTGGACTATCCATACTTCTGCAGTGATGTCATCAAACACTGATACTGAGCACAGACTCCCTCAGGCACCTAACCTGGCCTTTGCGCTGGACCTTTTTTTAGGGCCTCATAAAAGATGATTTAATTGCACATATCGAAAGTACGATGATTCGACTCTTATGAGTGAGACAAGGCCGTTTTGTTGCTCCTTCTGCAGCAAGTACAGCATAAAAAGCTGATGAATATAGCGTTCTGACAAGCAGATAAATAGCACAGTGAACGATATCTCTCTGCAGTGACTATTTCTACATCTGAAAGGCCCATGAGACAGGCTTATCTGATTTCAAAATTCATGGAATCTATAGACTCACCAACTGGAAAAATAATGATTCCATTGCTTACAATGAAGAGTTATTTGGAGGTTATACATATATATGCAGCTAAAACCAATATAATGACAATATAACCTTGGAGTTAACTCATATTCAGAGCAATCTAACTAAAAAGCTATGAGCTAAAAGGTTTACTTCATCAGAAGCTGGAAAAACATGACTTTTTAAATCTGTAACACAACCACAAAAAAAAAAACACAAATCTCAAAAAACAGCCAAATAGTCTTCATATCTTCACGTTCACTTTCTGTTACCTTTAACATTGCTGTATGGTTGAATTTCCTTGCAAGGTTTTTGTGCGAGATTTGCCGGTATTGACCCATTTCAATAGTTTTCGAACTGGAGTTATCAGACTTAAGCTGCTCAAATAAAGACCTTTTCCAACCTTTATTTCTACATTTTGCAGTCGTTCCCCATTTCCAGCTTCTTTAGCTACTTACCATTCCCAGAATACTTCATAGGCATCTCAAACGTTGGCCTTTTCTCATTTCCTTCAGTTTAGCCCGATTTGGTCAAGTGACCAGACTGGGAGGAGGGGGGGTGTGGCTATGTGCTAGATTAGAGGGTGGAGTTTTAAGCAGGGGGTGTGGCTATGAGCTGAATCTAGATCTTGTGCATCAGGGGGTGTGGCTAAGTTCAGTTAAGGGGTGGAGCTTAGAGAGCAGGACTTCATGAGGGGCATGGCAATGAGCTGAATGAAGCATGGTGAATGGTGACAATATGCCATATGGAGGATTATCGGTTGGAGCAGCAAATCCTAAAACCAGACAGGCCAGTTTATACCTCTCTGCAAATATGCCACGAGGGTAACATAACAATGACCAGGAACGACAATATCCCAACTGCATTTCTTAATATGCTTTTGTATGTTTTTTCCAACCTGAAAAATGTCTTTTCCCAGACAGTATAATATTGAGTGGGACAGTGCACTGGACAGTGTAATTCTTACGTTCCACTGCTAACCAAGACACTTTGGCAGTATAGTACAGTCCCCCATGATTTAATGGTTAATTACAGCTAATCTGAAATGTAATACAGATCAGAGGCGTATACTGCAGAAAGGTATTTTATTCAATAAACAATGGAGAAAATCACAAAAAAACAAAAAATCCTTCACAAGTACTTTCCAAATACTGTTGATGCCTTTCCAGACAGGCTACAAAATGCTATTTCAGGTCACATGACAATTCACAGTGGAGTCATTCATCATATTACTTTTCAGGGAAAATCCATGTACTCTCACATACTGCACCTCCTTTTTTTCTGGATTACAACTTGCACGGCTAACGATAAACTAAGTAAGTGTATACGAGGTACTCCATTGGATTGATTAAGACTAGGTCCTTTTCTCAGCTCCCAGCTCTAGCACATTCTGTGGGGTAGACCAAACTAAATTCTGTCCTCGGCTCCCATCTCTTGTACACTCTGCGGGTTAGACCCAAACTTAACTCTGTCCTGAGTTGCCAGCTCTAACACACTCCAGATTCACACCTGACGTGTGAGTGAGGGAGCACTACTTAACACTTTGAGATACTAGCACTAAAACATAATATAACAGAACAGAAAATGCATTCATCAGACAAAACAAACTTTTCAACGGGCAGGGAAAACTGGGACGTTCTCAGAGGCAGGGGTTGTTGGACAGGGGCAGATGAGCAACCTGGGAACTGCAAAACTACATCCATTCCTACTGGAGATGCCAAACAATGGGAAGGGAGGGAAGAGCATTAACCCAACCAAAAACGGCAAAAAGCACATAAGCCATTCAGGACAGAACCATCTTCAAAATAATAATAATAATAATAATAAAAAAAAAAAAACATAAAACAATACGGACCCGCTGCTCCAGGGAAGAGGAGGTGCAGGGTTAGAGGTGAGATGCCTTTGAGTAAGAGAGCCAAAGGAGGGAAATGGAAAGAGATATAGAGAGCAAGTTGCAAGCAGGAAGTCTTCACTCGTTCTATAGCGACCCTCTTCTACATGACCAAAGGCATCACTGGGAGGAGGGAGGGGTCGGGGGGGGTGGGGGGGGCGGGGAAAAGGGAGGGTGGAGGGGGAGGGGTTAGGGGTAGGGGTTAGGGGGTAAGGACTCACCGCACAGGCCACCTGGGCCCCTTTGGGTCTTTTGGAATGGTCCAGAGCAAAGATAGTGTACTCAGAGAGAAAAGCAGGCTCAGCTATCATCCCGGCTAACAGCTGACACCGTCAATGCATTAAGAGGGATGAGGAGGGAGGGGGGGTGGGAGGAGGAGACAGAGAGCAATGAGAATAAAAATAAGATGACTGTTGATTTCTTTTTTTTTTGGAAATGAAAACTGCATAGATGCCAGCTGGACAGGCTTCAGAAGAACATTTGAGAAAAAAAAAAAAAAACAGAAGGAAAAAACAACAAAAGCATGAGAGAGCACCCAATGGCACAGGCCGGACGTTTACCCATCTGACGTCACCCCCTCTGTGTCTGAGGAAGAGCGGAGGGGAACAAAGCAAAAGACGGAGGACGCCAAATCCCATGGGCGTCTTTGAGCCGTCATCGAGTACATTTAAGCGATGAGGCCCGTTTAAATGCACGATCACTGTGGACGCAACCAATTACCAGCCTTCTGCATCGTTCCGAACCCATTCTTCACAAGGCACAGAAATGGTGATGTCATATAAGTAACCATTAGCAACCACACACATCACTGAGGAAGACCTGGACACCATCAGGTAAATGATCTGAGGAAGATGAAAGAGGGAGGAATTTCAAAGGCTGAAATGATACCACTTTTCAAGAAAGAAAAGGCATAAAAACAATACAGATAATTTCTTGACCTTCTGATTACACAAATCCAGGATATAATGTTTGATGGGATGCAAAGGAGAGGACAGCTAACACAGTGGGAACAGCCAACCAAAATCTATTCCCGGGTTTTCTTTTGTAATATTTTTATGCTCTTTCGAATGGCTTTTCGCTAATGAGAGTAGAGAGTCTACTTTGTTAGTCAAACATATGTGGAATTTAAAAATCTTTTGAGTGATAAACATTCAAGGAACCCGAGAGAATAAAAAAGCGGAAGAGGGATGGAGTTCAGCAGTGTATGGACGAACAGTTGCTGCGATACACACCTTCACGGGTTTCTCTTTGATTCAAGTCTTCCTTTGTCCTTTTCTCTTCCAACGACTCCACTTTAGATCACTATGGTCAGCGTTTGTGTGTAAGATCTTTAAGAAAGTTCATACTACTTTATTTATTTTAGAAAAAAAAAACAATAAAGCATATAAACCTCAGAGAATTTCACCTGTAGTGAAAGTACTGAGTGAGGAACCAGTAGTGTCTTTCAAAATGCTAGCACAGTCGAATTCTACCAACAAGGTCGGTTCATTGTCCCCAATTGCCCTTGCTGCTACGAGTGTTTGTTTCCTTAGATAACCCAGGTTGCACCTGTTTTAGAAGACCTTTTTGGTACAATGTCAAACACCAAAATTGCAAATACATTAGTCCCTATTTGGAGTACTCCTGAATGCAACCAAAACCACAGTCTTGGTGGGAGACAGTCAATCCATATACAGCACTCTTGGTGCCAGACCTGTAAATATAGAGCTTTTTTGTGTCAAACCTATTAACATGGCTCCCCCCTTTGAGCCAAACTGATACCAAGCATGCTCTGTACCGAACCAGGAAAAAAAACTCTTCCCTCACAGCCAAACCAATGACAGAATACTCTCAAAGACCAACTCTTGAACATGGATCAGGGCACGGCAGTATTACAGAAATCTATATTGAATTGTCTGATCTTGATATTGATAAACATACAATGCATTTAGCTTATCCAATGTAAATTACTCAACCCGTTTTGAATGGATTTTACCAATGCTGGTCTTAGCGATGATAAGATCCCCATTTAGCTGAAGTTGGTACCTTTAGAATGAAGGATTGCTATTACAGCTATCTTCCATTTTCCTACAACAGCACCCTGCATAAAATAGTTTTGAAGGAGTTTTCTCAGAAAGGCTTTACCTGCCTTTCTGGACTTCCAGGAAAAAACTCCAATGATCACATACCCTTTAGGCCACACTGGAGGCCTAAGACTAACTGTTTGTGGCCAAACTGGAAATTCCTGAAGAGGTAAACAACATCAGCACATAAATTCTTGAAAAAAATTTCTTGACTGTCACATAGAAAACGACATGGTGACAGAACAACTATTGGAAAAAATACCAATAAATATTCAAATTCATTTAACAGTCTGCGCAAATGATATCCAAACATTTCACTTTCCTCATCTCACCATTACAAGTAAAAGAGAAGCATGGCTACCTGGCTTGAGTAAACTCAGTGTTGACGGTATTCACTCTATATGGTATCAGCGTTACTATCTGGAAAGAATTATGACTGCACAGAACTGAGAAAAAACATCAGAAACAATGTTGGACAAATCACTACGTTTTGTAATGGTCATTAAGTTCTTCCATTCGTCTACACCACTGCCAAGAAAGTCATTTTTATTGCTGTTAAGCAAAAAATATGAATTCACTCAGGACTGTAACTAATATTCATACCCTATCACAACAAGGCTGAAGATTTGTTGATTGGTAAAGAGATGACGCTAGTTTCATACACAGTAGGTGGCTGTTTTGTCTGGGAAAAAATAAATGTGAAATACATGCTTCTTTCTAGTGCTTAATTTTTTGGATGCCTTAGCAACATACACAATCATGTTGGGATACATAAACACTTTAGCTAAGAAAATTGTGCATGAAAAATTATGCTGTTCACATTTTCTGATTTAAATCTATTGCTTATTGAACACACTACTGCCAATACAGGCTGCTAGTGCTCGTATTGTGGTTTGCTATATTGGCGCATTTGGAGACAGAGGGCTTCACACTTACACTTACTGTCGAACCCTGTTTGTTTTTCGGAGTTTGAGAGGCTGCCCTGCTTCTCCGATACTGTGCCAAGACCCAGCGAGTCTCACGGCACAGCATGCAAACGGAGCAGATAATAGCATGCCGACGGCAACGTGTACCCATCGCGGAAGCTTCTGGATCTGAATCGATACTACTGGAGACCCACCCAAATTATGTTTTGGTTTACTTCTTTATTTCAAAGAAAATTGTTCACTCAATTTGCTTCCAAAACAGTTGCTTCGGTTTAAGTGAGGAGGAAAAAATTAACGAAGCACAAAAAATTTTAATGAGTCAATCTCATTGAATTCTCTGCCACTTCATTTGCATAATACATCCCCAGTCAGTTTGGCAAAACACTGACAGTGTTTCTAAAATGGAAGTAAGGCTATCCGTATCACTGATTAAAGTAGGAAAACGCTTATTTGTGTGTTTTCACTTAAAAAGTCTTTGACATGTATTTTTTTCCTTCTCGCATGAAGTTCTTCATATATAGGGCTGTATTTTAACGTATGACCTAATGTACGATGAAGCCAAACATCTGAAAGGCATCCAAGGTATTTCAAACACTCACAAAGCAACACAATAAACCCTGACAGCTGAAAACTGTAAAAGCTGAGGCTGTTGTGAATTACATATTTGCAGGGTGGTGCATGTCAGGGTATAGCCTGAACAGATTACAGTCATGGTCCGTTATTGCTGTGGTCACCTGTGAAATACTGTCGCATAGCAAGATTTCACAAGAATGAGGCAGTTATGCAGACCAGGGGCAATTAATTGGATGAGGTATGCAGTAATTCTCCTCACATTCCATCTGAAAACTAACAGATTGGACCCCATTCCATTTCATACAAATGCCAATGTCAAGAAATGCTGCTCTTATAATATATGGATATATGCAATGGAAAATGAAGGGGGGAACTGGTTTTACATGCAACACATCTCAAATACAGTCACTTGAAGGAGGTGGAGCTTGTATAAACCCATATGCTGAATCACGATAAAACTGATATCATGGACTTATTCCTAGATCTAAGAGGTCGGCTGTAATATTATACGAAGACCTTATTTCTGGTGGCAGAGAGGTGGCCACCATTCTTTCAGTATGGCTTGGTTAATAAGAGGGACGGTAATGATTACAATCAATAAAGAATTCAAAATCTTTAAAATGGTGTGTTTAGACACATCCAGAGTTTACATTACTTTTCAAGCTATGGCCCTCATCCATTCACAGTGTGTGCACATCTCTGGGGTCCTGCTGTAGCTTGAAGGCGATGACCAAATGGAGTGATCAGAAATCCATCATAAAACAGAGCTAAGATCCAGGACACGTAATCTTTAAAGCTCAACATCTCTGTATTATATTTTTGGTGATTACAGGAGTAAGGCTACTTTATGAAGAGGGGGGTAAAGGCACTTTGTTGGGGGAATCCGGACCAGCAATTGTTTAGGAAACTGTATTTTCCGTTGGGAGAAGAAACTATGATCAGCATGACGTTGAACCACAACAGGTGCAGTATTATGGTTCTATAATTACCTAGCAGCTAAGACCACTGTCGATTTGAAGTTTGAGCGAGAGCATGCAGAAACTTGTTAAACATTATTGTGATAAAGCTGATCAACTGTAACTATAATCATGCTCAATAAGAAAAACAATAATAATGAATTATTTTTTTTTTTCCTCAAAATGTTTATGTTACTGCACTGATATTATGTGACTGAAAGACTGGGCCAGTCTGTTTGAGGTTCTACAAACATGCTCCAGGTATCCATGGCCAAATTTACTGTCAAAAGTGACTTCGCTGCATGGTTGATTGCTGAACAACTAATGTTTCATAAGTAAAACTTCCTATCCACTGAAACACTGGAAAGTGATTGACTTAAAATCTGCAGTGCATAAGTAAGAGGTTTAATATAAATGTCTTAACAATGTGGGCAATAAATACTACATAAATCCATATCTTCATGGGATTTACATTGAATTAGCAGTGGTGGATCCTGGAATTGCACCCCTTCAGAAGTCATGTGGTTGAGCATCAATCTCTCATAATGTCCCCACCAAATCAAATCAGTTGTTAGAAAAGGCCGCCATGCTAACCCTCTTTTTTAAAGGTATCTATTTCCACGTGCTTCCTTGAGCTTGCTGATTATAACATTAAGCTAGATATCAGCTTGAATAGCTAGATGCTAGCTATGCTAACCAAAAGCTAATATTGATTCACTGTATTTGACTTGAGTGAGATATCTTTTTTTTTTATTTTTTACAATTATGACATGAAACCATTACACTTTCTCTGGGATTCGTTTAGGCTTCAGCACCTACCATCATTTCAAAATACCACAGATCATTCTAATGTAGTTACTTAATAATTCTCTGCTGTATTTGTTTCATATAAACAATGCATTAAAAACAATACCAGCCCAGGTGTGAAAGAGGCTGTGTTAAGTTTCTTTCACTCAAGGGCAAAACCCCACTCCAACAATTGTGCCCATTCTCTTTGCAAGCCCAGTGAATTGGTTCAGGCAGGTTGATTAGATGAGCAAACGGTTCAGTGGAGCACAAAATACACAGATACAGCAGTTCAAGACCTGTCCCTATAACCATCAATGCACTGTCTTGACACCGAAGTCAATGCTAGGTGTACCGTGGGGTAGCTGAAACAGTTGGAATAGGTCTGTCCCTTCCCTAAGACAACAGGCATGCTCAAAAGCGAATGGAGTAACAGTGTAACTCACCTCCCTATCGGCGGTTGAGGCCTGGCCGTCATCTTGCCGCAGCGATGACGCTCGAGTGCGCTGATCTCCAGGCCCTACCTGTGAAGGAAATGAGAACAGGAAAATTATTACAAACACGGGCTTCCAGAACAAGCCAAATGAAAAAGTTAACGCTTCACATTTTGCATGTGAAAAATATCAACTGTGTTACTACGTCCATATAACTTGAAGGTGAAATGATTCATTGATAAATCAATAAAAAATTCCAATACAACGACTGATTTCCTAAACAGTAAAAATTAGTAAACACAGACATCTTCTGTCCTGCTAGCTGCAGAACTCATATCACTAGCCAGCAAATGTATGAATGGTTCAGCTCATGATTTTTCTTCCATGTAGTATCTAGCTACAAATACTTTTCTCAATGAGTAAATATTTGACCTGAAGTTGAGCTAGCAACATCTTTCCTTTAAGACCAACTTCGACAAACCACTTCCTGATAATTAGACAGCAAACTGGAGTCTCAAAACAGAAATGACTGTGGAACGAAATCTGTATTCATAAAAGCTGAAGGTCTGACTCCTTGTACGGCCATTAGTGTACCCAAACATACATAAGATAGAAATCACTTTGAGGTTTCCATCTCTTCTTTCCTCAAAAGAATACTCCATGTCTAAAGTTAAAAGGGAAATTGTTGTTCTTCTCTTTTAAAAGAATTTACACCCTAAAGAAAGCTTTTGCTTCCTGAATTCTCCTCTGTTGGAGAGTGTTGCATAGTATTACATAGTATAGTGTTACACTATGGGGTAATTGCAAGTACATTGTACAAATAGTGGCACAAATTGTCACCCGCTTCCTTTAAAATGAATGCAATATTATACACATAATTTATAGCAATCAGGTATTCCAGCCTCATAACACATAACAGGCCTTTCGCTCAACAACATTGCAAGACACAACAGGGAAGATTAACTTGTGGATGTACTATTAACCAATTTATTCTGAGCAGATTTACCATTACAAAACATATTGATAATAAATACTACTTAAAAAGATATAAAATTGCAAACACCACTGATAAGAGCGCTATTTGGGTTGTATGACTGTGTGTGTTAACTTTGACCTTTAATATGGGATGCAATCCAAACAACGCCCACACACAATACATCCAACAAACTAAAGCATACCAAAACAGCTGGTACTCCAATGACGGGAATCATACGCGGACATGACAAGCACGTCATGAACCGGTCGAGCTAGCCTCCTCTAACCTGTTCACCTGTTACTGTTCCAGTGCTACAGTGGACAATTATTCTGTCAGATAAAACTTAAACTAACCTGCCAGCTACCAAACGTCCTCTGTTCTGTTTGATATAATGATACACAATGCTACATAGACAGATATCCGGTTGGTAGCTGCCCCTGGTGAGAAATACGACCTGACATTAGCTTAAAGGCTACAAAGCTTAGGATAGGATAAGTCGTCGATAGGAAAAAGTACTGTCACACGCCTAAACCGAAACAGCTCCCCGAGACTGTAATATGGCTAACGTCAGGCAGCTAGTTTCTTTCGCTTTCAGGCGTTAGCCAGCTGAGCCACCAATAAATGTTGACAAACACTGGCTAGCCAGCTACTTTTAAGTAACTTCAGAAACATCTTCGGAGTCCTTTAGGTTAACGTCAGACCGGCCAAGGTTAGACCGACAACAGCTGACAAGTTGAGGTAATGATATGGTAACGCTGTCAATGGCAACGGTGGGTTACTGGTACCAGTAAAGTGACGTTTTAAATGCCGTTACAATCCTGTTTATCGCCATCAAATGACCCCCCCTCCCCTCCCCTATAACACAGTGCACTGAAAACTCTCAGTTAGCCAGCTGGCTAGCTTGCTAGCTTTCGCTACCAACCTGGGCCTGTTGCTGTACTGCTTGCGCATTCCTTTGGGGTGATTGCTCCTCGTTTATTTTTTGCTTTAATTTCTTGAACATTTTTTTAACACCGTCGACCCGAGCCGAACTATGATACTACGAGCGGTGCCTTCCTCCAACCTAATCCTTGGTGCCAGTGGTTCTGGTCGGCGTATTTCATATCCCAGCAGGTGAAATCTGTGACTGCGCCTGTGCAGCCTACGTGGAACAAAACGAGCAACACTGAGAATTACGGCAAACGGAGAGGGACATACGAACACGGACGCCATTGTTCCCTGATGTAGTCAGCATAATGCAAATTTAGTGGAAAGTTTTTAAAGAGACATTCGTTTATTTGTTTTGGTTAAAGGGGGATTGTCAGGCAAAAACATTCAAAAGTCCAAACGCAGCATGATGTATTTACCAGGAAAAACAGCAACCGGCAAGTTCGTGGTGCTTGACTTTCGCCTGCAATGCAGGACAAGTTGGGTGGCCAAGTGTCGGTCCACAGCATGAATGCAGTGGGCATTGGTTAGTAGTGAGACGGCTTTATAAGGTGGGTGGGCTCCTGTATCAGCTGTTCATATAATGACGGTGGAAAATGGATATTCATGGAACACTGCGGTCTTTAAGTGCCCTGTGTTCGTTTAACTTACAAGGGAGTTGGAAACAGCATGTTCTTTTTGGATGTGCTACAATTACAAACCTATTATTGTGTGAACAGCAATTTTTGCCACAGTTTCATTCAATAAAATTGCGTGCATTGGTCAGTTCGCTCGCTGTTTCCAATCGAGGGAATCCTCTGTACGACCCGCCCTATTCTGAGAACAGTTTAGTCTCGTACGAAGATTGAAGGAAAATAAAAACTATAATAAAATGAAAAAAAAAACAAAAAAAACTTGTTTTGGCCTGCGCTGCCCCCTTCTGCCGAATAGCCGACTGCTCATGCCAAAGTGACAGCCAGAAAATATAAAATGGCATTGATAAGAAAAATCCCGTTTTAAGCTCAATTGAAAGCTTTCTATTTTCTTTTGTTGCAAAATACAAACATGGAGGGATGTTGATCCTCTACTTTTGCAGACTTCATTAAGCATTTGTCGGTAAAGCAGAAGTGCCATGCACAGAGAAAATGGTAATAGCAATTATATGAATAATTGGGGAAATTTTAATGCATTTCAGTCATTCATTCACATGTACAGTAAGTCTGAATTCACAACTGTTATCATAACTGGTGATAGTTATACCTCTATTGGAATTCTTTCAAATGATTAAATTGATTTTATGGAGTCAAATTTCTTCATTTCTTTTGTCTTCTAGCTAGCTTGAACTACATGCTCTAACTTGACCAGAGGAAAGAGAATGTTACTACCTGAGGCAGCAAAGACAAAACGTTGGGCTTACTTCCAGCTCATGATTTAGATTTTTGTAGCACTTTCTAATCATACAAAATATAAAACGATTCACATATTTCATGCCTGTCTTAGATCAGGTCCTAGCTGAAATGTTCATTGTTTAGCCAAAGTGACCTGGATTGTGTTATCTTTGGAAATATCCTGGTTGTATCCTGGTGATAGGTCGGTGGGTGGGGCTGGGTGGGTAGGATGGCCCATTGAACAGCCATCAGTCCTAAACTTCTCAATAAGTGAAAAAGCAGGGCTTCCATAAAGTCAATATTTAAACAGTTTAAGTCATAATTTTGGTTTAAAAAAACAAAATATGAGATATGTTTACAGCGCAGTTTTTAAGGGAATCAATTTTGGTTGGTGGGAGACCTAAATGAAAAATAAAATATAGGAAAGTGCTTTTCTGAAAAGGCAGATAGGCTACTAAAACACATTTGCTGTATTCATCCACTTGGGGAAATTCAGGTGTCCAGTAGCTTTTCACAGACAAAAAAATAGGTAAACACAATAAAACAGATAATATGCATTATTGCACAGAGTCCAATGGGTGAGGGTATTGGTATGGGAGAGAGACGGAGCCGTTGGCTATTGGCCCCTGATCCTAGTTATTGGTGAATGGCTGAGGTGTTGTAAATCCTGATGGCAGTGGGGACAAAGGATCTCCTTCATCATGTCATATTTGTTATGACAGACCCTGAAAAGCATCTGCCGTAGACCCATAGCTCAGAATTGTTGTAAATCAACCCTTAGATGGAAACCCACGTTTCAGTGTGCATGTAGGAGTGGTGTCTGCTCTGAGTTCAGGTGGGCTTAATTTGTTTCACAGGGCATAAGGTCACCTAGATAGGGGTCTACCTGCATTTAATGTTTTGGACACACTTTTTTGATTGCCAACAGCTGGAGCTGAAAGGACTGTTGTTATAAAAAGACAGTTTAGAATCAAGGTATCACAGATCTTGTGACTGCCACCATTTTTCATGGGTTGTTTACATTACACAAATGTCCCTGATACGTTAAGGTTTATTGGTGTCCTGCAGGGTAAGAACAATGAGGGTTCTCTATCCCATTGGTTTCCAGCATCGGCCCTGGGGACCCACTGTGTATGCTGGTTTTTATTCCAACCACAACTGCAACCCCAGAATCTTAACAAGCTGTTAATTGTTCATAATTGTTCAAATGTTCATGCTTTTCATGATTAGGCAGATAAATTTGCCATTATAGCTATGCATGTCATGAAGAAAAAGCTCCCATATTCACATTGCGCTAAATTGCAGGCAGTTGCATAAAGATAAGTAAAAATGTTTTAACTCTTATTAAAGACTGGAGTAATACTGGACACATTACCACTAAAATTAACAATTTGCAATTAACCTAATTATAATGAGCCAAAACTGCATTGTGTTTCTAAGCATTAGGGAAAAAATCAAGAGCTTAATCATGTGTTCAATGACTTAAGGAGAGTATTGATTGACCCCAGTCTATAATTTGATCAGGTATAAAAACGTACTCTTTTTGTGTACTTGTTTGCACATCACATAACCACAATGTGAATATAGCATGAACAATGAACAATTGCATGGACAATTGAACAATTATGAACAATTCACAGCTTGTTAAGATTCTGGGGTTGCAGTTGTGGTCAGACTGAAAACCAGCATGCTCAGTGGGTCCCCAGGACTGACGTTGGGAACCACTGCTCTATCCCTCTCCATCAATCATAGACGCTTTCTCCATTGGTGAGAATGCGAGAAAAAAACTGTTTTGTGAGATTCACGCTGCCTTGATGTGACTTTTGGTTGAAGTTTCCAGAAGACAAATTCTGGATTTTGTCACTTCACTTAATACTTCTGAGACGGTACACTCCAAAATGCCATTCATGGTGCTGTGACAGGACACTGGAATTTCTGACACAGTGTATCTCAGTGGCATAATTCTGTTGCTATCAGATATGGATCACTGGGGTGCTGGAGTGCTGATTGTTGACTGACATGTATTAACAATAAAAATTTTCTTCAAGATAATACATTTTGGTTGTCATTGGAGTAATTTACCTGTTCAGGTGGCCTTTAGGGTATACTAATAAGAGAAGAGTGTTCCCAACACACCTGGAGCTAGACACAGAAAGTAGCTGTGCTATCTCTTATGCCAACAAACTACGCACCACATTACATTCTGTGAGCTCTGGTTACAATCTGCATATACTGGTGAGTGGAATCTTACAAGTGGAATAATCTAGAATGCTGACCTCAGTCTTTGAAGCATATAATGATTCAGTTCCTCCAATCTCTAGTAAACACTATTAGCTTTGTCCGAAGTTACCCAGAAAAGTTTTTTTTTTATTTGTTTAACAGGAATGAAACCGCACCATTGTAATCCAGACAAATTATTTTGTACAACTCCCAAAACCTTCTTATTCCACATTATAAAGCTTAAATTTCCTCTTAGTTAGACCAAGAGTTTATTGCTTTCACACTCATGTGTTAGTTAAATGGTGTGGTGTCACTTCTCAAATTAACAAGTTGCATGTGTTCATTAACACTGATCACCCATGGATCAGACCTGTTTGTCCAGCAAATCCCACAGATGCTCAATTGGATTGAAACCTGGGGAATTTGGAGGCCAAGTCAACACCTTGAACTCGTTGTGTTCCTCAAACAATTCCTGAACCATTTTTGCTTTGTGGCAGGGCGCATTATCCTGCTGAAAGAGGCCACTGCCGTCAAGGAATACCGTTTCCATGAAAGGGTGTACATGGTCCACAACAATGCTTAGGTGGGTGGTACATGTCAAAGTAACATCCACATGATGTGGCAGGACCCAAGGTTTCCCAGCAGAACATTGCCCAAAGCATCACACTGCCTCCGCCAACTTGCCTTCTTTCCATAGTGCATCCTGGTGCCATGTGTTCCCCAGGTAAGCGACGAATGTGCACCCAGCCATCCATGTGATGTAAAAGAAAACATGATTCATCAGACCAGGCCACCTTCTTCCATTGCTCTTTGGTCCAGTTCTGATGCTCACATGCCCACTGTTGGCGCTTTCGGCAGTGGACAGGGGTCAACATGGGCACCCTGACTGGTCTGCGGCTACACAGCCCCATACACAACAAACTGCGATGCACTGTGTGTTCTGACACCTTTCTATCAGAACCAGCATTCACTTTTTCAGCAATTTGAGCTACAGTACCTTGTCTGTTGGATTGGACAACATGGGCCAGCCTTCGCTCCCCACGTGCATCAATGAGCCTTGGCTGCCCATGACCCTGTCGCTGTTTCACCGCTTTTCCTTCCTTGGACCACTTTTGATAGGTACTGACCACTGCAGACGGGAACACCCCACAAGAGCTGCAGTTTTGGAGATGCTCTGACCCAGTCGTCAAGCCATCACAATGTGGCCGTGGTCAAAGACGCTCAAATCCTTACACTTGCCCATTTTTTCCTGCTTCTAACACATTAACTTTGAGGACAAAATGTTCACTTGCTACCTGATATATGCCACCCACTGACAGGTACCATGATAACGAGAAAATCAGTTTTATTCACTTCACCTGTCAGTGGCCATAATGTTATGGCTGATTGGTGTACATCAAAGGTGTAGAATAGCGGTCGTGGAAGGATACCTGTTTCTGGATTTCCAGAAACTTCTGCTCCTAAATATTGAATTTATCCAATCAGTAACTTGACCCTGCATTTTAGCAATATTTACTGATACTGATGTCATTAATTATAGCTGAAGAGTGTTCTTCTGTCTCAATGTAAAATGTGAAACTGTTGTCTAATTTACAAGTGATTTACAAGAACTCTGGTATGTATCATTAATTAGATAAATTAGACAGGTAATTGGTGTAACAAACTGGCATGAAATCCAGAAATGGATCTGGCCCTGCAGGAATGGGGTCACTTACCCTTGATTTAAATGTTAATATAGGTAAACTTTGCTAAACGGGAACATGCAGAATGCAATTTCTTTGCATCCCTGATGTTAATTATAATATATTAATATATATATGATTATATATATCTTTAAAATAAACCTCTGCTCTTTTAACAAATGTTCCTTATGTCACTGATTAGGCAACTGCAAACAATTTGAACAGTAAAAAGACTTCTGTGACTGTTGTTATTTTGTTTTATATTATCTATAAAAATCGGGATTGGAATTTTCCAGGAGCCTTCCTTTTAGCAGGAGGTCTGGAGATATAATGCCAGATGAGCGTATGGCCAAAAACAAGAGCAAACCAAGCGTTACCTTTCACTGTTTCCAAAGGTCAAAAAACAAATACATGCCTGGATTACAACTATTGGTCTAAAGTCACTATCTAAACACGTATGCCTCTGTTCGCATCACTTCACCTCCAACTATGTTTTAGGGATAAGGAGTTGCCAGTGAACTTGTGGGATCCAGAAAATGAAAGAAACTGAAGCCAAGAGTTATCCCCATTGTATTTCCTCATAAACAACCGGCTTGTGGTCATGACACAAGAATTAGGCCAGTGGTAAAAACACAAAGGGGGAAGCAATGAAAATGTTAATTGTGTTTTAAAAAAATAACTAAAGCCACAAAAATGTTTTTACTGCTCAAACGGTTTTAATCATGGTCTAATTAGTGAAACAAGTAACATTTGTTCGAACAGCAGAGGGTTCCTTGGATAAACCTGCTCCTTAACCTTTTCAAGTTCAGTAAAAGTGTATTTCCAAAGGCAAGTAAAATTGTAATAATTTTTAAAAACAAATATTACATATAAGGAGTAAAAATACTTGTTTGTTCTGGAGTGGGTGTTTGAGCCCTACCAACAATATTACTGCCCATGGATGGAGGTCTGCATTGGCCTGACAATAATCATCTTGGCTTCACAGGGGAAGAATAGGGGTTAAGATAGTTAAAATCCTCAGCCTCATTGCTCTCTAGTGCCCTCTTCTGGCCAGCCAGTCTCCTGCAAGATCTGTGAACTGATCATATGTAGACTTTGTGTTCCTTAAGCTCAACTCCGGGTGGAAAAAGGAGGAGAAGTAAAATGTCCTTGTACGAATACCAACAAAAAAATGTGTGTATTTTATGAAAAGGTTTCATATTCTCCCATATGAGTATTAATTTGACATTTTGGAAAGATTTTAGTGGTTTTTGTTATGAAATTTCTACATTTTACCAGCCTGAAAACAAACCACTTGAATTTGTGGTCACCTTAATTCTCATGGTTAAATTATATACCTTAACCACAAATCTAAATGAACTACCACCATGCCAAATCTTACAATGTTTTACACAAGAGTTGACCTTCTCTGTTGATACATTAGAGTGATGAAATAAGATTAACAATAATTATGTAATGTATTATCAAACCCAATCATTCTGTTCTAAAATGTACCAAGTATGTGATCCCTTATTATATTATTATTCCCATATTATTTCAAATTATTTATCTGGGGTCTATGCTGTCCCATATCCCTATATTTTATACCCCTTATATACCCCTGTATTTTATTTTAAATATTTACTGCTCTGTGTATTCCTAATTTTGTATTTTACATTTGTGTAAATAATATTCATAACAATAAAAAAAAACGTTTCCCTTGCTCAGGGAGGTTGATTTCTTTCTGAATGGCTATTCATTTCTCTTGTTTTCTGGTGGGACTGGTAAGAGGTGTCACATTCTTGTTTATGTGTCAAGGAATTTCATGTCAGTCACTTTCAAATACATTAAAACAAATACTCAACTTGTTTTCAAATGCATTGGCCAACTTTGTATTTGTAGATAATATGTATTGTTAAAATAGTTTTTAAAAGGTATCTGAAATAAATGATATGCTTTCACCAAAATTACGTGTTTCCTTTCCTGTTGTAACAAAAAGGTCTTGCTGACTGCTAACTGAACATAAAACCAAAATAAAACACTGAAAAGTGATGGATAAGTTGGAGATCCTGGGATACGGTCATTGTGCCACCAGAGGGCGTGGTTTCGCCTTGCAATCAATTAGTCAGCAATACATGGGAATTGAGTTCGCATTGAAAGCCGGAGGATAAATTCGAAACACTGAAAAGCGACATACATGCCGTTGACTGTAATCCTGTCTGCCCTGTGTTCTGTTGTTCTTCTTTCTCCTCTTAGCCTACATGTTTAATACATCATCCTCTATACGTTTTTAAGTCAGTCTGAATCAGAGCATCACCCAAATTAAAATAACCTTACATATGTGATTTGTTAAATTAGTCGCAGTTCTATTAAGCACCTATAAACGGAATATCTTATATGCGCAATTGACACTGGTTGCTGTAAAAGTGCATCGATGTAGTCATGTGCGTCGGATAAAGGTTGAAAATGAAAAATAGTACGCCCTATGCCTCCACCCAAAATGCACACATCCGGGCATTCAAACGTCACCGGGTCACTCCGAGAAACTGGCTTGGGAGAAAGACAGGCACGGCGGTAATGAAATAGCCCTAGAAATGCGAGCGAGTAGGGAAGCGCCTCTCGTTAACGATCAAATTAGGACCCGCATTGCTCAGGAACGGCTTTGAAAAAAAAAAAAAAGAAAGAAAAAAACTGGACAAGTATCACCGCACGCATAGGAAGAAATTAAGAAATCAAAAGTTTCATTAAGTGAAAGCTTTCGACGAAGGACCTAATTCCATTTGGGAAGCCTGACGTGACGGGCAGTGTCAGTTTGCGCTGTCACACCAGAAACAGGTTACATTAATACTGTTCAAAAGGGCTGGCCTTCTTCTTCAGTTGGGATCATTTTACTCTATTTGGAAAGGACGTCTTTTGGGGAAACAATTATATGTAGTTAACGGCTTCTTGGATTCTGAAGAAGGTAAGATCATTAAAAAAAAATAGTGAATCTACAAGGTAGCTAGAGCAACCTCTCCTAGCTTTAGCTAGCTACCCTTAGCGGAAAATTCCACACATAGCTAACGCTAGCTAAACCAGCATGCCTGTCAACCCAAAACTTGCCACCTTGCTTTTGTCACAAAACGTATCTTCGGCCCTCAACTCTACTGGATTAAGCAAGATACTTAACAACTTGGCTAAAGTTATCCTACTAGCAACTGATCATTGTGCATTAACTAGCTATTTTGCTAATCAGCTAAATGAAAATGTTATCTGGCTAAAGTCAATCATCCAGACATGTTTTACTACCTACCGTTACAGTCGACTAACTCGGACAATTGCCAAGTTAATGCTACTTTAACTAGTTCTCATTAACATCTAAACGTTACCTTCATATTCTTATTTGGTAATCTACTTGCCTAACAGTAGCTAGGTAGCTGAACAGTCCCAGATACACTTTCATGTCTTTCAGATCTAACGTTGGCTAGCTATCTGAACAGCTAGTCAACGTTGGAGTTAGGTGTGTTCAGTAGACATTCACCTTCAGTTTCAAGCTAGCCAGTGATTGCTAAAAAACCAAATCTGCAGATCACTGACAAGTAGATTTTGGAAGTTTTTTTTGAGATGCTTGATAAAAACATGTTTACACTTCGGTCATTGTTCAGTGACATGCCAAGAGCTATCCCAAGCTCACTCTGGCTAACTTACATTATTCGGCTAACAATAAAATGTTAAAAAGCTAGCTAGCTACCTAATATTTTTCCTTCTTCCACCAACTTGTGAACGAATTTAAGTGGGGTAATGTTAACCGATTGAACATTGATAGCTAACCAACGGTGCTAGCAGTGCATACAACGTCAACCCAGCACTTGAAATAAACAAAACAATGGCACTGACCACAACAATACTTTGATTGAACATGACATACTAGTAGTTTTCACTGGAAAGAGGCGTGGGTTTAAACCAGTTGTCACCATCCTACGTGCTTCGTAGCATTAAAATTTGAACTTTAAGGTTTTGCTTGCGAAGGGTCGGCGGTACATCGAAATTAGGTTCGATTTTTTATCCAGAATGTATTTTTGATCTGGCGGGCGCTCGTCCAGATGGACTTGGAATTGTAATGATGCTTGCTAGCACATCACTGGAGAATAGGCCCTAGGTGATTACAGAATAGTAAGAATGTCCGATAGATATACGTATGGACCTCCAGGGTGGGAAAACTTTAAAATGTGCAAATTGCAGTGTAAGCACAGAACAGAGAATGGCCTGTCGTTTTTAAACGAGGCATCGTCACATTAAGCCAGTACCCCAATGATGTCAAACAAGATTGCTTAATTTAATACCAATAACATTGCATAAGACATAGCCGAAGCCAGGATGAATCATAACAAAGCAAAACAACAATACACAATACATTGTCAATAAAACGAAAAGGAAAAATGTTTTTGCTACAGCAGATCAGTTGCTGGATTTATGCCCTGTCTCATTGAAATGATCCTATCCAGGTATCCTGGTTATCATTTTGGTACAAGCCATTCAACAGGGTAGGACAACAACATTTTGATATGCTGTGTTGGGTAATAACTTGGGGTTTCTGGTGATCACGAAACAAACTTTGTATCTAGTCCAACTTATTTTCATAGCAGCACATTTTAGACCTCTACTGCATTGCAGGCTAAAGGTATCCTGGATGTAAGTTTGATAGCGACCACTTTATGACTGCAGGTCCATGATGATAATGTATCTGGAATTCAAATTTAACATGCTGACTGTTGACATAGTAATGTACTGGCCCAGTAACCAATTTCTGACACTGCTGTTGTGAGAAAGAACTAAACTACCATCACACCAGAGAGTGCCTTATCCATGAGAATACATCAATAATAATTCAAGTACAACATACCAGGATGTCCTCAATGTTCAAAATTAGTGTTTTCCAAATTACGAATTGGACAGTGGTTTCTCGATTCGCCAAATATAGCCTAAATTTAGGAACCATGAAAAAGCAAAACCTGCAAGCAATAAAGTTATTGATTGCATAAGGAATTTTCAGCAATATTTTAAAAAAAAGATAATTGTGTGCCTCTATGAATATTCTCTATAGTAGTCTTATAGTGCTGCTTAAGTTTCTAGGTTATTGCAGCCTATCGCAGTTGAATAGAGCAGACAATCTATGCAGCTGTAGTTTCAACTGTACATAACCCTTCATGGTGTGTTTGTATTACCTGATGAAAAATGTAACATGGCACAGAATAGCAGTATATTCTGTAAAGCAGACATTTAGATCTCTTGCATCTGCAATTAATTGTTATGATGGCCAAATTAGCGCTTTCTTACCCTTCCTTTAATATCCTTTTCATCAGTTTGTAATTTGTATGTTTTACATCTTCGAAGCTTTGCCACATGCACACAGCAAGCTCGATCGAACAAGCTGGCTTTCACTTAGTCGGATCATATAGTTACTTAACAGGTGTCCTGAAACAAAATAAGATTGACTTGCGTTATCCTGTTAATGGATGCCAGTTAATGTTGGGTAAGCCTGAATTTGCTCAGCCAGCTTTAAGGAACACCCCCTCTAGTCTTTGCTGTGGGGTTTTCTTACATAGAAAATGTTAATATCACGACCCTGTATTCATTCAAGCAATGAGTTAGCGATTAGGTTGCGATTTCTCCCTATATTTTAATGTATTCCCCTTGCATATATGCCATCTGTCAAGGGAGGGGAGGTTTTCCCCCATGGAAAGGACCACAGTGGCTACAGACTCCTTATAGTCAACCCTCTAAACATGGACTACTTTGTGTTTCTTTCTTTCATCCGCCTTCACCTTCTGCTTCTGCATATTTGCCTCGCTGATTACATCATAAAAATGCTCAAGTCAAGTAGAGTTATGAAATGTCCTCAAATACCAGTATAAAACAGAAACATCTTTGCAGATCTGCAGAACAATAACATCGTGTTGTCATAGTCCGTTGCAAGACACGCAGGAGGTGACATGGTTCTTGGATGTGGAACTATGGTGCTATTTCAGGGAACAGAATATGTACAAAGAAACCTGAGACACTGTACAGAATTTTGAGATGCTCCATTTCTGTTTATTGCCTATCATTGCATGTGTAAATGAAATGTCGTTCTTTTTGGAGTCAGCTGGCATTCATAACTACAACGTGGGCCATAAAACCATGAAGCTAGTTTCTCCCTTAGTTTGCATTGACACTACAACTCCCATAGTGCTTCAATTAGGTCGGGAGTGTCTCTTTGACATGAGCAGCTGTCTGTGAACTGTGATCTGTCAGTCTTTCCAGGGCATTTGGCTCTCAGTATGACTTTGCAGAAGTGGTTAGTTAGCCAGCCAGCTTTTAAGCGTCCTCAAGAATATCTTTGCTTTTAGTTACACATGTTCGCTAGCAAGATATGATGTGGCGCTCTTTATCCTGGTTCACAAACTACAAACAAGCAGAAATGCAAGAAGGATGGCCTCCTACAGCAGTTAATAAGGAGTCTTTACCTCAACGTTGCTTGTTTCTGTGAAAAAGCTGCAACACATAGAATATATGTAATTATATATATATAATACATTTTTCTTAAATGTCCTCTTATGTAAAGTAGCTACAGTCAGTATGTTGAGTTACAGTACCTGTGCCAGTATATGACTGGAAGCGTGACCTGTCAAACGAAGAGTAATAGACAGTGTCCTTGGTCCAGGGTGCCATTGATTGAACACACATTAACAGTTGATTACCCTAGCGATGCTAAGTACTTTATACATCTGTTCGTTTCTGCCAAGGTTTTCATTAGTTACATGCTAAAATAACTAGTTTGCTAGGTTCAGGCACCTAAAATAAAATGAAAATTTCACGGATAACCTGGCACATTACCACAAGGTCTGTGCCTTGAAGTTGATCTGTGCGACTGTTTGTATCATCTGTAAGATGCATTCTGACTGTCACTTGCGTAGCACCTGTTTGACATCAACACCAGCAGTGCACAACAAATCAAATACTCTCTTGACCTTGATCCAGACTGCTACACAGTGAACATGCTGTATGATTACCAGATAAACATGATTATAAATGTTATAAATCATAAAATTCATGGATCTTTCAGCAGTGTTGCTTACTGTCCAACCTTTACCTACTATCTTCTGCTGTCTGGTCACCATTGCAGGTGACAATTCAGGGGCAAATGAGAATTGACATTGAATGAAAATGAATGTCAGAAATGCAGTTAACAAACCTGTTTTGTTGCAAATTGACTGCTTTTAAATTACCATGTGTATTGGCAACTTATTCAGCTGTTTTTAGGTGACAGTTTGTCCAGACATGATCAGTTGACAAACCAAATCTGGTATTGCAAACATACAGATTTTAAAAAGCCACGTGAAATCATTTCATTGGTAAATTCAGCACTGTTTATATCTGACTTATTCAAGTATTACTTTATTATATAAAAGGGATGTTCCTGATATTTTGGCAATGAAGCCATTCTGTCAACTTTCACAGGAGTGAAGAAACCTGCCATTATCATTTTAATTTCTGTTCTTTGGCCTCCGGAGAACTCTCAGGAACAAAGCACCAGACCGCCTTAGCACAATGAAAGGAAGTCTATGGGAAGTTCCGGGAACAGCTACCTAGCTTCAATCAAAAGTGAGGAAATGTTCTGTCTTCCCATGAGACCTAATATTCAAGCCTTAGTTTTGTAAACAAAAGCTCTCGGCTCTGCTTCAGACAGCTGGTCTACCGGCTCCTCTGATTCATCCTCCCTCTTTGGCCTTTAAGCTTCCAAACTGTACAAGGTACTCATCAGTGTATTCAGACTGACTCTCAAATTCTGGCCAATTAGTTGAACTAATTTGAATGCAACAATGGAGCTACTAGAGCAGTAAACAAAGCTTATTGGTGGAACCGTTACTTCCCAAGCCTGACCTCTCACACCTGGAAGTTTTCCTCACTTCATATTAGAGAACCTGCCACAGCATTTCATTCATATTAGTTTTGGCCCATTACACTTTTTCTGTGGTGTAAACGTTGTGAAACAGTGCAATCCAACATGCACAGCCTATTGAACCAAAGGTATCGAATTTTGTTTGAAATATTTAACTTTTGAAAAGTATTTTTTTGCAATATACATGTTTCTTTCCCACTTTTCCTCATTCCCACCCTCACAAATGAAACACCAGAACCCCCTACAAATATAATGACATATTGCTATTTGTATGCCATGAACTATTATCAGAATAAATGTTCTGCTTACAAAATATTGAAATGCTGTTGATTTTTAATAATGTTTTTTTCAGAATTAGCAAGTTAGTCAGCTATTACATCTTTAACAAGCAATGGTTTGTAGTATTTGCTTAGTAAAGTCATACTAAGTTGACCCACAGCCATCAGACCACTTACTTTTTTAAACTTAGCTTGAAAAGATTTTTGCATATTATATGTCATATTGCTGAAATAACATATTGTAC
Organism: Albula glossodonta; assembly: GCA_019788955.1. Lineage (NCBI taxonomy): Eukaryota > Metazoa > Chordata > Actinopteri > Albuliformes > Albulidae > Albula > Albula glossodonta. Next base: position 320,826 of record JAFBMS010000114.1, on the reverse strand, counting down.
CATAGAAACATCTGTTTGGTCGAACAGCACTAGTAAACAGTGACAGACGGTCTAACAGGAAGGGGTTTGTCATGATGGTTTGCACCCTTAGCAGGCTGTGGTTTGCACTTGTACAAATTCCGCTGAACCTCACCCCTGTTGTGGTTTTTGTCACGTTTACGTCACCCCAGGCCTGTTCCTTTTTTCGTGTGATACTCAGGGCTGTTAAAATGGGCTGATAGGAAGAAAATATTTCTTTTTTGATTTAATGAGCTCAGGAATTTTCTTTTTTGAAATGCATTGAACAGTGCTGCAGTGGATAGCCTTTGAATGTTTTGTCCAACAGTGAGTGACAAAATTAATGCAACATTGTAGCATTATAAAGACTGAAAATTGTATCCTTGGGCTGTGTGTTACATCACTATACATTGTCTTCATTGGATATAACTTTTCAAAAGTCTGATGCTTAGTTTCATATTTATTAATGTGTTATCTACATGTACTATAATGATCTACCACTTCGAGGTGCCATTTATATACAACTTGAACTGAGGGAATGCAGAAAATTCTAAAATGGAAGGTTTTGTACTAATGTTTTTATACCCAAATCTTTGCCAAGTCCAGTTCAGTGGAAACATGTATCCATGTTTATTGTTGTAAATATTAGTGTATAACAGTTTTCAACTCATGGGTACGCTGTGGTATCCAAGCCCCTGTGAACTGGAAGTGTTGTCTGGTTGGTGTATGTCCCCTTTGCTCACTGTAAATGCAGTGGCATTTTTGTCGTTTCCGTATCTGAAAATAGCCACGGCCAGCCAGCAAGCGGGTTATTTTCGGATTATAGGATTTTGAGTGACCACAACATCTGATCGTTTATGAATTATCAGAATTAAGTTTGACAAAGGCCAGGCGAGCTTGTCTCGCTGACAGGGCGAAAAGCTCCCTCGCCCCTCTATCGTGAATTAGCGCTCCCATACAGTTATGATAGCTGTAAAAATTGGTATAATGAAAAGTAACTGAAGATTATTCTGAGAGTGCGGCAGTCTCAGCCCTTATTATTGCCTCTGATGGTTTTCTGCAGTGTTTGCATGTTTTTCGACGATCACACAATTGTTCATTACTGAGAATGTAGCCTGAATCATCCGTGACATTAGCTTTGTCATAAGCGGAATTAGGAGGCAAATGATACACTCATCATTTTCAACCTGTCCCTACATTTAAAAATGAATGTATTTATAATGACTCCATGTTCTCAATGTGGGGATCCGTTGTAACAAGACTAGCTCATCGCAGTCCAAGAAGGATTCTTTTTGAAAAGCGATTTGCAGAATGAGAGTTGATCTGGGTTTAGAACGAGTGTTTTAAGTGACGTGGGTTGTTTGTGTCTCTTTCTGCAGAGTTCTGTGGGCAGCAGGTTTGTTTGGCGCCGCGACCTGATTGGAAGGGAGAATAGAGAGAGGACATGGGGACGCCGGGGTCTGGCAGGAAGCGCGCTCCTGTCAAGGACAGGTTTTCTGCTGAGGATGAGGCTCTGAGCAGCATCGCCAGGGAGGTAAGTGCTTCACTCTCCAAACTCCACTAACGCTCTGTAACGCACATTGGGTTACATCAGTCAAAGCCATTAGCACAAGCTAAAATGTTTGTAACATGCAATTTCAGTGACCTGATTTGTGATTGGAGCAAACAAGCCACTTCAACCAATCACATTGTCCGAGACATTTTTCACCAGCTAAACAGTTTTGCGTATGCTAAAGTAAATACTTAAATGGGTAGTAAATAAGGCAGTGGTTTCTGTAAAGCTGAACACTGTGTTCAGTGTGAGTGGTCATGCGCAGATTTTGCACAGCACCACATACATACAGTCGGACGTTGATTATACAGAATTTGGAGTTGGTTTGATGTTGCACTGTGTATAGGTAATACTGCTGTGATATCTAGGCTACAGCGTAGCACTGCATTGGTTGATGATGCCAGTGACAATGAAGGTTGTGATTTTGAGTATTTTCGTTTAGCCTTTCTACATGGGAAAAAGATCATTAAGTGAGGGTGTAAAGATGTAAAGTGTAAATGTACCGCAGTGTAAACTGAACTGCGGGGTTGAAAGGTTAAAACGACAGTTGTATCTTGCTAGCCTACATGGAGGGACTGTGCAGTCAACTGCTTGTTCTCAGTTTGCCGTGGATAATTTGTGAAGTCACACTTATGTTGCGAATGTGACAGTCTGGGTTAATGTGTTTCATAATTTAGGTTCGTGTTTATACTCCGAGAGCAAATGACAGTTGAAGCTGTCAATGCACTTCACTTGGTTTCTTGCATCTAAATTGGGGTCTGATTTTGAGATTGAAACAAAAACCAGACACTTTGACATACCTGGGACGAGAGTTGGGGACCTCTCAATTAAGCAAATTAAAATAAAAATTGATTTTAGCGATTGGTGTTTCAATGTTCATATTGTTACAGTGTTGGACATCACATGTATCATGGCAGGTTTTAATGACATGTAGGCTGCCATTAAATCATTAAAAAGTTTGATTTTTTGAGGTAGTTTGTATTTAATTATGTTTTGCAATTATACATGAAATCCCTTGTAATTCTAAATTGTAAAATTGGACTTGTCCGCACAGCAGCCTTTTGTGTTGTGATTACTACGTTACCTGATCAAAAAGAAAAATGAAGTCCCCTCATTGTTTTGAGGAAAAACCTGAAACTGATCATTTAGAATAAGAGAATCGGATAAGTTGTTTTTGGCGCAAGCATTTATGCAAATGTATTGTTTAAGGTTTCCATTTACAAACAACAACCTATTGTATGAGACATTTGTCTGTCCATAATCTACGACCTATTTATTAAAAAAGAGAGGAAGTTAGCTGAAATCCTACTAAGTTTCTTGAAATTCAGACTAACTGCTGACATTTTGTAGGAGTCAGGGTTTCTGTGGCACTGTATTTTAATGGTTCGAAAGCTGGGTTTGTTAGCAAGAGGTTGCGGGTTTGATTCTCAGGTGGGCCCCTGGTATTGTATCATATGTGTTCTTCACCTAAGCTGCTTCAAGGAAACATCTCGCTGTGTCTATTTACAGACAGCTCTAAGGTGCATGAGTGAAGGAACACAGCATGTTACTTAGATCTGCAGTGCATGTGAAGGTTTGTAAGCATTGCACGTATGTGGTAAAAGTTTCGAGACTCAATTATTTGTAGTTTCTGCATTTTTCAAGATATTGACGCCACAGGTTAGGTGTGCAGAATGAGACGTCCTGTGATTCAGACCATGTTTCAGGCTATTGCGATAAGCGCAGGTGTAGCTGCAGTGATGTGAATGCAAACATCTGTATTAGTCAATTCTGTTGGTCTGCCATTCTGCCATATTTACGTGCGTCATCTTTCTCAGACAGTTCTTTTAACATTAGCATCAGCCAGATGGTTTCTGGTGGTGTTTTTTTGTATGTTCAAAGGTTAACAACCATGTAAAATCTATGAAGTATAAGCACTTGAGGTCAAGGGAGTCAGAAGGGTCAAGAGTTATGGCTTTTCAAAGTTTGTGTTTTCGTTCATTTGCTGTGCCCCATTCGGCCAAACGACGTCATGTTGTTATGACCTGCTAGACATATTCCTCTACAGATACGTCAAGTTTGGTAAATGCTTGAGCATGCGTGTGGATTTTTTCAGACATTTTTTCTCCAAAGTTGTTCCATGTGACTATTACCTTACAAATGCAATACCTGACTAGGCGTATTTCGTTTTATTGTATACAGACTTCATTTAATGACACATATACATTCAGATCAATATTAACTGAATGGGCAATGCCAGGTAATCACTACTCAGACCTATAGTAATCATATAACTGTACAAAAACATCAGGGATCCAGTTGCTTTGCTCTGAAGGAAATAGGTAGCCTGTATAGTATCTACATCATTTTTATTTTTTTTTTTTTTTACCCAAATATTGTAGCACTGCTTCAAAAATGTTTGAATCACACAGATACGTTTTACATCATTTTATATCTTTAAAAGTAGATTCCGGATCTCCATAAAATCACGTTAAATAAATACTTGTTTATACCGATCATTTCTAACCTTGTCCCTCAGAAACATTGAATTTATTAGTAGATGATAGAGATGTAAGTATGTGCTAAAAAAAACATGATTTATCAGAATTAAAGTAGCTAAAAAATCTTCCTGGCCATCTAAGGAATAAGTCAAGAGTATAAGACGGGTATACTGTACATCACTGTACTTTCTGTAGCCTGCTATGTGGAAATACAGGTTCCAGTCTGCAGTGGTGTGTCCCTGGTATGGAGAATGTCGGTGGCTCTGGATGGCTTGTGAATTGACTGAGAGCGATTCTGTCAGAAAGTGCGCCGGGGAGAAACCAGTACAGACTTGTGCGTCGCTGTCACTCACAGCAGTCATGTTTTTGCGTGTTCCCCGAATGCAGGCTTTTATTGCCCACAGGGCTTTTGCTGCAGCTAGACTGCATTCCATTTTACCTCCTTACTATCCTGCTGTTTTGTTATGTCTGTTTGGCAGGTTGTTTTTCTGACTACCGAAAACAGTTGGGTAAATAAAATTTGAAATGAAATGTTTGGAGGAATAGATGATATTTCCGTTTCAGGCTCAATAATACAATTAATGTTTATTTACATTTTGTGACATCAAAATGTGACTCTTCTTGGTGAAAATGAAAGCAAAGTTTGGGTTTCAGCAGTAAACAGGTCATAGGTTACCCCGTCTTTTAGTGGCCCTACATGAGGCTTAAAATACATTAAAATTCCAATTGGAGTGGTATATTTTTTTGTAATGCTTTTAGATAAGTCAAAAATGATTCCTCAACCTCCACATTGTCGTTACTTAAGTGCTAACTTTGATGCTAGTGGAAGTGGAGGGTTATCAAGGGGACATCAGTTTTGGAGGTTGCACTTATGAACTGATAAAATAAATGGGGTTCTTCTCTAAACATATAAACAATAAAATGCTTAAAATGTTTGAAATGTTTAAAATCATTATGAATTGTGTTTCCTGTCGAGCATCCCTTAGTGGTTACTACTGGTTGCATGACCTTTGTGTATAGAGAAGACTCTCAGAATGCTCAGGCATTAACATATTACACATAAAATAGTTCTAATACAGAAAAGATTAAAACTCATTGGAAAACGCGCTTAAAAACCATCTGGATATATTGATGGATGACAAGTAAGAAAAGAAATCGGGTGACCTAAGCCCTAACACACGTTATACCATGCTGTTATTTGATTTGTAAGATGTAAGCTTGCTTCATGTAGTTGGCTCCTCAAAACCAGCAACTCTTAGTGAACGTAAAAGTATACTTTTGCACTAGCTTGTCTTTAGCCCTCATTTGCTGATCATATTTGAGATTAGGGGAAAAATCTTGAAGGTACTCTGCAGATTAAGGATTCACCAGCTCTATGGCAAATGAAATAGCTTTATTAAGGTCTTTCTTGAATTGCGAACAACGTGCTACACAGCTTTACGGACCCAAGGACTGTAACTCTGTTTTCCCCATTTCTGTACCAATAGCACTATTGTCTCTTATCACTCCTATGGCCCCCAAACAGAGGCAGCGCGACGGAAGCATGTGCTTTCCACTGATACTCTTGCCCACGAGCTAGCGACTATTTTTGCACACAGAGCCACCCCGCATTCTGCTGGAAGACAGAGTGCCGATCAGAAGACAGGCGCATCTCTCGTTTACGACAGCTTGTAGCCTGTAGGTACCGAGGGAGCGGCCAGGCAGCACTGATGTAGCAGTAGCCAGAGCAATGGCGGATTCTTTGCCTGCCAGTTCTTCTGTGGACTTCAGCACTTAGTTTGCCAATAATACAGTGGGGGATTCAAAGCTGTGGCTAGCATCTTAAACCGACTGAGCTTCTCCCTAAGTCCAGCTTAAGTCCATATTTTAATTGCACTAAGTTTGCTTAAAGACATTTTAAAACGACCGAATCTCCTCTTACTAATCCACCGATGCCCCCTTTCTCTGTTTGGCTTCGGCAAGCTTGCCATTTGTTTTAGATTTCTTAGAAACGTAAATTGCCAACACATTTGGACAAGAGAGGCTCAATGCTTCTTTTATTTTGCAATCGCTGGACACTTGTGTACAACTCCAAGAGTTACATGTGTTTTGTGAAGTAGTGTGAAAGAATGAGGTATCTTGACACCCAAAATGGACGGAGCTACCATGTATTACCAGTAACTCATTGGTTTGAGCTTCTGTATCAGTGTTTTTGGTAAAGTGTCTGTGGTGCTTGTTTGTAGCTCAATACTGAGTTGCATGTAATTGTGCATCAGGCTGCTTGCACTTCCTGTGCCTACATTGCCGAATGGGAGGGCCTTGTGGTGTTGGTCAATCAGTCCTACATCCCCCACATATGGAAAGCGAAAAAGTAACTAAACACCATCCCCAGATGTTGAATAACTGTTAAAAGCTCCGAAAAATGCATGTTTACTGCAAAAACATTCGGTCGGAACCTTGGCTGAGAACCCATCTTCTGTCAGGCTTGTTACTGTATTTCTTCCAGGAATACAGTATTGCAAATAGCAGCGAGCGTTGTCGAAGGATCGTTTTAGGAAGCTCGGAGTAACTGAAGAGAAACTGATATTAGTCAGGGCTGTTATTAGAGGAAATGTAAGTGAACTGTTTCCCATAGATACAGCCCGTAAATAGCTTCGCTCCGACTTGCAAACTGCGCAACCGTGCAGAGCACCATAATAAAGGATGGCTTGATTACTGGGATGATGAACACTCAAGTTTTAGTGCGGTTCCTTTCAGCGTTTTAAAATCAATACTCACAAATATGCTGTTATGTAAGCTTTCACAATTTTCAAACCATTCAGCAGTTGCTGGGGAAATCAATGTGCAAAAACGGTCTAGTGCTAGGAGTTAACAAGTATTTAATTCACTGGGCACTGAGGCAGTGAGCTGTATAATGGTTAAGGGCCTCGACTTCCAACTCAAAGGTGGTGGGTTCAATGCCTAGGTAAGGAACTGCTGTTTTATCCTTGAGCAACGTGCAAAACCCATATTACTTCAGTAAGTCACTGGGTTTTGGTAAGAGCACCATGTACTATGAATGTATTTGCTCTAAGTTCCCTGTGTTTATGGTTTTAAAGGAATTAAAGTGTTTTGTTTGTTATAATGCAAACGATTCAGTAAAATTCAGTTGAAAAAGTACTTATTTTATTTGCTTTTTGTGTTGACATTATTGCAGATGGTAAAGTGTTCACATCGACAGTTCTGTTTGGGCAGTATTTAAGAAATTTCTAGATTTATGCATAACAGATGGAACAAAATAGGTCAACAGCTCCACTGCAAAAGATAAAAATAAAGTCCCACAAGTGCCGTTGCGGACGGTCACCTGCCACAGAAAAGTGAAACTGAAACTTCAGACGCTTATTCCCTAGCTGAGAGGGGTCTGAATCACTGGTCAGGCAGCTGTAACGTATAAAGCAGACACTACAATAACCGACGGGAGTTTTGTGTGTTTGGTGCCATTGACGTGCTGTGTGAAAATTGCACTTCCTTTGGCACTCTTATTGCAGGACTCCACTCTGGGCCTGCAGCTTTAAAATGGTTGATTAGGTCACACTGTAGTCAAAGCAAACATGCTAACTGTTCTAACGGCTGAGTCACCAGACCCACCAGTGGCTGGCCTGTATGACTCACACACACACACACACACAAGCAGAACAAAACTCTCCCTTCACATCCCCGGCAGACCCAGCCTAAACTGTCCCTGAAACGTTATGGCTCTGTAAGCTCCTCCCCCCAAACCCCCCCCCGCCCCCTTCCCAGTGTCATCTTCCCTGATATCCCAGCCAAGCAGTTAAATCATGGTACACTCATCGTCCATTGCCAGCTCAGACAACTCAGAGCAGATGATTTGATTTCAGCCCTGCTGCTACTCAGTAGAGACCAGCGTAAGATGGCATCAAGACCTCAGGGATCCAAGAATTTGACCCCGCCGTATCATAACCCCCCTCTGGAGCTGGACGATAGTGTGGTTGTTTACTGGTCCGATAGTGACTCAAATACCAGGACCTTGAAAAGTGACTGTACCAGCTGCTTATCCACTGACGGTATCTAAGACAGTTGGAAACCAGGCAAACAGCTGTAAGGGATCTTCATGTTTCCGTTATATGTCCAGGGTTCTTCCCAAAGAATGATAAGGTGAAGCTATGAAGTGCAGCGTAATAGTAGTTGTGCTTGTTGATCTGGAACAAAAGGGTGTTTTTCAATGCGGTGGTCATGTTAGCGGTTTTTAATTCGCAGTTTACACACGCGGTATCGCACCTGCGAATGTGGATGCTGTATTTATTGCAGTTCCACTTTTCCAGGTTTCAGAGAAATAATGTGTCACCTTGTAAAATTAATTTTGGAGAGGCCGCTTTTAATCTGTTCCAGATTAAATTCAGACTTCTGTTGCGGACAAAAATAAGGGCAGGCCGTTAGCACAGAAAGAGGAAGGGCTGGCCTCTAAAAGCTGCTGACAGAAGAGTGGTCTGTACACAGTCTCTGATCCACCCCGAGCTCTATAGCACTGACAGTATTGTGTCATTGTGCCCAATGGTGTTGCTATAGCAGGTGACTGGAAATGCAGACTTTGATATGTTAGACTGTAACTCATTCATTTACAGTCACATAAGAAAAATCCTTGTGTTCCTCTCCTCTCAAAGGACAAATATTTCTGATTTATATGTTCTCTTTCCACTCACATTTTCAATAATGGCCACCACAGCAGTTTTACCAACCTCCAGCAGTGTATATAAAATGTTTTTGATGTCATGTAGTGAAATAGGTGCTAGTATCATGATTCAATATCGAAATGCAATGTAATTTTTTTTTTACTGCTGTAAAGATTCAATAACATTCAAAATATTGTTTGAACATGTTGATAAATCGGCTTAGTGTTATCAAAAATTTGTAATAAAATTCCAATGTGTAATTCAACTGACTTTCTCACTCCATTTATATTCCACAAATGAGCTAAAATCAGAGATATTAAGATATCTTATCTCTGGTCACTCCCTGTTTCAAAAAGGAAATTATGAATCATGTTTTTCGCAGTGGAGAGCATAGCCAGTTCCTATCTCCTCTGTTCTCTGTGTACTGAATGCACTGCCGCACACAGTTATTTCTTTTTTTATTTTTTTTCGTTAATAAACATTCCACATCATATGCAGGGATTGACTGCATAAGAGCTGTTATTTTTAAGTAGGGAAAATACACAGACATCCCAGGGATGCTTATCGATGTCAGGTATGTTTGATTTTACTGTAATGCTCAATTACTGAGGCTATAGAATAAATTGCACCTAACTTAAGGAACTATAACTATTTTATTAATAGAAAGACAACATAGGCAAGCTAATAATTACAATAATAATATCTTGTAAACGGCCTAGCATTTGATCATTTGGTCTGTTGTGCTTGATAAACATTGTAGTTGATAATGTAGTGTCATGGGCTGCTCACAATTCGTTACATATCACAGACGGAAATTACATGGTGGTTGTCGTGACTGTACGCGGTATATTTTGTGTCTCACCCTAACTTCGGTGTGGTGCAGTCAGCTGGCACACCGAGCATGTCATGTTGATAGGTCAGAATGTCAGGGCTCAGCTGTGCTGGTGGGCCAGACAGGTCACACAGCACAGCGAGCCCCAGCTGTGTCACCGCACCGAGTGGGTCTTATTAATAGAACAGCACGGCGAGGCGAGCCTGTGCCGGGTTCGACGAGCAGACCGCGTGACCGTCGGCCAGCACGACAGGTGCGCGACGCAGACGCGCCGTCGTCTGCGCTCCGGATCTGTCTTGATCCATCCCTGTGTTTTTCTAACCACCATATCATTTATTCAGGTACCTTTTGACTTTCTAGTGCAGTACTGTCCATGTTAATCGGCTCAGGTACTGAATGACCCGAGCTGAGGTGGTCGGCAAGGTTTCTGTTGTAGAAGAGTTGCTGTCTCAGTGGGACTCTTCTGGTAAAATTGAAGGTTAAATGTAAAAAAAAAAATAATAATAATAACCTTTCTCACTGCGTTTTTACTCATCATGGTCATGGTGAATTTTGAGTTGTTCTCCTGATAGACGTGTGGTCAGTCAGGGAGAAAAACTCTAAGGCTGAAGTACAGAATGGAGCGGGTTGAATGAAGTGGAAAATATTTAAAAGTCAGTTCAGAGTTGGTGAGTGTCGCCATCTCAGAATACATAAGTGGATGGCATTTTGGCTTGGCAGTTCACTGCCTGGATTAAAAAAGTGACACATAGAGTAATAAAGAACGTCAACCTAGTTGCAGAAGCTAAACAACTCGAAAAAGCATCCGCCGGAAAGCGTATAATAAACCATAGAAGCACAGCCTAATGACCCCAACCAGTGGCTATATATATATTCAATGAAATGGCAAAATAGCTAGGCAAAATCGAAAAGGGAATTATGCTAGCAAGTTAGATAAGTTAGCAGTGATGGCAACCCAAAATATCTAGTTTATCTGATGTTAGTTTGCTCTGGTGATTGGATCAGAAACGTATGATTCACCTGTAGCTCACCAGTTAAGGTGGTGCAACTGCAAAACCTTAACTTCAGTTTTCAGTATCATTTCAATTGAAATGCAAGGTGCATGGCAACGCAAAGCAGTGAACTTCAAGTGGGGTGTACAGTAAAGTGTATGAAGTGTGTAGAGGTGACGGGTATGGAATGAAGGGTAAAGTGTGGAGCGAAGGGTAAAGTGTGTAATTATAGATGGGGCTTCCCTTAGTAGAAGAGGCTTTAATTAGCCGTTGCTGCTGAGGTGCTTGTAAAATTAGCTCCCCTCCCAGCCGCAGTTATCGGAGGACAGTGCGGGGCACACACAGACCTGCATGCACTGTGTAACGATTATGAGGGGGCGCTTCCATGCGTTTCTGCTACTCTGTGGAGCATGGCATTATACAGCATACCTTTCTCGTCAGGTGGTAGCAGATAAATGGATGCCTTGCGTGGCACCGTATGTCAAGACTGATGTTTATGTGTATTAGGGGTGAGTTTCGAACGATTCTCAAAACCCAGGGAAGCCATTCTGGAGGAAACGGACGATATGAGATGGATGGCTTGTGAAATAAAGGCTGCCGCGTGCTGTTTGTGTAGGGAATCCAGCACTGATCATTAAAGGGTTGTGCTTTTGTCAGACCTCGTTTTGCACTAGATTCATCAAATGCACATTTTTGCATGTGCAATATCAGTTAAATGATTTGTGATTGGAGCAAACAAACTAGCTCAACCAGTCCCAATCTCTTAGTCTTTCTGCATCAGCAAAACAGTTTTGCGTGTATTAAATTCTCTGGTGAATCACGTTCTCAGTGTACTGTATACAAGTGCGGGTATGAAACTATTGGAAAGATATATAGAATCACTTAGAACCTGGAACACAACTGGCTCCTTTAAAAGTTACAAAGAACGAATACAGGGAAGATATTTTATTTGTAAGGGATGTTATTTGATTGTATTAAAACTATAAAAGGTTTAGTTCTGTCAGGAAACTGAAGCGGCATAGTTGGAAGCTGGTAGTTTAGCCTCTCGTGCAAGGCTACCGCCTCTCTGCCGTATACATTTTGTGAAAAATGTTTTGTTCAGAGCAATAAACCAGCCCATTCTCAGCACGAGGGATTATTTAGTGACCTCACCTCAACTCAGGGAGTGCAGGTGGGTCTGAAGGAGACCATGGTATTTCCTGCTGGCTGTTCAAACATAAACTAAGCAGCACAAAATACAAAAAATAGAGTTATGCGGAGCAAGGAGGCGTGTGTTGAATGCATCGCGCTCACAATGAGAATCTGACGGTTTTGATGAGCCATGTCCCTGATGGGACGATGACTGACAAGGAGTATGTACACAGTGTCTCATTGCAATTTTGGATATTATCAAGACCATAGATAAATGATGGGCTTAGATGAGCTCAATGACCTGTGCTCATTATTATGTATTCTTATGTTTTCAATGTGATTGTTTGCATGAGATGTGAGCTCATCTTTTACTTGTGCATCCTACCGAAAACATCGCATGCCACTTTGCAAAGTCTGAAAGAGCCTTTAAAATAAACAAGGCGAGGTGACTCACTTTGTTTTGTAATCACCTGCTTTAAGCGATCGAATGAAAGTTAAAGAAATGAAAACCAGAACAACCTGTGGCTCTCCTGGTACCAGAGAGAATACCGTTGTACCAAACTGTTAAAAACAGCGCTGGCATTGCCTGTAGGCACTTAAGCTAACCTGTTTTACATATGCAGCCTTATATATGGGCAAACGGTGTACTTATCCAGCGGAGTGGCGGTTATTTCAACTGGAAGCTGAGGCCGACTCAGGATAAGGGTGTTTACCGCTCAAAAGAAAAAAATAAAAGGGGAAAAAATGCGGTTCTGCTCACCGTGAATTGGTGGCGGGCGAGAGAAGACACCCCAACCCAAGCAAGGCTTTGGAAAAGCCCGCAGCGAGTTACTGTTTATCCGGAATAAAAGCCATGGCAACAGCACAGCACCGCATGACTCATCTATTCAAACCACACCTGGCTACCTCCAGTCTGTAACCACCTGATACTGTCACATACTGGTCCAAGCATGAGCTGATAGTTACTCTCAAGTGCGATGCTCTTCTCACTCGAGCAGGATGTATCTTTCGCTCTTTTGTGTTTTCTCACTGTCAAAGAATAAACCTGTCAATTAAAAGGAAATGGTAAGAAGAGCGGACTAGTCCCCTATTGTACAATTTTTTTTGTTATGTATGCATAATGTATTTACAAATAATCTAATTTGCATGTACAGTTCTTTCTCTCTTTGATCGCTGATTGAACAACCAAATAAAGGCATTAAATAGTAAAGCCCAGAAGTCTGTTTGATATTTTTAATTGCTGATTTCTTGTTGTTGGTCTTCTTTTTCTAATTCAAGTACCAAAAGGGAAATTCAGACACAGTGTCCATTCTTGCTTTGTCATTTGCTTATTGTGGTCCACTATCCCCGCCACAGCCAGACTGGAGATCACTAGTCGAATCCAACTTTGCTAGTCTCTCCTGTATAAAGCTAAGCTCGCACAGTAGGCTAACTGTTTTGGTCCCTAAAGTGTATATTAGAACTAGAGAGGTCTGTAACTGCAGCAGTTCATTCAGGTCAGCTTATCCCATGTTTGCTTCTGTCGTGAGTTCAAAAGACTGTAGGTTCCCTTTGATGCAGCTGAATTAAACCACCGGTTATATTTTCAAACCTGTGTGAGTGATCATACCCCCTTACTTTTGGATAGGGCACAGGTTCAACGCCTTTTTGTAATACTTGACTTTTCTTTTAATGCAATATGTACTTAAACAACGCATTTTCCTCAAGTGCAAACAGTTTTGAACTGCTTGTCTCATGACAGTCTGAATAACACATTCACAGTAGTCACATTGTGGAAGTGTGGTTTTGTTATCAGCGTAACTAGGGTTTCCTTGGTGTGCGACGGGTGTAATGTAACAGAGAAAAATGCACAGCTACTGGCCCCTTTCACCACACACAGTCATGGCGGACATGAATCGTATACAGTAGACGAGTGGTATTGGTGAAAAAAATGTTCTCAAAATAATTCTGAAGAATTATTTACTCTGCAGCCCATATGTTCTTCAGTGCGTAGTTTCGCAAAACCAGGAGCTGTGATTTCATGTGAAGAACCATGATTGCTTGTGATTGGCTTATTTTGCAAATATGAGAGGAAAAACCAAAGTGAGTTTCTTATGATTGAAATTATTTATGTATGGTGCTAAATATCAGTGTTGTGCTTAAAGCTTTCTCCTTTTTGTATTAAGCGAGTGTTAATCTGATACCTGCGTGAAAAGAGTCCACTGTCCATACTTTTGTCTTAGAAAAGAAAAATGTAACAACTGCATGAACAACAAAAAAAATTGGTAATGATTACATTTTCTTTCTCTTCATCCCACAGGCAGAGGCAAGACTTGCAGCGAAGCGGGCAGCTCGGGCGGAGGCAAGGGATATCCGAATGAGAGAACTTGAACGACAGCAGAAAGAGGTACGGTCGCTAAGGCAAGCCTGAGCTCAGATATGGCCGTTCCCGCTGTGGCTTCCCTGTACTGCTCCAGCATCTGTATCTTCAGGGAATCTTCAACACGTCACCGAGAGAAAATGCACCTCTGAAAGGGACGTCGGCATTCTTCAGTTTGGGAAAAGCCAGGGTTGAGTCAGTTCCATGCTGACTGTCAAAATGAGAAATGGTTTGATTTCGGTGACGTCATCACCATTGTAGTGTTTTCTGTTCACTTTTATTATCCCCGCAAAAACCAATCTGCACAATGGCGAAATGTGGAGACATTCGTTCTTTAAAATCAAAATTTTCATTTTTAATATAAGCGAATTTCCACTATAATTAATTCCCAAGCACAAATTACAGTTGTGTTGAATTGGACCTAAGATTAGATAAGATTAAAAACATCAGATAAGATTCATTTTTCTCCACCATTTATTGCTTTATGTCCTAAAAGTATTTATGTGATATACTCAACCATAATTTGAAGTTTATAACAGCTGCTAAAGCAGTTACTCTTTCAGTTTCCTTGTCTGCAACTACATTCACATATAGGGGTCATTGGCAGATCCCCCTTGTAAAAATCTGCTTTATACTGTAGCCCTGGGAATGATAAGGCCTGTGTTGGCCTATGAATTGTGTACTTGGCTTATATCTCTCTGCTGTAATCCTGGAAAAAGCAGTGCAGTTCAGAAGTGTAAGCCCATCCAAGTGTGCGGGATTTTTTTAACCAATCGCAAGCCAGGTCAAAGGTGAAGGTGGTGATTAAAGCTGGTGATTCAAAACGTTAACTTTACTGAGAGTGTATCAAGTTCTGCTGACTGACCTCTGAGAATCTGAAGAGTTTCTCAGCTACCGCTATCATGATGTGGTCAGACGATTTCTGCGACAGAAAGTTTTGTTCCCAGACGGTAAGGAGTGTCTTGAGATCTGCTGAGATCTGCCATCAGGGTTCCTGGAATAAGATTATTGCGATAAACCCCACATTGGTCTCAAGATGCATTCATAATGTGTCAAATATATTTGCCCAGAGAACGTGTGTGTGAGATAGAGAGAATGTGTTTTGTCCTGCCAAATGTGTGCATGTGATAAGCCCTGTATTGGCCTGAGTAGTAGAGAGTGTGTATGAGAGAGTGAAAGCGAGAGAGAGAGACAGAGAGATGTGCCCCACGTTGTCCTTGGGTAGTTATGTGTGATAAGGCACATATTGACTTGTGGTGTGTGTGTGTGTGTGTGTGTGTGTGTGTGTGTGTGTGTGTGTTAAATGAACTCCCTGTTGGCATTTGAAATATGTGTATGTGATAAGCTCCATATTAATGAACTTCAGGTCTTTCACATCCATCAACTATGGATAAACCAGTCACTGGGTATGAAATGGTGTACAGTACAGCTGCAGCATTTTCTGGGCTTGGTCTCCGAAAGCCAGCATCATGTATACAGAGCGCTGGTGAACATCTACAAGACATACACGTCTCCGAGTCAAAGACCAGCATGAATGCTGAGTATGTTTTGAGGAGGCACTCAACATGTTTATGAAATGTTTATAAGGAGAGGAAAAAAATTAGTGGAACATATGCCGTACGGGAAGGAGGAGTGAAATTTTTCCAGTAAGGGAATAATAAATTGGGCTTGTTTTCTCCCCCCTCCCTCCCCGATCTAGCACTCCCACCACTCTTCCTCAGGGAGGAAATGGGGGCAGATCCACCAGTGGATGGTAGGACAGACCACATGCCTGGCCCTGCGGCGTCAGCACCGTACTAACACTCTTACTGTACTCACCGTCTCAGACACAACAACGCCAAGCCCTGTTTGTATCGTGGCTGTAATCTCATTGCATTAATCATTGACTGAGGTGAAGCTCCTATCCCCGGCCACCTACAGAGCCTGAGAAAGGCTCTTACGCACAGCCACTTACAGAGCTTAAAGATGATCTGGTTGACGACCGAGAGCAGAAGCGGATTGAGGTTCAGCGTTCCGCTCCAGGTGAATCTGGAAAGTTCCACTGCACTTCAGTCCCCTCTGCTCCGCCGTAGCGGTCGTATCACACTGTGTTTGAAACTCACGCATGTTTCGTGTCTGATGTCTTTCTCGGTTGTACTTACGGCCGTGTTGTGTTGATGGCATTGAGGAATTGTATCTCACGAGAAACGCTAACTGGTTTTGGTGTGTTTAATAGCACTAGGCCTTGACTTTGGAGTGAGTTTCCCTTTCCTATCACGCTGATCTTTGGAATGAGAAGAAGCATGCTGTGCAGGAGGAAGTACTTCAGCGACACTTTATTTGACTTGGCCTGTTTGATGTGGGAACTGGCATTACCGTAACATGGTACATGTCATACGGTGTCATGTTCATTTGCAACTATGACACAGTCGTGCCGCTTTTCCATCAGCTCTATTGTTCTGTCTGGCTTTCTCTGCGACAGGATTGATGGGAAGTGGAGTTCAAAGCTTTTCAGAATAATTCAGAATCTCAGGCTCTTGGCTTCACCTCTCATGCTATACCTGTTACATATTTATGAGTTTGTAGCTTTTTTTTGTCAGTTCCCAGAAAACATTTTCAGTTTCTACAAAATGCATGTTAGTTACCTTGCCAAAATTTTTTTTTTTTACAGTATAACACCCCGTTCTCACTAGTTAAACTTTCTCACCGAAGACGTTCACAGTCTTTGCATGCTTTCTCATAGGGTTTTCCATTGTGCGTAGGCTAAACATATAATTTTTATGTTTTGAGGGCAAATGAGACTGGAGGTTCATCGGCAGAGCTTCAGTCGCTATAATGCAATGGCATCCAGCAAACTTTCTAGCTCAAATATGTCCACAGCTCCTCTGGACTGTAAATGGAATATAAAACACATTATTATATGATATATATTTTTTAATAAATAGTGTAAGGGTTATGGGTACAATTACTGCCTTTTCCCATCCTTAGGTCTCTGTAGGACTGTAGCCCCCTTGTAATTTTGAAGGAGTGGTTTTTTGGGATAAAATCCAGAAAACATGGCTCCTTCAAAGTTACAAGGGGGCTGCAGTCCTATAGAGACATGAACATTAGCATGTAATCTATTTTTGTAAAGATGAACCAATCAGAACCCTTTATTTGAAAGTGTGTTAGCGAAGGACAGGCTTCTTTTTTTTTTTGCATGAGTTTGGCAAGCTATGAGCGGTATCATCGCGCAAACTGCAGAATGTGTCATAATGAGGGTATGCCATAGTTATAAATGAAAGCATCACCCTATATATTTGGCATGGTAATAACACTGTAATTAAGACCATCGTTTATTTTTGGTGGAGTATTCATAGAAGAGGCCTTTCATTTGCTTTCGTTTGGAAACAGAACCGATTATGTGAACTTTTTTGTTTTGGACTGTGGCCATGTGAAAATGAAAACTACCCCATGTTGTTGTTACTTTTTCTAATTAATGAGGAGTTATGATGATAGTCCAATAGCAATTTACAGATCTACTTTGGACATAACAGGTATGACACTTCAGGCCAGTTTTTCACACATGGATTAAGCCTAGTCCTGGACTAAAAGCTGGAGAGCTTTTCTGAAGTTTTGAAGTTTTCTTGTAGTCCAGGACTAGGCTTAATCCATGTCTAGGGAAACGGCCCATCGTTTGGATTAAAATCTTTTTAATTATTCACCCCCCAACTTGGCTTTTTAGTACATCCAAGTTGAGCTAACCCCACTTTGTTTATTTGCATGACGTAGCGTTTGTGCACGCAAGAGCTGAGTCAGAGCACGTAGTTTGCGGTGCGTGATTGGCTGTGGGATTTTCGAAGATGACCTATTGGAGGTTGGGTTACTCTCAGCCACCCCGCTCAGTTCACCATCCCATGCCAGCTGCAGCATCTCATTTCCTCCCTCTCTCTCTCTCTCCTTACCGTTTCCATCTTGACCCATTCCCCATTCCCCATCTGCCGCAGGCTGACACCGAAAAGGCCAGGCACTCCCACAGATCTAGCAACCACCATCGCAGGGTGGGTACGCTTTCTCTCTCTCTCTCTCCCACTCTCTTTCATTCTGCCATTTCCCTGCATTCTTCTTATTTTTCCCTCCATCACTCCTTTCATCTGTGCGTTTGTCTCTGATTTCTGTCCTCCTTTCAGGCACCGGATGATGACGTGATGTCGGTCCGTAGCATTGGGAGTTACAGGGTGTGTACCTTAATATAATCCTCGTCTGTTTTGTCATATCTGTACGACCTTTGTGTAGACATGAGGGTTCTTTTTTTGTCTGAAAGACTAAGACTAACCCTAAGACTTAGGTAATATAATGTCGCCAGAACTTTCTTCAAGTAGACGCACAGGTGGATTGAATAGGCTAGCCAGTTGACATTCGTTTGGATTAAAATGCTTTTGTTGTTCGTTTTTCAGCTTGGCTTTTTAATACATCAAATTTGTCTGGTGATTCTGTGGCCAAAAATAAATCTAAGTTAAATCTAAAAAAAAATATTGAGAATAATTTTCAAAAGCACACTTAGGGTATTATTTGATACTGTTCTCTTAAAATCTGTCTCAGTATTTGTGACTGTGTACCTAGAGGCATGTTGCAAAGAGACGCAACAAAAGACAAGACATGGCAGTCAACATATCACTTTTTGTAACCAATTTTCTCTACTAATATATGACATTTACTGTGAAAGCAAGGAATATAACCTCAAATCAGATAAACACAAATTAAATAACTTAACAAATAATCATTATCTATGATGAAATTTATACAATACAGATTGTAGTGCTAAGACTTAAAACTAAGGGAGTGAAATTTTAACTGAGTGCGCGTATTTCTTTATTTTAAGATTCACACTCCTGAGTGATGTAATGAATCATGGCGGTTTCCATCATTTAGTCCAGTCAATAAATAAATAAATCGAGAAATTCCCGCTACCCTGACGACAGTAACAATATCCCGCTATCAAGAGGTGGTAATGCGAATTTGAACTTCATGAAGCAAAGACCTATGGCTGTATTTTTAATGGACAGTAAAATGGAGGATGTATCGGCGAACACTCACTAGCAGTGAGAACATACAGTGGCAGCACCACAACCATCTGTTATTAATCTGACACATTTTTGGTGCTCCAAGAGGCAACAACAGTACAATCACAGTTGTGTTTTGGGGAAGCTCTATGTCACTGGTGAGGAGTTTTGCAAATGGTTTAGACAGCGCTTTGCACATGTCCTAGGTCCTTTGTGTTTCTTCTACATGCTGGACGCTCATGCCCTCTCTGTCCAGTGCAAGCAACATATAATAATACCTACACTTTGGGTCTTTATTAGGACAGTGTTTAGCTTGCTGCAGTCTCTGTTGTTGGTTGTCTCAGCAGCTCCTGAGCTTTCATTCTGTGTTGTGATTTCCAGCTATTTGGGATTTTAGGAACCGGTCACTCTGAACCATTGTAGCTTCAACAGGGTGAATCCGGCACCAATAACATCATGTACAATTTTTTGTCATCTATGCTTTTTATGTTGCCAGATGCATATTTTTCTGCGATCGCCTAACTGAATTCTGATGTATGTAGTTGGTGATTCCATCCCTGCTCTCAGCAAGAGAGAAACCGTAAAACCCTGGCATCGTCTCTAGTGTTCTGTAAGGAGCCGGTGACTGAGAGTATAACACACACAGTACCAGTCAAAAGTTTAGACACACTTTCCCATTTACTTGAATGAGAAAGTGTGTCCAAACTTTTGACTGGTACTGTATATTGCTGAAGTCAAGAAAGTCCCATTTCCTTGATGATGGTGACGTCTTGCCTCTAGCAAAGCTAATTGATCTGTGGGCAGAGGTGATGGTGTGATGAAGGATTTAAGTAAAGTCCTACTGCTGCATTTTAAGGGGTAGGAAAATGAGGAGTATACTGCTGTGAGCTGCTTGCTGTGGCTCCTGTTGGGGTTTTTGTAAGGGGAAATATTGCGTGTTGTAAGTAGTTTGTTTGTATTTTGGTTTGGAAGTCCTCCTCCTCGTCCTCACTGCGAGATTCGAGCAGCTCTCACCGGAGTCGGGCCAGCACCTCCCGCAGAAGAGACTTGGTGGTCCGTGAGGAGGGTTTTGCATGGCTCTGTGTGTGCGCGCGTGGTTGGGTGTGTGTGGTTGGGTAGGTTGCTGGGTGTATGTATTGGCTGGTTTTATGTGTGGGTGAGTGGGTGTGTTGTGGGTTTGTGTGGAGTAGCTGGTTTAGCATGTGTGTGTATGTGCATGTGTGTGGAGTGGCTGTTTGAGTATGCGTGCTCGTGTGTGTGTGTGCGTACGCGTGTGTGTGGTTGTGTAGGTTGCTGGGTGTATGCAGTGGCTGGTTTTGTGTGGGTGGGTGTATGTGGTAGTAGCTGCTTTAGCGTGTGTGCACGTGCATGTGTGTGGAGTGGCTGTATTTTTATTTTTATTTTTTTTATGCGTGTTGGTGTGTGCATTGACTGAGTATGAGCCTGTGTGTTCTTGTATGTGTGAGCGGCCGTACATGCGCTTGCGTGCATATACGTGTGTATTGGCTGTGGCTTCTCGCTGTGAGCGCATGCATGCGTCTGCTTATTTCCATGGCACTGTGATCCAACCAACCAGCTGCACTCTGACGCCATGATGCAACCAGCCAGCTGCACTCTGACGCTGTGCCAGTAGAAGTATCTGTTGCAGTGGGGGGGCAAGACGAGTATCACTTACAGTAATGTTAATAAGGGACAAATACACTCACATTTACTGTAGAATCTCATAACGCTTTTTACCCCGAACGTACAATAACCTTTCCACAATTTCAACCATTTTCTGACTCATTGTGGAATTTCTGATGCCTTCCTAAATTCTTTTGGTTTTATGGTTTTGCCACATATGCGAAAGTCACATAATTTTTTAAGAAGGTCAAGCATGGTTTCCAAGCCATTTTTGTAGCAAAAATGTAATTCTCCCAGAACTTTGACTCTATTTGTGCTCAGCATGGCTTATATTTATAGATTTAGCTGTGTGTGATTTCGGTTTGTCTCTTTTTAGATTTTCTGACAATTTTTCTTTTCTTTTTTTTTTTTCCTCTCAGTCTGACAGCCTCTCCAGTTCTTCGTCGCTCAGAACTTCCCGTTCTTCTGTATGTAATTAATAGCACACAGACTTGCTTTATTTATCATTGAACAAAAGTTGTCCTTTTCAGAAACCCATTCATTTATTATTTTATTAATTATTTTGGAAATGACTGAATAGCCATTTCTATTCAGGTATTATAAATACATCATTTCATATTCTTTCTGTACTGTGGTGAGGTTAGTTGATAGTCAGACACTATTAATAATGTATTGCTCAGGTTTAATTTATTAAATGCTTGACAGTTGTCACAATGTTCAAATTAATTTCACTTTCAAATAGTCTTCTTTAACTCCCTCTACTCTGTCTGCTTCTCATTTATTTCTATTAATACGATTTGTTTTATTTGTGAGTACGCTTTGTTCTGAGGAAGTTGGCTTTCTGCAGTCAATGTTTTCCCTTTCAAAATAGTCTTCCCAGCAGTTATAAAACTGATCCTTGTGCTGGGCTTTCGTACGATATTCATCATCTCTTAAGAACAAGAACAAATATAGCACGATTTGTATTGTGCAGTGAGTCAGACCTTAGAGGAGAGAATGAGACGTTTGTCTGATACACCAGATTTAGTAACGGTCATGGAATGCTGTTCGAGTTTGTTTATTGAGGCCTGCGCTAAATCAGTGGCGCGGCGTCATTTCGCCGTGGGCTCAATCAGAACGGGTACATGTGTATAAATCAAAGTTTTAGCAATGCTTTAGAAATGTATTGTGAGTCTTCTGTTTGAGAAATAGGCAGCTTACTCATTGGCTGATTCTCCTGGTCCCCGATAGAGGCGGCCAATAGCGGCGGCCCTGACTCAGTCCTCTCCCTCCCTCCTTTTTTTTTTTTTTTTTTTTTTTTTTTTGTTCATCCCGGCAGAGCTCAGTGTACAGCGACCTGTATGGCTCAAAGAAGACCCCCGTCTCCAGCACCTCCAGGAAAGACCTGCTGGTCAGTCCGGCGCTCGCCCCGAGCCGCACGCTTCGGTGGAGGTTGCGGAAGGCAGCCCCACTGCTGAGAGATGAATGTACTCCATTAAACATTATAACCAAATGCAGACAGAGGAGGTCACGCACTCTCATTTTATAAGTATTTATTTAGTTGGCCGAGGCCATCTTCTCTCTGCTTTGACTAAAACAGCACATGCAGGGAGTGTTCATCTTGACAAATACTTAGCGATTTTGAGATGCCGAAATTGTGAATAAGAGCCATCCGTTAGTTTATTGAGACATATCGTAATGTGAGGGTGAGCTTGCCTAGCCTAAACAAGATTATTGAAACCTTTCATGAATACAGTTCTTAGTGTGACCAATGTGTGTGTGCTTTTAATAGACTTTTAATATAAAGCATTAATGGTACCAGTTGGAAGGTTTGATGCTAAAGTAAAAGCAGGATGTACCGACTGTACATGAGTTGGCTTGACTGTTGTCCGTTGTGGGTTACAGCATTCCTTAGACAGGTAAAGTGGCACCCACCAACAGAATTTCGCCTGTGGAGAATACCCCACTCACATTACCTGGGCTGTTCATTAGGCCTGACATCGAGAACACTGAACATGTTCAAATTAAGTCTCAAATTTAGCATAAATTAATTTCTGCCTGTGTCTCCCTAGTTGTTCTCATCCCAACCTAAAATATCCTCCGTTATCCCCTTATGTAATGGCCTTGGAACAAAAAAAAAAACTCCACCAGATCTCCCGTTTGCCTCTTTCAGCGAGTCTGGAGAGATGCCCTGTTTTTTTCCGCAGTACTTTTAAATGTCGAACCAATTTAGTTTCCCTTCTCTGCACTTTCTCAAGAGCTTCGGTATCGTTCTTATATGTTGGTGCCCAGAGCTGCACCCAGCACTGTGAGCGCCTTGTTTTTGTGGGAGCACGAAATGACACAAGTGTTATTTTTATCACTCACTTCAGACACTTGCAACTTTCAGCATTCATCTCTGTGATTTAAAATTGATAAGTCACCGTGTTGTATAGCCGCAGCTAACACGTGCCATGTAATTGGTAAATAAAAATAGAAGTCACATGGCTGTGTAATGTATTGTACATCCGACTGTGATTATGTCCTGGGGAGATGATAGATATTTGAAGTAATACAAATACTTGCGCTGTGATGTACTGCAACAAGCATGTGGCTCTAAACGTAAAAAGTAAAAGTTTTTGAATAGCCTTCACATTTTTGTTGCCTCAGAGTGTGAACTTAGGGAAAAATGTTAAAAATAATTGTTAATGACAACAGTTTTTGTAGAAATTTTGTACAGGAATTGTAGTTTTATACTTACAAAATTTCAAGAGTAGAAGAGTAGCCTATTAGCAATGCGATAAATATGTCATTTATGATCCCAATAAATCTCAATAAATGATCATTTTTAAATATTTTTGACATCACTTTTGAAGGAACAAGCATAGAGTGCCATTAGACCTCCATGCCGAGTGTCTGCATATGTCTACACTTCCACTGTATACGAAAGCATATAGCCTTCTATATTGCCTCATTCTGCTTTCCTATTCATGTTCAGACTGACTTGTTTTCCCCTCAGACCGGACTTTACCATGACCAAAGGAACTACACCAGCCTAAAGAAGGCCAAACCCCTTCCTGCCTATCAGCCAAGGGTGTGTCCTCCTCTCCCTGCTCTTTCTGCCTCTCAGCCTAGGGTGTGTCCTTCTGTTCTTCTTCTCTTTCCTCATCTGCATTATTTGCCTTAAGAAAAAAAACGTACAGTTTCTCTTCAATACACTTGCTGTCTGTTTTCAATACAGTTGTAGATAATTCCCAAGTGCACCGAGCAAGTGTTTCTGGTGCTGTCAGTCACAATTCATAAAATAGTGAGGATTCAAACCCTTGATTAATTTGATTTAAAAAAAAAAAATAATAACATATGCATATGCATGTGTTAAGATTTTGTGTCATTTTGACATGAAGTGGCTGTGTAAGACATCACTGAAAAGTATGAGACAATCCTTGGCACAGTCCCACCTCTGGTTGGCATGGTCACTCCACTCTTTGACACTCTCACGGTCTCTCTCTATCCTCACACTGCCTGGCACTGTGACCCCTCTCTGTCTTTCTCTCTCTTTTATAGTCCTCCTCCTCTGTGTACAACGAGCCCGTGGGGACGTCCTGGAGCAGCAGGGTTAGTGGGGCATGAACCTGACCCCTCCTGAATGGAGGGGGGGTGGAGGTCACAGTGTAGTCATAATGCATGAGCTTACCCACAATACTTTGCAGTCTGTCCCAGGAAGTGATGCATATCTTCTTCCTCTCCTCCTTTCTTCCTGTCCCACAGGCCCCTTCCACCTCCAGCACTGGGCTGGTCCGCAGCCAGAGCCTGGTGCGTTTCTCACACACACACACTCACTCACTCACTCACTAACACACACACACTCCTCTGCATGCCGTGTTCTGCCCCGGATTAGCACCCCACAAAAGGATCTTAAACAATGGCACATCAAACGTTAACGGTGTGTGTGTGTGTGTGTGTGTGTGTGTGTGTGTGTGTGTGTGTGTGTGTGTGTGTGTGTGTGTGTGTGTCAATCTGACAGGCACATCTGAGCACTCCCAAACTGTCCTGTGTAAGCCTTAAGCCTGACCAGCTTACACTGTTGTCTTTGATATGGGCCATATATGCCTCCAGCCAGAGTTTTTTTTTTTTTTATTGGAGCAAACGGAAAAAATTCTAAACCTATCTCCTGGCAGGGCCTGTCATTACAGCGAATGGCCACCTGCCAAACCATATTGAAAACCCCGCCTTTTCAGCATGTCATTCTGTGCTTACTAAAACATGACAGGAACTTCTAAATCATGCTCATATTTCATACCATGAAATGTATCGTAACTCGATGCATTTCTGAGTGATTCAAGGGAATTTAGTCAGCCTGAGCTGTTCTCACTGCAGTCACGTCTCTCACAAACATTGTTTTTAGGTCAGTTTGAGGCTGAAGTTTTAGGTTTGCTGTGGCTAACATGATGATGGTTTGAGTGGAGATGTTATATTGCAGTGGCTCTGCATTTGCCTAGCAGTTAAGCTGAGTATAACCTTATGGATTTTATTGCCTTAGCTATGTGAGCGTTTTTGACCGTATTGTGACAGTCTGAAGTCATGGTAAAAGTGCATGGTTGTGTATGGAAGTGAAGTCGGTAGTAGAAAAAAAGTGTTCTTCTGTTCTGATGTGTTGGTCTCCCTCTCATCTTCAGGCTTCTTTATATGACGATGGTCTCTACGGCTCATATAACTCAAGAACTGTAAGTGCTGTGTGTGTATGTGGTGTAGTTGATGATGTACCCTGCCACGGTTGCTTTCTTTAAACACTGTTGCTGTTAGTCCTGGCCTCTGTGTGTCTGTGTTATGACAGCGTGTGTGTTGTGTGAGTGTAGCCAGTGACTGATCCTGACTCCTGTCGCCATGTCTGTGTGTCTGTGTTATGACAGCGTGTGTGTAGTGTGAGTGTAGTCAGTGACTGATCCTGACTCCTGTCCCCATGTTTGTGTGTCTGTGTTATGACAGCGTGTGTGTAGTGTGAGTGTAGTCAGTGACTGATCCTGACTCTGTCCCCACAGCCCTCTGAGTACAGCTGGGCATCAGGAGCCAGTAGCTCCACACAAAGCAGCCCTGTGGTAAGAGCCACACACACATGCATACACACACACAGGCACACATGCATTCGCTCACACATACACACACTCTCACACGTCTTCACACTCACAACAGCAAACACACATGCATGTACATATTCACACATCACATTTACACACACTTGCACATTTCCACTCACGCATTCTCTCACATATACTCACTCACATACACACAGACACACGCCTGCACACGAGAAACACACAACACAATGATAAACACAAATACACTTACAGCTCTTACATCCAGACACATTCATCACGCATATCCTATACTGAGAGGTAGTGTGGTGTGGGTTAACGCTGCAGACACTGCTAACCATTAAATACACACAGGCACAGACATGCATGCCCACGTGTGCGCACACACACGCGCTCTGCTGCGCTGTGGTAAGAACTGCATGGTGTGGATCAACACGAATCTGCGAACTCGCACGCATTGTCGTCTTTGACGTTTCTATCCGGCCTCTTCCACCGTGCCATCTCCAAGCACAACATCTGCTCGTCTGCTCCCTCTAGTTAGTTACATCTGTTTAACCAAAGCCAGTATTTTATTTACGCCAAATAATGCCAGGGCCAAATGAGCCCTCCAGCAGAGCTCAGTGGAGAGGGTTTCAGAGTCTGGCACACACATGTCAGGGGTACTGGGTGACTGGCGCAGGAGCGTGGCATGCCTGGGCATTGCATTATTAGGGTAGAACTTTTCGTGAAGTAAATTTACCACAGTGTTCGGCGATGAGTCACTCGCACTGCAATATGTCCCAGCATGACGGCGAACGGTTAGCGCCCCATCCGTTCTGCAGCACGTCGGTGTGATGCACGGCCTTCATGGATGGGTATTTATTGGCTGTCTGGTGTTTATCGATGGCTTTTACAATGCATGACAGCGTGGTCATGAGGCCCTCACACCACGTCTTGTTTTTCGCAATCGCAAAATAGCAAGGCACGGCTGCCTGCAGTCTGTGTTTGTCACTGAAATTTTCTAACACTGAACAAAATGCCTGTGGTGAATCGGCCAACCCTTCTCACCGAAAATGAATCTAAATCCTCTTGATCAACACGTCCCTGACTGTTTAGCACATTTAGCTGGTTAAAAATCCCACTGAGATGAACAAACTTGTAAATGAAGAGGCCGCATGGGCTTCTTGTTTTGCTAGCAGCTGGAAGCGAACAGATGAAATATTGACCTAGCTTGTTGGAAAAAGAAATTGGCATTTCTCTTCTTTTAACTTTTTAAACTTGATAATTGCTTGTAACATTAATGTGTCATAAGAATCCAGTGATTATGTTCCGTTTTCCTGGATATGAATCACTACCCATCCTCCTTTGCCAGCTGCAGTGCTGTGGTTGAGTCGGGCAAGTTTTCAAACTTAATTCAACTGGTTTTAATTGGCCTTCTACAGTGACAAATACCACAGGAGGGTTCAGAGCTTTACTTCTGTAAATACTAAATGGGAGGTGGCTGAGATGATGGTAGTTGTCAAGCAGCCTCTAGTCTGTCAGAATAGGTTTTGCAGAATGCAGCCAAATTGTTGTTTAAGAAATGTGTTATTTTGGAACAGTTCTTTCATCCATGCAGCGATGAGGTTTTTCCTCTGTGTGGATACGTTTGGTGCCATGCGGAGGTATTTTTTGAACTCTTAAGTTTGTGCTTTCTTGCACTAAGTTGGGATAAGTGTGAGTGCTTTCTGGAAGTGAAACATATTAAACACATAAGTCTGAGTTTGCCTAATAAATTTCAGGTGTCTGATATACACGCTACCCCATTTGTATTAAAACTGAAGCTTCATTTGACTGTAGGCATTTAACAGACACTCTTATCCAGCAGGGCATACAATAGATTAGCACACCAAGCAGAGATGATACAAAGTTGTAGTGCCACAACCGTCCATAAGAGTAATTTCATCAACATATATGATAGTGTGTATAAGTATGTGCTCCAGTATGTTGTCAGTAGGATGGTTTTTGTGTGGCTATACATTGTGAGCTATGTGAGGACACGTTTGAGTCCCAGCCTGCCTCATGGCCTGCCTACCCCTGGCTCATGTTTAGACCTGCCTTACCTGCAGGTTGGAGGCATTTACACTCAGCTGTGCTTGGCCCTCACCAGCAACCAGGCTGCATAGAAAGTAAAGGGTTCCTATGAAATCAACTCACTGTCAGTAGTCGAAGAACTTGTAAATCACAGAATTGTTTAGTGGTGGAGATGGATTTATCAAAAAGTTTTCAAAGTGTCTTATAAGTGATTGATAACTGTGGTTTATAACCATCACTGTAACATTTAGTATTAAATGGCTGATAACTGAGAGGCAAATAGTTATTCATAAAATTAATATCATGTAATAATGTGATCTAATAGACATAGATATTTAGTGTATGCACAAAATGTTTATTAAATATATTTAATATATTAAAAATACTCATGTTAGGATTGTACCTTTTTTGCAGTGCATTGAAAATTGTAGCCTATGTATTTTCAATCAGAAAAACTGCTACGTGAGTGGGGTTGCTAAAAGAAAGTAAAAGAATATGATTGTGTTTGGATTTATGATTGTGGTACTTTGCACCTATTATCTCTTTGCGTTGCATGCAGATGAATAGCTTTGCCTTTGTGTGTGGGTGGATTATTGAGGGTGAAGGTGGGGATTTCGCCATTGTATCTGAGTGAGATTGTTTGATTGCAAAGGACGACAAGAGTCATTCTCTGAAAATTATTAATAATTGATTGCAATCGTCTGTGACCGTATTTTGTCCTTTTCTGTACTACGTTATATTCAGCTAAAAGATACACAAAGCTTGCCAACCAAAAAAATTCTCATTTGTGTTTTTTAATATTTCCAGAGAATAACTTTGCGCTGTCAGATGCTTCTGGTGTTACTCCACACAGCGCCATCCAGTGGCTTTGATTGTAGTGATTGTAGTTTTCACTTCGTGATCACTGCTTACCAGTCAAAAAGGCCTTCTGGGTAGTGTAGTGAAATTGTGCTTTGTGCATGCGTGAGAGGATGAATGTGAATACAGAGTAGTGTGTGTATGAGAGGGTGAGCAAGTAATGGGAAACGGAGTCTTCACGCTTCTTTAATCTTCTTAGTCCTCCTCCGACGACGACAGCTCCAGCACCTTGTCTCAGGACGGTTACCGTCGCGGAAGAAGGGACAGCGTGGTGAGCTGAAAGCATATTTAGAAAACTGTCTGTGAACTTTTTTTGGAGGAAAGAAAAAGTCCATATTATGACATGATAGGCCGCACTCAGCCTTGGCTCCAAAGCAAAGAATGGATTTCTGGCAAGTGGAAGGAAGCTGGCTATATTATCTGTTCAATGCAGAGCTAATGTGGTTTAAAGATACAGTAATAGTAATGCAGCAGTCTACCACATAGTTTAGCTACAGAGGCAGCGTGAGAAAGAAAAACATTATCCTTTTGTCTTTTATACACAAACCACAGGGTGCCTGTCAATTTAAATGGGTCAGTTATACAGTTTATTCGCTACTTTTGTTACAGAAATGAAAATGTACTATTACTTTGAAAATTAATTTAAAGTCATGGGACTTACTAATTCCTCTTATACTACAAGGTACATGTTCGCCATTTAAACCATTAACTTTTATTACTTCATTTTTTTAACACATAACATCTCCTTAGAGTGTTTGCCACACTGACGCACAATATTGACTAATTGTGTTCACTGAAGCTTTTCTTTAAGAGTTAACAGCTTCACCAATTCACAAAGCTGTTAGCATTGTGAAGTTCATTTGGCAGCTGTTTTCTTTTGTGTGTGGTATTTTTGTAATTATTGTAAGAATACTACTTAAATAACTTTTTCTATTTTACTCAACCAAATGATGCTATGGTGAGAAATAATGGCAAAAAACAGCAGAGCTAAATGAACTTTTGGATTTTGAGTACAGAGAAAAGAGGCAAGCCCAAGATGGAGCCCTGGGGTACTCCTGTAGGGAGAATTTGCTAGCTTACAAAGGCTAGCATTCAGCAATAGTCAACAATGTTCTTCCAGCTTTTTTAAGTTATGAATGCTTAAGACTGTTTGAACTTGGGCAGCTGAAAAAGCAGAAACTGTATCTTTCAGCGGGAATGTACTGCTTAATTCTGATAAAGTTTATCACTATATGTCCTGCAAAGCCATGCTGCTCCTAGAGGAGAGAATTCTGCTTTAGGGAATGGGCCGTACCTGGCCACATAAGCCCTAAAAAAAATTATATGATTAATTAGTATGGGCAGAATAGGAGTAGGTCCTTTTGTGGGTTTGTATAGGTTGTGAGGCATAAGTTAGTGACCTTCCTGCAAAGTTGCAAAAAAACGTACATAGCTCCACCCAAGAAACCATTCTCGAGTGTGAGCGAGTGCCTTAAACCGCGTTCATCATCACTGTCTCTTTCCATGTCCGTCCCTCTCTCTCTCTCTTTCTCTCTCTCTCTGTGACGCCATGGCATAGTCCTCTGACTTCTCTGACATTAGCGAAACAGCAGCTGACTATTTCAGCCGCTCCAACCGTAGAGGCAGCATTGTGTCCGACCTGGACGATCTCAGCATCCCCGACCTGGACAGCGTGAGTGGCCGGGGCGGAGCATGACACCTGCATCCATGAATGAAAGCATGCTTTTGTGTTTTGAGTAGCTTTTTTATAAAGGAGTGCCTTAACTATGTGAAATAAGTTGCGTGGGAAGCTGACATATGAAAAAAGAGGGCTACTTCAAAAACAAAACCAAACACGTCTCCTCCATCGCCCAGTGGCCACTGCAGTGGCCCTCAGTTAGTTTATATTTGCAGGAAGAGTTAAGTATAAACAAATGCGATGACTCCTTGGAATTTGCTTTGGCCAATCCAGCAAACTTTTTTTTTTAAACTTTTATTTATTTGATACACTCTGATCCAGGGCAACAGAGCCAAAACTATGAATTGTGTAAATACATGTGACAGGAACAGGAAGACCTGCCAGGGACCACACACACGAAGCTGCAGAAAAACAAAGACAAAGCAGATAATTATTCAATATATATATTATGTCTAACATGCTGAAATCACACAACGCAACAAAAGTTGTCGTCTTTCCTCAGGTGTATGATATTGTATCATATACAAACATACTCAGCTGTCAACAAGCAATATTACACTTATTATTACAACTTCATTCAAGGTATGAAATGTTCAAGTATTGGGTAGTAGGTCATGGAACCAAAGGTGTGGTGTGTACAGATGTGATTTTTTTTCAATGTCGGAAATGTACCTTTTGCACGCAGGAGTGATGATCAGATTGCTCATGTATGTAATGGAACATGAAATATTTATATGTGAACAGATGGATTGTTTTGTACTGTGTGAAATACAACCTTTTAAATTTCTGGTAGTAAATTTCTTCGCATTTCACTAACCGATTGCTCTTTGATTCAGGTTTCAGGATGAATTCATAGTCTCTACTTGCATCCCTTTAATATGTGTGCTGTGTTATTACTGAATGTGTTTTATTACTGACTCTGTTGAAGGTACCATGTGTTGCCCTTAGGGAAGGAAGAGCTAGGGGGAGCATGCTGATCTGATGAAATTAACCATTTGTTTTTCAAATACTGACTTTGTCCAGTCATCTGCGTATGTATGATGAATGCATATTGTTTTATTCTTATGGGCGATGTACGGCAGTTGTGCTTTTAACATCTCAGTTTTCTTCTAGAATGAAGTGAGGGGTCAGTTATGTGAAATTTGAATTTCAGCACGCACCGTTTGATGGGAGATGGGCAGTTATGTCTGGCTAACTGTCCGGACAGGCACAGGAGTTTTGTGTTACAGTCCAGATAACAGGACCTATTTTCCTTTTTTTACAGCTGGATGAAAAATGTGACAAGCAATTCACAGAAACATACAGTCGGGTGAGTACCCCAAGAACAGAAACGTCAGCACGCATGTAAAGCTTAAAAAGCACTTGGGGCACACCCAGGACTAAAGGGCACACTTAGAGCTCTAGGGCACACCCAAGACTTTAGGGCACACCCAGGACGATAGCACATACCTAGGACTTTAATGTACACTCAGAGCTCTAGGGCACACCCAGAGCTTGAGGGCAGAATTGGGACTTCAGGGCATACCAAGGACTTTAGGGTACACCTAGGAATTTAGGGCACACTTGGGACTTTTAACTACTCATTCAGGGCTTTAACACACACAAAACTTCACTGCACAGTTTTGACATCAGCACACACTGTCAGTGCACACCAAAGACTTTGGTACGCACTCAGGACTTCAACACACTTTGCTTTGCACACTCAAGACATCAGCACGCGCTCCCACTGCACAATCAGTGTATTAACAGGGCATTCTGGTCCACGTTCTCAGCGTAGGCTCCTGAAGGAGAACAGTAAGGGTTTCAGACCTGTGTTTATGCGGCTTGTCTTTCAGCCGTCGTCCCGATGCACCACCCCTGGCCTGTCTGCCGCCACCCTGGCCTCCCTAGGGGGCTCCTCATCTCGCAGGGGCAGCGGAGACACCGGAAGCATGGCAGACCCCGACGCCTCTCTCACCGAACTGAGGGTAAGAGACAGTCTGCGTGATCTCGGCGAACCGTGGCATGGGTGAGGTGCCGTCTGAGCAGCTTCTGCCATCGGTTCAGAAAACTGATGGCAAAGCGTCTACCCTGCTGCTCCATGAGCTCAGCAAAACAGAAGATAAAGCTGCATCAGGGCAGTGGTTGCCATGAGCTCAGCAAACTTCTGCGCAGCTGCAGCTGTTGAGCGTGGGCAGACATATGGGCATGGTCCCAATCTGCGCAGCTGCAGACATGAGCTCAGCAATCTGAAGGTAGGGCATCTGTGCAGCTGCAGCTGTGAGCTCCGCAGACTGGTGTAAGTCCTTCTACTCCGCTGCAGAACTGGGTGAGATCTTATACCAGGGACTGTGGAAAGGTGGACAAGAAAAGTAGTACCTACAAAAAAGTATCACAGGCTAACATGCTAATTTATCATAAACATGAGAAAAGCAAGTATCTACAGTATTATATTACATGTTCATTCAAGCAATAACAAGGAGGAAAAGTCAGGAACCTACAGAAACAAGTTACAGATAAAGATGGGAAATAAATAAAAGCATCTGAGTGAGTGAGTGTAGAGTAGGGATTTGCAGTGTCTTAAACTGTGATCAGCATTTTAATTATGAGCATTTAAAATGGAAATAAAAGTCTAACTTAACTGCTCTGACATTCAGCAATAGGGGATGGCTCCTGTTTGCATGTAGACAGTAAGACACTACACTGTGTTTATGAAGAGGTCTTGAGCAGCACACCAGTGTCTCATTTGCTCACACTGAAGGGTTTTATAATTAAGCTGCATAGAATAATCACCTTGGTAGCACACACAGAACAATATCTTAATGAGTGCACAGTCATCGTTCTGGTTAATTAGCCCATAGGGAATTGTCGCTCAGTTACTTAGCACCCACGGAATTATCACTGAGCAATTTACCGCGCCCAGAGATGGTGCAGAAGTGATTGATAGTCCCAGTGTTTTCTAAGTGAGGGTTTTATACAGATTCTGCAGGTGATTCATAAAGAACCGTATACAGTGTGTTAGTGTGTCAAGGGGACTTGTTCAGTTGGGTGATATCTGGAGAGATCCAGGGTATTCAGTGTTCCTCCTGAGCGAAAGGTTTTTGCCGTTTTTAAATGTGTTCCAGTGCTGTCATCACCCCCCCAACCCTCTTTCCCCCAATTTATCTCATCTGTTCAACAGGATATCTATGATCTTAAGGACCAGATTCAGGATGTAGAGGGGAGATACATGCAGGGACTTAAAGAGCTGAAGGTAGAGGGGCTCGTAGCTCCCAGCATGCTTTCTGTTTCCCTGTGACTGCACCCGTGACCTGCAGCGAGCCCTCGAGCTCTTTCTTTAGCACCCCCTGCTCCCTGGGCCCCACTGTGCCTCCACGCAGACCTGCCCTCCCATCTCTTGCACGTCAACACTCATCCGACTGACCGTCTTTACAAAGAAGCTTTGGTACTTTTTCTTACACAAACACGAAAATAAAGTTGCTTTTTTTTTTTTTGGGTTCAGTTTGACGCTCTAATGACACGGGTTGCTAATTACCATCCGGAAGAGGAAGCAGGCACAGCGGGTTCCTTGGACCAGGGCGTAGAAATCACAGATTCTAACCTTTAACCTCCTTTGCTCCTTGTTGTGGATCACCTACTAGTGCAGAAGCATGAACTCTGCTGTCGTGAAGTCAGTGCTTTCAAACCGGGACTAAGAATCTCCCTGAGTTTTTACGCCGGAGTTTGAAAGTATCTGATTCCGTTCCAAAGGTGTAAGGTCCTTCAGTGTACTCACAATGGTGTTCAAGTACATACAGTCTGAGGTGGACATTTGAACGAAGGTGAGTTGAGCAGAAATCCAACGAATAAGGCAAGTCGGAGAGTCTGGAGATGGCCGGGGCGCAGAGCACTTCCTTATCACAGTGAAAACGTTCTGCTCACACTCCCGACGGGCTTCTAACCGGGACCCCTTTGATTTAACCCAGATGACTCCCTGTTTCAAACACGTGCCTCACCATGATAAAAATAGTTTGTTACTAACACACTCTGAATGTTGGCATGAATCTCACCGTGGTAAAAAGCACAAACGTTCTGGACTCAAGTCTGTCCCTTTTACGTTTCATTGTAAATGGTTGTTGTCCGTTTGTTAAATTGTCATACGATGCCTTGAATCTACATGTTATAGTGTTGGTTCTGAACATAGTTCTCTTTCATAGATGTTTTCAGTGAAGGGTGGCAGAAAGCTCACCTTAAATATCGCCAGTGCGTAGTGTGGATGTTACTGGAACATTCCACACACAGCAGCTGAGCTGGTGGGGACAGGAGTATTGACACATTAAACGAGGAGATGATTGGATGAGCGCATTGAGAGCCAGATTGTATCAGTACACTGGGGAAACCCTTGCTCTTTGAAAATGCCAGCACGTCTTTGATAACCTTCCACAGTGAGTCAGCGCCTGATATCAGCACAGGATGGCACCTCCTAAAGAACAGTGTCCCCAACGCTGCTCTGCATTTCCCATTTACCCCTTGTGTACTCTCCAGCACCACGTTGTTGTAGCGATCTCTCTTTATCCCTGAGAGAAAGAAGCCCAGCCCCACTAAGCTTCAGCTGTGTCTAGGTTCTGGCAGCTTCTTTAGAGAATGAAAAGAGCTTCCCAGTTGGTATTTGTTCTCATATCCACTTTAAAAAATAGTGTTCAGTTAAACTTCCATAGTTTTTGTTTTCCCTATTTTGGCATTATTTTCATTGTGCAATTTGAAAAATGTACTTGTGAAAATGCCAGAAACTGAATTGCTGAATTTAAATAAATCTGGGCCATTTTTTGAAATTACAATTGCCATTTGTATCAGTTATCAGTTTTGTCAGCTAAGTCAACGGAAGGTAACATTTGTAGTTAATTCACGTTAAGACAATAACCGTTAATGTTGGTGTTGTATATGTACAGATGATTGTGTGATTTCTCTTGCATGGCGTAGATTTGTGGAAATGTACGCTCTCCAGAGGGAATCTGTGTTGTTTTAACGTGGTTGCAATATTGTGAGAGGCTCTGAATGTCATCTGGTACATGGCGTGAATGACGTACGCTTGGTCACGCAGGAATCGCTCTCTGAGGTGGAGGAGAAATACAAAAAAGCCATGGTGTCCAACGCACAACTAGACAACGACAAGGCCAACCTCCTCTACCAGGTGGACACGCTAAAGGATGTGATCGAGGAGATGGAGGAGCAGATGGCGGAGCTGCATCGAGAAACAGGCGAGAAGTCTAAGGTAGGCCTGATGTATGTGAGAAACGGCGGAGAAGTGTATGGTGGGCATGATGTGTTTGAGAAACAGTAGAGAAGTCTAAGTTAGGAGTTACGCTCTTGAGAAAAAGAGAAGCATGAGGTAAGTCCACGGTCTTCAGAAACTGGTGACGTAATTCTTTAGAATGCCTAATTTTTGTAATACACTGCTGGGGAAAGTGCCACAAAAATTCATTTTGACTGAAGTTTATCAACGGCAAACATCTTAGAAGTTAAACTTTCCAAATGCTATATTCATGAGATTCTTACCACTGTTTATAATCCTCAAAGTTCTGACCGCAAGCAAATGTATAGCAAACTGCAAAGCAAACTGTTTTGGGGAGCATGATATCATTCAAGTGTACAACCGAGTGATCCATTGCAGTAACAGTGAGTGATTATGTTGGTAAAAGAAAAACATGGCTGCAAATCAGATTAAACTGTTTTAGTTTTTGGCCGAATAGGCACACAATAGACTTGGTGGATGAGTGTACTATCCCTTTCCAATATGGAAGATCAAATGGTATCTCTTGGGGACAGGGCAATACAACTTAGTCCATACATATTTTTTTGTGCTTGCAATATAAAGACAATATACCTCAGCTCTGGTTCCATCCAAGAATAAACGTGCGAGTAATTTGAGTTGTCACTGTAATTTGAATGACCGTGATTTGAATTGAAAAAACCACAAATGAACAACAGTCAAAAAATGTATTTAAATATGAGCCTACACATGCTTCATATAAGGTTGTCAAACAATTTTGTGATCATGATTAATCTAAAAAAATTCTGTTAATAATCATATTTTAAGGATTTCAGTCACAAGATTATACTTCTTTCGAGGTCAGTAACTTGAAATTCGAACCACCTCCCAACCACGTCCCAAGGGGTTCAGGTTACTGAGGTTTTGCTGTATGGAGGTCTCATCAGTATTGTTTACTAACTAAAGGTTTATTAATACATAAACATTGTGTGTTATTTGGTTTCAGGAATTGGAAAGACAGAAGCACATGTGTACGGTCTTACAGCACAAACAAGAGGAGCTGAAAGAGGGAATCCGGCAAAGAGACCAGCTCATTGAGGTAAGGCTTCGGCCTGGTCTGTTTTTAATAGATCAGTGACAGCAGTCCATAACGCTGCTTTGTTCAGGAAGTATCATGATGTACAAGCGGTAAAGGTCACGGAATATTCTAACGCTTTCGGACTTGGGCTGGATGAACAAGGCCCAAGCCTATGTCGCCACCACCTGGTTGAGGAGCCTTTTGCCTGCGAAAACGGGCAGAGATGAACAAAAACTGTGAAATGGTACGCAAAGAGCAGTTTCCTCTCTGTTTCATTCAACAAAGGAAACCCTTCCCTTCAAATAGCTGTATAATCCAAGTAATTGAAAATGTACACTCAAAGGAAATTAAAATTCATGAAATCACATTTGCTACCTTAACTTTTTAAATAGCCAGGCAGCACTAAATGGCTGAAGTTAAGTTTACTTTCAGGCCGTTAGGTTTTTCATCTGTTCAGGTTTTAATGGATGTTTCGCAATATGTATTTAACCTCTACCAATACACACCAAGCCAAGTTAACAGTATTATATACTATTTTTACATTTTTTAAATTGATATAAAAATATACATATTACATATATGATTCATATAATTGTACATGTGTTTTTTATTTCAATTTTCGTTTCAATTCTACTTCATAATTCAGTTTGGTGTTCGATTGTTTTGAGTGTTATTTGTGGTTTAGTTTCAGTTTTTCCACAATCTTTTAGTTTTCATAGTATTTTGTTAGTTTTAGTTCTGTTAATTAGTAGCTGGTCAGTACTCTTGAGGAGTCTATGGTGTGTCTGGTATTGAGCAGGTACAGAGCTGCCACTTAGTAAGCTCACCGCGTGTGTTCTTATGGTAACGTGTGGTAACCTAGCAATGGAGCTCCTCTGTCTTCCAGCACTCAGCTCAGACTGTCCTGTGTTTTGTAATTTCCTTCTTGCTCTGTTCCATTCTCTCCTGTGTGTCTCCCTGTTCTGTGCAAACTACCAATCCCACTCCCCCTCTAGGAAAACCAGGGAATGCAGCAAAAATTAGATACCCTCACAAGAGAAGTTTTTGATCTCCAGGAAACCGTTAACTGGAAGGAAAAAAAGATCGGGGTAGGAGGGTGCTCTGAGGGACTGTTGCAAGCAATACACTGCATTTGCCTACAGTGAACTGGCTAATCGATAGAATTCTACTGCAGTAATACAGCTAATTGGCTGTATTCTGCTGGAATAAACCAGCCAATAGAAAGCCAATAGCAATCTGTTCCAGTCAAGCAGGTAATGGACGGACTGCATTCTCCTGTATTCAAACAGCTAATGGACTGCTTATCTGCAGCCAATAAATAACAGATTGAATATCGCTGTTGATGCATGGCAGTCAAAAATCAAAGCTGCACTTTCTCTTACCTCTTACAAATACATGTTACAGGATAGTTTTTTTTAAAAACTCGCAGGCTTACAAGAACTGGCTGGTTATGACATGCACTCATCACTGCACATATGTAAAATAGTACTGTTTACTTGCACTGCAAAGTCTGACAAGTCTATGAAGGACTTTGCTGTCATCATTTGACGTATCGCTGCCATTTTGGTGTTCGCTGTAGCTGTCCATCAGTACAGTACAGCAGCAGTTTATTGCTTGTCAGGACTGCATGGTGTGAAGGTCTGTGCTTGGATGGAAACGGGAATGATCTTGATTTAGCTGTTGCGTATATTCAGTTTCAGCATGCATATGAAAATGAGTAGCAGGAAAGTGGCGGTTTTCATTTGCATGCTTTGAAGTGAAACATGTTTTAAACATTCCTATTTACATAGAATTTTTGTAACCTGTTATCCTTTTGTAACAGGTCTTTAAAACTCTGTAGAACTAACCCAGTGCTTTATTTTTAATACGTTATTCTAATATGAGAAGATAGTTGAGTATTCCCATAGTGTACACAATTACGTATCTTTTCTAAGAATATCCAGCAACTATAAATAATATTATGAGTGATAACTGACCCAAATTCTTGTTCTTAAATGACCCAGTTACTAGGTCACATCGTAAGACTCTCTGCATTTACCTGTTCGTGATATAAGGAAAAGATCTGCAAGACTCCATGTTGGTTGGCATACATGATAACACAAGACAAGACACTCATAACACTAACACCAGTGAATTTGCATTCGGGTACATTACCAGTAGTCTCCGTCTTAGTGGCATTTGACCGCTTCTCAGTGGAATAAGCAGCGCTGTAGCTTTATAAGCACTTTGAGCTCGGTGAGCTATATACAAGTTGCATTAGAAATAAGGATATGTATTCTTGAGAGCTAGATATGTATTTTCAGGCAAGCTATCGATGAGTAGCATATTTTGGGCCTCTGCTAAAACTGTTAGCGTTATTCTCTAGTATAGAGAGAGTAGCTTAATCTACACCTTCATTTGCAGCTAAAACCGTTAATATGTTAGATTTTTTGGCTGATTGTTGATGGTTGTTTTGATATTATGACCTGGTTACATGTATTCTACCTCCTAAAACAAGCATAAAACCATAGAGATAATAATGAACGATAAAGAATAATTTTTGAAAAGTGTTTATAGTAACTATGTATGAGGTGATACAGGCCAGTGATGTGATTATTTTAGTGCAGAACATTTTCTTTGGAAAGAACGGAACGTGAACAAAGGTCAGCTCAAAGTATAACTGCCTCAACACTGATAAAGTT
This sequence comes from Albula glossodonta, assembly GCA_019788955.1. Lineage (NCBI taxonomy): Eukaryota > Metazoa > Chordata > Actinopteri > Albuliformes > Albulidae > Albula > Albula glossodonta. The sequence goes on along the minus strand of JAFBMS010000114.1, from coordinate 281,565 downwards.
ATCAGTACAACCTATTTTCTATTTCATATTAAACTGCCAGTCATTTTCGGTTCTGATATGTAAATCAAGGCCCCGCAATTATTAAATGCATGAAATACATTTGCATTATTACAGAATTTAATGTAAAATATGCAAAGACTTCTTTTCATTGGATTAAATTGGAAAAAAAAATGTTAATGCAAGTTTAAGAGATGTGAAAGTGATAGTTTATGTAAGTTTAAGTGAAGCTGGCCTCAAAAATGAGTCAGAAATTGTGTGTAAAAGTGAAATGTCCTTAAATGGCTTTCAGCATTCCTGAAATCTGGTTTTCTTCATCACAAGTCAATTACAAAGTTACTAAATGTTGCAATTAGTAGTTATTTATAGACTGTAAATGTATATTTACTGTTTTTCTCAGGTTAAATGTTGAAACTGTGTCAGCGGACATGTTTTTTATGGACCATTGTTCATGGTTTTTTATGTTAATGGTTCAGTGTGTGACCCATGCCTATGTGCTTACCGGCTGGGCATTAAAAGAGGTCCACATTAGCCAGGTAACGGTCGACCCAACCTCACTAGGGAAAAACAGGTGAAGATGGCTGAAATCCACTGTCTCATTGTTATCTAGTTAACTCTCCCAGCTGGCTGGCCGCCCACAGGTGTGTAAACCAATCACATGTCGACAGGTAGTATGTGATCGATATCACATCAGCAGTGAGGACAAATCAAGGCCTCGTTGTCAGATGAATTGCATGAGTTACATGGCATAGCTACTTCCTCCTGAGTCTGTGGGCGACGATCTGTAGTGTAGAGCTGACAGTGAACTGGTTCTGTTTGGTAGCCATGAATCTATGGAAGCTTGCTAGTAACAAAATAGTAACACACTATTCATACACAAGCCTTATGTGTACATACTGTATGAGTTCTGTGTTGAAAGTCATGTAATGTCTCACTCAGCCGGTTATCATTGAGTATCTTGGACAATTTATTTGGTGCAGTAGCTGGGTGCATAACACATTCGCTACATTGACTACCAAATCACTCACTAGACTCCATGGTGTACACACCAATGCTTCTCATGAATTATTTAGACTTAGACATGAATGAACTATCCCTTAATTAGTGCTTCTTTGTACTTTCCTCTCCTCTCACCTTGTTCTTTCCATTTGTGTGTCGTTGTTTTGCACTGAATTTCTGTCTGTGCATGCATTTCAGTGTTTTGCATAACCATGAATGACTGTGCCGCCTCCGCTGCACCTTTCATTGTGCGTGAAGCGCACGACTGTCGTCATCTCTGCCTGTCTCCTGCTCTTATCTCTTTTACGTTTCTTTTTATCTCCTGTTTTCTCCCCGCTCCTCCGTGCTTTTCCTTGCTCCTCACGGCCAGGCGCTAGAGAGGCAGAAAGAGTACTTTGACTGCATTAGGAATGAGAGAGATGAGCTCAGAAATGAGCTTGCTGACCTGAAGGGGAAGTCCAAGACAGGAGAGGTAGGTGGCAGGAGGTGGAGACCTGGACAAGACACGAGTATGTTTCTGTAGGCATCAGTCAGGACACTTCACTAGAGAACAAAACAAAAAGGTTTTATGATAATGAAGGGTTTCATAACATTCTTTAAAAACATAAAAATGGATAGAGGTTCTTGAAAAGTAATCAGAAATTAGTGTCCTTATATATAATGTTCCCTAATTTTGCTGGCTTTCCAACTCCTCAAATTATATTATTTCCATCCTGAAATATTACAGATTTTCTTACCTATTTTATCTGTTTATGGATTTGATATCATATTTGAAGAATGCTTTAAACTTACACAGATATTATTGGGCAGCGGTGGGGATTTTTTTACAAGAGGCAATAGGTTACCAGAATAGGATTCCTAGGTTAGTTATCACCCACAGATATAATGTGGTTATTCCCCCGCGTTAACAAAAACATGTTTTATGCTTTTATATCCTTTGGCCACTTCTCTACATGTATTTGTTTTCATTGGGTATGTTAAGGTGTTAACAATTTCCAGCTAAATTGTAATAAATTGACAGAAAAAGGCGTAGATATACTAGACAGACACTAGACATAGTACAGGTTCTGCCTGTGAGAGTCGTCCAACTCCGTAGTAATGATCCCTCTTCGGTTAATAAATACTCCCCAAATAACCTTGCAGCTTGTCCTGTTAGCCTATCGTGACCAGATAAGCACATTCCACATCAACAGCAGGCAGCAGATGGATTCCATCTACTAACAATAGGCACGGACTGACAGAGTGCAGGGCTGAGAAACAGTTGCTGGCAAAGGCAAGGGGCGAACAGAGGGAAAACAGGGGTGTGGAGGGGGACGAAGGGATGACTCAGGGTTAATTAGAAGCAGGTTTCGTGAGGGGATAAACATGACACAGGGTAAAATGGTGGGACACTCAGCAAATGCAGCACGCGATCACTGAGAGCATTCCGAAGGCCTTAAAATAGATGCAAGGGTTTGGGAGAATCCATTCTCATTCCATACCATCAAGCAATTTGGCTGCAATGCGTTAATTAGTTTCTGTATTGAATGAACTCTATTTGCCTGACTGTGTCAATTAGCGGAAGAGATTTTTTTTGGCCTCTAAATATAATTTAGACAATCAAAAAATTAAATATACATATTCGAAACAGAATTATGAATCATACGCTAGATATTCTGTGCTAGTTGTGCAGAAGTCATAATTCTTCTCTCATCTTACAGCCCAGCTCAGCTATGCAGCCAGTGTTGATTGTCAACAACTGTAACTCATTTTCTGGGTATAATGTATTCAGATTACCGAGTATAGAGTTACTGAGGCTCTGCTGTGTATCTAAAAAATATCTTCACATAGTGCGTTAAAGTCAGCCTAATTGTAACGGGCAGCTGCTTCGTCTGCCACCTCATCTGAGATGGCAGCCCAGTCTGAAGAGTGACTCAGTGCTGTCATCTACAGACACACGGCCTGGTGATCATCCCAGAGGGAGTGCCCAACGGGGACGTGAGCCCGGAGGCGGTCGCGGGAGGCATCACCGTGGTCACCCAGGAGGCAGCGCAGGTGCTGGAGTCCGCTGGAGAGGGCCCCCTGGGTGAGTGTTCGGCGTACCGCGGGGCAGAATGGTCTGTGTCCACACACAGCTCCGATGTCTCTCCTTACTGACACTATCATTCTGCACGGCCCCTGTCTCTCTTTCCCCATCTGTAATTGGATGGATACTCAGGCTCGTTATCAAATAGTCACAACAGTGGGTATTTCAGGACAGGGAAATTATCCCTGCACACCAATAAAGACAATTGTTTTCAATGTCATGGTAGGTTTTGTCTCTTTCAGCTTAAAATACATGACCAACATGTTGTATATGTTGTGTTAAGTGTTGTATTTCCTATTAACAGTCATTCCTAACCTAAGTGTATATTGAATCAATGGTGCAGACAGTTCACAAGCAAGCATGTATGTCCCTCATTACAATGTAATTGGCTTTAAAAAAAAATACTGTATTTAAGACATGGAAGTTTGAGCTTCTTAAAACAGATTACATATGAAATTTAATTTCGTAAGTCAGCTTAGTTAAAGTTCAGTTTGCCTGGTGTGTACAGTTTCATAGCATATCTAATATACCTACAATTTTTGTATTTTCAGATGTGAGGCTACGGAAGCTTGCGGATGAAAAGGATGAACTCTTAGCCCAGGTAATTTACCTTAACCCGATTTTTGTCCCTAAATGGTTGTTTTATTGTATACTAACCGTAAAACAGCTGTTGAATTTATTGTTTAAATAGTAACGTCTGTGCTGCTGTTCGCGCACACGCTGCCTGACCTGGCAGTGCTAATCCACTCGCTAAGGCTGTTAATGTAAATATGATCTGTTGTCATTCGCAGCAGTACTGCTGATGACAGTGACATTGTGTTGTCGCTCGTACTCATGCGGTCTGTGCTGTCCGTGCTATTATTAGCGCTCATACTGTCTGTACTGTTACTGCTTGTTCTATATTGTTGCTCATGTCTGTGCTGTCGTTAGCACTCACGCTCTCTGTACTATTATTACCACTCACTCTTCCTTTTCCATCATTATTGTTCATGCCGTCTGTACTGTCATTAAGTGTTCGTCCTGTCCGTATTGTTAGCATTAATGCTGTCCATGCAATTAACAGCGTTCATACTGTCCGTTCTGTTATTAGCCTAATGTGCTACCGTTATGACTCGTGCTTTCTAAAGATAGCATTTATGGCCTCAGCATTCATCAGTGTTAGCTAACACTCAAGATGTTTGGGCCGTCTGTGCTCACTGTCTTTACTGTTAATGGCTCTCATGCTGCCCGCCGTTCTTAGCACTCAGGTTCCCTGTACTATTATTAGCTTTCGAGCTGTCCGGGGCGGTCAGTTGTCCCCCAAGATGTTATAGGTTAGTTGACTGGAAATATCACAATCTGAAAATGTCTCAACTTGATGTTTAAATATTATTTAAAGGTGAAAGCAGAGCGTTTAGAGTGAGCAGGTTCGTTTAGTGTTTTACTCATAGGAAACAGTGGGTAAGCATGACTGTTGGTAACGGATTTAATTAGTCCCCCGATTAAGTTGAATGAAACAGAAAAACATGCATACAGTTTAATTTCAGCTTTTGTAAATGCTGCATGCGATATTTGTGCATGCAAAAGTGTGTTTCACACAAAAAAAAACCTTTCCGATGCAGAACTTCACCAACAACGGTGCATTCAAAACTTGCAACGCAAAAAGTGTGACCTGAAATGCAAAATACTTTCTTCACAGCACAATGTATGATGACCTTTCTCAAATGTTAAGGAGTCTTAATTTCTCTGGCTCCGTAGTTTTTTTCCCCATGACGCTACAGATGAAAGGGCCGGTACTTCTGCATGAACAAATGACATAACTGGCAAGCTAACAGAATATCACTGGAGTGAATGATATTATGCAGCGCATGTGATATGCTCGTGACGCCTAAAAATGCTAATAATATTTAACACCTATTTTTACACACGCCAAAGGCTGTTTTGACCTTCGAAGTATTCACAATTTTTATTCATTCTAATTTGATTCGAAGTTTGAAGTTCGTTCTGACAACCCCGGTGCTGTCTGTGCTGACAATAGCACTAAAGCGGTTTGTGCTGCCGACAGCACTAATGTTATCTACTGCTCTGGATGCAGATCAGGAAACTAAAAGCCCAGCTGGATGATGAGAGACAGAAGAACTCTAAGATGGAGAGCGTGTATACGGACGGCGAGAGAATGGAGAATGGCACAGACCTGCACCTCATCGAACTACAGAGTACGTGTAGCGCACTCACCCTCATACTTTCAGAACCATATTTGCTCATTTTAAAAAATGAATCCTTTTTTATTTTTTATTCTTAGTTTGTATTAGCATTTGTTGCGCCAGCCATAAACTGTCGTATTTAATGTTGTACATGTCCTCCTAACCATATGTAACATTTTACTCCGTGAACTTTTATTTGTACAGGAGACGCCAACAGGCAGATCAGCGAGTACAAGTTTAAACTCTCCAAAGCAGAACAGGAAATGGGGACAATGGAACAAAATGTGAGTAGTGAAAAAGTGCAGCTTGAAAGATGTGTCATTCCCCAGTGGGGAGACAGTTAATTATAGAGCAGTGAATTCTGTATGCTCCCATAAGTCATCTTAATGCAAAAATAGTGAGCTTCATAAGGCTAGTTCTTCATCAGGGCAGGGGTAACTTAAGTTGAAATCTGTGTATCATGAGAGTCTCTTTTATTAACGGAGAACGATGCGGCCATGGGGAGTTGCTTGGAATGATTGGACGTTCCATATTCTAAGAATAAGAATAAAAATTGTTCAAAATGTTTTGCATGCGCACTCATTCCAGAAGGATTGCATGATTTAGATTTTGAACGGCAGCGTAATTTTCGTGTTTGCTTATTGTCCCATTTTTCGTTTCTTTCTCCAGATTAACAGACTTGAAGGACAGGTTTCCAGATACAAAGCGGCAGCAGACAACTCGGAGAAAATCGAGGATGAACTTAAAATCGAAAAGCGAAAACTCCAAAGAGAGGTACAGTGCCAAAACGTTTCCGTCCACATCTCGCCTTCTTTCAGCCGTCCAGAATGATGCACCCACTGCTTCCTCAAAGCAGGCATAAAGGGGGGTCTCCACTGAGCAATGAACACTCTGGGGGGGGACACTATGGCCAATCATGTGCTAACAAACAAGATTCTCAGCCACACTTGTGTGGTCAGCATTTGGCATTGGGTGTGTCCCTGGAGCAAGAACAGCTGCCGAAATAGGATACAGCACTCAAAATTTGCCAAGTGTATTTTGTCATTAAATTAGGAACCAGATTTATTCATGAAATTTAGATACTTGCATATATGACATAGTTATTGATGTCGGTAATTACAATGGTTGTAAGCCTGGCTTTCGTTACACTAAAATCATAAACCCCTTTTCCTCACCCCTCAGCTACGAACAGCCTTGGATAAAATCGAGGAGATGGAGATGACCAACAGTCACCTAGTCAAGCGTCTTGAGAAAATGAAGGCCAACCGAAACGCACTTCTGTCCCAACAGTGAGCAGGGGAGGCGGGAGCAGCCCTCAACTTCATCTCGAAAAAAAAAAAATCTACCAACTGTACTACAAAGGGGTGTCATTCAGTCATGTAGTTTTGTACAAAAAGGAAAAGTTATACTGCTAATACTGGCATAGCCTTCCATGTTTTTTTGTTCATTTTTTTTTATCAATGAAACACATCGACTCACAGACTCATTTGTCTACCATCTTGCATTGCTGTAAGGGAGCTATCGACTTGGTGTTGAAAATGGTCAAATTTTTGGTTGATTCTAAGGAAATCCATTTTATTTTTTTTTGTTTTTTGTTTTTTGTTTTTTTTTTTCTCCAAAACTGTTATACATCATGTTATTCACAAAGGTTTTATTTCTTTCCTGATGGGTGCTTGATTTGTCCTTTTTTTTTTTTTTCTTTTTTTTTTAAATAAGTTGCATGAATTGAACTACACTATACTGCTTTTCACCATAAAACCTGTAAATGGCTGCTGCAGACACAGCAAAGTGCCTTTCTAAATGGAGCAAAAGAGATTGTGGGATTGCATTACTACACTAAGTATGAAAATTTATTACTGGTACAATATGTATTTAAATAGGGTGCCGTTAGGATTTAAAAAAATATATAGAACCAATTAACAGTATGCTGAATTTTCATCGTTGAGGAATTTTTCAAAAATATTTAAAAATATTTCTTGGAATAAATGTGTAAATGAATGAACTGTATATACCAGATGGGTGGTTTTTTGCATGGGTTATGGCACATTCAGATTAGTGTATGGGCAGGATGTTGTCCCGAATTTATGAAGCACATGGAAAAAAAACAAACTGTACTTTTCTCTTCACTGCTTGGAAAGAGCAGATTTCAGTCTCAGGACCACATTGTGATTGTGACTGGGGCAGCTAAAACATTAAACCTACATAAAAGAACTTGTTTTTTTATTTGTTTTTTTTTTTTTTTATTTTGAATGTCACCCATTTTGTCACATCTGGTCTTCATCTTGAAATAACCTGAGTCAGTAAACACATAAAAGCCTAAAACAAAGACAAGACGATTTACCGGCACAGAAAAAGCCGTTTACTGTAAAAAGCACTGCAGGTTATTATCTGGCCACCAATGCATTTTCCTTCTAAAGAAGGTTTACTGGAGCTCTAGGACAGGCGGGTCTCTGTTTTATGTATTTGTGTCAGACTATTTGGGTCTATAAGGCTGCTCATTATCTAGCTCTCATATTTAAAGGCAAAGTAAACTGAGCACAGACAAATAAATCGGGGACTCCAGTGAAGTGACTGGATCAAATTAGGCATTTGGATACAACGACGAAGTCCAGAGGTGTGAGGAAAAGCAGAGGTCTTGGGTAGTTAGATCTCCTCACATCAACCCAGGAAGCGGGGGTGTGCACAGTCAACTCAAAGACCCTGCTCAGATATAGCGAAGTAATCAGTGCATATCTATACAGACACAATCGTAGCTTGTGGATCATCAGCAAAGAAATGTATTCTGCACTGCGAGGGGAAAAAAAAGCTTCCATTGTGTGATCTTGGTTAGAAATGACAAAACAAAGTCATACCGCACTAAATGTTAAGCAGTCAAAGTTCCCTCTTGCTGTCTGCCTTTATGCAGTCACAACTGACCCCTGTGTACGTGTGTGTGGATGAAATTGTATACACATATGTGGGTATAATAGATAAAATGGCAGAAAACACTGTTTTGTTTCCTTGGCAGGATTATGAAGTTGCCAACTGATTCTTGTGTTTTCACATTTCTGGCCTGTCTGGGGCATACTTCCCTCCTCTGTGGTCTTCTATCACAAACCTGTGCGCTTGTGTTTGAATTATAAAATGCTCTGGATAGGAGTGTCTGTTAAATCTCTGTGATGTAATATAATAGAAATACCAAAGGATAACTGAATCATTTTGTAGCCACTAAATGGTAATTAAAAATAACTGTACATGTTTCATGCTGGTGTCAGTACTGACCACTGATACAGTTCTGCTATAAAGACACCTGCCAAAAACCACAGAACTATAACCTCAAGTTAACACAGAAGTGAATGTCGCCTTGTCGGAACAAAAGCTGTGCTTTGTGCGATTCATGAAGTTAGGTTACCATCTGAAAACCGCTCGAAACCAGAGGCAATGTGGAATGCACAACCAAGTGTTGTACAGATTTATAATAGCACAAAATCAAAGGAAGCCTTCAACACACATTGTCTGATCTCAGCTGTTAAACATGTTGGTGGATCTGTGGTGTTATGGTTAGCCATCGTATGGCAATTGTTGGCTAAGATTTTTATGCTGTAGAAAGGGAACACAGCTATTTGAGGCAGACCAGTGCATCCTGTGTTGCAAAAATATTTTGTGACAAAAATCTTTGTCTTGGCCACCCTTTTAGTATTATTCTTTATATTTTTCTGTAGATTGTGACTTGTGTGTGTGTCTCTGTATATATAAGACAGTTACAGGTGATGTTCAAAATTAACCTTTACAGTTGGATAACTTTCCTTTTCCTCTATGAAAACTTCTGGATGTGGATTTAAAGGAACACTTGTGAGCTAAAGCTAGGGACAGAGAATTGAACCCTGGCCAATGACCTATAATTCTGATAGGTTGAGTAGTGTAAGAAATGATCATAACTGGGGATGGGGAAGCAAGGATACAGAGTACTCTGGGTACATTTGTTGGTTTGGTTTGCATAATTCTGGATAATCTTTGCTTTAGGCAAAGAAAAAAAAATGACTGTATACAGAGGGAATATAGCGCCATCTATTGTTAGTTGTATCATATTCAGAGGTAACCCACAGCTCCTTGCCATGTATCGCGGTAAAGGGGAAATGTCTACATTTACAAATACTATATGCCATATTTTAACATGTAATGTACATTGTAATGAGGCAAATAGAAAATACAGGAGAATATGAAAGAGAAATATGTTTGCTCTGTGAACTCTTAAGGCATTTGGAGTCACTTTAAATGTTCTGTATAATAACATGAAGATGCATTTTTAAGCCACCTTTCTCAGTCTTAGGGAAACAGTCAGCTTGCAAAGCCCCCCGGTCAGCAGCAAGCCTAGAATGAGTCTATTCTGCCCAATGCCGCGCTGCCTTCTCTCGGCTCGAGGGCATAAACCCAGTTTACGTACGAGATTCATATTAGAGCGTGAAGCTCCACTCTAAGCCCCAGCAAACCCTGAAAAGGACAGTGGGAATGACAACCCCAACCCCAGTCCAGTCCTGTCTTGGCTCAGGAGAATGCACCAGGCTTTGGTTAGTGTAATAACGGCAATGGACAGCAGGTGTGTGTTCAAGGGTTTCCTCAATTTTCAACCAAAATGCATGAATTAATTCATATGGTTTTTAAGTTGATATTCTTGCTGTTTTTTTATTCTTCATTGTTTCTACACTTGAACAATTTTATGTTAAATTCATCACCTGTGAAGCTTTCATGTCTTCCCCAGTCGTGGCCAAGGCTTATCATGTCAACACTGGGACAGGTGAGACGCATGACCTGAGGAAAGCCTGCGAGGAACAGGCTACTTTCAGGACATGCCGATTGTTAAAAATATATGCGAGATATGAACAGATTCTGTTGTAAAATTCACCGGATTGGCTGCTGAATGTTTGGATGTAGATTCACATCTGTCTTCGAGCCTCAAAATTCAGGATATAGAACAAAGTCTTTATAATGAAGCACACATAAACTATCTTATGTGTGATACCAGACAGAGCAGACTTAACTTGTACGTATTTACTTAAAATCAGGGTTAGAAATGAACAAGATCTGTGAAGGGTGTCCAGTGCCCCCATGGGAAAGTATATTGTATATTGTTTCAGTCCCCCATCTTGTTGCACAGATATAATTGTGCTTCTATTAACAAGGTTCCTGTTTGTCACACTGCCACTGAAGCAACGCCCCCCATGAGTTTCAGAGCCTTGTCTAGGTGGAAACTACTGTCATAGCCTTGTTGTGATTTTTGGACTTCCCCTATTGATTTTATGTCCATTACTCACAGTGCCAAACAACCATCAGAATAACCTGAGTAGGGTGTACACAACTGCAGTATAGTGTCCATAATGTTAGACCAACCTGTGTAACCACCTTGACTAATCTCATTCACATCATAAACTCAGCTATCTACTTTCTAAATATAATAATATAGTATTGATCTTATTTCCTCAGCTCCCATTAGATATTGCACCAAAATGAATCACTACAAATTAATTTATGACAAAATATTTATTACAAAGATGAAAAATACAATACAATAGAAAAATATCCTTAATTTTTCAGTTCCTGTATACTGAGACACTGTTGGTGAGGGCAACCCGGAACAGTCACCTCACTCAATCACAGAGGAGAAGTTAAGTCCAGCGAAGCAGTTCACACAATAAACAATGACTATTCAGCTCTTATGGAACCACAGTTTGGAAGCAAATGCAGAATTAAAATGTGTGTCCCACTGAAGTCACAACAAAAAAAAAATTCAGTCTAAAACAGTCCAGTCAATAGCCATGGAACGCTTCTAAAACATGTTTCCTCGGTGTCTTTCCAAAAGAGGACCGCTTCAACACCTCTCGAACACTTTGTACAGGTCGGGCAGGTTGGCGATCTGGAGGACGCTGCCGTCCTCGCTGAATTGTTTGGGCGGGCTGAGGAGAGTTCTGAAGGCTTTGAAGAGAATGTGCTCCACGTTCCATTTCCACGACGACCCGCCGGAGCCTTCTTCCTCCGCCTGTGACAAAAGTAGAGTGCGTCACGTACAACCCTTACTACACTGACTATACCTCACAACATCTTTTTATGACATTACTACCCGAACAACATCTCTATACTGTGTAAGAATTAAAATGCACAAACACACATTCAAGGTGTATACTCACCTCTGGATCACTTTCTTCAATTATAATGTACCTCTTCCTGATTGAGTAAAACATACTGCACTCCTTGCTGAAGTCTTTGAAGCAGTCCTTCTCATTGTCCCAATTCACCTGCACACACATTATTACCATTTACAACAGAAAAACGAATGAATAAGTGACTGAAGTGAATGGTCTCTGTACTTCATTCTCCGCCGTTCTCCACATACACATTGGGGGGACGCCGTTTGCCTGAAATGACTGGCATGCGGTTTCCCTCTCACCTCTGTGGCCAATCGCAGGATGAACATGGGAAGGCCTTCCATTGGCGGGATGTAGTTGTCGAGCAGCAGTGGCAGGCCTATCAGATTCCCCTCCTGAAAACACACAGATAACCCCTTATACAATTCTCCGTACGATACGAGGTTGATTTACAAAAGCACTTAGTATGTGCAACCCTGTTTTGCTGCTGCAACATGACTAGAGCGCACGTGATTGGTGGAGGTGGTTTGTTTGTTCCAAACACAAATCACCTCACTGAAATGCCATGTTCAGAAATATTACATGTGCAACAGGCTTTCTTGTCCAAACTTTATTGTCATTCAGTATTAAGTATGCTATTGAATGTAAATCAATGGCAGCTTATGTGTGGAGATGACAAGTAATATATAAACTAATGAATACATCAGAATTCCTGTAAAAAGCTATTGTAACTGCTAGATCTCCTGAGGGAAGGCAAAAGCAATTTATATCCCAGATTACATTTATAATCGAAGAGAAAGCAACCAAACTCAAAAAAATATGCAGTTTTTTTTTGTTCATCAACCGATGTATTAAAAATGTGGCTTTTTCAGCACAATTTTTGTGTATTCATTATATACCCATACATACTCACACATATATACATATATATATATATACATATGAGTCCATATATACAGACCCCATTGCTAATGCTGAGCTCATAGTCTGTGCAACATTAACAAAAAAAACTATTAAACGTGCCACATTCTTTGGTGATATTCTATATCCATGGTGATGCACAGTGTTACCAGGGTGACGGTTTTAGGCTGCTTTTCTCTCATAAGCTCAAGAACATCCATTAATTTAGTCTAATATAAATCATCTCATTAGCAGCTAAGAATAACACTGAGATGCTATCAATGGAAGCATTATAAGTCTAATCATTTAAAGGGGCGATTCATACTCAATATCAGATGCCGCTGCAAAAAGGCTACCAACAAAGGAAACTGTCTTGTCTTTACTGGTAAAGAATATTATTTGGGATAATTAACAAGCCAGGCTGCAAAAGGTATTGCATCAAAAGATTGTTTGTACAGATCCATTATATGAGGTCAACATGATAGTGTGCAAAATGATGAGCCATAACCTATTCACCACCCGTAAGCCGGGAGGGAATGAATGGCATGTTGTTGTCATCCACCGTTCTTTCTACGCTGCTGTAGAGCTGACCTGGTTAATCTCCAGAGAGAAGTAGTCCTCCAGCATCTCCGCCTTCTTCTTCAGGAAGTCCACGATGTAACTGGCCAGTCCCTCCTTCGGCCCGTCCTCCTCCGACCAGCCGCTCTCCGGCATGTCCAGGGCCATCATCGCCAGGTCGTAGAGCGGGGCTGGCGTCTACGCACGCACACACGCAGACATGAGCCATTGAGTCTACACAGTCACTGCACTGGAAGGCTGCAGCTGGAGCAGACAAGACTACAGAAGCCCGACTGGCCAGCTGTTATGTACGTTTGATGTGGACATACCCTGCTGGCTCCATCCCTCTGTCCCAGGGCAATGCTATAGCTAATTAGGGGACTGTGGGTACCATCACTGCACAGACAACCAGTGCTTTAAGCTGGATGCACCACCCAGGAACTCCAAATAATAGACAACTAAAACATGTATTTTGATATGACTGTGCCTTGCAGCGCCTTACAATGGCCAAAGATGTGTACTGCTGTGTTTAACTCAGACTTTACTATTTAACTCACTATACTGAAGGTGAGTAATGTTACTGTAAAATGATACTTACTGACAACCGCAACACACCGAAGTTGCCAAAGTCATAGATCAAAATCTGGTAGAACAGCTCCTGACTGGGAAAGCGAAAGTCAAATGTTGACATAATTCGTATAATTTTTCAGATAGTAATTTAGAAAAATTTAAAAACATACTGTTTGAATGTAAAAAAAAAAATGTTAAGCTGTGAAAGTACACAAAACCCCGCACACATTTTTGGACCTTCCATTTCTGTAAAAATGAACTCAATATACTACATTAGAGTAACAGAACATTGTGTTTGACACAAACCGCATATAGGACGCAGTTGCACAAAAAATAATGGACCATTACCATATTGACTGATGTGGACAATGTGACCATCTAATAACCTACATACATGCAGCCCAATCACAAAATGTGAGCACACAACACACATTAATACTTTACTTGGTTCCATATACATACAGATACTAAAGGAAATTACATATCTTAATCCAAAACCATAATCACTCAGTCACTCACATACCTGTTTTTCACCAAGCAAAATCATGTACGAAGGCACAAACTCATTTTCACATACACATACTCACAGACAGGGGGCGCTGTTCTCACCTGAGCTTGGTGGTGTTGAGCAGGTAGAGTTTAGTGTGGTGCTGAATGAGGGACCACTGAGGGTTTACACAGCCGACAAAAGAGTGGTTCTGTAGCATCTCTCTAAGGCCTGGCCAAAGAAAAACATTTTCTTCCATGATCAAACAACCTCACACTCCTGAACAACCTCAATTTAACAGCTTTGCTAAGTGCATCGCATCACAATAATGAAATTAAGAAATCAATCCTGCAACTAAAACGACAGGAGTTTCCTAAATCTGAGCGGAAAATGCTTGAACTTCCATTTTACAGTCAGGCTCCAGGTTCTCTGCACAGGGACAAGGCTTTCAACACTGTGTCACTTCATTTGTTTTTTTGTACCTCAAACTCCATTTAACCCCGAGTATGCAGATAAAAATCCAACAGGAAACAAAAGCTCTCATTATCATAATATAGAAACAACAGTAACTCATTACAGCAGAGGAATGGTGATATTAGAGCATTTCAGAGAGGCCAACGTATTGATGTTTAATTGATGCGACTTTAGCTAGCAGGTTAGCTATCGAACAGGAATAGCTAAGGTCTTGTTATGATAACCATAAACATACAGGGATGTCTGTTAGACTGACCATCTAAAAAGGGAATCGAATACTCAGTAAACTACTTAACAATGCGTGTTTATTGGCAAGCTTTTCAAAGTTTAGAACTCTTGAAGAAGGTAGTCATCCACTTTCCTTTACATTAATAATGACGTGTTTAAGAAAGTGTCTGATAAATCTATAACTGATATGTACGACTGTCATTGTGACGTAACTGTAATATTTACGCACAATCCACAACTTCTATGATGTCACGTTTGCACACACACAAGTGTATAAATTAAGAGCAAGCAGACTATTGAGATCGTTGGGAGAAGAAGACAACTTCTGGAAGAACGAAGAAGAAGAGATGGCAGCGAAAGAAGAAGCCGCCAGACTGATCCTGCCCATAGTCAACGAACTGTGGGACCGGAGCATTGTGACGGGAAAACCGATCCGAACCTTGGTCTTCGAATGCCTACTGGAATGCCACCTTCAGCTAACACATGGATGGAGGAAGGAGATGATCGACAGTGTGAAGGCACTCAGTCAGAAATCAGGCATTCGTGTGGAAGACCTGCTCCAATGTTTACTTTCAAACGAGGAGTTGCCCGAGTTTGCGCTTTATGATTACGTGAACAGCGCCATGGCAACCGTGGAAAAATCTGCCTTGGAGATTTCCGATTTGGCCATGGAAGAGATCGAGGAGGAGGAGAAAGGGAAAGCAACGGCTGTTGCCATTGAGGAAGCCAAGGAAAAACCAAAGCAGGATGAGAGAACATCTTTTTGGAAAAAACGATTTGGCAGAAAAAAGAACAAGAGTTCTACTGTTGACCAGGCGGTCGGAACAGCCGAGGAGGGGAACGTGGAGACCACGGAGAAAAAGGTCCATGCCCCCAAGGTGTGGAAGAAGATCAAACATTTCCTGACACCATCCAGGGGATTCGGTTACGCTAGACTCTGAAGAGGAATTCGAAAGGATGAGTTTGTGGCAGTTAGTTAACTCGCTAAGCGATCTATGAATGTCATCATCATTTTTTTTTTTTTAATTTTATTCGTAAAGCGTACTAGCTTGTGAACACATCTCTAAAACGTTCAGATCTAGCGGCAGCGTAGCTGGTTTATACGAGTACCACAGTTTTGGTCCGCCTGTGATTGGGGAATCATGTACAGTAGCCACTCTTGCTCATGAACTTCCCCCTTGCAATCCACCAAAAAAGAAGAAATACCGCATCCTGCAGCGCAATTGACAGTAAAGCCAATATGCTGTAAATGCATAGGCTCTCTGAAATCCGCTGTGGAAACATGGCAGATCTCAGGGGGCTACGCATTTAGAGTATATAAGGCTGTATTGTTAATGGTGCCGCGGTATGCGATATAACTTTTTTTTAGGATTGCGAGGGAAAGTTCATGAGCCCGAGTGGCTACTGTACATGACCTGCCTATCACGGACAGCCCGATGCTGTGCCATGCTCATACTTAAACCAGATTAATTAGCAATGCGTTGCTAGTAGAGCTGGGCGTTTTCTGGATGTGTTGCCGAACTCGCTTTTACAAGTGAAATTAAGAAATTGGTCATATTTAGACTGATTCACGAGCTTACTGCCACAAACTCACTTCCTATACCTCATAACAGTTCCTGGCAGTTTTCAGAGAATGGCCATTAAATTAAACCAAAACTAACCACTAAAACTAAGACTAAAACTAATGATTCTGAGACATTTTCATAAACTGAAATAAAATAATTTACCTGAAGAAAACGTAAAACTTAACAAAACTAATACTGATTGCAAAAAAAATAAAATAAAATTAGACAAAAAAATATGTCGTTATCAATGCCTTATTATCAAGTGGATAAGTTAGGTATGTCAGGGAGGAAAAGTGTGAGTCCTGTATGGGACTATTTTGAATTTAATTGTGAAAGTGGTACAAGCTTACGTATGGTAAATTCAGGAAACAGCATCTGTGGTGTAAAAATGAAAGGGAAAAATCCCACAAATCTAGAAGTTCACCTTCAAAGTTACCAACAACGGGAATACACATTATTCATGGAAAAACATGATGCAAGACAGTGCATGAGTGATGAACTTAACGTCAGCAGTCGGCCAACACCCAGCCAGCAGCAGACCCTAACGCTTTTTCTGAACTGGAACTGGAACACTGAAGAGGAGAGAAAAACAAAAGGATCCAGATTGTGCCTCACTGGCAAAGTGAGATTCAGACGAATCAGGATCATATTCCGAAGACGGAAATGTTGATGGGGTATTCCAAGGTGAGTTAGCGATTTGTGGCGTTAAAATATATGTTGTATTAATAATATATATTAATATATTGTTTTGCTGTGATGACAGAATCAACTGAATTGTTCAAGGAAGAACACTTCATGAGGTTCCAGCACATACCATGCGCTACACCTTGCCCTCAAGGATGCAATGAAGTTTCCGAGTGTCAGTAATGTTGTCAACAGGGCAAGGTTGCTTGTTAACCCTGTATGAAAGTCCTCAGTGGCAAACGAAGAAATGTTAAAACGGTATGTCTTCTTAATTTGTCAACTCGTTCTCACGCATTGCATCATATGTACGAACGATATTGAAAACAATGCACACAATGTTTCAAATGACAGAGAACACGGCGATGTCCTTTCCACACCTGCTGCACAGACAATTAGACCTGCTTGATGTGGTCATCGGTATTTTTCAAGTCAGCATATCAAAGTCACATTTAATT
Source organism: Albula glossodonta (assembly GCA_019788955.1). Classification (NCBI taxonomy): domain Eukaryota; kingdom Metazoa; phylum Chordata; class Actinopteri; order Albuliformes; family Albulidae; genus Albula; species Albula glossodonta. The sequence goes on along the minus strand of JAFBMS010000114.1, from coordinate 264,281 downwards.
GAACTCAGTCTGTTGCGCTTATTCAAATGGAAAGTTTCATTATGATAAATGCTATGCATGATGTTATTAGCATTGTTCACTAATGTTTATGCGTTTATGTTTAAGGTGTGGGCCGAACACTAATTAGAGACTGCCTGACATGCTGGAACAGCATGTTTGACATGGTCCTGCCCTCCCTGTGCCAAGAACTGGACCCCACTTACCATATTTACTGTTATACTACAAATTTGGTTATTCTACATAAACTGTTATTGTACCATTGACCCGTTGTACACCCTGCGCCAGCCAGAAGCAGATGGGCTCCCCCTCAGAGCCAGGTTCTGCTCAAGGTTTCTTCCTGTTTGTCAGGGAGTTTTTCCTTGCCACTGTTGCTTTGGCTTGCTCTGAGGGGGTTTCAGGCCAGGGATCAACTGTAAAGCTGCTCTGTGACAACGTGCTTGCAAAAAGCACTATACAAATAAAATGTAATTGAACTGAATCATTGAATCTTGAGGCACATCTGCAGTGTAGCAGCGTGGAAAAGCAAATGGTGCAAGCCCTCCTGAAATTTTTGCGTCAAAGGTTTGCAGCCCTTCTGGACCGCACAGATGACAAGTATGATGCTACAGCTGCAGCAGCATCTCTCATGTCTGCCTGGTGCTTACAACTGCAGAGATGTTACCTCTCAAGAGAGCAGCAGAGCTGTTTGTACTTGGTGTTTGTACCAAGCATCAAAGTACAGCCAGACTGCAGCCACTATAGACCTCCATGTTCCTGAAGGAAGTGCCTCTGTGTCAGTGTGCTGAGGTGATTGGGTACCAGTGTGGGCCTGTTCCGTGATCTCGGCCCGCAGCTCCTTAATGCTGGTCAGTTTGATCGTGCGCTTCCTGGGCGTGGCGGCCGCGGTCAGCTCTGTCTCCTCCACCTCACCAGCCGTACGAGGCCTCTTCTTGCTGGAAGCGAGTCATCTGTCATCTCACGTTTTTACATTTTAGTCACTGAGTGGATGCTTTTAATTCAAAGTAACTCGGCAAAAGCAAAAGAATCAAATCCATATATTGCAACAGAGTAATAAGCAACTAATAATAATAATAATAGTGTTTTAGTGAGTTCATATCACCTTTAATGTTGGGTTATTTATTTTTAGTGTTGGGGTCCATAATCTTTAACACAGATCACATTAACACAGAGTCTATGGATAAATGCATTTAAATATGTATTTAAAAGCCAAAGGTTATGGTCAAAGCAGTTTGATCGGGGGCCGGTTTTGAAATGAAAGGATCTGCAGAACCTCACCTCGTTTCAGCAGGGCCTGGGGCTTCTTCCTGGGTGTCCTTCGCTACGCCAGCCTCGTCTTCCTCCAGCACAGCCAGCATGTCCGCATCCTCCAGCTCCTCGGTGGGTTTGGCTGGGGGCGGTGGGGCTTCGGCCTCTGCCTCAAACTTTGCGTCCGCGTCTGCTTCTACTGCAACTTCCCCCTCTGCCTTGTTGGCAGGTACAGCGGCAGGCTGGGAAACCGGGGCTGGCCTGCTAATTGGCTGGAGGAAGGCGTCCAGCTTCTGGGCCCGACTGTCTGTCCGGACCATCTGGTGCGCGTAGACCCTGTCAGAAGAGGGCTCGGACCCGGAACCGCTGGGCTTCACGTCAGAGGAGGAGGCAGGCAGGCCAGGAAGCAGAGTCTGCCAGAGGGAAATATGGAGGTGAGCAACTTGGTCTGTTCCCCTTTATCTCCCTTTCTAATAAGGAAAAAACATGTAAATATGTTTTGTGTTTGTTCTGACATAAATTGTAAAGTGGCCTACTTCATCTCCATCTCTCATGCTCTCACGCTCATGCGCAATAGTGAAGTTATAAATCTGGCATGTAACACATAAAACCAGTTATACAGCAATGTCCCTCGCAGATCAGTCATAGCAGTTGCGGACGTTGAGCCATGTACGTCATACTTTACACCTTCCTTTCTTAATTTTACAATAGCAATTTACATTAGCTTGTGTTGGGCGTACCTGTGTGAAGTAGGTCCGGGAGGCATTCGACCCCAGCAGCTTGCTCTCGATGTGCTTCTGGACGCTCTCGATGATGCTGTCCTCATGCAGGAAGTGGACCTCGTGTTTGGTGGGGTGGACGTTCACGTCGATATTATGTGGATCGATTTCCAGGCTGTATTGAAACAACACGATAAGCAATACATAAGTAAAAACAATACATGACACTCATCTTCTCATACACAAACAGAATGCTCCCGTCTGCTTTACCTGATATACAGAAAGGGGTGCGTGTTTTTTGGAAGGTACGCAGCGTAGACCACTTCTATGGCTTTCTTAAGAGCACTGGACTCCACCAAACGGTCTGGAAAATAAAAAAAAATGAGCTGCAAATTTTATTTTCAAACCAAGAGCTTCTTAGATTAAGAAAGAAAAACGCATAATATCACTCACTCATGAACTAATGAGGAAAACATTAATAATATAATTAATAATTACATAGTACAGCACCATTACTCCCTGTCTTGGGTCGTAGTAGGAGAGTAAAACGTTACAAACGGATGAGCGTGTGAGTTACACGTACGGTTGATGAAGAGGAGGATGATGCACCTCTTGACGGAGTAGTTAGCATTGGAGATGAAGCCCTTCAGCTTGTATCCCAGCTTCAGATCCTCACAGCCCACTTCAATCAACTCCCTGTTCGGAAGTTGCGCGTTTTACAAACAAAATCACGTCTTCGAAATACACAAACGAGAGCGCACGACAAAAGTATACAGTATCTGTACAGTGTCTTCATACATCAGAATGTCTCTGTGCTAGTAACAGCAAAACAGAAAAAGGGATGCACTGATTGTAAAATTATGGCCCGATACCAATGTTTAAAATAACGATTTTGGCCGATAGCCGATACCAATGTTTTCCTTTTATTTGTTCAGTTTGTTTTTGTTGTTATTTATTCCCCCTTTTGTGCCAGGGAAATGTGTTAGAACGTCTTTCAGCCCTTTATCACACTATCTTTGAATGAGCACAAATTCAATCATACAAATTTATGAAACAACCTTTAATATAACCTTTTGTCACATTTAGCCAGTGCAAAAGTGATGCGACGCAACAGATAAACATCAACCACTGCCATCGGTGAATGTGATATTATTTGCAAATGGCAGTCAACACAGCGAATATTGGCCGATACTGATGTACGTCTGTGAATGCCTACAAAAAGGTTGTTCTGCTATTTCTGTGTACATGACGAGAGCATCAGTTATCCCCTACTATACCACCACTTAAGAACATCAACAGTTGAATTTGCGACTGGTGCTTGCATCACATTAAAAATATATGTACACACATTTTGGAATGCAACATAGCAACAAATGGCTATGTAGCTATAAGTGTCTGGGCTTACATGTTTGCAGTGAAGCTCAGGTATCTGCTTGTAACGTTCATGGACACTGTTCAGATGTCAGTACCTGCTCACAGCATTCCCGAATACCGCTCTGATGTTATCCACGGTGGAGGCCCCAGTTAGCGTTCTCACATCTGCCATCGTCTCTCCTTGCTACAGAGAGGCAGAGAACTTTCTCGTTTTTTTTTTTCTTTTAAGGCCCAAATAAATTTATCCACCGTCTGCAAATAAAATGAGTTAACTACACAAGTGTTATAAACATATTTCAATATTTTACATCTTAAGGCATCTCAAAACTTTAAGCTCAGAGAAAACATTTTACAATGCTCACTTTAATTTGGGGATATAAAAAATAAATCACGTAAATAGCTTCTGATGTTAAGTCTGAATCATATCAAATGCAGATAATTCATGGCTATATCTGTTTGATCTGTATGTTGCATGCCACTCAAGAAAGGTTTTTCTGTGTGATGGCTGGTGCTATTTGAAGTATACTTTTCTAATGGTTTTATGTTTATACAATTAATTATAGCAGACTTATAAGAATAAGAACAAACCTTTTTTACAGAGAAGCTTTTCCCAGAGTTGTGTATTGCATACCTGTAGAACAACAGCTAAATTAGAGTGATAAATTACATAAATCAAATTCATATCGTATTATGTGTTCACCAATATGCTTCTGTAGGGTACCTCTCTTGCTTTGCCCCTTCAATGGAACTACACATATATGCAACAAGAGCAGGGAGATATGGTAGTCATGTCCAGAGTGAATGGAAGTGGACCCACTCACTAAATTCGTGGGCGAATCTTCATCATATTAGGTATTATGTAAAAAATCTGTCTTGGGCAGTGGACTGATGTTAGCATGGTTAGCATAAAAGACTGTCACCTTCTTTTTTGTTTCGTTAAGAATATGAAGAATAAGAATAGGAAATAATTTCCAAGGATTGATTCCTTGAGAACGTTACATTAGCACTGCATATGGACTGAAGGAAGCTAGGAGTTACACACATTGTGAAACACTCTGTTCAGACCTGCTCACCACTTCCACTATTTTAGAGTACTCTTCACTTGGGCTCTTCAGAGCTTTTCTCCGGGTAGAAACATTGTAAAAGAGATCTTCTACCTGTGCAGAGCGAAACCCACATTAATCCACCAAGAATGTAATTCTATTTTATAAACATATTCCAAAACAGCGATAGCATTCACCTTTTTGAAATCACAAGATGGACAGTAGTCACAAATTCTTTCACTGGTCAATTTTAACCACACAAGTTCACGAAAACCCCTTTTTCCAAATATGTGCTTGTCAGTTAGGTTCGACTGTGCTCTCCATTGCAAATTGTTGAACTGCAAATTTACAACTTCAGTATTTTAACCAATTGCTATGTAAAATATGACCTACTTTAATTGATACTTTACGTATGTTCACGATTTTTATTTTATTGTTCTACTTCTATTGTTTTTTTTATTTTATCAATGGTGGTTTCCAGGATTAAAGTTTGTCCTGGGAACCATTTATTTCCAAAAAGACACAAACCTTAAAAATTTTGACAGTGATTTGAGTCCCTTTTAAAAGCACCTAAAGTGACCCGATTCCCCTTTATAAATACTTGCAGTCATCAACACCATCTTCGAAAAAACAGTGTTTCACTGCGATTTGAGTCCCAATCAAACACACTTACAGTGATCTGAGTTCCTTGATTTCCTGCACAAGGTTTGGGAGGCGCCTTCAGTTTGCCATCGCAATAACTGGCTCTACAAGTGACAAGACCACCTGTTAAACATATACATTTACCAATGCACCATGCCCTGAGACGTGTACCTGAAGGAAGTTAAATGTTAAATATTCTGGATGAGGAAATGTGACAATGAAATATGGCATGCTCAGTGTTGATTCAAACCAGCATCGCGGCTGGTAGACGATAGACTGGAGTGATTCAGCTCTCAAAAACGCTGAAATAAATCTTACCTGTAGGCACATTTTCCATCTGCAGTTTTGGTTGTAATGGTTACATGAGCTACATGGCTGATGCTAGCAAGGGCCTGGAAGACAAAAGCACACCCGTTATATAAAAATCTCTTAATGGTTGGGCTATTTTGTATCACATCATGGAAGTACAAATCGAAAAGACTGCTGTGATTACCCAGGTGTAGCAGCTACTAATGCTATTAATACTCAAATTCAGGCCCAAGAAAAAGGGCTCCTCGTCTTTGCTACAAGTATTTATTGGCTCATGCTGTATAATATAGTACAATAGACAAATGTTCACAAAGAGAGGGCCAAAGGAAACTCATCTCTCTGTAAACATTAGCACAAGCTACACTTCTAAAAAGGGCACACCAGGCTACCTAACTGTGTAAAATATGACCAATACCAGGGTCATTCCATGCTGAACACCACCTGTCACAGATCTTTAACGCTTCTCCAGATGGTACATAGCGATATCAAGGATCATTTTTGAGCGTTTTATGTGAAAATAGTGATCGGTTACAATGGAACCAAATTAACAATATGAGCAGAAATGGTCATATTGGTCACATGCGTTTTCATATTTCAAAAACTATGACTCAGATTTGGACCATAGTTGGTTCTAATAATAATTAGTATCCTGAGAATCCAAAACAATAACCAATGACTTCCAATAAACTCTCGTATACCCAAAATATAAACATAAACATCTATCAAAACTCTGCTTTGTAAGAATAAAGGCGTTTGCTTAAAATAATGAAATACAGTACACTGCAAGGCCCTCGAACTTCGAGGAGCACCTACCTCGCCCCTGAAACCATAGGTAGAGATGGCATTCAAGTCCTCAAATTTCTGGAGCTTGCTCGTGGTAAATCGCTCACATACAATTTCCATGTCGTCTTTCTGCAATGAGCACATGTAATTTTAGAATAACAGAACTATCATCTTTTGATAGTTGACTCAGTACAAAAATATCAGGTCAACTGGAAAACAGCTGGCAGTTGTTGAAGAGCTTACGTCGATTTGAAAAAAAGATATCAATGGTCAAACTTAAAATTCGTCTCCGACACGATTTCAAATTTTTTAACTGTAGTAAAAAGCATGATGAAAACAAACTGAAATTACTGGGCAACACAGTATCAACTTACCCTGATACCTGTACCATTATCCTGGATCTGGATTAATTTAAGTCCACCTTCTTTTACAGTGACCTGAATATTGGTGGCTCTTGCATCCAAACTGTAAAAAGACATGAAGTTAGTAAATCTAAAGCAGGAATTCCGACATCGCTACATGTTGATGATAACTATCAATTTCATAAACGGAAATAACTGTCAGGAGTCGTTTATTGACAGCCAGTTAACAGCTATGTAGATAACTAGCTAAGATACTTTACTGCCTACCAACCATTACCATTTAAACACTGATCATAGAGCAAATATTTTTCTGCAATACTTCAGTTAATCTAGATAGCAAGCTTGTGGGCTGTTGGAAGTAAACTTCACTAGGTGAGTAGTTAGCCACACACTTTATCTTAAGAAGTGAGCAATTACGGGGGCTAGCTAGCAAGCTAATGATGTCAATATCCTTGGTTCGTTAGCAGGAGACAGACAGCTACGTACTGAAACACGACAAGGCGATTGCATCCGCTATTTAAAGTTAACTAAATTTAGTTAACGTTAGTAATGCGCCATTACAGCCTTGTACAGTTACAGTCATCCATTCAGTCATCCTCACCAGTTTTCTATCATTTCTTTGATTGCGTTCGCAGGCCGCTGGATTACTTCTCCTGCAGCAATGCGGTTAACTACAGTCTCGTCCAGTCTTCGGATAACCCCAGCCATATTTCAACTATATGTGAGAGGTAACTATACCGTTAACTACATAAAATCAAAACACACACGCACGCTAACTTCCTCGCTAAATTCTACACGTTTACCAATGCAGCCAAAAACAGCAACAACGCGCGCAGGAAATGTGAATATTAACTAGGGCTGACGTACAATCGTTTCTCATTGGCCACTATCATACAGAGACACCTCCCCTTTTCTAATCACATTGGTTGCGTTCTTGAAAGATTATTACGTAGGTTTTCTTGGCCCTCTGATTGGCTAGCTGTCACAAACCTCGCAAAAAAGTACACATACTGTATCAAGGTATGATATCCATGTTCCAAGTCTTCATAGACCGGAGAAAACTTCCTATAAGAGGCAGTTGCCAATCACAGTTTCAGGGAAAAGTAGTACGTTTTGATGCAGGTGTTGTTATTATACATGAACCATGGAATGTTTTGCCAGTTCCAATAAGCAGTTGTCGGCTTCAATAAACAATAGGCAATGTCTCTTTATGAAAAACCTTTAATTTAAAATGCATCACTACATATTTGCAGAAAGCAGTGCTTAAATCTGTCATGGTAAAGCAACAAGAAAAGCATTTGTCAAATTAATGTTTAACACTTAAGGAAACAATATAATAACATTAGAGCATTTGCAAGAGTTTATTGCACTGATGTTTCATAATTCAAATTCTCATTTCTGAAAACTGATCTCAGATTTCGTTCTAGGGACTTAGTGGGTAGGTTGTTTTAAAAACAGCTAACCTTTTCAATTAAGGTAGCAGAAAGCATGTTCTTCAACAATCCCTCTTTTAAACTTTCTTTGGTAAAGTGGAGTTTGGTATTTGTGCCATTTGCTTTTGTCTTTCCTAGCTACAGCTGAAGGTCCAATGGTGAGGCAACACCTGGCTGAATATCAGCTGGGGAAAACTTGGTACATGTGTTAAAGTCCTCAGTCTCATTAGTGTCTAGCCTGATTTCCTGGCTAGCCAGGCATCTACAGGTTGATGAACTGAATATATGTAGACCTTTTCTATTTCCAACCTCATAGGTTATAAACGATTGATGTTGCATCTGCAGTGTGAAAAATAACATTGGCCGGCTGCAGCACAAATTGGAGGATTCAAGCATGGGGCACTATCCTCCTGAATGGATGAGGGAAGTTCTTATTGGGTGAGAATGACAACTTATTTCAAGCAGGTTAAAAGAGTACAAACAATTATTGGATGTGAATATGGGGCATTTATTTTACAGTATACACAGTTGTTTCTGAAAAATTGTAGATAAATCTAGAAAGTAACTCATCCAGCAATAGACACTACTTGTGACTTGTTGGACAGTTAACCCTTATTTTGTGTTCACTTTTTGGACTCTTTGGTATTGTTCACCAGGTCAAATTGCCCTGGGACGTTATTGAAATTTTTAAATAATTAACATATATTGTCTTTATAATTTTGTTGGATATTAGAATTCCAAACAATATAGATAACATATTGGGTTTGTTTTCATCATTTACCTCTTACATATAACATTTAACAATGACAGTGTGGTTTGCTATGATAAAATTGTAAAAAATGGGCTCTTTTATGTGTTCTTCATTGGAAATAAGCTAAAGCCATGTAGTTTCAGGTGAAAAAATAATAATTTAGTGAATCATTTGTGTTTTATGTAAAAATGAAAAATTAACACAACACGAACGATATCACCTTGTTGTAATTTATTGGATGCAATTATGGAAAAACAGCTTCCACAAACGGTCTCCAGGACCAAGTTTAAGAGCTCCTGATCTAAAGTATCATCCCAGAAAAGAGACTGAAGCACTTTAAAGCTTTAGACATTTTATGTAATTCATTGGTGAACATTCTCCCACAGAATTAATGTAGGGGGGAATCCTACACTCAGTGCCAAACATTTCCAACTTCTGTCACAGGATTCATTGTGTTCCTCAAATTTTTTCCACAATTTACCCGAGACTGAAAAAAACCCTGGGACACCTCTACGAAATTATCAGTAAAAACCCTCACTTTCCATATGAATAACTCAAACTCAACACAGATGGTTTTGAGTAGAATTTATGCTTCCACAAGTGTAACACTTATGGAGACACTAATCTAATGATAGGATATGAATGAATATGGATATGAATTTTGGTTTTAGATGTGCTTACAGTGCATATGTGCTCACAGACTAATTCCATCTCTCAAGTTCTTTCTTATGTGTTCCAGCATTTCCGCACCAACCCTTTCTGCCTCTTGGAATGCCAGCATAAACTGAGAAATATAAAGCATTAATAAAATATACAACACACATATAAAATACCTCATACATGCTACCCAAACTCTGCATGGGTTTGTAACGATGACTCACTCTTGATGGCGCAGGTGTATGTTTACGGGTATACTGCATCATTAACAATGTCCCAACTCAAAAGTCAGCTGTAATCCTATGCTTTGAAGTACACCTTTATCGTTGACTCAAGATTGTGTGGCATGTGGACCTGTGTTTACTTGTATATCATTAACAACAGCTGGCACAATACAGGACCAAATGAGTGTGTGTATTATGGCTTTGCCCTTAGTGATTTCATCACATATTTTGTAGCTTGCCATTGGATGCGCTGTCACCACTGTTGGCCTGATGCAAAGGTCAGAGGTCATTTTCCCTGATCACCTCTCTGCCTGGGTTGCTGCTCGATGTACGTAGTGGCGTAGATGCCCTCCTCATAGTCACCTTCGCCTGCGAATTCCTTATCGGACCAGTCCTGGTCCATTTGAGGGTCATGTGACCAGTATGGTTCCACTTCCATCTGGGTAAGACAGACAGACAGACAGACACAGACCCACATGCACAGAGGAGCGGCCATTAGCCTTTTGCAGCCAGACTGAGCAAGACTGGGTGTAAAAACAGAAACAAAAAAAGTGCCCAGGAGTGTCCTGTGAGGCAGCCATGCAGCAGAAAACACTTGTCATGTGACATTTAACAGCAATACCTGAAATAGTTGGCAAAAGAGCTATACTGAGTTAAATACTGTACATCCCCATGTATGAAATCCACAAAATGTAGATGAGGCTACACCAAAAGCAAATTCAAAATAAATATTTTTTTTAACTAGCATTTGCAATATTTTCCTCATGATAGTAACAGACACAATGTACCTTTATGTACTACTTCATGTGTGTCAAAATAAACTAAGATGGTTTAAGTTCATTCCTAATTTGCAATATTTTCTTCATGACAGTAACAGACACAAAGTACCTTTAAGTACGACTACATGTATGTCAAAATAACCTAAGATGGTTTAAATTCATTCCTAATTAGAAAGACTAAGTGACCTTCCATTATACGATGACCACATTTTCTACCAGTAAAATTGTCTTCACATTGCTTCTAAGCAATCAGGTCAATTTGTACACCAACTTGCCGATGTGTGAGAATTTCTGGGTTTTAGAATAACTTTTGGATCATTTTCTGTTTGTGTTTGCATAACTAAAGACTGGCAAAGTCCAAAGCAAAAGTAGTATGAATACAGAGAAAAGTACTTCTGCCAAGCTCTCATTCACACATACATGTTCCAACAATGGAACAAGATTCCATGTGTTAGAGCGTTCAGAGGTACAGTATTCCGCTCAGTGAAAGCTGGTCTCTTCATGTACATTCAAAATGACACAAGGAGGTGTGATAAACACATGAGCCGGTGGTCCTGAATGCACAACAATGCACAGACAACATGAGATAAGGGAAATGTACAGACCGAGAGAGGCAATGAACAGTGTTTGACAGAGGATGATATGCACACCACAAAGGACCAGGCACGAAATGATGAACATGATTTGCGCAGCGGTGAAGGGTACAAACAAGGAGGCAAGGGAACAAAATTAAACTTTACCTTTTTGACACAGAAATGCAAAGCACAATGACAACTTTTGCTAATTATGACTTTTCTATCTATCTAAGTATCAACAATAATAAAGTCATCGAAGTTAAGATCAGCTTAACATAAACAGTTGTGCAAGGGGAGCTGTGAGCAGTCCGATCGGGCTACCGTCAACAGCTGATGCTGAGCGGTAATTAACTGAAACAGAGCGGTAATTGAAGCAAGAGTAGCAGCTGGGGAGGAGAAGAAAACAGAGGGATTTTAGGAGAGATACGGCATATTCAGGAAGCGTTAGCCTGCCATCTCAAACACAGTATGCGTCACTAAACATCCTTACAAACTAACTCATTTTCACCAATTCCAAATGAGCAAATAGCATTGATCAGGCGTCTAGTTTCATTGCTGTGTGCCGAGTGTTTTAGGGGCTATTGCCTTTTATGTCTGTGTTTTTGGAATTCAGCTTAGCTACTGTCATCTGCTTCCTGAAGCTCAAGAAGGAAAGTCCAGCACCTCCATCTGGATCAGGGAGAAATACAAAGACACAAGATATCACATGGAGGGGTCCATTCCATACATGCCGGCTGCAAAAGGACCAGGAAAATTTATGATTATGACACAGTTACAACACAACTCCATTTCAGATTAAAATAAAAACATCGACTGTGATTCTTCACATAACAAACCGGAGCTATTCAAACTGTTCCTCCTCACGTGGACTGAGATAGAGGGAAGCACAGTAAGATGAGATTGAGATAAAGAAATCTGACCAAACCCATTCAGCATCCCCCAGTTAGTTGCATCAAAATATCAATTTCCTGCCCCATTATATGACAAGAAGCTTGAATGACAAATAATGTTATGGGTGCAAAATAGAGCATGAAAATACCTTCACAATAAAGCATTCTGAGGTCGCTAAGCGTGACACCCCCACCCTTGCTTTTCTGATTCTAATATGGCCCAGTTTTCGCTTGTGTATCATTCGACCTCTACTGCCTGAAAATCTGTTTGTTTTTCCTGTCGCATTCCCATATTTCAGAGGGATGACTGAGGAGAAATAGAAAAATCCAGAATTTCCCTGTAATCTGTAACCCAGCGAAAGGGTCACATCAACATTACCAGTTAATCACTTAACCATAAATATAATCTTTTTACTTGTAAAATATGCATTTGACATTGCAACACCATAGAACTATTTCCGACATAGAGAAAAAGATTATAATACAATCTGACAAAACATCGTACAAAAGTATCCGATAAATAATTTATAATGATGGATGTTTGTTTAAAATGTTTGTTTAACATAAATGCGCTATAGATTTATTCAACCACACCCTCTGCAGTGCTATTCACCCCCATCCTCTGAAATGCTATTCACCCCCTACCCTCTGCAGTATTCTCCCCTGCCTCTGAGATGCACTGCATGGCTCTCACCTCATCGTCATCCTGCAGGTGCTGCTGTGAGAACTGTAGCATCTCCAGCTGCATGCTGGTCAGGTTAAAGTATCGCACTGCCTCCTGTCGATAAAAACAAATTTCTGTCAATTACCTCTGAGCGGCCCTTTACTTCCGTTCTCAAAGGTACATTAATGGCATCCGTACAGGCTAATGTCAATCTGTAATGTCAGACTTACAGGCCTCGGTCGGAAGTCTTCCTCTGCGAGTCCCCATTTGTCTTTGTGAAATTGGTAGTAAACCAGGTTGCCTTTCATGATCTCATCGTTGGGGTCAAATAGCATGTAGCTTGCCACACATGGAACCGCAGCCTTAATGTCGTTCACTGTGGAAGGAAACATAATATTAAGCCACATTAAATAAAATTGCAAATGTTACATTATATGTAGGAAACATGCAACAAATATACTTACGTTTGTAATAAGCAAACTGCAGGTAGTGGTACATTGTTGCCACAAATTTCTCAACGACATAGCCACCAACGACCGGAGTGAGTTCACTTTCACACAGGACTTTGTGCTTGAGTGTTTCAATGTAATGGTCTAAAAAATACAAGGGGAAAGTAAAAACAAAAATTTTAAGAGAATTAAATGAACACATAATTACACAATTCCCTAATATTGAATTGAACTACCGATGTAACGTGTAGCTACTCCATATCTGTTGTATTCTAAATCATCAATTCATTACTAACACAAAATTATATCTCCACATATCATTCCCATATATCATAAATATCGACACATATAAACCAATTCCGTTCCAAATAAACCACATTTAAAATAAAACTTGATTTGTAAACAGAAAATGAATCAAAAAATAATACATTGAGACCTCTTCAATAGACCTTATTCAAATTGTGTTCCTATATGTAATAAAAAGAGGGTCCTATATTTTACAAAAAATGAACTACATACAAAGGTCTGGTAACATTTTTATTAGAAAGCACGTTTGGATAAGAAAGTCCTCCAAGACATGAGTCCAGCTGTAGGCGGGGAAACTGCAAATGCTATTTCCACAACATGAATATCTCCATTAAGTTATCAATTTAGCCTTCAAGCTGCTTTGTGTAGGATTGGAGAGATCTGGGTAATTTGGCAACCCCCAACTTGTGTCTTAAACTTCTTCAGGTTTCCACCTGGGTCAGTACATGTGTCAGTATTTCCTGTGTTTGTCCTGTTTATATTTTTGACTGTGTAGTTTTGTTCGACTGTGTTTGTGTGCTTTCTTTGTTTCCCCAGTCCAGGTGCCCTTGTGTGTTTTTCCACTTTGTGTCTGCCCCGCCTTCCTCATTACCTGATTGCCTATTTGTTTCACCTGTGTCTTGTTAGCTTGTTAGTTCTCTGTGCAGTTATACCCTACCTTGTCTTCTGTTTGTTGCAGGCTTGTCTCAGTGTTTTGCTACCTATGTATGCGATGAGCATTTATTATCCTGCTTTTTATCACTTCTGTCTCTTGCCTGTCGTTTTTGTACCTTTGGCCTTTGCCAAGTCTACCTGTTAACGGATCTGTTTGCCTGTCTATCTTGTGGTCTGTGATTTTTGTACTTTTGCCGTGTTTTCCTGGCTCTGACATCCACCTGTTTTTTACCACGATTCTGTCTTGTGTAAACTCCTGTCTTAAGCTCCGGTTTATCATTACTTCTGTGTCTGCACTTGAGTCCTAGCCCTGAGTTCTGTTCCATTTACCATCTATCACAGATCCTTGAGCATTTTTATGTTAAAATATTGATGGGTTGCAAAGAAAAAAATCAATTTGGCCAAAAGTGGCAATCTTGGTCACATGTTTTCTATGAGTCTTCCTAGTTTAAAAACTGTTACTAGGATTTGGACCATATTCAGTCCTAATAATAATTTGGATCAAGAGCATCCAATACAATAATGAATGACTTACAATCAATCCTTGGATACCCAAAATTTAAACATCTATCAAAACAACATATATAACTTCTCAATTACTGAAATGTTTTCACAAGCTCATCTCCAGTTAATCTCTCAAACCATTGGTTATCACTTTGGAGAAAAATGGAGTCAGTATTTTTTATAATCTAAGGATATTCATGTTCAAAAATGCTTTTAATAAAATACTACTTAAAACAGCAATACCAAGTTAGTAAATTAGATGTTAATGTTAGCAAGTGCGAACAAGCAAGCAATCAATTCCGCATTTCTGTTTCTGTTACACTGGTCAATGTGCAATTTAATGGTATGTCTTTTTGGAGGAAGGTCACTGCTTTCACCCACTTAATAAATTCAACATTCAACACTCAAGGCTCCAGTGAAAATGATGAGTAATCTACTACACAGTTCAGCAAGGCAGTGATTATAGTGGGGTCCAAAAGTCTGACACCACTAGTGGAAGAGCTTCTATTTTGCATTCTTTTATAATTTAATATATTCTTAATTACACATTATGTCAGCAATTTAATTGTCAGTTTTTGCTTTAATGACAGGGTGTACTGGAGCTGCCACGGACTCCACTCTGGTCAGCGTCACACATTTCCTTAAATTTGACCTAGACATTGTGCAGAATCTTCATTATTTCATTTTAAATGGCATTACTTCTGATTATTTCCAGGTTTACATGAAAAAAAAAATGTTCAATGTGGTCTCAGACTTTTGGACCCCACTCTATCTTGAATAGAAGTATTGCATTTCCACAGAAACAATTTTGCACTGAATTATCGAAATTCCGCACTGTCAAACCTTTATGGACTCTCCATAATAATAATATGAATTATGAACAATTTTACCCTGGAGACTTGGATTAACTTTTTTGTTGGTGACTCTTACTTTTGAGACTGATTCAGTATTTTATTTGATATTTACTTCATGCATGAATTCATTTTTCTCATTACACTGTCATATTTCTTGTTTTGTTTGATGCCTTTAGGATTCAGTGTTTGTTAAAGAATTATTATCTGTGCCTCTAGTTAATGTAGAATTGTGTTGTGCTGTTACTGTTAAACAGACTTTTTTCTAACTGTACTCCTATAGTGAGAAAAAACCCATTCCCTTTGAGATTTACTGAACCAAAGTACTTTGTACAGTACTTTGTTTTCTGTCAGAAATGTTGAGTCCAGCTCACATGCACACACTCTTGTCTATGTTGTATTTTACGGCCACTGCCAACATCCATGCTGCTCATATACTTTAAACCCGTGGGTGTTATAGAAGTACATGAATTATCCTATACCGGCTATTGAGGCATAAAAATCCTTGAAGCCATGGATTTCTCGGAAGCCTTCAGAGGCAGCCAGGCAGTTGTCATAGGCCTTGAAATAACCACTGAGGGCCAGCTCCATGTCTGAGATGGACGCAAGGTAGCTTTCGCCATTATAGGATCGCACAGCCCTGATGAAGAGTACCTGTGAAACAGAAATGCACTGAGCCACAAGCAGCGTTTCCCGAGCCCACCGATGTGCACAGCAAACTACCGGTTTAAAGGTATTCAAACGTTAATTCTGACACATCTCCCTTTCACACATCCAAACGGCCGATGGAATCATTTGTGGATTTTAAAATATATTTTTAACCAATCAGACAGGACATCCCTCTCTACCCCGTTTCCATGGCTACTACAATGAGGTCTGCATGGTTCATCATAGTACACTATCGGAATATTGTCTTAATTGGGTCTGACAGCTGGGATCTTCCCCTCCGAAACAATCCTTTGAGATATGCAGGACAGGATAAAGATCACTTATATGTTTCATAAAAGTAAAAATGCAGCCATGCAATCCAGTAAATCTACCATTGATGTTATTGACTAATAATTAGCCTTTTCACTTACTGGGGTCATGGCGTCAATGGCAAACCAACAGCTTCTAAGATTATCATGATAACGAAAAAGGATGAAAATGAAATTGCTGTTTAAATAGCGTCTTGCAATCAAAAACCACTACACTGTTTGCACATGTGGTGGTGAAATATACTACACTATTACCCTGTTCTATGAAACCTTCAGTTGGAATTTAAGATACATTTTCGGATGAACTGTATGCAGCTGATGCCTCAAGGTTAAGACCGGTTTATCAGGCAAAAGCAGGTCTAGTGACTTTGGGTTCATATGAGAGGCCATCTTTAACTTTTGGAAGCTTACCAACACCTGGGAAACGTTCAACTTTCAAAAGATTTTGGTATATGGTCTGGTTGCTTTGGCTCAAACAGCAGGGAGAAAACAAAACGAACCCAAGCAATTGCCATCGTGTGTTTGCACTCCTGTGGTGGTTAAAGCCGTTATCAGTACTATTTCAATAAAAACGGAGAGTGGGACAGTCAGTCGGGACTCCTGCCTCATAGGTCTTTGTCTCCAGGTCACGGAGGTGCTCCTCAGCTCCGGGCAGGCTCCTGTAGTATTCCATGTTCCTCCGCATCATCTCATCCTCCGGGTGCTTCTGCATGAAGGTGTGGGCCGCCGCCACAGCCTTTGCCATGTCATTAGCCTGAGAACAGGCCGTTCAGAGAGCACACGTCACACACCTTTCACCCTAGCGTTTACACTTACAGCATGCATGCAGTACAAATGTGTGTATCTGTTAACCTTTCTGTTTGAAGATAACACATCGTGTTGGAAAACCTTTAGATTTCATTAATGATGAATTAAGCTCAGATGGTTTGTATTGTATTACCTACATTCACAAAGGTTGTGCAAAAAGGAATGTATTTGTCCTGATTTGGTAAGTTGGTGCAGCACCTGGTACCGCACACACACAGTTTTAAAAATATGAATTTTAGCTAGTTAAAATTAATTTTCCCATTTTAGAGAAGTTAAAATATTTTTTGTAATCCTATTTAATTTGTTAATTTCCAATTCTCAATATCAATAACAAACATTTCATGTAGAGGAAATTTAATTCTTGATATCAACAATAACTATTTTAACTGTTTAAAATTCAGTTCCTGATATCAAAGATAATACACCACACTGAAATGAGTGGGAAAAGATCTTCAGAACCAGTTAAATTGTAATTGATGTCAAGAAGTCATATTAGGACTAGTTTAAACTGACTTATTGTTGAGGCATTTGAATTGCAACTTGTTAAAATATCATTTTTGATACTAAAACTAAATAGAATAAAAGTTTAAACAGCTTGCCAATCAAGTGAAACATCAGATATGTATTTCAATTCGTGTTCACGTATTGGCTGGCAGTGGGATTGTTAATTACACTGTAATTACACAAGATTCCTTGAATGAAACATATGTCCATTCTCTTTGAAATGTTAAGCAGTTTTATTCCAGGTATGAATTTAATCAAATATCCATATGATGGTTATAGCTGGACATTTTAAACAATATTTGTATCTATTTTAGAACTAATTCACTCAACCCTCATACTACAACTCTTACTTCAACAATTAAGTTGAGTTGCAAATAAATTTTAACTTTAGTCTCGACAATTCAGTCCAAACAGATAGTCGGATATGATACATTTTGCATTAAGGTATTTTAATTGTAAGTCACTCCGGGTGATAGTTATGCTGGTACATGTTACACAATCTCTCACTACAATGTCTGTCTTGTCTGTATCAAGCACCAACTACAAAATGTTAACCGCAATCCATTATCCACACTGAACTAAACACTGATTTAAAGGGACTTTTTCAGTCTTTCTTCACCAACTGGCTGAAACTGAAATCGACTATCAACGGATCACTCTTTAAATCTGTAGTAATACGAGGCAGCAATAGCTGAGGGCATTATGTAGGCAACTGTAGGTCAAATATCTAAGTCACAGCTGTCGGAACGTAACTGGATATTCGTTGTGCATGTTGAAATCAAAATATGACCTGAGATTCATGTATATTTGTTCATATGATTTTATTACAATGCGTCGACAAACAAGCTCAGTTTGCAACACTAATGTTAAAATGCGTGTTCATCTCATGCATAACACAACTTATACATTGATATTGAACTTACTTTAAAACTGGCAAATTGAAGATACTTGTAGGGTTCACGGTTTTCAAATTCCTCCATGAGCTCCCGGCTGGGCATAGTCTGTCTAAAAGCTGGCAAACCTTGCTTGCATCTCCTCAAACATTGGGCCCTTTTCATTATGTTGCCAAAAGCATGTAATTCGGGAAACTCTGGAAACTTCTCTTCGTTCTCAAGCCGGGCTGAGCTACAGTTCAAATTGCAGAAGGCTTCGCTATCTTTCAACAGCCGATACAGTCGCAAACTTACTTCTAAATAATCCACGCTTTCTTGCCATTTTGCTCCTGTGTATCGGTCCAGTGCGTATTTATATGCTGTACCAAGGGGCATCAGATCGTGGCTGGGAAAACTTCTGAAATTATATTTCTCATACTGCGCTTGAACGACCACGGTAAAAGAAAAAAGAATGAACGTATCCACTATGAACCAGGAACTTCGCATTTTAGCTAACACTTATACGTTATCTGTATGGGCTATATGTTAAGAACACAACATTGTCCGTCTGCAGAATAAATCATAAAATCTCAATGGGTAGCGTTCATTCAGCGTAAAGGAATTAGGAGAGATGGGAGGAGCAGGGACTTGAGGCCAACAACTCGAAACAGCATCAACTGCGCATGACCACGCCAAAAAAAAAACGTATACTGTACAGTGAAGTCCTAAATAGTCTATCGTGATAAACTGCAAGGACTCAGTTTAAGAGTCGATTTGCGCTCGTCAGTTTTCTTAAGTAAAGCAGCTTGTGCGTCTTTGATCCCGACAGTTTTGGTAAAATACGCAATTCCTTTTTCATAATTGAAAACAAATGGAGCTCTTCTCACCACCAGTTGTTTCATACATGGCATTATTTTACTGTCGAAATCAAAATGGAATATAAAATCCAATGTAGCAATCAAATGAAACTCATAATCGCATCGTTAGTGGGCGAAAATACATAAATTAACTCTTTTACCTGAAAATTGCCTGAAAAGGAATGCAAGGACAGTAAACCGAGTTTCAAATGACCATCGGGACAGTTTTATTTTGCCTCCAAAGCTGCATGATTTTACATTGGTTTCAGTTGGAAGTTTCTATGTTTTGAGATTAAAGCAGACACTTCTGCGTTTTCAACTCTTGAGCTGGCTGGGGCAGACTTTCTAGTCATGTTATTATAGGGGTATGCGCCTGCATGAAGGACACAGATTACAGGAAGTATGCGAGAGGTATGCTTAAGGTGAGCTGCTTGGTTGACTCTGTGATGTTGCCTGAGCAAGCTGGTGTTGGTCATTCGTGAAAACCGTACCTGGAGTTATGTTTTCTGCTCACCACCTCAAGAGAGACGTGCACATTTTGAACTGATCATAGCCGTTGAAAATATGTAATGGAAAAACCTGCAGTGTTAGTTAATGGCCATTTTCCATTCATTAATTTGAAGTTATTTTGCAATACCTAAATGTGTGTGCATACCTAAGGCACAACTGACAAGTCTTGAGGTGTGATGATCTTAAGCACTTGGAGGGAGTTTCCTCAGTGGACGGACAACAGCATTTGGGGATAGTGCTTAGCGCTACACACTTGGGTTGTGAAATAAATGTCATTTTTCATATTAGAATTAAAATGAATAACTGCGTTTATATAAGTTAATTTTACTTCATGTATGAATTTGGTAAAGATAATACTAGTCAAGTAAGGTGAATCCTTTTTGTTGACGTGCTACTGCACAAATAAGTTCTGTCAAAAAAACAAATTTGGTGAATTGTTTTGATGGACAAGGATCAGGTTTTTTGCTGACTGAACTTTTCTGCTCCATCTAATATTACTCCGTATAAGACAAGAGAAGTTATACTGCTTGAACACTATTTATGCTCCGATAAAAAGGCCCCACTTGCACAGCGTTGAGTATCGGCCCTAAGTCTTTAATGCTCAGTAAGGCTGGCCTTCCTCCTACTCTACAGTGCAGCTTTCTAAATCAGGTCCTGGAGGATGGAACAGGAGTATTATGACATCACTAACAGGATCTTAACTTTTTGCCATGGGTCCCCACAGAAAGTACAAGCCTATTTACTGTCCATGTTACAACACTCACTAAGGCTCTGACAGGCAAACAGGACAGAGGGGTCAGGGCACAGGGAGTAGGTACAGCTAAAAGACAGAACTTCTCTAACCATACAGTAAAAAAAAGTATTTACTGTCTCAGGACAAACTAGTTTAAAGATTAAAAAAAAACTGAGAAATTGGTTCTGTTGGGAGAAATATCTATGACTGGACTAATAGGTGGCAATTACTTGTTTCCATGTAAAGTGGTCTTTATGTGGGAAGGTGATTCGGTTTGACAACAATAAGGCTGAGTAACAAGCTATATCTTTCATTCTGAAGCTATTTAAGATTTCATTTCCTTTTACAATTTGACCTGAAGCAGAAGGCCACAGACGTTTGTTACTTCTAAAGAGTGATGGCTTGTGTTTTATAAGATGGCAACTGACAGTCGTTTTTGTGTGGGTTGCAACGTATTGCATTGACGATGTATAAAACAAGACTGGCCAAACAGATTTTTTTCTTGGTGAATTTTAATAAGTGAAAACAGTCCTCTCCCTTGCTGAAGAATGGGCGAGTATCTGCCAGAATTTCTTTTTAAACCTGGGCTTGTTAATGAAACCTATGGTTACAGCTTAATCTTTCCCTCTCTTGGATGCCAACATTCTTCCATAATAGTGAACTAACCCTGTTTCAACCTGGCTCACTCAACAACCCTTAACGTTTCACTTTCATTCAGCAAAAATGTTATCAGATTAATCTGGTTGAACAGGTTTAATAGGCATTTTTACAAAGGTACTCTCGATGATCTATGCACATTTTGCTGATTACAGTTGTGAGCTTGACAAGCGTCTCATTCCATTACTACCCATCTGATCCAACAGGATGTCACAGAAGGTTAGTACATATCATTTAAGGTGTGTAACATTACTTATTTTACTGTCTATTTTATAATCTTACTGTCTATTTTGTGGCACATAAGTAAGCAGTCAACAAAAGCTGAGTAACAAGCTGTATCTTTCATTCTGAAGTTATTTAAGATTTAATTTCCTTTAACAATTTGACCTGAAACAGAAGGGCTCATATATTGTATATATGTACAGTACCAGTCAAAAGTTTGGACACACCTTCTCATTCAAATAAATAGGAAAGTGTGTCCAAACTGTTGTATATATATATATTCGGATTCGACTCCACTCCTAATGACTACTGCCTTGTTTTATGTTTTATGACTTGCTTACTTCTGTGCCAAAAGATGGATTATATATATATATATCATATACATGATCTACCATGTTGTTCTGAGGTTATTGCTTTAAATATCTACTGTTTCTCTCTAGAACAAAAAGTCTTAGCGTGCACATGTTTGTGTAAAATTAATACAAACTTTACAATAGTTTTCATACTGCATGCGTTACAGATTAATAAATGTGAGTGGTGCCTCACATTTAAAAAATAAAATCTAAAATAAAATTTGAGAAAAATGTTTCTTGGCTTTCTCAAAGGCTGTGGTTTTGTTTTGTCTGAGCTGTGAACCTGGCAGAGAATTGACAACAGATTGAGTTGATAACAGTACTGATTAATCTATTTTTATCTTTATTTCTTTCTTCTAGAGAGGCTAAAAAGTTATACAATATACAGCGGAACCTGTCGCAAGCAAGTCATCCTCCAGTAAATTCAGCATCATTTTCAGCTAATCTCTAAGCCTGTCTATTCGAGTTGTATTTTATTGGAGTATTAGAGAAATAAATCTGCTACAATGGAAACTATTACAGTTATGCTTGTTACGTGATATCAAGTTTTAATTGTAAACATTAAAAACTTGCTTATGCTAACAACTTCTACACTGCGTCCAGCAACCCTTTATTAAAATACTGAGCTACTAGAACTAGAACAGTTGATGTCATGAGCTTTGCATTCAAGATATTTCTTAATGCCAAACCATGACTGAGCAAGAGAAACAGGGTTGGGTCACATTTTCGACAATAAAATTCCTTTTTGTAAAAACAAAAGTGAGAGTTTGATACAGAGTTTGCTCGTGATTGTCTTTCCCCTTCATAGAATTCTCAAAGCTTTACTTGTTTAGTTTCTTCTTTCTCTTTATGTCATAATTGTATGATATGAAAAGAAGTATAGAAACAAGGACATAATAGCACAGTATATGTGCTGCAGTTAAATTATTCAACACAAAATAAACATTTACATGGATACATTATTTTATACATATACATTTTATATATACATTATTTCATATATACAAAAATTGACCAAGAGTAAGGAGAAAAATATTGTCTTATTTGATTGTAGATTATTTGATAACAAATAACAAAAAAGGATGGGAAACCTAAGATGTGATTCCAACATCTCTGCAATCCGAGTACCGTCAGTATGGAGAATAAGCGTAATCTGCCTCGTTGTCAGACTACATTTAGTGATACCTGGAATTGAAGTAATCAAATTCCAGGTGTCCTCCATTTTTCATAATTATCCTTTTGAAATGAAAAGGAGATAAGCCTGTGCTGAAAATCATACTTAAACAGATTTTAGTATTTGTTTATTTTATCTATAGTATAATAGTTGGGTTCTACACAATAACTAATGTTTTAATTATGACCGCTACATACTCCTGAATAAAGGATACATTTGATGAAAATGATCAAATCATCAAGTCATGATGGGTAATGTAGTTAAACTGTAATGTGTGTAATTTGTCATTCCATTTGCAGGGATGTAGGACTGTAACAAAATGTGCACGAATGGCATGTCAATATTAACATGCTGTATTCCAGCTGCTGTACTGCACATAGATAAGTGTGATTTCTGTTTTGCAGTGTGTACACTCAATGTGTATATGGTGGATATGGCTTCTGATGTAACATGCGCATGGTCGACTAGGTCTTCCATTTGTTCTTCACTGGGGGACTGCAGTACAAAGACAATAGTCTGTGACTCCAATAAAAAGCGAATTTCATTCACATGTCGCATTATGTATGAGAGAAAAGGTAAGCATCTGTTTATTTAATGTATTGTAGTACACATATTCAGTTGTGTCCTCTCTATTTCTTATTCACCTTTATGTCATTTTAGGACAAAAGTGTATTAACATGACAAGGACATCAAAGTACAAACGGTGCTTTTATTCAAATGGGTCACGCTTACATGACAGGGATGGATGTATCAATGAATCTGGTGTAAGATATTATAGCAGCCAAAAATGTGACTCCAAATGTAAGGTTTATGGTAAGTTCTATAGTCTCTGATTTTAAATTTATTTAGTGTGATCATGCATGAATGGATTTCATCTATCACATTGCTCATTGCATTTCTGAAATACTATGAAATTGTACAATAATGTTACTAACATTTTCTCGTATTAGTCATGTCAGCTGGACATAGTTTTATATTGTATCCATTGATCTGTGTGTCTTTCTCATATTTTAGCACTTAAAGTCGAATCTGCTTCAGAACAAGAAAATGACAGCTTAAAAGAAACCAATGAGAAAAATCAGAATGAAGGTGAGAGAAGAACTATACAAACATTTACAACATTTAACCTTTTTATGTGCTGATCTAATTTAGCATGTTTTTCTCCCTCAGTGAGTGATGCAGTCAGTGCTGGGACTAAAGCTGCCATTGTGTCTGCAGTTCTACTTTTCATTGTCCTGGCTGTAGTGGTAAGTTCTGCTGTTTTTTACTGTGTGACATTGAAGTTCACTGGTTTTAGGCACAGTGCTGGTCCAATGCAAAAGAACTTTCATAAAAGAGAAATCACTGAGTACAGGCGGGGAATGTAAATACTTAAATAAGAAAGGGTTTTCACATTTTCAGTAGGCCTATAACAAATGCATAGGAGGCCTTCTGGGGTTCGGAGCGGACTAAACAGTTGTACCAGATATATGATTGATATCCTGGAAAAGGGTAGAAATGACCACAAAGAATATCTCTTAGGGGCCATTAGCAGACCTCATCTCATTGAAGGCATAAAAGGTCTGTTAGAGAACAGAGTATGGTATGGGACAATATGGTACTTGAAATTAAGGTATATGACTACTTATTTGACCCAGTTTTGTTCTTCATGTCACTCTTAAATGAAAATTTAATATTAATAATAAAGGAGTAGGCAGTTATGATGGAAGTTATTCTTCTCTGTGTGCTCCGCTTGAAGTCCCAGCTAACAATTTTTGATTTTTGATAGTTCCTAGGACATATTTTTTTTTTTCAAATTTGCTTCTTGATCCTTGAACACTATTTACCTGAAATGTTTTCTTGTGACCTTGACAAAACTTGTTTGGAACAGTGTGAAGTCCTTGGAACATTTGAAGAACATTCACATTGTAACATTATGTCAAAATGTTTTAATTATGTTTTTAAAATTGTTCTGAATGTTGTGGGAATGTTTTCTGTTGGCTGGGGTGAAGTGATAAGTTGCCTCCATGACAATTTGCATTCATTTGTGTCTTTGTCAGGGAAATGTCTCGTGTTCAGAGAGAAGATAATAGGCATGTCTGGAATGTTCCGTAATGCTGTAACTGACATACTCTATCGTGTCATCAATAACTGCTGCTCTTTTTTTGGTCTGTTACAGCTTTCTTACAAGCCTGATCCCAAGACTCTTCATAAACGGTAGCCACCATGCCCATCCTGTGATACAGAAAGAGCTGTCAGGGTTAAAGCTTGTTTCACTTTATCATGATATTAAATTACTTGTGAATCTCAATTAGAGAAGAAAAAGAAATATTTTACACATAGTTGAATAATACCAAGAAAATAATTTGACTTTTGTATCTGTAGTCTTGATACACACAAGCATTTTCTTCACACCTTTATAACAGTGCACACCAGTCTGTGCTGTCATAAAGATATTAAAGGTTCCAGATTGTATTGCTGTACATGGAAAGGTGATCTTGCTCCGATTTATACAGTAGATTTGCCCCCTTTAGTGGTAGTATTACATTCTACATAAAGTAATGAACTCGAGTTATAATTCCATCATACACAAGTGTCTATGACGAGATATAGTAATTGTTTTTTTTTTCTTCAGCTATCAGCTATTGGAACTCAGACCTGCGAGCAAAGGAAGAACCTGAGACAGTTTTATTCTTGTCATAATTACCTTAAAATTGTGACAAGCACTCAGTCATTCAGCATTCGATCACCTGCAACGGTCAAACCACCGTGATGGACTCATCTACAGAATGAACCCAAGCCATTCTGTAAATATCATTATTGAATACTATGTATACACCCTCTTATTTGATGATGATGTAACTAAGAAGTACAGTTTTATCACTATCTAATAATGCTAATACTGTATAAACTCTGTAAATAACATTATTAAATACCATGTAAATACTGCTTATAAATGACTCTGGCTATAGTCATTTATTTGATGATAGTATAACTATGATATATATCTATGACCTGTTTGCACCTTTTCTTTGTGATACTGACATTGTAAAATTGTAAGAGATGCCAATTTAAATGCAAACAGCCAGCACAAAGCATAGTCAAAATATCAGAGGGCTGATGTCAGATTTTTAATATCAATAACTGTTTGTTTTGCAACACTGTGTCCCTTGTTGTGTTTGCAAAATTATTGATTGTAACTGTAACTTTAACAGCAACAGACCTTTGTCACAAAACTGGTGATCAGCCAATGGCAATAGTACATAGTTTCTGTGAGAGTTTATTATAGAGAAATGCAAACAATATAAACATAATTCACAACCATCTAGGAGATGTAAAATTTCATTGTTTTATTTTTTAACAGTGTGTTAATGTCAAATATGTATACCTAGCTATTAGGGGTGTAACGAGACCTCATGCCACGATATCTCACGAGATTAAAACGTGTCAATATTTCTCGTCGGGGTGAAAGCGGTCTCGCGAAGCTGTGTTCAGCTGCAAATAACATGGAGTGTCATGAGACTGCAATAGAAGACATTTGTGTGGCAGCATTTTGGCTTCCCAGTAGAAAACATAAACCCCAACAAAGTGACCAACAAAACAAAAACTGCATGCAAACACTGCAAAAAAATAGTTCCGTACACCGCTGCAAATACGAGCCCTATGCAGAGACATCTGCAAAACCACCATAGCTCTCTGATAAAATGCTACGCCCCTGTGAAAAAAATTGTCAAAGATCAGACAACGCTGACTGATGCCTTTGCACCAAAACTTTAACAGACAAGTGCCAGAACCACCGAATTAACCAAAGACATTGGTGTTTTTATTGCTGCTAATATGAGACCATTTTCAGTAGTGGAAAATCAGGGATTTCGGCGACTCCTCCATACACTGGAACCGAAGTACACCATCCCGTCTCGTGCGCATTTTTCTCACACGGTGGTCCCGAACCTCTACAAAGAGCCCATGGCCAAAGTTGTACAGACCCTGAAAGAGGCACAAAGCATCGCCACAACGACCGACTGTTGGACATTTAGAGGTATGCAGAGCTAAATCACAGTCACAGCCCACACAATCAACAGTGACTGGAAAATGGTAAATTTTGTACTGCAGACTCGCCCACTTTTAGAGTCCAACACAGGGGCCAACATACTTGACGTTTTACTAGCAGCAGTCACTGACTGGTAGCTTAAAGGCCAAACCATGGCAAGGCTATTGTGACTGATAATACACGAAATATGGAAGTGGCAGCGGGCGGGGCAGGATTGAAGCCGCATGTGAAGTGCTTTGCGCACAAGCTAAACCTTGCTACCCAGGCTGGCCTCAGCATCAAACCGGAGCAGCAAACCGCTGTGGCAGCTGCTCTGACCAGCCCAGAGATAAGACAAAACGCCCGAAACATTGACACACTGGACAGCTGCGATATCAGAGATGCTGAAGACCTTGTGAAGCTGCTGAATCCTTTAAAGACAGCCACCACAGTCTTGTGTGAGGAGACGAACCCCACAGTGTCTCTTATTGTGTCACTGAAGATCATGATTGAACAGAGCATGACACCAGAACTGCTGCCAGAAAACATAGACGTGCTTATATTCTTGTTAAAGAACATGACCATATCTTAAGCTGGGCTGTGTAGTTGTAATCATCTCATAGCTCTGTATCATGCTTGAAGAAAAATTTAGTCAATTTCTGCACTTTGAGTACTGCATAGTACTTTGATTATGGTTTGCACTTACTGTTTACACTTAAAAAATAAGAAAATTTTAGTTCTATTTATTTTTGTTATTTATACTGTTTTTATTTTTTATGTTCAGTTTGTGAAAAGAAGTTGTTAGGTCACACATAGCTTCAGTTAGAAGGTCATCCATAGTTCACTGTGCTTACATATTGTTCTGTCTTATAATTTATATAATAATCCATACTTAGAAAGTAGACCTGACATTCATCACAAGTTAGTTACTTCAAACATTTCAAAATGCACCTGAATAGTTTTGCATTTTATTACTATCAAATTAAAATATATAAATAAAATAAATATATAAATAAAAGCCTATTCTTCCAGTCATACATTTCGTCACTGAAGTTTTCTTAAAATTGTGTTAAAATCTCGTCTCATCTCATTCTCGTGAACCCAATATCGTGTATCATCACACCCTTACTAGCTAATGATTTTGGGTTGCCCGAACATTCTAAAAACATTAGGGAAAATGTTCCCTGGACAAAATTTTTTGCCTAATGTTGTCCATAATGACATTATGTAATACCCCAGTGAAAATGTAAAAATATGAATTTTTTTACCAATGTCATGGGAGGGTTTTATGCTTGCTGGGTAGTAATTTCTGTACTTTCTGTGGGGACCCAAATGGGCGGGACTTTTTTTTATCTTTATGACAAAAAGTTAAGATCCTGTTAGTGATGTCATAATGCTCCTGTTCCGTCCTCCAGGACCTGATTTAGAAAGGTGCACTGTAGAGTGGAAGGAAGGCCAGTCTTACTGAGCGTTAAAGACTTAGGGCTGATACTCAACGCTGTGCAAGTGGGGTCTTTTTACTGGAGCATAAATAGTGTTCAAGCAGTATAACATCTCATGTCATATTCCTCTCTGGTCACCACCTCACATAAGAGAGATGTGCACATTTTGAACTGATCATAGCCATTGAAAATATGTAATGGAAAAACCTGCAGTGTTAGTTAATGGCCATTTTAAAATTCATTAATTTGAAATTGTGTTGCAATACCTAAATGTGTGCGTACCTAAGGCACAACTGACAAGTCTTGATATGTGATGATCTTAAATGTGTCCCCATTCTTGCAATACACTGGGGAAAATAACTGAGAACAATTCTTTATTAGATAATCATTGACATTCCAAAATATTGCAAATAAAGCCAAAATACTACCTCAAAGTATTTATATACTGTATATGCAGACATTTTATTCACTAAATTTCTGTTTAGGTTGGTAAGTATTCACAGTCTGTGCGTGAATACACTTGTGGCATTCTAGTAAAATATCAGGTGTCATGAATAATGTTTTTGATAGTTTTGGTACCCAGGGGGTAGTTGAGGGTATATTTAAGTGCTGTATGTGGAGTACATCCACCTTATCATATGTGCAGGAACAGTATACCCACTTCTTATTACCATTACTGAATGTCATAAAAATACCATGCAAATCAGCATGACTCAGTCACCATATAGTAACTGATATTTTCTTCTCCAAAGACGTCACATATCTCTAGCTAGTTTCCCATCATAAACTACCTCTCGAGCTAATTACCAATATGTAATATATGCATGCTATCAGCTAGCTGAGGCAGAAAGAACTGACGCCTGAATAAATTGTTTAGCAAGAAAGACAAAGACAAATGCCAATGACGCAATAATTTGCGAATGAGAAAAAATAAATAGAGATTGTGCATGTGTCAGTTCGTAATCACAACTTCGCAACGCATCTCCAGCAACTCAATTTATTGCGTTTACCACGGACTTGTAGTGTGGTTCCCACGCCATTGCAAAAAATAAAATAAAAAATATATAGGCTATGCTTTCGATATAATTATGCGACGCTACCGGAAACAAGATCTTGGACCCTGAATATAAGGTTGTCTATAGGAAGGCCTGATCGATTAGGTCAGATCTAGTCAGTGAATAAATGTTTACCGAGCATAACGTATCTCTAGTTTCTGTAATTAGTCAATTAAAGTAAATAAATAATAATCTTTACTTTCATCCTTGATATTTTAGCAAAATAGAAGCCAGTTTCATTCTGGCGTTACATTTGACAGTCTCGATAATTTTCTATGGGTCCTGAGATGTTGTAGCGTGCGTTTGGTTGTACGATTTAGTGGTTTGGAGTATCTTTGCGTTCATTTCACCAGTATTCTGTGGAACCATGACCATTATGTAGCTATTACGTCTATTTGAATGTTGTATTTCTTTACTAAAATTATAACCATGATGCCCGGGGAAAACCATTCAAAGTTGCCTGAAATTGCTTCAGATGCCACCGCAGGAATTTGTCAAAACTGCACTATTTTACATCAGGTAATGTTATCTTGGCTGAATCAGACTAATTAAAAAGCTACACGCTATATTGCCTTCTTGTTGATCTTAAAATAACCACCTGATCGACAGACTGTTACACCAGCTAAATTTAAAGTGAGGGATTATTGGGTGGTTATCCAGCTTAGCTAACAAACAAACTAGCTAACTTGCAGGCAGTTAGGTACATGTATTGTGATTTTTTTATTTGTTTTGTCACTAATTGATTACTGTTATGTTCTCTTCTACAGAACCTAAAAGAATATGTAGCAGCACTGCTGACACTGAAAGGAAAAATATTCGACACAGAGTAAGTCACGTTAACTATTTGGAAGCTACTGACTGGCACCAATGAGGAAGATCACTGTTTAGTTTCTAGTTTGCTAGCTAGGAACATCACGGTAGAGATTTTCGCTATCATGGGTGTATTTAGCTATAAACATTGATTACATTTTATTGGATTGAAAGTTTTGGTGTTGATGTTGTTAAAATTCGAAATGTTGGAAGTGTGTTGGCATTTATTTTGATGTTGGAATTGGAGATTGTTAGTGTTGTATTTGGGTCGATGATACAATAATTCTGCAATTCGGTGGGAGATGAAGTTTTGGTGTTAGCTTGTCAAGAGAAAGTGGCATGACCTGTCATGATACCACGAGTAGGTGGAGCTACCTAACCGTACCTGAGCTGAACCAATCACTCAGTTCTTATGCGGAGAACAGAGCTACTTGATTGGGTCAAAGAGCACAGAGACTGACAGATTATTGTTGTGAACGCATCCAGTAACTGCGTGTGTGACGGTTGTATTTATGTTACTTGCGTTCAGACTAAATTGCACATTTGAATGTATGAAGTTCAGTTTGCGCACACTTAATGACTGTGATCTATACCTATATTTGTGTTTTGTAACCACGTATTCTTCACCTGTGTGTGTGTGTTTATGTTTGCTAAAAATACTCAAGAATAAATTACAAGCTCAGCGATTAGATGGATGTATTCGGGTAGTTTTGTTTGAAGTATATGTAAATGGCTGAACTCCTGTTTAGTTTAAAAAAAAAAAAACTGGAAAAAATTGGACTAACGTTGTTTTCTTGTCTTCTAGCCGTCTGTTGACTGAATACCAGGAGAAGTGCAATGATATCCTTTTCAGTAAATTTTAATGAAAAATCATGTACATGTTTGCCTCCCATTGAAAGTGTTATGTAACTTGTTACTGTGTTGAAAATGTGTGTTCATTTTCATCTTATTGCCTTGGAAGTCCATCATGATGTTAAATGCCCTTGTCATATTGAAATAGTTTCCAGATTAATTTTATTTATAGATTAAGTAGTGTGATTAAATTATTTTTGGTTCATTCCATGTGAAAAAAACATCTAAACTGTGTTTATGGAATGTATGTATTGTGTTATATCATCAACACCAACTTTATTTTTTAGGAGTCTTTTGGTGTTCTTTTCCTTAACAATTTATTTACAGCTTCAGAAATCTCAAAAGTAAGATTCCCTTTTCATTAATCTTGATTTTTTTTTTTTTGGATGTTTGGTTGAGACTTTGTAGAAGTTCACACATTAATTTCAAAAGTAAAAATCATTGGTTAGAGATTGAAATATATGCCCTTACAGTTATGGCTAATACCATTATTTCAACTTTGTAGTGGTCGCTGATAGAATTGACTGTGCAATATGACAAACAGTGTGCTTAAAATTTGCTTAGTAAATTGGTCAAGGCAAATCGACCAATTGAAATGAAGGACATTTTGCAGCCACTGACTTTTTTGCATGACTATGAGAATAATGTGGACATACTAAAATGCAAACAAAATATTTTAGTAAATGTACTAAAAATTAAGTATTACTACGACTTGGACCAGATTTATGAAGGGATTTGGCTGATGCTGTCTGTAGCCTACTTGGTTTTTTGTTTTTCTGGTATCGTCAGCTGGAGACAGTTGAGCTTTTTTGGAATCAAGATCACTTATGTATGTTTCTCTCAGGGAAACCAGTAAACTGCACCAACAGCTAGAGGAGCTGTTGTCAAAAATGGTGCCATTGGAAAAGCAGAATAAGGAGTATGAGGCAGTACGGGCTGAACTGGAAGAAAAAAATGTACGTATCAAAATCCCCAGGGTAATCCAAAGTAAGCAAGAGTGAACACCAGCAAAATGCATGTATTCACTTACTGTACTGATAAATCTTTAACATAATGATAATGTGCTTCACAGTATTTTAAAATATTGTGGTCACCATCTGTCTCTTTTTTTGTATTTCCAGAACTCCCTTAAAAAGTACCAGCAGATATCTGAGGATCTTGACCGTCTGAAGGAAGAGAACACTGAATTAATAACTTTGTAAGGACATATTATATGAATTACAATCCTTTTAGACACTGTTGAATGGCTGTGTATCAATTATTTTTTATTTTTTGTGATCCTCAGGAAGAAGAACCTTGAAAACCAGCTAAAGAAATCTGAAGGTGGGTTGAATAGTAGTCAAGTTTTTTTCAGATGTTTGCTCTGAACTCAGGACAATGGTTACAAAGGACACTTAAGTATAAAAAAATTACCTTTATTATTTTTTCAAGAGGGCAAAAATTTGTGAAAGTGTCCCATATTTTGTGGCTATAGCTATTGTGGCTGCCTCGCTCCAGTATGAGACAATATATTTTTAGTCACCAATAGGCTTAAGACTCACCGATAGGCTACAAACACCTGTTTTCAGTGTCTTAAGTTGGCTGTCGATTAAAAGGAAACCATGGAACTCCAGTACTTAAGTCTGAGTATGTTATTTGAGATGAAACAATTCAAACACCTGAAATGCCGTTTGATTTTTATAAAGCTTGAACAGCTCTCTGTGTTGTCCGTGTCATTAATTTGGTTCAGCTTAGACAAATATTAGTTCTGTAGCACTATGTGGAAGTGCATGAAAGCATGAAGATCTTTCTGGACATAGTGATTAATAGCTATGGTAGTTCATAATTATGGTTTCCATAGCTTTGATAATACGGTGTTCTCACAACGTCGAAATCACATAACGTGTATTGTGGACATTAAACAACGCAAACCTGTATTTAATTTTTTTGTTTTCTAATCCAGGAATTTCTGTGATGGGTAGCTTTTTCATAGTTGTAATAGTGTATTGTTTATATTTTGCCTCAGAGTCCAGTTTGAAGCAAGACCATGAAATCACGCAACTGAGAGCGGAAAGGCAAAGATTGGAGAAAGACCTAAAAAAAACGCAGGTAAGGATCTGTCACATAGGCCTAGAATGTTGTAATGGACTTGTTGTTAGAAAGTTTTTTTTTCTTTCTGCCAATGATTTGTAATTTTAAGAAGAAATATATGGAGTTGAATGTTTTGGGATCTTCCAAAACTGCTATTTGTGTGGAATTGACCTGTGTTTTATTTTACAGAAAAATCTCGAAACACTGGAGCTAAAAAATATAAAAGGTAGGTCCATATGCATTCTTGTAAGTAAGACGGATATTGGAATGATATATTCATCACGTAATTCCTTACTAAATACGCTAATCTAAATGTCATTATTTTGTCTGAGTAGAATTAAAGAATGGGTCAACCCAGACTGATTTCCCTGCAGAACCAAAAATCGATAAAGGTAAGACATCTCTATTTAATTACCCATTATGATTATGCTGTGGACAAAATTTTCCCAACAAGGTCCGTCTAAAAATGTAATCGCTGTAATGACATGATGTGACATAATAGTTGTAGAAATTACTAATGCATAGATTTAAAAAGGCATATGAACATAGTTTGTTTGTGAATTTTACTTGCCCATTTGAAAAAAAAAAAATCCATGACAGACTTGGCAGGGTCTGATCATATACTACTGTATTCCCATATACACATTTTGAGAAGTTCTGTTGAATCATCTTACCTTGTTTCTTGTGTCTGACTTGGTTAAAGAAAACTGGCCACACTGCAAATATCCAATGGTAAGAGTGAATACCGCTGTATTACATTAGTATGGCATGTCATTAAATATCTCTTATTTTTCAGCTAAAGTCAAGCTGCTTCTTGAAGAACTTTGGACGTGTATTGAGCCTCAGCCGTCACAGACTGTGAACCCACTTCACTTCACTGGTAAATGAAACAATATGAATGTTTACTTTGGGGTGGTGGTTTTGGCGGAACTTTTATTTTTTGCAATTTTTAAAAAAATAAACCTGTTGTGAATTCCTTTTCTATAAGTAGAGAATGTTTTCAAGACAATTTTTGAATGTACTAGGCTGTTGACAAAGTTAAATTGAAAGGAAAGGACAACAGTGACAGGGAAACAGTTTCAGCGTGTATTTTTGTCATTATGGGTTGTCAGTTTGTTCAAACGTATGTAAAGTCTCAGTCAATGACTGCTGCATTGCAATAGCAGAATTCCCAGCTGCTCACGAACACGAATCTGTCTGCAGGCACTCATTGTGAGTCGTCAGAATATCACAGCAACTCCTCAAAAACACATCTACCTGCGCCCAGAGCTAAAGTAGCGACCAAAGCCACAAATTCAGGAACTCCCCGGAAAAGAGGCATGAGATCGGGAGAGTTGCAGAAATCCGACGCCTTCGCTGAAGAGGAGAAGCAGTCTGCAGAACCCTCAGGCGCAACGCAATGTGGAAACAGGCCTAACATTGACGAGATATTGGACTGCTTCAAGCCGCTGCCCCCTCTTCTGTCTCCGTTGTGCGCTACCTCATCCCCGGTACGACTTGATTTATTCACCCCGGATCATCTATCACATTTTGCTAACAATTCGGTACAGTAGTTTTAATTTTGCTGTGTTGGGAGATGTGTCAAAGCTAAAAGTAGTAGCTGATAGTTAAAGGACTGGCTTCCTTCAGTACAGTTATTAATTTGGTACCGTTAATTTGAGAATGTCAGTCAAGACATGTCCTTTTATCTAGTTTTGTTGATATTTTCTATTTGTAAGAAAGGTATGAAAGCAGTTAAGGTTTATGCTGAGTTATTTTCATCGGAAAATTAAAAAAAAAAACAGGACAATTATACTTCCAGACTAGTATTACAGGTTAACTGAAATTGTACTTTACATGAAATTGAAAAGTAAACAATGACAGTATCACATAGTTTTCTATGAAGATATATTTCTATTTCATGAAGTTATCGTGGCGACCCCTCTGTTGCTATTTTGAGATCGTGTCTTTATGTTTATATTTCTCTGATTCGCAGGAAACACTGTTTGGAGGTCTTTCTGATTCAAGTGAAGATGAGACAAATGAGATGGACCTCGTAAAAATGCAACATAATACTAATCTGAAGACATCTTCTGAAGAGGACATAGATTTGAGTCCCAAACCCATAGCTATTCAGCACTTAGGCTCTCCCACTAATGAGCCAGCGGATGTGTCTGTGTTGGCCTCAGCTCATAGGGATTCCCTGGAGGTTTCAGCTCCATGTGTCCCACAGATGGAAGTGTGTAAAAGTGCAGTCAACGGAGAAACAAATACACCTCCTCTAGAAATCCAAGTCTGCACACTTGAAAAGGAGACGACGCAGGATGCTGACGAAACCGCAATGTGCATTTCAGATGAGGTTCAGTTGGATGGACCGGCAGGTTCATCCTCCGGTTTGTGTGTTGAAGAGTCTGTGTCCAACGGTGTATCTGTAGAAATGTCAGCCCCAGGAAATATTCGCGGCTTCACAAATGTTGTCTCCGATGCTGAAGATATGGTGGTCGAAGAAACCCCACAAGAGGAAACGAAAATTGATACTGGATATATTCATTGTGAGGAGGCATTGCCAGTAGTACAGAACAAACACACAGCTGACCACCAGGATAGTTGTGCCACTCATGACAGTGAATCAGCACTAGAACCACCACTTTCAAACCCCAAAGTAGACAAAGATGACTCTGGACTTAATAAACATTTGCAAACTCCCACAGGGCCAGATCATTTGAATGGAAGCCCCTCGTCAAATTCCTTTATTCAATCAATGGAGTCAAATGAATCTGAAAAACAGAGTCTCCAAAGTACATTAAATGGGATTGCTGATGATGATACCAGAACCGAAAAGACAATGTCAAATGTCAGGTGTGCACTGACAGATGAAGTCGATGAAGATGGAGAAAAGTCAAACCAATCTGAAGCAAACCCTACCAATGGCCTAGAGAAACAGATCAGTCTTTCTGAGGGTAATCACAGTGTCAGTGCTAGTGTGTTGGATTCGGCAGAAAGTACTTTGTTTTCAGAATCTTCAAGTTGTCCAAATGAAGGGATTGATCAAGCCAAAGAGCAAATCCCAGATGATGCAATCTCAACAATTCAAACTCAAGTCGATGGAATTCTTTCAGGAATGTCAAAAGATTCAGATGCAAATGTACAATGCGTAATAAAGGACTCCAGTCTAAACGAACTGCAGGCAAATAACCATGAAACAGAGGATACAAAAGAAACATCTCCCATGTGTTCACCCACCAGCCCAGGTAAAATCAGTACGAATAACATTAATGATGACCATGTGAGAATAAATTCTTCTTACATCGAAGTGAAACCGGGGGAGCAAGTGGACTCCTCCGCTGAAATTCCAAAAGATGAGGACAAAATGAATGGAAGCATTTCTAATGGTCCTGCGGAGATGAAAGAATCCTCAGATGAGCTGGAGAGTTTCGGACTGCGGCGGAAAGTCAAAACAATCAACCGTGTCGGAAGCCAAGCGTCGACTGAGAATGAAAAAGTTCTGACAAAGCCTGAACGAGATGCAGATAAAGCTTTTGAGGGTTTAGGAACATCCCTGGAGAAATCTCCCTGCCATTCGTTAATCAAAAGCTCAGATTG
Source organism: Albula glossodonta (assembly GCA_019788955.1). Taxonomy (NCBI): domain Eukaryota; kingdom Metazoa; phylum Chordata; class Actinopteri; order Albuliformes; family Albulidae; genus Albula; species Albula glossodonta. The sequence goes on along the minus strand of JAFBMS010000114.1, from coordinate 227,581 downwards.
TCTGACATCAAATGGCTCATCTGAAGTGAAACTGGATTTACCAACAAATGGTTTACAGTCAAAGGTTAGTGAAACTGATTTACTAACTCAAACATGTACAGGAATGTCACACCATGAAAATAAAAATTTCATTGGCCATGAAGAGCCTTTACAAGAGACATTAGAAGAGTGCAAAACCAGTGTCAACCAGTCACAGAAGGTACTAGAACATGGGTGTAGTGTGTCTCCAAAATTAGTCTCAGACGTAAAAGAAAAACCTACTGCCCTTCGGGTGGATGAGAGACCTGATGACAGCACGGCAGTCGAAATGACGGAGGAAGAAGTGGCAGGTGACAAACCTGATGATGCGACGAGAAGCTCCATCAGCAATGACCTTCCCACTGATACCAGGCAGTCCACGATGTTTAGAAATCCTGCCGTTCGCAGCCGCAAACGTCAACATTCTAGCAAAGAGCGGGAGGCAACACCAGTAAATCTAAAAGAAGAGCACAAATCGACCAATCTAGTGTTTGCTAACGATGATATTTCAAGCCCAGCAAAGTCCCCGACATCTATAAGGAAAGTCCGGTCTGAAATGGGGCCACCACTTCCTCCTTTGCTTAATCCGCTTGAAGTCACGCCTCCCAGATTTGGTAGGCTTGGGACAAAGACTGTTTCTAGCCAGTTGTCTTTTGCTTCCCCAGTGAATGAAGAGACACTGGTACAAGAGAATCCGGTGATGTCACCGCTCTCCGATGGGTCCGATGTGAAGTCCCCATGTTTATCGGTCCCTCTCTCCTGTGACACAAAACGAAGAAGGGTACTTCCTTCTCCCCTGCAGTTCTGCGCAACAACCCCCAAACATGCTGTTCCTGTGCCTGGGAGACTTCCACCCTCAGCATCTAGTTCGTCCAGCTCTTCCCCTAGCGCCCCTCAAGAGAACTCCGTGAGAATTTTGGACACTATGTATCCAGACCTTTCTGCCCGGGCACGGACTCTCAACATCCTGAGAAGGACGGTTAATCTCAATAGGTCTGATAGTGGAATTACAGCACCGGATTCTGTCGGCCAGATATCACGGTTCAAAGCGGTTGGTTCCTCCACAGTCTCAACAAAACCCTCAGAACCCAATGAACGTGAAATTAGGTTAAACCAACCAGAAGAAAACGCTAATCCGTCTGAAGGTAGTTCATCAACTCCTGCTAGTCAGTTTGGGAAAAGAAGTGGAGTTAATATAATATTACCAAAGACTGCAAAGAAGCTAAGGCAGGCTGGAGATTCTCCAGTCCCTCCCTCAACTGATGCTTCCGTTTTAAATCCTGAGCAAGTTAGCCAGGACCCTCCAGTCCAGCCTTTGCCTGATGTTACCCTTGTAAAATCTGAAGAAGTTACTCAGGGCCAGTCTGCAGGGATCAAGAAAGAGGAACGAGTGGGGGATATACCAACCAGCACTACGAATCCAATATTGGATGCATTGAAAAAAATTGAAATGTCTTGCTTTGACCTGCTCCCTGTCATCAAAAGTCACGTGTCAATCGGGAGAATTTCTAAAGTTCCAGTGCTGAGTGATGAAGAAAAGGAGGTCATCCATGAATTTTGTGTGGTGAAAAAGGTTGGTTATCTTTTTTTGCCTCTGCCTTCAAATTTTTTTGCCAATTATTGTTATAATTAGTAGTAGTAACAGCAGAAATTCCAGTAGTAATCATTATCATTACTATTCTTATTGTTATTAAAATTTTGTGAATGTGTTAGCCATCACAAGCTCTTTACATGTAGAAAATGCCCCGCCCCCCATGAGGACACACCTCCCTATGGGAAGCCCTCTCAGTAGTTGATACGAGAATTTGAAACTTTGTTTTTATTAGTGGAATATTTTTTTTTGCAGCTCATGGCTGACAATCTGCTGCCAGCCATCCTAGTGAAGATGAAGACTGAGAAAGACAGTCTACCTGGGACCTACATGCAGGCCTTGTGCAGGGTCTACATTGGAATCTGCCGGCAGAAAGAGGACTGGGAGAGAGCCCATCTCTTTGCTTATAGCATCTTGAAAGAGGGTAAGCATACCCTTCATATGTTCTTATAGTTTTTGTTTACTTAAATTATCTGCCTGTCAAAATTATGTGCCAAAGAGCTTTTTGAGAGCATTTCGAAATCAATATTGTATTTTTTTTTTACTATACTATTAGGAGGTAAATGCCTGGTGTGAGTGTGATGAAATTATCAGTATCCGAACCACAGAATTTTGCACAAGTTTGAGCAGCTTAGTAGACCATTAAAAGACATCTTATTGAGATTTGTTTCTAATTGGTGGTCCTCTAGGACATTAGAGACCTTCCAGTACCTCAGTGACAACTGTCCAGGCAATTTCTAGCAACCCCTACTGCTCTTATGTGTATTACAATACTGTTCTTTTGCCTGAAAAGTTTGTCTTCTGGCATATTTACTGGCATATATTATTTTCTCCCATGCAGATTTTCCAGATGCAGCAAAACTGATTTTGTTCATGGTGACCACCTGGTACAACTTCCTGTCCTATAGAAGTCTTTTCTGTAAGGCCATGCATGCGGTTGTGAGAATGAGAGCCCAGGGGGAAGTGTTGCAGTATTTAACCGCTTACCTCGGCTGGGAAAAGGTATGTCTTTTTAAACGTGTGTGTAATGGGCACGCTCCAACCTTAAAAGAGAAAAACAACGACAGGCATGCAACTCCTAATACCAGAACATTAGGTCCTCATTTTCCACTTAAATGCTGTTATGTTACACAGAGCCTAAGTCTGTTGTCTGGTACTATATTTCAGTGTGTGCTACTTCAGTAGTTGCAAACAAAGTAATAAAATATGCTTGGCTTTTTGGAAAACATAAATTAGTCATTTGTTCAGAATGCAGGAATAACTTGTGTTCCTTCCTTTGTTTTTTTTTTTTTTTTATAATTCTGAAAACTTGTGCTTGACAAAAGGAGTTTTAAAAATGGTTGGCCATTGTTTCGAGAGCTTGAAAGCTTCCCTTGCAAAACTGTATATTCACAAGGATGTGTACCAGAAAAGTACATTAAGTATAAAACAGAACTTCTAAAATACATGACTTTCCATGAACTTTAATGCAGCCTGTGAGGTAAGGTTTGACCACCCTTGTTGCAGTTTTGTGACAGCAGAATGACCATGAATCTCGGCTCGTAACACACTTTTAAGTGTTAACCTGTTTCGTGTCCCAGAATCCTCCATGTCAAACCAAAGAGCTAATCACAAGTCTGGTAATGGCAATGAAAATGGGAGTGAAAATGAAATTCCTGCAGCATGATCGCCACGGCAACGATCTGAATCCCCCTGCATGGGAATATGTGTACTGTCTGGATCTCCTCTGCACCCAAGAGCACTGGAAGTGGACTCATGACAACATAATATGGTAAATATAACTCTATATAACATACACACGATTCATCGTCATGTATTTTCAAGTACACATGGTTGGGTGTATGAATGTCTGTATGGGCATGTATATTGAAATACTTAATTTTGTTGACTGTATGGTCATCATGTCTGATTTTTTTTTTTTTTTTTAATTATTCCCACAGCAAAAACCTTTGGCCCATAATGAACAGCTGGGTGTCACAGTCAAGGTCTGTCCAGACTCCCATTGCTGATGTTGCGGTAGCAACTATTCTGAGATTAATCGGTAAGTCTGAGGGGAACTGTTTTTTTCACCCAGTCTTATTTTCGGCAGCAACAACAAAAAAATAATCTTTTAACCTCCGTGATGGAGGCAATAAGTGGATGTAAAAAAAATATTCAGTGGCAGCAGTGTAATTTAGATGCTTAGAATTTTGTGAACTAGCATTCTGAATTGTATTTTCTTGATAGCTAGCCAAGTATTTTGTTGATAGCTGGTCCTTTTTATCATAGTAATTTAAGGTTAAGCTATTCTAACTATTTTCTCCTTAAACTTTTCAGGGCGACTGGGACAGCTGGGGATGAAGGAAAAATCACTTGATTCTGTCAGAAACGTTGCTAAAGTCATCAACACGTTTGGAAGACATGGAAGAAGAGAAGGTACTCTTAGTGTGTCTCGGTTTATAAACCTTTAGGACTGACTGTTTTGTTGCAGAAATGTAGCAGAAAACTGTGAGGGCTTGTAACAAAACAAAAAAGAAGTGAACCACAGTTTAAAGCCTGTGAAAAGCCTTACTGGCTACATGTGTTTCAGAGTGAGCAACACTCTCTAAAAGTAGCGAAGAGCTTTAGAGCTGGGGCACCATAATGGCTGGACACCCCAGTTTACTTGCTAAACTGTAAGACACATCTCTGTAGTTTTAGCAGCATTACAGTTGTACTATTTTTAATCCAGGAAAAAAAGAATTTCCTGTGTTGTCAGTTTTATTTTTTTTCCCCTGCACGGTGTTTCAAGAGACTGAGCAAAATGAATATTCCTGTACTTGGCATTGAAAGTTTTTGAGTTGAAAGGATATGGCATGCTTAGCTACACAATATTCTTTCCTTAAACAAACTACATAGTTAATGTTAAAATGGCTGTTTACAACTCCAACACAAGTGGAGAAAAAGTGAGCAATAGCCTTAAGGCAGTTAGGCCATATATGTTGAATCAGAATGTTTTTACCTGTCTGGACTAATTGAGCTAGTGAGCAGTCATGTTTCCATGACCTGAGCTATCTCTTCTGGCTACAAAGCAGCCAATGTACTGTTTTTGCAATAAACATATTATGTGGAATTTAGGTCACTGTTGATTAGTGCATACAAATTGTGCTGCAAAATGTCCAATACTGAAACCTAAAATCAGGAGTGAGTCCCAGCTAGGAAAAAAATATTGTTTAGAGGAAGAATTCTCAAAGAAAATCTTAAACATAATCATTTATTCATGTTAACATTCGAAATCTCCTTTCAATCTTTTGATATCATTCAAAAAAGTTTACGTTTTGGTTTCAGGGATACATTAAAATAATTTTACTTGTAATGCTACTGTAAGACATAAATGCTGTGAACTGTTTTGATATAAAGAATTTCACTTGTTTGCTGTCCTTTTGCTGCTCTGAAGGTGTGCCTTGGCCAGTGCAGCTGGCAGCGGTCTACGCCATATACGACCTGTCGCCCAGCAACCCAAAAGACGCTCTGGATGCCCTGGCGGCGTGGCGGGAGGAAGTAACCGAGCCCGTACCCCCTGCCATCAGCAGCTGCATGATGCAGATCGGTTCCATTTGTCGCCACATCAAATCATGATCTAAACCCCTCCCCTTAGAAAATGCCCCGCCCCCATGAGAATGCACCCCCCTATGGGAAGCTCTCTCAGAGGACTGTCCCTCCCATGGGAAAGCCTTCTCAGCCAATCTGTTGGCTGCCATGTTTGGCGTTATTAATATTTATGTTCTCATTGTCTGTTGTTCTGACACCCTCTTATTCAGAAATAACCTTGTGTTTCTTGTATATTGTACATATAGGAAGTTTGAGAAAAAAAATTCATATTGTAAATGTTTTGTAATATTGATCTTTGAGGACATATTTGTATTTCATTTTGCATACTCATATTAATAACCCTCTATGCATCTGAAGTTGATTTTTAGTTTATTTCTACATATATTTTTGTTAATAAAAAAAGATAACATTTTTTCTGTTGTCTCAAAGTAAATTGCTTGTACAGCTCTAGTCCAAACTTCAGTTAAATATATCGTTTGAATTTTCCTTTTAAGCTTCAGGTATACATTCAAGTCCATTTTCAAAGCAGAACTGTATAACGACTGCACACAACAGTACACACAACAACAACAACAACAACAGTTCTAATTGTGGTCATTGGGCTGAGGGATATGAGCGCAGATTAAAGAAAACCCTTACCAAAACCAGCACAAATAGTTTGTGCCACCAGAACAACTTTTAGGACATGTTGAGCTGAAATCTGTGCTGTAGAATCTTTGAGAAAGCAGAGAGGCCAGACAAAAGTTTTGAAAATATGATTTTCCTGTGTTCTTTGGCTTTTGGTCGCTTAAATCTTGAACATAAATGGTGCCTCACACTGCAATCACACACCTGCGATATCGTGTGAAACTAAGTAGAGCGATTTTAAATCAAACATAATAATGTTATACAGATTAACATTTTTTAATGTAATCACAGTTTACAACGTGATTTCAAATGCATCAGGTACACAGGATGAGAGCATATAGAAAACCAGGAAGTAAACGAAAACAGCAAAATGCTCCCGTGAAGACCTTCATAAGCCTGAACTTTTATGGATCTGAAATCCACCCCTAAAAAGGACAAATCTGAGAAACTTTGTAAATACATAATGTCTGAATTCGCCAAGATGATTAAAATAGAAAGAATTTGGCTGACTGAGGTGGTGCTTCCTGCCTGAACCTTTCTCTTGTAAGGGAGGAGGAGAAAATAAACAGTGTTTTCATAGTGACAATACACTGGATGCATTATTTTGATGAGAAATATACAGGGGAATTATGCGCGTCTTTCATAAGGTCAGAGAAATTCGGGCTTGCAGAGGTATGTCTTGGCAGAAAACCCCTAGGGGTAGTGAGGTTGCTGGGATGGGGGTGCAGGGTAGCCCCCCTGGTTTGAGCTCCCGTAGGGCATTCCATATGGGCCGTAACCATAGGGACTGTAGACCATGGGCATCTGGTAGAACCTGAATGAATAAGAGCAGTTGCAGTCAGAGCGGACTGTGCATTACCTCTGTTGACACATAATGGCAATTAAATCACAGCTAATGCGAAACAGTTTCGAAACAGCAACTTCAGTGCAATATTGCTGAAGCGTGGTTAGCCAAGTCATTTAAAATGAATACCCTCTGTAATGCAATTCTAAATATGAACGAAGCAATGATTCAGTGATCAGCGTATGGCTGCCAGTAGTCCATATGTACCCTAATCTTTGCTCTGCAAAGGTATGAAAAGTTACACGCTACAACATATCAGATGTAGAAGTATCCTAGATGTAGAGATGAAAAACCTCAGGATGGAATATCTCATATCCAAATCCTCTTTATAAATCTCTGAAATAGTGAACCACTCCAGTCAAACATTAAATATTTATGCAATTCACTATCAGATACAGTGGTATGTATTTACTGTTTATTGATATTTATCTGCTATTTATTGTAACAATTGCATGACCTCCTTGATTCCTTGATAGTTACAGTGGGGCAAAAAAGTATTTAGTCAGCCACCAATTGTGCAAGTTCTCCCACTTAAAAAGATGAGAGAGGCCTGTACTTTTCATCATAGGTACACTTCAACTATGAGAGACAGAATGGGGGGAAAGAATCCAGGAAATCACATTGTAGGATTTTTAATGAATTAATTCCTCAGTAAAATAAGTATTTGGGCACCTACAAACAAGCAAGATTTCTGGCTTTCACAGACCTGTAACTTCTTTTTTAAGAGGCTCCTCTGTATTCCACTCGTTACCTGGATTAATGGCACCTGTTTGAACTCGTTATCAGTATAAAAGACACCTGTCCACAACCTCAAACAGTCACACTCCAAACTCCACTATGGCCAAGACCAAAGAGCTGGCAAAGGACACCAGAAACAAAATTGTAGACCTGCACCAGGCTGGGAAGACTGAATCTGCAATAGGTAAGCAGTTTGGTGTGAAGAAATCAACTGTGGGAACAATTATTAGAAAATGGAAGACATACAAGACCACTGATAATCTCCCTCGATCTGGGGCTCCACGCAAGATCTCACCCCGTGAGGTCAAAATGATCACAAGAACGGTGAGCAAAAATCCCAGAGCCACACGGGGGGACCTAGTGAATGACCTGCAAAGAGCTGGGATCAAAGTAACAAAGGCTACCATCAGTAACACACTATACCGCCAGGGACTCAAATCCTGCAGTGCCAGACGTGTCCCCCTGCTTAAGCCAGTACATGTCCAGGCCCGTCTGAAGTTTGCTAGAGAGCATTTGGATGATCCAGAAGAGGATTTGGAGAATGTCATATGGTCAGATGAAACCGAAATAGAACTTTTTGGTAAAAACTCAACTTGTCGTGTTTGGAAGAGAAAGAATGCTGAGTTTCAGCCAAAGAACATCATACCTACTGTGAAGCATGGGGGTGGAAACATCATGCTTTGGGGCTGTTTTTCTGCAAGGGGACCAGGACAACTGATCTGTGTAAAGGAAAGAATGAATGGGGCCATGTATCGTGAGATTTTGAGTGAAAACCTCCTTCCATCAGCAAGGGCATTGAAGATGAAACGTGGCTGGGTCTTTCAGCATGACAATGATCCCAAACGCACCGCCCAGGCAACAAAGGAGTGGCTTCGTAAGAAGCATTTCAAGGTCCTGGAGTGGCCTAGCCAGTCTCCAGATCTCAACCCCATAGAAAATCTTTGGAGAGAGTTGAAAGTCCGTGTTGCCCAGCTACAGCCCCAAAACATCACTGCTCTAGAGGAGATCTGCATGGAGGAATGGGCCAAAATACCAGCAACAGTGTGTGAAAACCTTGTGAAGACTTACAGAAAACGTTTGACCTCTGTCATTGCCAACAAAGGGTACATAACAAAGTATTGAGATGAACTTTTGTTATTGACCAAATACTTATTTTCCACCATAAGTTGCAAATAAATTCTTTAAAAATCGGACGATGTGATTTTTCTGGATTTTTTTTTTCTCATTCTGTCTCTCATAGTTGAAGTGTACCTATGATGAAAATTACAGGCCCCTCATCTTTTTTTTTAAGTGGGAGAACTTGCACAATTGGTGGCTGACTAACTACTTTTTTGCCCCACTGTATGTGTTTTTTTTTAAATGTAAATTTTGGTAAGACTAGTTCAGCAACAACTCACATACCTCGCTCACAAATCACATTTTTGAAGGAAATCAATATTTGGCACGGCCACAGCAAACCTAATCTACGCTGCTTTACTCACTGCACATCAGCTCTCTCACTGTAAACTCCCCAATCAGCACCATGGACAGCCACCCTGTCACACTGACCTGAGGTGAACTGCAGGCGGTCCTGCTGATATCACACAATAATTTAATAACTGGGAGATGGTTGTCCCCCCCTTACCAAATCAGGCTGTGAGAAAACCTACAACCATGAACGATAAAAAGGTTGATGCCCAAGTGTCAGGGAGCACGTCCCTGTACACAACCTAATTCTAATGTGCGATGGTTTGTTTCAGAGCAGAGAGGTCAAGTACATGCTACCAACTCTGGAAAATGTGGTGTGGTGCAGATTGAAGTGTATGACAACCGAACTTACGCAGGGTATCCCTGGTATGTTGGATATGGAGGACCCTGGGCTGGAGGCATGGGCCCAGCAGGGGGGGTGGGGCTGATCTGGGGTGTGGTCGAGACAGGGGGCGGGGCCGTGTTAGAGGGCGGGGTGTTGGCCGTCTGAGGAATGGGTGGCGGGGGTCGTCTCGATGGGCGCGGAGGCACGTTCAGTGGCTGCAAGACAGAAACGGATGACGACTATAGAATAGACAGCATACAATGAAACAGGGGTGAACTTCAATCTTGGCTTTGAGGCAGTAGCTATTATGATGTCACACAGCTCTCTCTCTCAGCTGAGGAACAGAAGACCAATCCAAGTAAGTGATGTCACACAAACATGGCTGTTCTGTCAGACAGTAAGGATGAATTCAAATCTGGGTCCTACATGCTTCTCCCTCCCATTGAGTCAAAGTCAAATACTTTATACTACAACTGAGTGTCATTCCCTTTGAAGTGAAAATTTGAGGTCCACTCAACAAAGCAGCTGGCAGCTAGGGGCTACAAGACACTGGAAACACAATTTCCCAGAGTCAAAGAGACAGCTGAATAAAAGGCTGTCTTTTTATAAGCAGAACACAGGTGCTGTATGCCTTGAAAAGAAATTTGGGAAGCCCTCGTTGGTGCTTGAAGGGGTTGAAGAGGAACTGACCCTTAGTCCCTCAATCATGTACAATGACTGGCTCCTAATAACCTCAAACACCAAGGAGGTTCGGCTATGAATAGGCATATTAAAGTGGTAGGTGCTGGTGAAGCTTGTAGGTCCTAAACTCAAATTCGTCATAGGTGTAGGTCCAAGTGCTTACAAACACAGTCCTGGGCGCAGGGGAGGGTCCACCACCAGGGGTGTTGGGGCTGGGATTTTCCGTCGCGGTTGGGGTTGGGGTTGGGGTTGGGGTTGCGGTTGGGCTTGGGGTTGGGGTTGGGGGGAAGGAAGGGGCACTAGGCTCCCGTTGGAGGTTCTGCTGAATCTCCCTATAGAAGTAAAAAATACAGCAGGTCACTCATTCATCCAACATCTGTCACCTTTACACTTACAATCAGTTTGGCTTTGTGCACACAACCAGACAATAGCTGGTAAGAATCAAATAAGGTCAGGCCTTTTTCTGACCTCTACCTTAGTCTTATTACTTCACTTTAGATAAAAGCTGCTAAATAAAAATAAATGATAGGCCCCCTAAAAAAAACAACAAAAAAAACCTTGTAATATGCTTGGTGGTTACACTATGCTCATTATGCTTATTTGACTGTTTTAGACTTTTTTAGACTGTTTTTACTGCTTTAGTATAAATGATACTTTTTTGTTTCTGCTTTTGAGTTGTAAAAATTGTATGTATTCCTTGTGCGTTGCTTTGGATAAAAGCGTCTGCTAATACATAAATGTAAATGTATAAAAATCAAACAAGGGCATTCTTGACCAGGACAGACCTCAGTATTAAGTATTAAGCCTGCCAGGTCTACATGGAATACAATCCTAACATCCAATCAGGTAACAGAGAGCAAATTATGAGAAGCATTGTAACTGGATGAAGATTCTTTCAATAGTTTGACAATTAGTAACAGAAGAGAGTCTCACTGACAGCCGTCATAGCAGGAATAGCAGTTTTACTGTATGTGAGAATTCACAAAAGGAATTCACACGGTAAGCAATAAAAATCACAGTTTGAAAACGTGAGTCCCAGCGCCGCTCATCACTCACTTCAGCAACATGTCCCGCTCTGTTTTGCGTGCCAGAACGATGTCGCCGCACTTGTTTTCGAATTTCTGGAGGATTGGGATGAGGCCATTGTAGAACTGAAGAGGGAAACAGAACCGACAGTTCAGTATAAAACTGCACACAGTGTATTTCTTGTATATCTGATTTTATCTGGATTTATATTTTTTTTCTTTTTATGTTTTACAAAATTGTCTCCAGTGGGAAAAATGTAGGTAAGATTCTCACTGGGTTTTGACGTAATGTGAACATTCTTCAAACATTCAATTATGAAATTCAGGCAACATTTGCCCTGATTTTCTGGGAATGTTCTGGCGACCAAAAATAGCTTGGGGCAATCGATAAACTGAGATCTCTGTGTCAGGCGACCCTCCCGAATCAAGCCTCCATGTTCTCTGTGCTCACTCATCACTGTGCCCTCTCTGTCTACATGTTGTGTTCTTCTGTATGCTTCTCTTCTCTAAGCTTGTGACTGCCATTTGTATAAACCACCCTCCAGAGACAGTGTCAGACATGAAGCTCAGGATTCCAAGGTCTCCGCAATACACTAAAACGCCATACTGGCCCAACTCAAAGGGACATTTGAGTGGCAAATACAGGTTTAGAACTTAAATTTGGTGTCCAACAACTGATGTATGCAAAATGGCTGCCCCACCCACGTATATAGCCCTACACAATGAGCACAGGCTGTGTTAGGCTTGTGAACCTACCTTGGTGCCCTCCCGTAGGTTTCTGGAAGTCTCCATGTAGCTATCATACGCTGACGCCAGGTTCTTCAGCACCTCCTCCCTCTCATTGGACGCTGAGTTGGACTGCCTCATGCTGGAAAATTTCTGATGCAATGTCTGTCAAAAAAGGCAGCACTAAACTACTTCATGTTTGTCAGATAAACACTCTTATTTATTAAAAATTGATGAGATATGGTTAAACATTGCACTGCTTCAGAAATGCTGCCCTCGGCAATGACCGTGTTAGAAACCTTCAGTTGGAAATTTGTCGCTAACATCTAATTTGAACTTCATTGTAATATATAAAACGTTTTGTGAATGGAATAACATGTTTCACAGTGTACCGAAATATCTGAACAGTAAGTTCAGAATTTATTAAAACACTGTCAAATTTATTTTATGAACACTGTGACTGAAATCCTTTTCTTCAAAAATTTAATCTTATTAGGAAAATGATTTTCAAGGGAAAATAATCTCAGTGTCACATGCACATACGAACATGTTAACACTCTTGCAATTCTGGGTTTAGTTTAGTTCAACTCTGTGACAATTTTGGCTTGGTGAAGCCAACTGTTCTATCCACTGACTTTATTCCTTTATTCCTCATATTATATACTGTGACTAATTTATTTTTGCTTTGATGACAAAAGGTGCCATCGGGGATTGAATTTACAATGAATGCAGTATAGTGTCCACCTGTATTTTGGCCAGCAGGTCCTCCTGGGTTTTCAAGCTCTGCTGGACTTGCCGATTGTACCCCCCATATGTTTTGTCGAGCTGACTGACGGACAGTGCCTCCTCGCCGATGGCCCCTGTCTGTGCCAAGGCACTCAAGAACGTTCCGGTCATGTCGAACTTCGCCGAATTTATGTCGGCCTCCAGTCGCTTCCACTCTTGGTTCAGCTCTTCCAGCTGGGCCAGGCATCCCCGCAGGTCTTTCACCACCTACAGCCAATGAAATTACAGAAAGTCACCCACTTGCCCCCTGGACCTCAGCGGTTACCACAGCCTTATCGCTGTCCAACATGGCCTCTCTCTTAAAAGGACACTCCAACAACTTAGTGATTAAGCCCTTTCATTTACTTTCCAAGTATAAACAAACCAGTTGGTCCCATTTTAATTTCAGCTCATTCATTCTGGAGAAATACTCCGAACAATTCAGACTACACTTAAGTTACACAATTTAATGAAAGTCTATGAGGTCCTTCAGGAGCAAAAAGCAAATTCTTAAAGGTAGACCAACAGACCTAACAAATGGTTCACTAGCTATCACAGTAACAAAAAAGTTCATGATCTGCAACTTTTACTAGCCTCCAAACACCTTCCAAAACCAAGACTTGCAAACTTATTCTGGTGGCCTCATTAGAAAATGTCAGGTTTGACCATAGCTTAAGTACTCCTTCAGCTCCAGTAGTCACTATGATGCACTGTTTTCATCTTCTGATTAATGAGAAGGTCTTCAGAGATTATGGGTTAATAGAGGAAATCTCAGTCCCATGCAATAATTGAAAAGGAACTCTGGGCTGGGGGGCACATGCACTGGTGGGCTGGTGGGCAGGTGGGCAGGTTTAGAGAGGGCTCCCCATGTGGTGGATGTGTCCCCTCACCTCGCTCCCTTGCAGGGCCTGGGCGGACTTCGCAGAGGGAATGGCGGCCATGAGCTCCGCCTGTGGCTTGCAGAGCAGGGCGATCATTTGGCTGTGGATGTCGTAACGCTCCCACACCGTCCTGTCGGCCTGCGACGCTTTGTCCAGGATGCTACGGTAGTTCGTTCCCTCTGGAGCACAGGTCAAAAGGAATAACATGCTGTTGATTCATTCAAATAAAAGGCAGTGAGGATTTCTTGTTGAAACTGTCTGATAGACTAATCTATGCACATTCATGTTGCATTAAGATCTGTTAAAATTTGTTAGTATTTGCTAATTGTCTGAAAGAAAAAGTGTTTTAAAATTCAGTAAGAAGTTAGTTGTTGTAATCGCTATAATGATCAGAGTTTCTAGAAGATTTTTTCACTTCATGTCTTCATGTCACAGCTGCTGTTCAGATCACAACGACACTGAGGTTGTGATTGGCTGAAAGGAATATGCACGAAACAAAAAAGATCACACAAAAGGAAATTATTAGCAAGAACCAAAGAATGACTGCTACAAGTGGGAGTGGTGTATCTGAGATGAGGGTGGAGCTTTCAGAGTGTGGGAGGGGCATATCTGAGATAGGGATGGAGGTAACAGATGTGAGATTTCTTGCAAAAGATTCAAGAAAAAAAGAGTGGAAGCAGTAGATTACCTGTTTTCAGGGGCCTGTATAGATCCCCGGAGGGCTTTCTATTCCAGCGAGTGCCAAACTGGGTTTTGAGCTCACGATCTGTCGCCTCCTCATCATCAAGCACTTTCAAAGACTGTAAAAGAGTTCCAAACCAACGATTTTAATGCCACTACTTGGACAGTCTGTTGGGAGAATGAGCGTGGTTGTGAATCTGAATGCTGGGTGTTGTTAAAAGTGTGTGTGCGGTTAATGAAACAGCAGGGGGCAACACTGACCTTGTCCAGGATGTCTCTGTTTTTCTGCAGCAGGTTGGGCAGGTCTTTGATGAGCTTCTCGACGTCCCGCACACCCCCTTGCTGGATGATGTTTCGGGATTTTTCTAGAATGGACTGGGGTACGGAGTCTCCTGAGAGGTCCTCCAGAGCAGCAGGTAGATTGAGGGAGGCCAACACTCTGAGAGCATCAGTGATAAACCACAGTTACTGCCAGATACAGACACAGCCCTGACTATAGCTATGAACCACAGGGTAACTCGTTTAAGAACTTATGCATCTCTATTTCCCTTTCAGTCAAAGCATCTACTTAATGCCCATAATATAAATGTAAGTCTTATTACTCATAACCTCTCTCATAGTGACTAAATCACCCACTGCAGGTACCAGTAGACTCTCTCATAGTGACTAAATTGCTCACTGCAGGTACCAGTAGACTCTCTTATAGCGACACACTCACCCGCTGCAGATACTAGTAGACTCTCTCATAGTGGCACACTCACCCGCTGCTGAGACTGGAAGCCTCTCTCATGGTGTTGGTCAGTCGGTTGACAGTCTCTACCTTTCGTTGGTTGTACATGCACAAGGCCTGCTGCACAGACGAGGGCACCATCGTCTGGAAAAGGTCTGAACACACCCATGCAGGCACAGCACATACTTTCAGATAAACAAGCACAAAGACAACCAGCACTCTGCATTTTCCTTAACTGACCGATCAAAACAGGATTACAAAAACATGTACCAACTAGGATTTACTCTGAGGTAATGCAGAAGGATGATGCCCATGCAACACAATGGTAACATTACTGCCTTAAAACCTGACATTACACAGTAGGGGTTCTCCAAGCTGACTAGATGGTTACACTAAAATTTAGCACCGTGACTTGCTACAAGTCAAACACCAACTCCATTCACACCAACACATAACTATGTCTTACAGGGTACAAAAGAAAGAAACACTTGTGTGACTGCAGTTTTGGTTAGCTGAACAGGAAATGGCAATACAAATACCTTGTCATTTTAGTTTGAATTCTCCTGTAAAAGTAACTGATAAATCAATAACTACAATTTATCTACACCAATGGGGGTGGGGGTTTAAACACAATGAAGCCAATCAACGCACTGCTACTATGACTAACCCTAAAGTGGAATATCTGTCACAAAAGATTTTTCGCACGGTACCACTTTAGCAGGTACAAAGAAAAAATTACTTCAGTAAAAAACTGTGTCAAGAGGTTGAACACAATTTCATGCATGTAATGGCTAATGCACAACAAGATATATGGTTATACAAAAATAATGTACAACACACAGGTCAAAGACTACTAGTGGCAAAGGCAAGGGGTGGGGTGTTCTCTCTGCAAAGGGAAAACCGTGAAACCATGATTCTCATACTATAATTGTACCTACAGGAGCTACAGGAGGTTAGTGATGTGAACTTTAGCTTCTATGAGCTTAGACGTACTATCAAAATGTATGACCATGTCATCATTATGATTAACAGGAAATTCACCAGCACTGCATGCTGATTTGCTCACTGAGACCAATTCAAGATGGTGGTAAATGACAGTAATCCTCCTTCTCTCATGAAGAGTGAGTGCCCTACAAGGAAGTTGCATCTTTTGACATAACCACTATAACGGTAATACTTCAAAATGGTGGAAAACCAAGTGTAGGAGAGTCTCATGTATAAAACTTTGTGACTTACAAAAGGGGTTAAGAGTCTAGGTTCACATGGTCGAAGTCTAAATTTTGTCATGTACTCTATTAGCATCCTAGTTTACCTGAAACATGAGTCCACCCAGCTGCCAGGTTTGACTAGGATCGGGCATGCATGCAAAATGATTTTTAGGCCAGTGGGTAAAGACGAATTTATAAAAAAAAAAAAACATGTCCACAACCTGTAGTGTTGGACCTGTTATTTAAGTAAAGAGTGAGTGAGACTAGAAAAATCTGAGACAAAGATTAAATTAAAACTAAACTTTGGGATAAATTACAGGTCTTACCGGTAAACTTCTGACTCATGGGGACCTGAATAGGTGTAGGCTTCACCAGGGTAGCTTTTCCAATGTGCTCTAGGTCCTTTACTTCGGGTACGCGGTCATGGTAGATGAAGTCGTTATCTTTCTTCGCGGCTGCCAAAGCGCTGGCGACTTTGTCCGAGAAATGCCGCACATTGAGGGGCTCATCGAAGCGAGAAGATGCCGTTTTCAGCAGGGTTGTTGCATACTGAATTAATGTAAAAATATACGCACTATTCACTTCAACATTCAACTGTCAACCTGATGTGCCAAAAAGCACAACAATTCCACAAAGCACTATGGGTAACCAGAGTAAAAGGTGTTGAAGGTACGGACATTTGACGACAAATTGCCAGTATGTTAATTACATGTGTGAAAAGGCTTTTATATTTACCCCTTAATTTTAACAACATACTTATAATTTTTAACAAATGTCATGCATTGCCGTTCATTGTTTTGCCTTTCTTTATAACATCAGAGACATTGAACACATTAAGAGGGCAACCGTGTTGCTATTGCTATTACTCTCCTGCACTGTGAACAAAGTGTGATGCAACCCACACTATTAAAAATGCTCAAGCCAAGAAGCCAGGCTCTGTCCATGACTCAAATCCAATTTTTAACAAAAAGAAAAAAATATAATAACTGCACCCCCATATAATTATAGGACAGTTTGGAGTCCTGTTTGGGGACAGAGGGTTCCCCTACCTGCCCTCTCTGATGTTCCCTTACCCTGACACTGATCCTGAACCCCAGGAGCATTATAACCAATGGCTGCAGGACTAGAGCCAGGGTTGAGATAATCATCTGTATACCCAAAGCCCGGTTCCAATGCCTGCATAGGTCCAGGACCTCCCGAAAGAGGATATGTGACATTATTGTGGCATGTGCTCTGTTACATATTGCGACACCCCGCCATAGAAATGAACGACCCTGAGAAAGACCATCCCTGCAGATGAAAGAGCACTCAGAAATACACTATGCCAAAACTACTTATAGAAAAAAAAAACTATCTAAGAAGTAAATATTACATTGCAGTTCAAATGTGAAATATCCTGTGTTTACATAACGATAGATTAGATAAAAAATTTTTTTTGTTAATTTCTGAAATTCTACAATCACAATTTTTTATGGGACTATATAGCAGTGACACCGTTACTTTGTAGAAAATGCCATGGAGAAAACCTTCTATATTAAGTATCAGCGTTCATAGTGTGAATAACGGCCGTCTGTCACCTGCAGCCGAGCGATCTCCTCCCCAAACCTCTTGCTTTGCTTGGCAAGAGTGGACTGGTGGTACTCGGCATAGGCCTGCATGATGCAGTGCTTGGCTGCCAGCACTGGGTGGATCTCCTGCATATAAACACAGTGTTGTACAGGGCTATGAGGAACATAAACGCGCGATTATAGTGAAATGCAGAAGAAGAAGCATGGAAATAATGCTGACAGTGTTACAGCTTATTTTAACTTTGCTAAATCTAAGGTGACAACTAAGCCCAGAATAAAATGTAGTGTAATGTCAGTACTGTAGTTACTTTAATAATTCCCGTCATGAACTAAGCTAAACCTAATTTTACCTACAGGACTATTTAGGTGTACTGTTATGGGTTTTACAGAAAGATATATATATCTTAAGTCCACATTTACCAAAGAAAGTGAAATTATATCATTTTAAAACAGCACTGTAGGCTCTTCACAGTTTGTGATGTGTATTTGTCTGTGTTTTAAACTGACATACCTTGGGTATATTGTCTTTGGACTGGCATTGCCTGAGAGCTTCACCATACATATCTGCAGCCTGACTGGCCAGCTTGGCGATGCTTGCGTTTTTCATTCTATCTGTGAGGAAAATTAGTTTTTGTTTAAAATGCAAATCTGCATGCATGATAAATATTACACAACAGAAATCAGATATTTGCAAGACACTAACCCTTTTACAGTACTGTTGGTTTAGCCTTAAACAGTATGAGTCATTACTTTACAAAGAGGATGAAGCAATAGCTGCATATTTACATAAATCTGCCAATTCAATGCATTTCAATTTGTACCATCAATATGGACTGTCTGTACAATAAATTATCCAACATATACAGCACAGTTTTGCTTGCAGCCATGTTGCAGGTGTGTTCTCTGCATACCATTATGGCTTGGGTTTCTTTGTTTTGTTTTGTTTTAACCTTTAATTATTCATGTATCAAACAGAGCTGCACTTTACTGATTCTTGTTGCCAATTGGCGGTAATTAGCAAGCTGGTTTGTACTGACACCTGATTGGTTGGAACTCAACCCAAATATGACTACAGTGAAACCATGAAATTTAACATTATTAAACTTTAGCATACCACACTCCTTTCTCTGAAAGACTTGTGTTAGCATTAGCATCATTGTGTGCATACCATAACATCAAATCCTGCGGGCACCCCTGTGTACATTGACATAGCAACTGCAGCGAATGAATGCTTTAAGAGAATGCTGGCATACCTGAAAAACTGCTCTGTTTTACCTTCAAGTGCCAGTGTTTACAGAAACTGCATAGTTTGGGCTGAACATCACAGTCAGAAGGGAAAACACAGCTTGATTTTACATGCTAAACAAAATTGTGATAGCCACTGTGTGTATGTATGTGTGTTTTCAGACAAGGTTTCAGCAATATCTAATAGGCAATTGTTTTGGTGTGAACTATTTTTTTTTTTAGTTTTCAGTGGATGGCTTAACCATCTGCACTAGTTTGGCAATTGATACTCATAAAGTGGCTGTTTTTCTTTTCTAGGCATTCAGTGCACCGGAATTTCAGTTTTGAGTTCTGAGCAAATATGCTAAATTATTACTGATTAAAGAAATACAACAGCATTGATATCATTAAAAAAATTATGACACAATACCCTTTACCAAGCTATATAACACTTAACACCCAAACCCTAAGTTTATTTCACTTAAAACACAAATATGAAGGAATTTAAGTAATATATAAAGTAAATATAGCTCCGGGCAGCAATTATTGGGGCCAAATACATATTGGCCACTAGGTGGGGCTAGATGGTCCGATTAATTTAACAGATTAACTAACTGCTACATAGAATCTGACAGTGAAAATATCTCAAGTTTAGCTAATTTCGAGGTATCATTTAGACATGGGGCAGCCAACCGTCCTCCTAGAGAGCTACTGGTTCTGCAGGTTTTTGCTCTAACCCTCATTAACCTCCCCTATGATAACCAAGACTGGAGTAAAAACCTGAAGACCCAGTATCTCTCCAATAAGAAGTGCTGGTTACCTCCTGATTTAGAAGACTCAATTTCCTCTTTCCATGAGATGGCACTAAAGAGTATTGAGGGATAGACCAGTGACTAACTTTTTGGACACTGCTACTGAACTGTAGGGCCTGAGGGCCGCAATAATTCAAGCATTTGTTCAAGCCACACCTGATTTTGGTAACTAATTCACCTCCTTGATCCAGGAGGTGAGCTGCAATGAGCAGAAAACTGAAGGAGGAAAAGCAGGTCCAGGACCAGCAGTCAGAAGGCACTGCTGTTTATATCTGTTTCGCAGAGTTCACAGAGCTCTGATCCTGACGTCCTTTTCCGTTATTTTCCATCATCTCCATCCCCCCTGGGGAAAGTGCTGGCCGGCACCCACCTGCGGAGGCTTTGAGGAAGACGACCTCCTGAGCCTGGGCGAGCATGACGAGGCTCAACGTGTTGGTGGTGTCTGGAGAGATGTCGGAGGTGGGCTCCTGGCTCATGGATGACAGGACCGTGTCCTTAATGTGAGCAAAGGCCCCACTGGCCAACTGGGAAAAAACAGGAAGTGGGAAGGGGTTATAACTTAACAGTTTGCTTGAGTGGTCTTCAACTCAACTCATCTTTATACAATACTGTAGCCAAAAAAAAAACAAAAATTTTTCCAGAGCTGATTTTTTTGTATTTCTGATCAGCCATTTCATGTTTGAAGTAAGTAGAGCCACCAGTTTTACCTGTAAAATTGCAACCATGTCAATAAATTATTGTTCATACAATCCAAAGGAAGTGGTCATCAAGATAAAACATCCATATTGACTTACACCATCAACAGGTGGTCAGGTACAGTAAACTGTAGAATAATGCCATTTAGTGACCCAGCTAGAAAATGATTAATAAAGCATAAAAGCATTGGCGGCTAGGAGCTACCTGTTTAGCTAGCAAACGTAATGCATTTTAAACTTTTAAACTTTGTCACAGATCTAGTGATCCTGTTACTTTGGTTCAACAAATTCTATTGAATTTTATTAAAATATTATTTAGTCTAAGCACAGGATACTGTATATATGGTCTATTAACAATGTTACCATAGGTTGTTTAAAAAAAGAAAAGAACATTTCTGTGTACCCGGTAGAGCATATTTGGCCTCTGGTGTTGCATTCCTATTTGCTTTGCGCGAGTCATATTTGGCTAAACTCTTTAAACCACGTACCAAATACAACTTTAATTTAAAAAGGGGAGAGTGGGTATTCCAATATGGATGTCTGGCTATCCCTGTATCATTCTTCCGACACCCCTTTCTGACGGATAGGAGGACTGACCTGGTAGAGCTTGGCGGCAGCCTTTCGGCCCTCATCTTTGTCCAGGTTCTGCTCAGCAGCGATCTGACTGGCCAGAGCTCCCACATTGAAGAGCACACAGGTCTTCTCATAGCCAAGACTGGCCAGAGCTGCCGATAACAGCATATATAACAGCTTACAACAGGTAAGTTACAGCAATTTAAACTAATCACCAGTTTGAAAGTAAATTCTGTACACCTACATTCTATATTCTATGTATATTCCATACATTTCTGCATGGATTATAACGTGATTCCTTCAAATATGAGTAGTCAGTCAATCACTTCTTTTCACTCTGCTGCCAAACACGTATCACTGTGAAGCTAGACTAAGTTCAATATAAGAAAAATGCTGCAGGCTGTTATGTTAACAGAGCCAGCACTGTTTTAAACACCTAGATGCAGAGGTCTGTTGCAACACTGACTGTTCACAAATGTGTCACACAATTCTGAAATGGGTCAAGTGCTACTTCTGTTTACACCAACGTTTACAAAACAGCATCCCCAAAACAGCTACACACTAAGGAAGTGGATGTAGCATTGATGTAGCAACATACAACCAAACATAGGCTCCTCTGAAACCTTTTCTCCTTGAGAATTAGGCTATGCTATTGCCAATTATATGTTGTCCAGAGGAACAGTTGGCCACATTCAGTACTGGTCCAGTCCAGATGCACCTCCATGTGGCATACAGATCAGATTCTCTCAAAATGCCCTTTCTGCATTTCGCTTTCTATTCCACCATTCATTTTCATGGGGTCGATGAAAAAAATTCCAGTTCTTCCACAAGAATGCTAAAGGGGTTTCTTGGTTTTTCCATGAAACAAATGTAAAAATACACCATGATTAATCGATTTCATTGACTGGTTTGACTGACTGGTTGATTTTGTGCCCTTGGGACGTAACCCAGTATTATTGCACCTGCCTCTGGTTGTTATGATCCACTTCTATCTTTATAAGAAGGTTGCCTCAGTAGACAGAGTGAGCTCAATGTGAAACCAAAGGAATGTCTCACACCAAGCTCTGTACCCATCAAGAACCTGGTCAATCCAGTCTTTCCTGGCTGGCACTGCTAATATAAGAGTATCTAGAACAGAGAAATTATATGTGACAACTGAGATGCCTGTCATACCGGAGACCTGCATCATACCTACAGCTAATCAGGTCAGTCACAAAGATAAACCATGACCTCATTAGCATGCCATGTTCCCTGCACGCTTGTGGCAGTTTCCAGTAACACTGGGCGGTTCATTTCTGAAATGGTACTGCACTATGTTTTTGCCCCATGGGGCACAAGGCAACCACATTTTTCTGATTTCTACAATCATTTATGAAGGTGCAGCTACAGTGCCAAAAAAGAAAAAGAAACTGGATAGGCCCAAATCTCAAAGTACAGCCAAGCTGTTGATGGATCTTGTGTCAAAACAACGCAACTGCATCTGTGTGCCAAATATGCTTTTTGACAGGAGAAAGTAAGTGTGAAGTGTGCCTGCTCCCTGAGTATGCTAAAGCATGATGAATATGCACAAATATGAAACCAGAAACCTCTGTGGTACGCTGGACAGGATATGGAAGTTATCAGCATTATGAGAAGTGGGCCTATTTCTTCTTGTCTTAAGCTGTTTCTCCTCAAAATTAAACCGCTAATTCTTCTGGTTTCAGAGGTGTACCATTCCATATGAGGTCTTGCCAAATGAGCCAGTCCAGAGCAAAACCTTTCTTACTATTTCTCATAAATAAAAAAGCTCTTGAAGGAGGCCTTCAAGGGTGTCTTTATGTCTCTTCTTTGGTCCGCCTTAAGCTCTTTTTCCAACCTTCAGCCGCCCAAACACAATTTAGTTAGGGAGTAAAGTTGGCAACTGGATGTGACTGAATTCCAGAGAAAAAAGTGTAGGAGAATATTATTCACAACTGATACGGCGAACACCTGCCAGCATTATACAACTAACTAGATCCCATCTAAGCGATATTTCGCAATGGAGAAGAGGCATCCATAAGTAAGGTGACTGCCAATGTGCGTGGGATATCTCATGCCATCCAAAGCAATATACTAAGCACATGCACAAACTGACACCATTTGTATGTGATTGTTTTAAGTTAACACCTTAGGCCTCTCACAACTTAGCTGCAAACATCAGACAAATAAATATTTGAATTATATATTATATTGAGAAATGTATATATAACTTAGCCAGTCTAAAATCTCCCAGACTGTGGCACAGAAGACAAAGGCTGATTCTGAATGTGTATCGGCCAGTGTCAGGGAGGCCGATACTGCTGAACCTGCATTTTCCTTGACATACAGATAACATCTGGTTTGTTATGTTGCCTGCAACTTCTGTGACCTACACAGGTAGCTACTGTTTGCTACATTGGCTGGGCTGGAATGGAGAATGGAAGGGCCCCTTGATATATTACCACAGTGATGTAATTTCACTAACCAGCTACTTGGACACCAGCTCTTTTAAGAGACTCTGTATCCAATTGAGGCTTTAAGACAAAGTTTTGACCAAATTTTGAAATGGGCGTTCTACTTCAGAATTAGCCAGTGATGCTAGCACTATGTGCTGCATTGTTCAAATTAAAAGTCAGCCAGGTCTGAAGGAGTTAACCACCATTTAGCTTAATAGGACATTCCACAGTGCATAGTGCAGAGGTTGGTGGTAATCCAAAACCAGTTGTGTGATATGGACACACTGGTAAATAAATGCAGCGATTTAAGAATCTTCGCCAGCACTTTACTGTTGCAAACTAGGAGCTAGACTTGATGATGACATTAATAGTGTTATAATCTTTGAAAATGTCTCCTTTGATGTAAACAATGTGGAGCAACACAGGCTGTTATATAATCAAATATTCACTTCCAAAGGGAGTGGAATAATTAGAACACAGTGTGGACAGCAATGAAATATGGGACATGTGCTTACCTAGTTTGACAGAGCCACTGAATAAAGATCCTTTATCAAAAGCATCTTTCCATGTGAAGGTCAAGCAGACCTGGAAAATAGGATGGGAGCATTTTTATTTGTCTTTCAAGTGCACTTTGACCCAATAGCAAAAATACAAAATACAATATTGTAACATACTACAATATAGATAATACACCCTGAAAGACTTTAGTAGGAGCACACTTATATGCATACGCACACTACCTGTTCTGTTTATTTGATTTGTTGCCTCTAATATTATGACTTCTTACAGGATTATATTTAATCTTTCTAGAACGTTCATATACATCCATTACTCTAAGTAACTGTTTATGATATCTGCTAACACTTGATACTCAGTAACACAATAAATAAATGTACATGTTTTCAAGATATAGCCTTTTTTTGGATTTTCTTCCCTTTCGTCCACTTGGAACACTGCTTAAACGTATAGCCCACCACAGCGGCCTGCTCCTCCAATTCGGGAGGAGGAAGCCATGGCATGTGATTCCTCCAACTCCAATTCCTCTTCCCGCCATGGCTGGAGCACCACCAATCACACACTGCCAATGTCATTGGAGGACTACGCAGTCAGTGTACAAGGTGTGGCTATTCGGCCTAAATAATGAGACTGATGTTGTAATTCAATTTTAACAAAGAAAACAAAAGATTCGGTAGCCGTGATGTTCAATTTCACCAAAAACTTTGAATCGTTGCTCAATTTTTGAACAGCGAACTGAAGACTTTCAGGGGTTGTTTATGCTCACCCATTGGTCAATGTATACCACATGGTCCATGCATGTGCGCTGTGGTTTGACTTACATAAGCCCTGTCTCGTTATTTAATAGCCACACCTCATATGTTCAGCTCTGCATGCACCTGGCTGATGAGTGATGAACTAACAAACGTTCACCTTCTACCATTCCCTGCGAGGCTAAGCCAATCGTTGCTTTGCCGATGTGGACAGGTAATGGCGAGGCTGGGATTCGAGGACTCAACCTCAGGGCTCCCAGGCAAGTATTTTCTTGACCTGTTTCAAACATTTTTAAATCACCCCATACCTGGTTATCAGAGACCGGGAATTTGGGTTCGATGGCACAAAGCTGATCATAGTACCTAGAAGACAAAATCAAACAACCCATATGAGAATCATAAATGCCACACTGAAAAATCTTAAGACAGTGACCCAAATTAAGCTGTCTTTAGACAGTACAATAGTCAACCTGTATATCCAGATAATATTTTTTCTTAACAACAGTCATTATTAACACAAATATAATTAGTTACTTACAATATTTTCCAATATATTTAAGGACAATGCACTCTAGTGTCAGGTAATATCCTCATTCAAATCTTAATTTTGGGCATACATTTTCTTAATTAACATATTAAATTTGGGGCGCATGAAGTTTTATTGTTCCTATTTTCTATGGTGTGCTGACAGTATATGTTAAGAAAGGGAATTAATTGTTTAAAATGAAATAAAGAAGCACGTTTCCTTTCTGCCGTTTGTTAGGGAGGAACTGTGGATGCCTAAGATGACTCTACAGGAGTTCCCAGAAGCTGCCAAACCAGGTTCATTCTGCAGAAAATACCTGACAGAAAACAAAGACGTTATGCAATGTGGTCCTGCCAATTCCCTCTTTTGTCTTCAGGACTTACAACGTGTTGTTATTTACTTGTTCCGTGACTCACATGTCTGTGAGCAAGCGCTCAGCAATTAGCGAATCAGACCGGGAAATCTCTGAACTGACAAAATACCTTTTTCACTAGATGAAGAATGTACTGCGTACCGCTAAATACTGACACAGATGATTCTACATCCCCTCAGTCAGTGCATCTCCAGACAGAACAAATATCGGAACTGTGCAGAAGATAAATAAACAGGTATTTTTCCCTAACCGACAACCATCATCACAGCTGTAGCGAAAACTGGAACGTCACACCACAGACTACTCCCACAATGTAACAGGATAAGCTTTAAATAGAAACAAAACCTACCTGACCGGATATTTGCGTATTCAATGGTGGTAAATAAAAATAATGACAAGAGGACAGACAATTCATCGTGACAGGACAGAAAATTATCATTGGCTTGTTTGCTACTGATAAAAAAAAATAGCTTTACCATTAGCTAATGAGAACACCTAATTAACTCATTAAAGCATTCCAAGCTCATAAAAGAACAACAGGGAACATCCGATATAAGATCAAGTTCTTCCCATAATGTAGAAAACACCTGAAATGGAACTTCTCTAAGTAAGGGTGTTTCAGTACATCAAATGATCAAAACCACAAAGGCTAATGAATGACCTGAAAGCTTGAATTTCACAACTATGTCATCCAGTCACATGTCAGTCATCCATGTTTTTTTTTTTCCTTTGTTCAGTGGAAGCCCCCACTTTTATTCCTCTGGCTTCATTGTGACTCTGCAGAATGTTCCCCAAACCAAAAGAGAAGAAGTGTGAGGGTGACATGTGATTCTAATTCAGACTAGCCTCTCAGGGTTCACAACCCATATTACCAGTTAGCATATGTCTTGCACACAACTAAAATATATAAAAATAGTTCAGAGTTTACAGTCAGAATTTAATTATTTAATATTTAAGTGACCAAGAATAACAAAGAATGAGAAGGTACAGAAAACCCAGCATGAGAGAGAAAAGGTGGAGCAGTACAGTCAGGGTTGCAGTTTAGGTTAGACAGCCTAAAATAGGTTAGGAAGCCACAACATTTTCCACCAGCCTACCTCCCTATTCATGAAAAAACAGAATGGTAAAGGTGAGACAAGGTAAAAAAAAAATAAATGTTCAGTGCTGTACTTTGTTTATTTAAGTTCAGTTAAATTCTGCTTAGATTAAATGTTCTGCTTAGACAAACGCTGTTTGCAACTGTAAGTCTTTCGCTTAGTTTAATGTACTGACAAAACAGCAAAAACACAATCAGAAGAAAAAGAGTCAATGGGGCTGTGCACCAATATGACATTGGTAACAAAATAAACACTCAAACAAGCAGAGGCCATTTTCCTTCCAGGGCAGAATATTGCATTCCTTAAAGCAGTGAAAGGACCCATGGAGAACTAAACTCAAACACAAGTCTCGTTTCCATGGCGATACAGTTTCAGTTTTTAGTCGGACAACAAGCGAGTCAGCCAGGCTTCACAATGCCTGTATTCAGAATTGCACCAATCATCTGCTTGTGTCTTTAGTTAGATTACTTCAACTTGTTTGTGTTTTCAAGCTAGACATGTGGACAGGGTTTGGGCTGGTCTGAGAGAAACTCCTTTTCTTAGAAACTGTTTTTGCCTCTCGTTAATGTAGTATGTTGCATGTGGCAATAATTCAATTCATAGCTACTTAGATTAAAACCTGAAAAAGAAATCTTTCAGGGTTTAGTTATACTTGCATATCATCATTTGATGAATTTACAAATTGTCTGAATTGTTTTATAATATATTGGGTGTGGACAAAATAACAGAAACACCTATTGATATACTTATATCAAGTAACTTATAAGAAGTGGGGCTTCTTTCACCTTCACAAACACTTCAGTTCTGTCCTGATCCGTGTGTAGTGGTATATTGGACCATTCTTCAAGAAGGAAAACCTCCAGTTCTTTGACAGATTAAGGAAGTGGGAAATTTTTGCACTCCAGAACTTCCCATTAAAGTGTAACGAAGTAGATCTGGTGATTGTGGAGGCCACAGAAAATGTTTGGCTTCATCCAATCACCTTTGAATTTGTTTGCCCGTCATCATCTCAAAATACAGGGACATCACAATGGCACATTTTTCACACTATAGGGTGCTTCTGGTTTGGTAAAATGGTTTTGTTTTTCAAAAATAGCCAGGCAGCTCTTGTTTCAATAAATTAACCCATTGAATGAGATTTGTAAAGCTACATTTAACTGGATTTTCTGAATGACTGGCTATGTCATCAGCAAATGAGAGATTTGTTACAATTTTTTGTCCTTGCACACTGCATGAATTGAGGTGAAAGGTTAAAGTAGAAATGCCTTTTTGTGTTATTCTCCGTGGTAATTTGCTTCCTCATTTTCGCCAAATCTGGAAAAGCCAGTCGAATTCTCCTCCAAAACATGCAATTCTTTTTACACTGCAGTTGACAAATTGAGCTTACACATGCATGAATCAGAAGATGACACTTCATGCACAGCTGTTTTCCAGCAGATTGTGGTCACCCGAATGAACAGTTGGGGTCACTGGCGAGCACAATGAGTCATGAGACCACATGACATTTCTAAACTAATTTATTATTTAATTGGCTGGCTGTTTGAACAAAGAGTAAGGACCTCTTGTAATGAATTCAATAAATGTTGCTTCATGTTTGCCATCCATATAACAGTGTTATTAGGTATTTAAAAAGTGTTTTTAGTTACTACTTCTCATTACTCTACACTTCAGATAAGAAAATCTTTTCCACTCCATCATATTTGCCCAATGTTTATAAAACCCATCACAGGAACTGTAATGAATCATATTAGAGAATAGTTTTATTTTCTCAGCCTTAAATGGTCAAGCCCTTCTTAGAGACTTCTTAGAGATGAGTTACCTGTTTCAGAAGTCAAAATAGGGAAAACCAGCAATAATTGTTTGATTTTAATCATTAGAACTGGCTCAAAACAGACGCACTGAGGCAGCCAACAGTAGATGCTGGACGCACACGACTCTCAGGATGGATTTTCTTCATTATAAAAGCGACGATTTATTTTCTGGAAGGTAAACGAGTGTTATTCGTGCTAAACGGGGACGCGTTTAATAACGCACGCCTGCATTAGCATACACACATACCATTAGCTGTGTCTTCCATTGACTACTTCATTTTATATTTACAGCAATTTTATATGGCTCGGTTCAGCAGATGCCTTTGTGCAGTGTGCCTTTGTACACTTCAAACTGCTTTCAGATTCATCATGCGCGCAGCTGAGCGGGATATTAGTAACAAGCAACTGGGGACTTGACTGAAGATGTATTTCCTCGAATACAAAACTTTTAGTTTAATTGCCAGTTTCTGCACTTGATTTTTCCGGCATAGACTGTGGAAATACTTGGTTTTTTATGTAGTTTTAAAGAGTGTACAGCCATCACTTTCCACTTCTTTTAAATTCTAAATCTTATTTCCACGACGCCTTACATTTACTCACACAAACGTCTTAAGCGTCAAACAAAGCTATTTACAATTCTTTATTAAACCGAAGTTTGATCAATGTCAAACTTAAACTGTGTTGTTTCTGTTGAAGTGCTACCAAAGTCACGCAACAAAGACTTTGAGATGGCACTTAAAATGTTTTAGAGGAGTTTCCATCTGTTTAATTTCGATAATTTATGTAAATATTACACGTATGATATTGGTATGACCTCAGTATTTTAAAAAAGACAGTTATGTCGCACCAGCGCTTCTATTTAGGAAATACAATGTTTTCTGCAATGCCAGCGAACTGACGTCAGGTACTTCAGCTTGCCAAGTTGTCTTTCTACTGTCAGAAAGCTAACTTGACCCGATTGCTATTGTTGACTGTCAGCAACAACGATGGCTAAACCTCGTCAAAAGCAAGCTAATTGAGGTGAATCGAAAAACACTTTAGGCGAAGTATTGCGTCTTCTTGTTGTAGTTACAATGGCACAAAGGATGCTTTCTAAACTGTAGGACGTACCTGAAGAGAATTTCCAGCGAGCCCTCATTTTTGTCTAACGTCCTCCCCAGAGCATTTTTACGCAACTTGTTTAAGTCCTCCACGGCTCCAATATGTTCCTTCTGGTCCACTCCGTCTTGATAGGTGGTTGTAATATATCTTGTCAACGGTGTCACCAGATCTACTTCTGCTGACTTTTTTAACGGGACCGATATTAGCGTGGCCATTGCGCCCCGTGAACGCCGGCTATTTAAGGTTAGCTGGCAATAAGGCACTGAATGTAGAAATGCAGTCAAACTCGTGAATAACAGCAGCAGTTAACTTCCTGCATAGCTATTTCTTTATAAACGTCAGGTGACGTTGACGCGTCGAAGCTGCACTAGGACGGAGCGACTAGATGTTTCTGAGTTTTAGAGTCGCTCAGTGATGCGCACCATGCATAGATGAGCTGTCTTTTTCCATGGAGCATTGGGTGCAGTTATTGATGCCACAATCAATGACGTTGGCCGTGATAGACATGGCATACATCTGTGTCCCTGCACTGAACAGATCTTAAAAAAAACAAGAGCAGAATGTTTGCATAACAATATGAATTGCACAACTCTGACGACAACTTCAAAATATAAAATAACTACAGTCAGGGCGTCGCTGTAATTCATCTGTATTCATTGTTGGGTGTTTCTGTAGATGATGAGAGTGTAACGCCCGTCTCTGGAACAGGTCTGTAACAGAAATTAAATCTCAAAAAGACTGCCTGTAGCGTATAAAAAGGATAAATGTCAATTAAAAAGCGATCAACCCATATCTCTTCATCATAATGATAATATAGTAATTATTATTAATTATAATATTTATTACTAATTATTCTGACCTGAGACGAAAGTCAGTTCTTTAATAAGTCTGGTAACAGATGTGATAATATGCTTTATTTGGACGTGTTTCCATAGGAACATGTTAGTGCATATATTGCACGAGACTACCCAATAGTTTGCGCGATTGCAAATGTCCTATGCCCCAGAGAAGCATCAGTGACTGAAGAACAAAACAAACAAGCAATACGGCAGTCAAGAGCAGGAAGTGGTTTCTGATAAAAACTGTCAAAACTATGCATTGCTGTCACTGTTAAAGCATGCTTCCCAGCAGAAATAATTATTGCATTTCTTTGAACGTAACTGCATGATGTAGTTGATTAACCTGTTCAGTGAGTACTAAGAAAAAGAAATAGATTCATTTTCTCTACAGATTTTCTTCAGCTTTTTAAAAGCACTTTTTCCAGACGGGTGTAAAAAGATTTTTGGTGAATCTATGCTAAACAGGGAAGCACTAAGTAGGAAATGCTGAAATAGGCCTACTATCGTCTCAACTTTTCAGTCATTGATGCAAATGGCTCACTGCTAAGGCATACGTACTTAGCATATATTTTAGAGCATCTGTTTAAACTACGGCGTTTCCCATCAAATCCAGAACCTATTTCATCTCCTTCTCCCTGTACACTCAACCTGATGTACCTAAACCAAGGCTGCGTTTCAATCCGAAATAAAATCCTCCCTTCACTGCTCTCCTCCAATCGAGTGAACCCTGCAGTGACGTAGCATGTTAGCAATCCAGTCCTTGCAAAGGAACGCAAAGTGAGGAAGAACCGCAAGGGTCATTCCCTCCATTGCGCCCCCTCACTCGAGAAGGGCTCAGTCGCCTGCTTTGTCACTTTTTATTTATTTACTTATTTTATTTCGGATTGGAACGCAGCCCAACTCTTGTGTTGCAAACGATAATTGGTTTCAGTAAACCATGCCTAGTGGAGACAAAAAAGAGAGACATTATTTAATTTATTTATTTATTTTTTCCTTTGAAATATATATTTAGTATGGTAATGTGTACAATTGATGTTAAAAGATAAATTGTAAAGATACGTTTATTTTGTTTTTTCTTTCCTGGTTTATGTTGACACGGGAAGTGCAATAATAATAATAAAAAAAACACGTAGCTGTACGTAAGGGGGAAGTAGAGGGAAGCGGAATGGAGTGCTGTATGTGACTATCCTTGTCTATGCTTACCGTGAGCCCCGATTTTCGTTGTAAACAAACACAATAAACATTTCAGAGACCGGGGAAAATTTAAGTTAACAAACAAAAACGGACTTCACATCATGAGTTTCTTGAAGAGGGTAACATGTAATTGGTGTTTCCGCCCGGTTTCAACGAAGTTCGGAAGGATTTGCTTACACCAAAAGGAAAACAAGATGGAGCTAGGTAGAGGGAGAACTAATTTGTGAACATCGCTGAAGAACAACGCTAGAGCCAAAAAAAGGAACGTGAGTCTAGATGCTTTTTTTAAACCACCATTAGTCAAAGCAAAATAAGAAATGTTGCCTTTGTGGGAAGAAACGTTTGTAGAGCTAGAGGGGAAACTGCTAACTCTAACCGTCGATGAATTGGCGCGTTTCTGCCAGCTGCTAAGCATTAAGGTAAAAGGCGACGACTGGCGTGGCATATTGAGGAGACTTATCTTACAATATTTGGAGGGAGAGGACGTTGTTTCTCTGGAAGATGAGGGGCTAGCCTCACTTCTAGAATTAAACGAGAAAATCGACTATGATGATCGAGCAGATGGGAGAAAAAGGAGTTGAGTCAGGGGATAAACATGTCGGTTCAGATAATGTCGAAGTAGCAACCGTAGCTGTAAAGCAGAAAGACAAAGTGGATGAAAATCAGAACACTCCAAATAAACTTTCCAAAGAGGAGGCAGAACGAAAAAACGTGATTTAAACGAAAAATTCAACAGTTGCAGTAAGAAATAGCGCAAACGTCCATCCATTGTATCGAAGGGAACTGGGCTCAGCAACGAAGCTGTGCGTACAGACCTGAAACCATACCTGCAAAATCCATTAGTGAAAGATGAGGTATTACTGAAAAAAAAAAAAATTAGTTTACAGCCTGGAATTATATCGAAAAACCAAATTATCATCTGTAACTAAACCCAAGGGGGTGAAAGTAGCCACAGTGAGCAAGGAGAGACAAGAGATGGCAGTAGACATGGGTGCTAAAGTTAAGAATAAAACTCCAAAGAACAATACACTATTGGATAACCTGGACGCTGGAAATAAAGTGATCTATAAGGCTTTGCAGAATCTAACCACACATGTAGCAAGCCTCACTCAAGCACCTAGGCTATATAGTGCACCTAAGCCACGTAGAACATGCACACCAGACCAGAGGCCGGCAGGTGCTGCCACCAATGCAAGGTGTTGTCAAGAGTGTGTACAGTCAAATCCAGAGGGAAGATGTGACCACTGTTACAAATGTGGAAGCAGCGAGCATTGGGCAGCAGGCTGCTGAAGGAGAACTGCGACCACAGCAGCATCTAACAAGATGGTAATAAATATGTCAAATGATCAACATGTTCAGAGTCTCTTTCAACAAGAGATGCCTCCTTCTACCAAACAGGAAAAAGCAGCTAGTTTGGTTGGACACCGATGTCTACAGTGCTCACTTGGGGGTGTAAGTACATCAGGTCCTTGGGATACAGGGTCACAGGTTTACATTGTGGGCTCACAGTAGAAAAAGAAACACCTGCCATAGAGGTGAGACCAGTTGAAGAGTTGCTTGATGAGGGGGGGGCTTAACCTCACTGCTGCAAATGGAGCCACCATACCCTATGAAGGCTGGATAGAGGTTGACTTCTGTTTATCTAGTTCCAATTCTTGTGGCCGGCATCGAGCTAGAAAGCCCAATAATTGGTTTTAACGTGGTTGAAGGGCTAGTCCAAAAAGATGCTGGGCAAAACTTTCACTCAACTAGCTTCGTTCAGACCCTCAGCTCTGCTCTAGAAGTAGGACACAGAAGCAGAAGCATAGCAATGGCTCACACATCGTATGACTAGGCCAACAGCCTGTAGTCATTCCAAAGCACAAGGTGGTCAATGTCAGCTGTGGGCGACTGAACAAGAGTGCGGTGAATGGATCACATGCTGTGCTTGAGCCGAATGAAGAAGCACCATGGCCCATGAGGATAGAAGTTAAGGAACAAATGATTCAGCTTCCCTGTAAGAATGGTGGCCATATAACGGTAGCAGTGGAGAATACTACTGATGACAGTATTACCCTTCAAAGTCGAACTGTGCTGAGATGGTTACATGCAGTGGATGCTGTCCATCATCTTGTCAAGTGAACCCAACCTCTCTTCAAGGACAGCCTTCTCTATCAACACAACACAGTGTTAGCCCACTGCTGGATGATCAGTCTATGATCCCCAAGAGAGAAAGATGGGACCCACAAGTGGATCACCAGTGGATGACCGGGACACGAGCTGCATCCCAGATCTGCAGATGACCATCCAACTGAATGACAACATCCCTGTTCAAAGGATGTACAATGCCATTCCTTGACCTCTTTACCAAGAAGTCAAGAATCATATTCAGGACTTGCTGAGCTAAGGGTGGATTCAGGAGTCAACGTCCGCTTGTTCATCACCAGTTGTCTGTGTTAGAAAGAAAGGTGGGAGCTTGCACCTATGTGTAGACTACCGAATGTTGAATGAGAAGACACAGCCTGACCGTCACCCAATTCCAAGGATCCAGGAGATCTTGGAAAACCTTGGTGGTAAGTCATGGTTCACTGTGTTGGACCAGGGCAAAGCATACCATCAGGGTTTTATGAGAGTAGGGCCTGTACGGTGTTTATAACTCCGTGGGGGCTGTATGAGTGGCAGAGGATCCCATTTGGGCTCTCTAATGCCCCTGCTGCTTTTCAGAGGTATATGGAGGGATGCTTAAGGGATGAGATATTTACCCCATATCTTGACGATGTACTTGTGTTTAGCACAAACTTTGAACAACACCTAGAAAATGTCAGAAAAATGCTACAGTGGCAGAAACTGTGTGGGATTAAATTGAGACCAACTAAGTGCAATTTATTCAAATGAGAACTGTGCTATGTGGGCTGTGTCATGTCTGAAAAGGGGTATACTGTGAACCCACAGGAGATAGAAGCTGTACAAGCACTGAAGCATGAGACCCCCGCTACTGTCTGTGAAGTCAGAAAGTTACTGGGATTCCTTGGTTACTCCCGCTCATATATTGTAGACTTCTCAAGGATCGCAAAGCCTTTATATGAACTCCTGACAAAGGTGCCAACGGAGAAAAAGAACACGGTGAAGAAAGGTCGCAGGATGCCTACCGTGCTGGAGCAGTGGGGGGGGGGCGAAGGGGTCGCTTACTTTGGTTCTTGCTCTGATCCAACTAGGACACCTGTGGTTCCAGCACCGGCAAGGGATGTAGAGCGGTGGAAAGAGGAGGTTCGAGAGGAGCAGTGGCAGGAGCTCAAGGACCAGATGGAAACCCTGGGGAAGACCCTGATTAATGAGATTCAGCAGCAGTTGGCACGGGCCCCAACTCCCCAGACAGTGGGCCCCGACCTCCGCCTGGGCCGGTTCCAGTGGGATGCTGCAGGTCAGCCTGTCTGCGTAGAGTGTGGGCAGGCTGGTCATATGCAGTGGGACTGCCCCCAGCGGCCGCCATTAAACTCCCGGGCCCATCCACAGTAGGGTGTGCTGGCAGGGTGAAACAGCAGGGAAGTGAGGGGAGCCCGCCTCGGGGAGACATCCTGGGGGTATGCCCTGAGATGGTGGTGGGAGCAGGCGGGGTAAAGGTGCTGTGCACTCTTGGTATGGGCTCGCAGGTTACCCTGTTTAGGGAGGTGTTTTTTCGGCGATAGTATGGAGATCTGCCAGTGCAGGACACCACCAACCTCCAGTGGCTGTACCCAGTGGGTTGAATATTCCGTTCGTGGGCTATGTCGTGATGCATTTTCTGGTCGGGGGTGATTATCGTTCGAGATCAGTGCCTGGGGCAAGACAGTGCGGTCTTGGGTATGAACATGATTGCCCACTGTTGGGAGGAGGTGATTAGGGGTGTGCAGCCCGGCTGGCTGACTTTTTCTGCCTCCCACCAGGGTCAAGCACACTGGGCATGGGAAGGAGCCTTCGCTGCCTGCCGCCGGGTCCGGGCCCAGGCAGCTAATCCCTTGGAGGGGGTAGTCCTCTGACCTGGAGGGCAGATGCGGAGGTCCCAGCATGCTCAGAGGGCCTCCAGTGGCTCCCTGTGGAAGGTTGGGAGAAGGTGGGTGGGGAGGTTTGCTTACTGGAGGGGGTGGGGGATGCTGGAGAGTGGCAGGTGGGCTGGGTAGTGGTTTGTGTGTGGGGGGGAAGGTCCCCCTCTGTTGATTAACCCCTATCCTCTGTCCCTGCCCCACCGGCGGCCCCTGGCCAAGGTGTCCCGCATACTTCCCTCAGAGATACAGGGTGGGCGTGACCTGGTGCTGCAGACCCCCCGCCCAGGGGAGGTAGAGGTGGATGTGTACACTGCGCAGGTGCCCTTAGGGGTGGGGAACCCTCTGTCTCCTCCAGATTTGGAGGGCCTCACCCTAGAACAACAGGGCCAGGCTCGGGACCTGCTGGAGCGGTGGGTGGGTATGTTTGCGGCACATGAGGAGGACTTTGGCCGAACCAGTTTACCACGAGATACCTACCAGTAATGCTCCCCCCTGTCGTGAACGATATCATCCTCTTCCCCCAGGTCTGTACCCAGAGCTGCAGTCAGAGTAGGGTGATCACAGAGAGCTAAAGTCCCTGGGCCTTGCCCGAGGTCCTGGTCCAGAAGAAGGACGGTGCCTGGCGGTTCTGCATGGACTTCCGCTGCCTCAACGTGGTCATCCACAAGGATGCTCCCCCGGATTGAGGAATCGCTCATGGGGATGAATCGTGCTGAGTGGTTCTCGACCCTAGGTCTGACGAGTGGGTACTGGCAGGTGGCGGTGGACCCACATGACCATGAGAAGACTGCCTTTGCCATGCCCCTCAGGCTCTTCCAGTTTGAGCGGATGCCGTTTGGCTTATGCAGTGCTCCAGCGACCTTCCAGCGGCTGATGCAGAGGTGTCTGGGGGACCTGGCAAATGATT
Source organism: Albula glossodonta (assembly GCA_019788955.1). Lineage (NCBI taxonomy): Eukaryota > Metazoa > Chordata > Actinopteri > Albuliformes > Albulidae > Albula > Albula glossodonta. The sequence goes on along the minus strand of JAFBMS010000114.1, from coordinate 191,262 downwards.
CCATTTTAATTTATTTGGATGATATCATGGTTTTCTCCCCAGACTTTCTTGGCCATCTGCATCACCTGGAGGCAGTGTTTGAGCGGCTGAGCCAGTACGGGCTGAAGCTCCAGCCCCAGAAGTGCCGACTCTTCCAGAAGGAGGTGCAGTACCTGGGGCATGTGGTGAGTTCCGCAGGGGTGGCTACTAACCCAGACAAGACGGCTGAGATCCAGGACTGGCAGGCACCTGAGACGGTGCGGCAGGTGAGGGGCTTTCTCGGGTTTGCTGGCTACTATCGACGGTTCATCCCCACTTTCTCTAAGATCGTGGCTCCCCTGCACCAGTTGCTGGAGGGGACTGTGGCCAGGGGTTAGAGCACGTGGCGGGTGGAGTGGGGCACCGATTGTCAGCACGCCTTCGAGGGGCTAAAGGCGGCCCTGCTCTCTGTGCCTATGCTCGCTTGTGCAGACTTTTCCCTTCCCTTTCATTTATACACAGATGCGAGTAAGGAAGGGCTGGGGGCCGTCCTGTCCCAGGTGCAGGGTGGAAAGGAGAGGGTGATCGTGTATGCCAGTCAGATTTAGGGTTTATTTTATGCAAAGTAGTGCGGATAATCAGTCTCATAACATTATAATCCAATAACGATATTGTTATTGTTTCAGTTATATTGGGGAAATGGCAACAGGCGGCGGAGCTGGATACCCCGGGTTGGGCAGGAGGAGTTGTCCGAGAGAGGGCTGGCCTGTGCCGTGTGGGCAGGTACACAATAGACAATCATGTGCATTACCTATTTATCATGGAAAAAGTCATCAGAAATGCTTCCAAGCGATGGAATTAGGACAAGTGTACTTCACCGAAAATCAAGAAAAGATGCAAAAAAAGAAAATGTCTTATCTCCAAAAAGTGAAAAAATACAATGCAACCAAAATTATAGTTTTTTTCTCTTCCAACAATAGACAATTGTGTACATTACCTATTTATCATCGAAAAAAGTCATCAAAAATGCTTCCAAGGCATTCACATGCTCAGATAAACTCCAGGTGGTACTCAAGCACCTGTCCTTTTGGCTTCTCGGTAAGTGCCCTATTTGCAACACATTTTTTATATTTCTTTTTCTAATTTTATATTTTAGTTTTCAAATTTGGCCCATGGCATCAATTCTCAATTAAAAGCATGTTTTAAGCCCTGACAAACTGCACTTCAGTTTTAATTCTGTGAGACTGCACAAGAAATGATTTCACTTTCAAATCATTTCTGATTAGTTTTTCTTCTGTGGTTGGATAATATAGCATATTTACTATAATTTACAGTCAAAAACTCTTATTTTTCTTATTAAAAACGATATTTTTCTGTCAATGAATTTTTTCACGTTTGGAGGTAATACTATAGTTTTATGTCTTTCTTGGATTTACAGCATAACACAATGATCCCATTTAGTCACTTTTAAATAGTTTCAGACAACTTTTTCTTGCGTGGTTGGATAATATAGCTAGTTTAATGTCATTTACATTAAAGTTAATTTCTAGTGTTAATTTCCACTGTTAATTAGTAGTGTTCATTTCCCATGTTAATTTCTGGTGTTAATTAGTTGTGTTCATTTCCAGGGTTATTTTCAGGTGTTAATTGATGGAGTTAACTGTTGTGTTAATTTTCAGTGTTTATTTCAGGCGTTAATTGATGGAGTTCATTTGTAGTGTCAATTTCCAATGTTAATTCCTGTTGTTAATTAGTAGTGTTCATTTCCAGTGTTAATATCAGATGTTTATTGATGTAGTTAATTTGTAGGGTTAATTTCTGGTGTTAATCAGTGGCATTAATTTCTGGTGTCAATTAGTAGTGTTAATGTCCAGTGTTAATTACTAGTGTTAATTATTCATGTTAATTAGAAGTGTTAATTCCCAGTTTTAAGTGCCAGTGTTAGTCATTAGTGTTAATCAGAAGTGTTCATTTTCAGTGTTCATGACTAGAGTTCATTACTAGTGTTAATTAGAAGTGTTCATTTCTGGTGTTAATTAGTTATGTTAATTAGAAGCGTTCATTTCCAGCTTTTTTTGGTATTAATTAGCAGTGTTAATTTCTGATGTTAATTAGTGGTTTTAATTACAATTGTTATTTACAGTGTTAGTTTCCATTGTGAATTACTTGCGTTAATTAGTAGTTTTAAATTTCACTTAATTTTCAGTGTTAATTTCCATTGTTAATTTATGGTGTTAATAGTGTTAATATTCAGTCTTCATTTCTGGTGTTCCTTTCAGGTGTTCATTTCAAGTGTTAATTAGCAGTGTTCTTGTCCAGTCTTCATTTCTGGTGTTAATTCGTAGTGTTTACTTCCAGTGTTATTTAATTCATTCCAATAGCGTTTAGTGCTTTTAATTCATTAATTTACTAAGTCGCCTTGCATTTACTTACATTGTTCCAGGAGAAAGAGAAATAAGACTATAGTCTTATGTCTTTCCTGGATTTTCCATTGATTCCATGTAGTCACTTTTAAATAATTTCTTACAAGTTTTTCAGACATGGTTGGATAATATAGGCTATTTAGTAGGATTTCAAATAAAAAAATCAAGTATTTTTCTGTCAACCCATCTCTTTCACTTTTGGAAGCACTACTCATGTCTTATGTCTTTCCTGGATATTCTGCACAGCGCACTATTTCTTGTGTTGGGGGATAATATGACACATTTATTATCATGAGGTAAAAAAAATCAAATTTTTTTCTGTCAAATCATTTTTTTCACTTTTGGAGGCAAGACTATAGTCTTATGTGCACAACAAATTCCTTCCATTTAGTCACTGTCCTTCCATTTAATCATTTCTGACTACTTTTTCTTCTGGGTGGTACTATAACACATTTACTATGATTTAAAATGAAACAATCCAATATTTTTCTGTCAACCCATTTTTTTTTTCACTTTTGGAAGTAGGATTATAGTCTTATGTCTTTTCTGGATTTTCAGCGCAACAAATGGATCTCATTTACTCAATTTCTTCTGTAGGTGGACAATATAGCACATTTACTATCATTTAAAGTGAAAAAATCAGATATTTTTTCTGTCAACCCATTTTTTCTACTTTTGGAGGTAAGACTATTGTCTTATGTCTTTTCTGGATTTTCAGCACAAAAAATGGATCTCACTTAGTCATTTTACAGTCATTTCAGACCACTTTTTCTTCTGTGGTTGGATAATATAGCACATTTACTATCATTTAAAATAAAAGAAATTAAATATATTTCTTTCAACCCATTGTATTCACTTTTGGAGGTAAGATGATACTCTTATTTCTTTTCTGGATTTTCAGCACAATTGGATCTCATTTTCTCACTTTCTAGGCTTTTCTGTCTATTTTTTTCTTCTGTGGATGGATAATACAGCACATTTACAACCATTTAAAGTGAAAAAATCAAATATTTTTCTGTCAACCCATTTTTTTTTTCACTTTTAGAGGCAAGACTACAGTCTTACGTCTTTCCTGGATTTTCCGCATACCACATTTCTTCCATTCAGTCACTTTTAAATTATTTCTGACCACTATTTCTTCTGTGGGTGGACAATATACCACATTAACTATCATTTAAAGTGAAAAAATCTAATATTTTTCTGTCAACCCATTTTTTTCACTTTTGGAGGTAAGACTGTAGTCATGTCTTTTCTGGATATTCAGCAGAATTAGTGGATCTGTCAATCTGTTTAGACATTATACAGGCTGCCTCTAATCAGTGGAAGCACTTTTCAATATTGACCATCCTTTGGTTTGGGTGTTCAGTAGCTGGTTTACAAGAACCAAGCTCTGGGGGTGGTTGGTGGTTGTGGCTCCTCGGTTTGTCCTGTCCCCCTTTTTCACTTTTGGAAAAGGCTGACTGTTGGTAAGAACATGCCTTGACTGGTTCTGCATCAGGGAGCGATGTTGACGGCGGGAGGAATGGTTTCATGTATGCAGCTTAAAGCAAAGCTGATAAAGAAACAGAACTCAAACGAAACAGAGTGCACGTTTCATTGTTCCCATCTTTGCCCTTATTTGCCCTGGCTTTTCAGTCCCGAGACTGGATGAAATCCAATTCCAATATGCATCATAAAGCTTGCTAATAACTCATAGAACAACAGACAACAGTACCTTAGAGTTGTAATTGTGATTAGTGTTCTAATTACCATGACTGCCATTACTGCTTTATTCATAGATTAGCAAATACAGCTGTCAGCCAACATTACTACTAACCAACATTAGTACTAATGTGGCAGTAATAATTTCATTATTATTAATATCAAATTACTAACAATATTTCATATAGCCACTGATAATACAATGTTAATAATTAAACAAAATATTACTGATAATAAAACCACTTATTGTATTACGTTTGGCACATAGCTACATTAGCTTTAATCTTGTATAATGATTAATGTAGCCTGCTGATACATGTGTTGTAACTACGACCACTAGTTCGTTAAAGCACCCATTCTGCCTCATCCTTCAAAGAAACCCTCTGCGGGATATAATCCGAATAAAATGCAACAGGCACAGCGCATGACATCTATGTTTGATCCCATTGCTACGAATTTCCACTCTAGAAAATGAATTCCTCTCCCTACCTCGCTCCTTCCGGTCGTATTCGAGGTGATTTTGGCTCTGCGCCACATCTTGACGAGGGAAGTTTGCAAATACAGATTGGGATCGCTGAACATTTTCCGGATTGGAATGCGGACAGTTATAGGAATACTGGAGATTCTGAGGATGCATAAGTATAATACTTGCAAGAGTTTTATGTTAAAAATGTATGGTATTTACCTCAAGCTTATTTGAGTTTAATGCGCAGCTTTGTCAGCACTACATAGTGAATGCAGGTCTCTAAGAAGCACCTACTAAAACACCTTGTGCATTTGGTTGTGAAAGCAAATAAATGCCCCCATAATCATGTGACTTATTACAATAATAATTAACTGGTAATATTAACTGGAATATCAGTGACTGACTTACTTCACCTACTTTGCCCACTGCTATTTGACATTCATTAAAATGTTGCACAACAGATGAATAGATTTTAGTACCCACAAAAGCCAGTTTGTCATGCTCAAAACATGTTTCATACAGTACTACTGTTTTTAGGCCTACAGAGAATATACAGGTGAGAGGTGGTGACAGGTTTAAGTGCCCTACGACACTTCCGTTACCGTTAAAAGTAAGCTAAGGAGATTAATCACTTTCATATTGCAATTATGCACAGATTATAGGTCAATGCTATTTCTCTCTTTGTGCTCATCTTTGTTGAAGTGTTTATGTTAATTATGGTTGGCACCAGTCTTCCACTGTACAGTCTATTTGTAGTTCTCTCCCCTTATAACAGGCCGAAACGTATCGTATAAACCGATACGTTTCTGCCATGTTCCAAGAAGACAAATCACAGCAATAAAGTGTAAAGCCATAACTCTGTTAATATTTACCATGAACAAGACTTTTCAGCAATGATTTGCGTTTCCAGGCTGGTCTTGACAGTGTCAGCATGTGGCCGTATTTATAGGAGCAAAGCGTGGATATTTTGCAGAACGCCAAGATTCTGAGTTTGTTGTCCTGTGAACTGCTGTATTCAATAGGTCGCTGATTCAGCTGTCGATAGTTTACAGTTAAGTTGTTAGAGCTTCGAGTTTCCTGCGTCTGACATTGTGTATAGTACCCGGTGGAGTTATTCAAGAAACAAAAATATGGGGTTTGGAAAGGACATATCACACAGAAAAAAACTGATAATCGTAAGTGTTTGTTTGTATAATTTAATCGAGCAACATTTAATGCCTGTTGAATGGTTTGCCTTTGCGTTTACGTTTGTTTTTGTATTGTATGTACTGTAATGAATGTCATTATAAATACCACATTTTGCCTGATGACTGCAAGCCGCGCTGGTAAGTGCAGGGAGAATGTTAGTACGATACCGACTGTAATAATACAATTTGTTTATATGGGCAAGTACAAGCAATGTGACCATGGAGAGCTTTCGACCAGTCCGAACTATGTGGAGGTCTTTTTGAATGTTTCTGGTAGTGAGTTTGTTAGCCTAAATTGTCCTGTCGGTGTAGTACCAAATCATTTTATGTTCGATTTAAAACGTGACGATTTAGCCTAGCTTTAATTAACATTCATCCTTAACTTGACGTGCACCGAAATTCAAATTGTAGTTTTTCCACAAAAAAAGAAACTCGCATAACATGGAAAACGCATGAATTTACTTGCAAGACATAGTTAAAGAGTGTACTGAGTGCATTTCTTAATAGATTTCTGTTAGGTTTTCAGCTATTTGCCCTTTACTCGACGTTGTAATCATGAGTGCTTACTTTAGTGTATTTGATTGAAGACATTTAATTTTATTGCTTGGCACACCTCATCGCTATCTTTGCTCCATCAAACCCAGGTTATGGTTTAGTTTTAATAAGCTGTTATCGTGTTTTTAATGACGCTATTGGAAAAATTGATAGGCTGATAATCACCAGTAATTGGGTTTCAGTCAGAACAGCAGGTGTACCAACGGGGGAGAGAGTGAATCAGTTAGAGGGAATAGAGAAAAGGAGATTGTTTTATTGATGTTTCAGTTTTATAGAAATTTGTTTTGGCAGTTTGGAATCAAAGTACCTAGTCAAAATGACTGATTCACTTTACTGGATGAATTAGTCATTCCAGTGATATTGTCCCAACTTCAGGAAGAAAACAATTTTAATGACACAGGTGATTAATATTGCTTTTTTCCTAAAATGCAGGGGTAAGCCAATGGTTTGGAGTTCATGCCTGTCAGTCTGCATGTAGATGGGTTTTTGGGGTTCTTGGTTGTCTGTCTGTGTGTAGATTGGGAGCTTTGGGGTTTGTGCGCAGGTTGGTTGTTTTGGGGTTCTTGTTTGTCAGCATGTGTGTTGATTTGGGATTCATGCTTATCTGTCTGGGTGGTTTGGGGGTTCATGCCTGTCTGTCTGTGTGTAGATTGGGGTGCTCGCCGTCTCCATTGTCACAATTATTCTGGGACTGGGATTGGGACTTGGACTGCAGCTGGAAGACTGTAAAGGTAACCCCCAAACTCTAGACCTCTTTAGTAAATGCATACACAGGGAACACTCCCACTGCAAACCCAACCTCTTCACAAGCCCACTTACTGACTTTTCTTATATCTGGTGTAAAACTGGATTAGTCCCTTACAGGACACATGCTCTCATTCCCTCACACTGTATCTGTCTCTCCCTCTCTGAATTCTGATTCAGTATGCTTTACTGACAGGAAATATTTAGGACAAATATAATACACAGTGTAAGTGACATTAATCAGTACGGAAACTAATGTTATATAACTGTAACAGTAAAATTTAATACACAATTGTTCTCGTGAATTAGTTGATAGTAATAATGTGTTGTCCAGGTCATCTGTCAGGCGGTAGGCATCTCTGGCTTTAGTCCAAGGATTTTGCAAGGAGTTTATCACTCAGCTGTGGTAAAGGTGGGGGTGGATCAGTGTGCTGTGGTATAGGTGAGGGTGGATCAGTGTGCTGTGGTATAGGTGAGGGTGGATCAGTGTGCTGTGGTAAAGGTGAGGGTGGATCAGTGTGCTGTGGTAAAGGTGAGGGTGGATCAGTGTGCTGTGGTAAAGGTGAGGGTGGATCAGTGTGCTGTGGTAAGGGTGGGGGTGGATCAGTGTGCTGTGGTAAGGGTGGGGGTGGATCAGTGTGCTGTGGTAAAGGTGAGGGTGGATCAGTGTGCTGTGGTAAGGGTGGGGGTGGATCAGTGTGCTGTGGTAAGGGTGGGGGTGGATCAGTGTACTGTGGTAAAGGTGGGGGTGGATCAGTGTGCTGTGGTAAAGGTGGGGGTGGATCAGTGTGCTGTGGTAAGGGTGAGGGTGGATCAGTGTGCTGTGGTAAGGGTGGGGGTGGATCAGTGTGTGGTAAGGGTGAGGGTGGATCAGTGTGCTGTGGTAAGGGTGAGGGTGGATCAGTGTGCTGTGGTAAAGGTGAGGGTGGATCAGTGTGCTGTGGTAAAGGTGGGGGTGGATCAGTGTGCTGTGGTAAGGGTGGTGGATCAGTGTGCTGTGGTAAGGGTGAGGGTGGATCAGTGTGCTGTGGTAAGGGTGGGGGTGGATCAGTGTGCTGTGGTAAGGGTGGGGTGGATCAGTGCTGTGGTAAAGGTGGGGGTGGATCAGTGTGCTGTGGTAAGGGTGAGGGTGGATCAGTGTGCTGGTAAAGGTGAATCAGTGTGCTGTGGTAAGGGTGAGGGTGGATCAGTGTGCTGTGGTAAAGGTGAGGGTGGATCAGTGTGCTGTGGTAAAGGTGGGGGTGGATCAGTGGCTGTGGTATGGGGGGGGATCAGTGTGCTGTGGTAAGGGTGGGGGTGGATCAGTGTGCTGTGGTAAGGGTGAGGGTGGATCAGTGTGCTGTGGTTTAAGTGTGCTGTGTAAAGGTGGGGGTGGATCAGTGTGCTGTGGTAAAGGTGAGGGTGGATCAGTGTGCTATGGTAAAGGTGAGGGTGGATCAGTGTGCTGTGGTAAGGGGGGGTGGATCAGTGTGCTGTGGTAAGGGTGGGGGTGGATCAGTGTGCTGTGGTAAAGGTGGGGGTGGATCAGTGTGCTGTGGTAAAGGTGAGGGTGGATCAGTGTGCTATGGTAAAGGTGGGGGTGAATCAGTGTGCTGTGGTAAAGGTGAGGGTGGATCAGTGTGCTGTGGTAAGGTGAGGGTGGATCAGTGTGCTATGGTAAAGGTGGGGGTGAATCAGTGTGCTGTGGTAAAGGTGAGGGTGGATCAGTGTGCTGTGGTAAGGGTGGGGGTGGATCAGTGTGCTGTGGTAAAGGTGAGGGTGGATCAGTGTGCTGTGGTGAAGGTGGGGTGGATCAGTGTGCTGTGGTAAGGGTGGATCAGTGTGCTGTGGTAAGGGTGGGGGTGGATCAGTGTGCTGTGGTAAAGGTGAGGGTGGATCAGTGTGCTGTGGTAAAGGTGAGGGTGGATCAGTGTGCTGTGGTAAGGGTGGATCAGTGTGCTGTGGTAAAGGTGGGGGTGGATCAGTGTGCTGTGGTAAGGGTGAGGGTGGATCAGTGCTGTTTTAAAGGTGGGGGTGGATCAGTGTGCTGTGGTAAGGGTGAGGGTGGATCAGTGTGCTGTGGTAAAGGTGAGGGTGGATCAGTGTGCTGTGGTAAGGGTGGGGGTGGATCAGTGTGCTGTGGTAAAGGTGGGGGTGGATCAGTGTGCTGTGGTAAGGGTGGGGGTGGATCAGTGTGCTGTGGTAAGGGTGGGGGTGGATCAGTGTGCTGTGGTAAAGGTGAGGGTGGATCAGTGTGCTGAGGTAAAGGTGGGGGTGGATCAGTGTGCTGTGGTAAGGTGGGGGTGGATCAGTGTGCTGTGGTAAGGGTGGGGGTGGATCAGTGTGCTGTGGTAAGGGTGAGGGTGGATCAGTGTGCTGTGGTAAAGGTGGGGGTGGATCAGTGTGCTGTGGTAAGGGTGAGGGTGGATCAGTGTGCTGTGGTAAGGGTGAGGGTGGATCAGTGTGGTAGGTGGGGGTGGATCAGTGGCTGTGGTAAGGTGAGGGTGCTGTGGTAAAGGTGGGGGTGGATCAGTGTGCTGTGGTAAAGGTGAGGGTGGATCAGTGTGCTGTGGTAAGGGTGGGGGTGGATCAGTGTGCTGTGGTAAGGGTGAGGGTGGATCAGTGTGCTGTGGTAAGGGTGGGGGTGGATCAGTGTGCTGTGGTAAAGGTGGGGGTGGATCAGTGTGCTGTGGTAAAGGTGGGGGTGGATCAGTGTGCTGTAAAGGTGGGGGTGAATCAGTGTGCTGTGGTAAAGGTGAGATCAGTGTGCTGTGGTAAGGGTGGGGGTGGATCAGTGTGCTGTGGTAAAGGTGGGGGTGGATCAGTGTGCTGTGGTAACGGTACAGGGGGTCCCTCACTGAAGCTGGCTGCATTACGCAGGTGATCTCACTGTTTTCATCCAAAGGATGCGGTGCATGCACTTAGACACAGCCTAGAGGAATATGAGAGAGCTGCTTCAGCAAAATTAGGATGGGTAAAGTGTGAGGGTGAGTGGCTAGCCGGTAGGGGGATGAGACCCTTCAAGCACCTGCCCTTACCCACTGCACACCCTCTCCTGTCCTTACCCACTTTAAATCCCACTGGAAGGCCGGAAGTCTTGGGGGTTTTTCTTTCTAGAAACTGAGAGGGCAGTGGGGGAGAAAGTTTGTGCCAAGCTGACTAAATGGAAAGTATTGTTCCCTTTTATCCGAAGGGTGTCCTACAGAGGTAACGTTTTGGTCATGACCAGCCTGGTTGCCCTAACCCTGTGGCATAAGCTGATCATCCTCCAGCTCCCCATGCAGCCTGGTTAACGATGTTCAAAGGGCAGGAAAGAGGGCAAGACCTGGGGGGCATTGATAGCCTGGTCAGGGCTTTATATTTGCTGGCAGTAGAGAGGCTGCTGTGCTGGGTGACAAACTGCTCTTCTTTATTAATCAGAAGGGTTAATGTTAGGGTTATGGTTAGGGTTATAGAGTGCATAGAGACACACTGCAGCCAGGTTCAGGGATCAGTGCAGAATATTTGCTCCGAATCTCCAAGGTAAGAATGCTGATGGGGGTCTCACCTTTCACTGCTGCAGCAGCTGCAGGTGAGTAGCTGCAGGGTGAAGGGATGTTCCTCTATTCTAAGACCCCAGACCTGATGTGACCAACGGCTCTGTCACTGCAGTTCCATAAGGACTCTTACACACACACACACACACACATACACAAACACAAGCTAGCTGCAGCACACACACATCGCTAACTCTGATAAATCGTAGGCTTCCCAACATTGGTAGCTCAGCAGTGTTTGTGACCTGAAGCATGACTTTTGTCTTGACAGGTGTTTGTGTGTTCATCGCTGAGTGTGTCAGTTACGTAGTTATGTACATCCAGTTTTTCACAGTCTGTTATACATGTTTGTTACTTTAACTAAGGTAGATAGCATACTGGTTCTATTCATCCATGTTACTCTCAAACAGCCTTAATTTGCATAGTCTCATGTTTTTAACACTAATTTCACACTTTATTTTTCTTATCGCACAGTAGGGAAGTTTGTCTTCTGTGGTGTAGTGTTTGTCTTCCGTTTGTAGCTGCACTGTCTGCTCCCCTTGCGCTTTCGGCTTTCCCCTGTTTCTGCACTTTCGGTCTGTTGGCAATATAACGTTTCAACCCCATATTCGATATAAAGCTGTCACATGGTCATGGACAGTTACGCACTTGCATATGCTTAATTTCATGTTGGTTGCATCACAGCCCTGGAACTGTCAAAGCAGCTACCAAGGCTATGTACCCAGTGGTGGGATAATTAGCTAGCTAGCTGTAGTGAATTAGAGCTAGGTAAGGTTAGCCAGCTACGCTGAAGCACTAACACACCCAACAAAGCAGTTAACACAGTGTAAAGTATATATCATGTAGCAATTATAAGGTAAATATCATATAGCATTTTCAGCTCCTTTTCAAATCAGTTATACTATGTTTGTAGGAATATAGCGATAAAGCTAAATATCACTGTGAGCATATTATTTTGCGTACAGTATCAGTAAGGAAGCAAAATGGCAGTAACCATTGGAACACCGGAAATTAAATTAAGCCTGACAGGTAAACACTTTGGTACAAATATTACAACAAAAGCATAATAACACACAGATTTAAAGTTGGTGACATTATTTCTATTGAAAGATGAATCTAACCATACATCACCATAAAACAGGAACAGAAAGTAGATTAAAAGCCTAGACGAAATGAGAGGAACTAGAGGACAAAACTGAATAATAAACCTTACAATGTAACAATGAGAGTTGCAACAATTTTGCTGCATCTTCTGGATAAATGTTTTAAAAAATTTGATTAAATATGATTCAAATAGGCTATGTTTTGTTCCTTAATTGATATCGGACAATGGTGTAAGAGTCCAAGAGGGGAGGGGCTTCCAATACAATAGGGGATCTGATTCCCATCAGAGGAGTGTGCTAGGTAAGGCTGCAGTGCAGGTTGCCAGTGCCTGGTTATTCTCAGTATTTGTGGTATTTGTTGTAGAGTTTTCTACTAGAGTTTTGTTTTCTACTGTGTTGCACTCCCTGGCTTTGTTCTTGGTACTCAATGAAACACCACTGCACTAAAGTGCTACTTGCGACTGCCTTTTGTGCTACTAACTAAGGTGTTGCGAAGATTGGAACCCTCACCCAACTCTTGGGTGTGACAGCTGGGTTCTTAAGAGACGGCCGCAGGGCAGACGTTGTATAGAGTGTGTGTGAGAGGCGCAAATAAGCCCCCTGACTGGGCTAAGGGGCTCTGCGTGGGCTGAGCTATTCGGGCCAGATGTTTCTTTGAGGAGGCACTGGGGGTCCTTGTACAACCCTCCCATAGAAAAGCATATCACCAACCTGGTCTTTTCAAGTTTAAGTTGCCATTTGGAAGTCTCATAAGAACAGATTACTTGATGTGAGCACTGTACTCAGACCAGATTACTTGATGTGAGTGTTGTACTCAGACCAGATTACTGGGTGTGAGTACTGTACTTAGACCAGATGACATAAAAAAGTATACAGTGAATTGCACTCAATAAAGTCATAATCTAATGAAACATTAAAATACAATTATAGAAGCCATTTATAAAGAGCTTAGGTTGTATGCAGTACACCAGCAGGTCCAGTAGGTGTCACCTTTTGTGCTTTGGGTTAGACACAATATAGGTAGGAACTTTCCCTCAGGTGACAGGTGTTGATGGACGGAGACGGAGCACATATAGTTTATTGACCGCTTCACTATGCCACGCTACGCTGTGTAGAGGTGAAATGTTTGACTTTATGGAGATTTATGTTATGGATTCTTGCATTTACCAACTGAGGACCATTAATGATAGGCAATAAACCTTCCATCAAAGGCAAGAAACACAAGTGCGGACTTTATTTCACCAGACACTAGTACAGCGGTGACGGTGAGTGCGTCAATTAGATGCCTGTCTATGCAGCCCTCAGTGGCTTTAAGTTTAGGCTTAGCTGCTTCGACAATGATTCCAATTATTAAATTATTAAAAACAGTCATGCCAGAAGGGAATACATGGTGTTTCAAATGTGTTAATTTTAGTTCTCAAGCCAATAATCAAGGCACAAATTATGTTGAATATATTATTTTTAAAATACTTAAGTTTTATGCACAATGTAAAAAAAAAAATGATGTTTAATAGCTAGTTGTCCTTGAGGTTTTTGTCTGGGTAAAGCTTGTTAGTCTTCAGTACTTTGGTAACAGTGTGGGTTATCCTGATTTAAATGGGATCCACAACTTTACTTATCTTTTTTCAGTGGGCAGACAGAGTTGGAACAACCTAGTTCAGCACTACATGCATTATTGGGTTTGAAAGTATTGTGGGTGAAATTTTTGTTTTGGGTTTTCATCCCATAGCTATTGTTAAGTAATGGAGGACCCCATACTTCACTCCCATTAAGACAAATGGGGGAGATGAATTTGGAAAATGTGTTTTTGATTGCATAGAATGCTCTCAATCCTTCTCAGTCTCTCCCTCTCTCTCTCTCTCTCCTCTGTCTCTCCCTCTCTTTCTCATTTATAATTTAAACACTTAATTAGCATGATGTAATTCTCATACACATTGCCAAAACTTACATAATACTAAGTTAAAAAAATTGACAATAACGACAACAATACAGTTTTGATAATATTAAAAGACATGCATAATACTATTGATAGCAGTATAATTACTGTACTAACAGAAACACTTTAACGGTTGATGTGTGGAGTAGGGGTCACTGCTGTCTCCCCATCTGTGGCAGGCAGTTGCATGTCATGCTGCAAAATTTGTGCAGTTTTTGAGTCCCAAGTAGGGTCGGGAAGTTTGGGTATAATGTTTTATTTAAAGTAATTTTGAAAGTAATTTTGCCTGATTTTATCTAATTACATTTGGTGTGGAGGTGCCTCTTTGGTGGGCATAGAGAGCCAGTGTTTGGGAGTGGGTTCTAATGAAATCAAGATTCATGTTGTAATTTTTTCTTTTTTCCAGTGTGTGTGTGTGTTTTGTTGGTTATTTTGAGATTGGTTTGCATCTGTGATCGCAATGTAATACTGGTAAAGTGGAACAATAATGGTGCTGGTAAAAATTTTTAAAAATCTCTCTCCCTCTCTCTCTCTCTCTCTTAGTTATTCCCACCTCCTGTAGAAATCGCTGTTATGAGCCCTACGACGATGAGTCCGAGACGCCTGGATGCCGCTGTGACACATTATGCGTCCATAGTAACAGCTGCTGCTATGACTACCATGACATCTGCCACCAATCCAGTAAGACTTTTACATCAGTGTACTGTCTTAGTGGCGCCCAACATAGAATTATGCTATACATGTTTTACAGTATATTTATTAAGTTAATCAAGTAATGCAAGTGAGAACTACATTCTTGTCAATCAAGAGAATCGTGGGATCTTTAGTATCCACGTCGGATTAGTCGGTATTCCTGGTTAGGAGAAATCTAGGAACAGGCCGTTAGTTTGCACTCTTATTTGCGCAGTGGAGATGTGGGAGTGCTCGAGACTGCGCTGCGGAGAGAAGAGGATCTCAGGCAGTAAGTGCCACTGCTCTGACGACTGCCTGAACGCCGGAGACTGCTGCACCAACTACAAACACATCTGTCAAGGTAGGCCTCGTTCATTCAGGCACGGCTCATTCACGTAGGGAACATTGGGTGTGTTCCAATACTCAAATTTAATCTCCTCCACTCGTCTCCTCTGTGCCCTGGAAACTTGTCTATGTGTCTTCCCCTCCTCCACTGTTCCAAAAAGGTAGGAGACAAATTTCACATTCCTTCACTCACCTCCTCCTCTCCTCCAAATGAAGTATACATCGATGTATCCTACTGTGGAAGTCTTTTCACATTTCTGGGTGTTGTCATTGTGCTCATGACCAGTCAGATTAAAAGACCATCCCACAGAATATTTTGAATGGTTTAGATATCCTCCGAATCAGTCAAAGTTATACGACTTCATTAAAGATGATGGGCTAATCGGATTAGCTGTTCCAATTTTTGTTTCATCTACTTGTTTCCTCATCTCCTCCACTCGTCTGCTCCCCCCGGTTTCCTCCACGTACTTTGTGGGGGTCAGTCAAGTGGGGTTCATTCATGTAGGAGCTCATTCATGTAGGAGATCATTTAGGTAGGCACTTATTGATGTAAGAGTCTTTCAGATAAGGGTCATTCAGGACAACATGGCAGAAACTTATCGCTTGTATTTCAAATACTTATCTCCTCAGATGGTAGTAAAAAGTCCTTGAGAAGTTTAAAAGAAAAAAAATGTGCTTTGAATATTGGTGAAAGAACACTTTTGAAGCTAAACTGTAAAAGTTAAAAGAAACGCTCTTGAAAAGTGAATATATACCAAGCCAGACCTAACCAACACAATATTTCCTTAGCCATCCATCTGTCAGGGTGTGAATCATTTTGTGATGTTGCTAGCCTCCTGAAAGAGTACAGTGCTATAACTGTCTTCAGCTCCACTTGTGGGTTTTGGTGGGTTTTTGGTGTTTACATTTTTGTGAACTATGTTGTTGACTAAATATTGTCAAGATATTGAGACACAGAGGGAATAAATTAACCTGAAATAATAGCTGTACTACCACAAATCATCGAGTTACAGATGATTCATTTTGGGGTAGGGTTTCCTCTTCTTCTGGTTATTTTCCTATTGACCTCTAGGGGGAATAAAGTGATCGTATACTGGGATTTTGTTCTGCAGATCCTCAATATCTTGATTTTTTTTTGTGAACTGTGTAGTTCACACTATACCAGAGTGTGAACTACACTTGGTTTTAATTGCCAGAAAAATAAAAAAAGCCCATTGAAAATCATTCAAATACAAGGTGCTTTTTTACAGCTTAACAGATGGGTCATACGTGAAGCAGATACTTTAAATCTAATTTGAATTTTACCAAACAACTAATTTAGGAGGACTTGATCTGCTTTACAGCAATGGGTACCAGTAATTTCAACCACCATCTTTTGTAGACTTTGAAGGTTATTACTAAATTGATACAAACTATTTTTTATCACAATGCTTACAAGTTATAGAATATAATTTCAAAACAACTGACTGTAGAATATAGCTCATTACATGTGTTTTTCATTCTTACAGTCTTTCTGGCTCATCTTTACCAAGGGTGCCAATAATTCTGACCAAGACTGTATGTGTGTTTTGACAGGTGAAACAGAGTGGGTGGATGATGTCTGTGATGAGATTGTGGCTCCTGAATGCCCAGCAAGGTAAACTCAGCTCTGTCCACATCATAACCTCAGTAAAAGGTAGATTATGTCCTATATTTACAGTGGCAATGGATGGGCGTACAATGGCATTCCAGACTGCAGGACATTGGGATGTGCACATAGACATTAGAGTGAAAATTCCCTTGATTGTTCCCTATTGCTACTTGAGTAACAGTGTTTTTTCCCGCCATTATTGTAGCTCAAGTTTTTATATAGTTCCTTTTGTCACTGGAGCTGATATACTGAAGATCGGTTCATGTGTAAAACGGTGCTGATACGAAAACGCCACCGCTACAAACACCTCCACTTGTCCAGTTGTTTTTGTGACCTTATTGTTCGTATGTTTTATTTTCAGGTTTTCAAGACAGCCGTTGCTCCTCATATCACTGGATGGGTTCCGTGCAGAGTATCTGTCTACCTGGAGTAAAACTGTCCCTGTCATTAACAAACTCAGTAAGAAGCGTTCTCTGAAACATGACTTGGTCTGTTAGTCGGCCACACCCTCCTCCTTTGATCAGAGCAGGGTCTGACCTGCTACGCTGTTACAACGGCATTCCTGTCACTTGGAGCCCGTGCATCGGTAGACTTTTGTGCCATTGTTCTTATCAGCTGTTCAATAGTATATCATAAAAGGGCATTATATATATATGTGGAATCCGTTTGTGCAATTATGACCTTGTTGAATCTTAAACCCAAATGACATGAAGGAGTAACACATTAAACGTACGTCACAGTAGGGTAAATGAGAACCTACAGCGAGATTAGATAAGCATCTACCAGCCTGCTCTTGATGACTACTGGACTCTCATCGATGGCCTGATATCACTCATATTAATGACGTTAGTTTAAAAAAAGCTTCCCGGATGAGTGGAGTGTGTTTTCGTACCTTTCAGAAAGCTGTGGCACTCATGCTCCTTACATGCAAGCTGCGTTCCCCACCCTGACCTTCCCAAACCACTACACCATCGTCACAGTGAGTGTGCAGCGAAACACCTGCAGTCTGTCTGCTCCAGACCAACACTGTACCATTTTCACATGTATCCAGCAGAAAAAAACCCCACATTACTTAATGTCTGTGCTGATAATTGGTTATTCTTTGTGTTAGCAGGTATCGTTAGCACCAAACATTTCATTCTGTGCTTTCGGTTACGTTTTTCAGTGTTAGCGGGTATCGCTTGCATCAAACATTCTTAATTCATTCTGTGCTGTAGGTAATGTTTTTAATGTTATTATCATTAGCATCAAGCATATTTAACAGAACTCAGTTGTGCAGGTAATGTTGATTAATGTTTGTGAGTGTTGTTGGTATATGGCATTTTTCAGTATCTCAGTGCTGTGGTTGATGGTTTTAGTGTTACTGTTTATTGTTAGCATGGAGCATTTTTCAGTATGTTGGTGCTGTGGATGATGTTACAGAGTTAGCACTGCAGTTTTTCACCTCCTCAGGGCCTGTATTCTGAGTCCCATGGGCTCGTGGACAACAGCATGTATGACCCCATCTTCGATGCGTCCTTTAGTCTGTCCAACAGTGAGAAGTCCAAGCCCCGCTGGTACCAGGGTCAGCCCGTAAGTCCAACCATCGTCTCTCAGGGTCCCACCGAAAGGCTTCGGCAGAGACAGTGTACAGCCATTACCCTCTGAGACTGAAGGTCCTGGGTTCGATTAAAGTCACAGCTTACTGTCAACTGTCACTGTTCATATCCACTAGCTTGTCTGAAGGAGTAATTACTGTCTTTACTCTTTGGACCACATAAACTTGTTCTTGCACTTGTTTCTAGAGCTGACTCAGATATTTCTGTCATGTAATTCATTCTCTAGGTCTGGCACTGTTCATTCATCTTTGTTAGCCTTGCACAGCCTTGCACCTTGACATTGTCTTTCCTTGTTTTTGATTACAGATATGGCTCACTGCAATGTATCAGGAACTGAAAGCTGGAACCTTCTTCTGGCCTGGTTCAGATGTCAAAGTCAATGGAAGCTTTCCAGACATATATATGGATTACAATGGGTGAGCTGGTCTTTGCTTTTGGTATAAGGGGGTACTGGTTAGAGCACACATCTGCAAAGCTAGATGATATGAGGTTGAGTCTCAGGAGCTGTTGGACCCTAACATTACTCTGTCAAATTGAACGGAAGAACAGGGGTTTGAATAAGCATAAACGGTTTGTACAGAGAGATGAAGTGGGGCATGTAGTGAGACTAGACCCAGGAAACAACTCTCCCCTTGTTGGTTACCCATAAATACTTTTACTAAACTGATATTTATGAAAACAAGAAGTGTTGGAAACTTCTACCCTTCAAAGTGTCTGTATACGAATAGCTTCAGAAAGAGCATAAACAAGCTCTATATAATTCACATTTAGGCAAAGATACAAGCAAATAGTGCAATTTCTCTCGCTCATGAGCTACCTGTGAAAGGGAATTAGCTCAATGTTGTAACTTTGGTTAGATGTGGCCCAGTCAAGCTTTCCAACGTCAATAGTCAAAGTCTCAATAATAAAAAAATGATAGTGGACAAATCGTTTTTGGACAAAAATGTAGTTGGACATACCTTATTCTGTAAGAGGAGAATAAATAAATAATTCTATAGAGGAGACTGTTGCAAAATGAAATAACAAAGGATTGTTGAGTGTTGGTGTTCCTTCAGGCTGCATAAAAATGTAAGTCCTTATCATATGCGAGCAACAAAGAGCAAAAAATGGAATCATATTACATCAAACTAATTTTTACAAATGACCAGCATGGGTTGACTAAGAGGACATCAATGTTTAGAAACATTGTTGTCTCATGGTTGGGCCAGAAACATGTTGACCTCATGTGACCCACTTCACCACTGTAATAAGTTAATAAACATTATTATGTTATTAATCATCATTACTCTTAATATGATAACTGTTTATTGAAAAAGTACAGCATGAGATGTTAAAAATAATCAGTATTTTCTATTTTCTGATAGCGATCATCTCTTCTATCTTTTATATAGTAAAACACCATTTGAAGAAAGAGTTCACACTGTCCTGAAATGGCTGAACTTGCCCGAACAAAGCAGGTAAAGATGCGATGACGGTATGAGGATGCTGTAATGATGTGTATTCTGTTATCTGGGACATTGTGTGCTGGGACAGAGCTGATGATGCTTCTCACTATGTTTTTGGTTGAGTGCTCATCATTCTTGCCATTATTCTCATTCATTTGTTACATATGTTTCTATATGCACTGTTTTCATTTGGATATGATCATCACTGTCTATGAGCATTTATCATGTTCTTTACAGCTGATTGTTAGTGGCAGTTCTAAACCCATAGTTTGTCATGAACCCATAATTTGTCAACTCCTTGCCATTATCAGGCTAAGTGTTGCTTTGGTTCCTCTCCATGATTGTGCTGAATGTTGCTTTGGTTCCTCTCCATGATTGTGCTGAATGTTACTTTGGTTCCTCTCTGTGATTGTGCTGAATGTTGCTTTGGTTCCTCTCTATGATTGTGCTGAATGTTTCTTTGGTTCCTCTCCATGATTGTGCTGAATGTTACTTTGGTTCCTCTCTGTGATTGTGCTGAATGTTGCTTTGGTTCCTCTCCATGATTGTGCTGAATGTTACTTTGGTTCCTCTCCATGGTTGTGCTGAATGTTACTTTGGTTCCTCTCCATGGTTGTGCTGAATGTTACTTTGGTTCCTCTCCATGGTTGTGCTGAATGTTACTTTGGTTCCTCTCCATGGTTGTGCTGAATGTTGCTTTGGTTCCTCTCTATGATTGTGCTGATTGTTGCTTTGATTCCTCTCCAAAATAAGACAGGCTTTCTAACTTAGCTCACTTCATGGGCTACCCTGCTGTTATCTCTGGCTAATTCTGAACCTCTCTTAGCTGCTTGAGCAGGTGTTGTCTTGCACTATGTTTGTGTTTTTATGATTTTTGGATTAGCTATTTAAAAAAATGGATTTGGACATGCCCTAAATGCACTTGTGCTATATGCTGCAGACCGTGCACTAAGATTGTTAAAATATTGATTTATATGTCTGTTTCCACAGGCCAGACTTCTTTACTTTGTACCTTGAGGAACCTGATAAATCTGGACACAACGAGGGGCCCGTCAGTGGTGGGGTAAGCTGACGATCAGTACAAACATAAAGTCAGTGGTGATAACCCTATCGTTCTGTAGTTCTGAGCGCTTAGGTCAGTGGTCAGAACCCTGTAGGTCTGTAGTCCTAAGGTCTTGATGTCTGTCAGAACGGGAGCAACTTTTACATTTTTCCTGTAGTCTCTGAAAAGAGTGTGAGACTGGCACAACAGGACTGTCTTGCTGAATAAGATGACAGGAACAGTCATGCCTCCACTTGATTATGTTCCGGCAACTTCCTCATTCACTGAGTCTCTCAGCGGGTAAATGAATCCTGTCAGCAGCTCACTGCGGACTGAAGGTTAATGGCCTCTGAGTCAGCTGTCAGATACACCGGCAATTTCACAGCCAAGGAGCCGGGACCCTTAGAGAACTTAATAAATTCTGCAAATCTACAGCCAGTGTTTAACAGTAAGATAATGTATTTCAGTGATAGAGCACTTTACTGTACTGAGCAATCCGTTTTGGGGCTTCCAGCGGCTCGTCTCATCTTTTAACAGCAAGTTACTGTTTATCAGTTTAATGTTAGTCTGTTAAACTTCTCAGAGGGAGGGTTTTGCTTTGACACCAAGTTTTTGTGTTCGGATGAACTTAACGTGACTTTTAAACTCTAAAGAAGTGTTCATTGTTGTAGCTGTAGAAATCACTTGACTCTAAAATACACATGTACAAGCATTTAGTATACCTTTGACAAACTGGTATTTTGAATTTTATCAGTTAAACTGATAAACTGTACATGCATGCGGCTTTAACAGATGAACTCTTGAAGTAGTGTTTCAAAACACAGGCAATTCAACTTAATCTGCAGCTATGACACAACAACGACTGAGGCTGTGGATGGAATTGTGTCAGAAAAATTTGTTCGTAACTTGAAAGAAGTATTCAGATTAGAAGCTTAAAAGAATATAAAATTTCATAAATATTTGCATGCTGGGTAATATGCTAATTTGAAGTGTCCAATGAAGTCCTTGAAAAATAAATTAATTACAAATTAATTTATTATTTAAAAAATAGAAATTAATTAAAAAATAAAATATACTGCCTAACAAAAATTTGAAATTCTGAACTTGGTGTTTCAGTTACAGTATATTGCGGTATTTATTTCTTTGCAGCACTTCCTTGTTATTTGACAGTGCTTCAAATTACCATAGATTTTACAGAATTTTCTTTTACAGTGTTCCGCCTCAGGTTGTCATAGTCTGCATTAACCATGATGGATTTCTCCATCTCATTGCCACAGCTAAGCAAAAACTGAGCTTTGCACTCTGGGAAAACAAGGCAATGGGGAAAAGAACAATAATTTGATGAGGTCATACTTTATTATTAGTTTTTATCTTGGTGATACTTTATTGGCAGATTTATCTGAAACTTGTCTTGCATCACCGACCATATCTTTTAACACACAAGGGACAGACACGGAGGATAGTGCACGTTATCGGGATTGCTATGTCCATCATGAATCACTGTCGTCCTGAGCACATTTTTAGACATTATTTATGTTGTCGTTGTGAGGAAAACACCCATATGCGTGACCTGTACGACCTTTGTTACCACATGCAAAGTGTTCAAATACTGGAGCCCACATTCAAATCCCTGTACTGGCATGGAGGGTAGTGATTAGTGATATTTTTATTCGATAAATGCATGATTAAAATGCGAAGTTATCACTTACCATTTTGTGCAGCAACTTGTAAGTTTGTACAGTTACGCCTATTCTGTTGTCTTTGAAACAGAAACCAGTGATGTTGCACAGGAACTGAAAAAAAAGGAGGAGGTCTCTTTGACTTAGCGTGACTTTTTATAGTGATTAACAAAGTGCATGGCGGTTAGGATGTAGCTGTAGTTAATCTGCAGAACATTAGGTACAATTCAGAAAGTCCTAACTGTGAGAACCGCATGTGATACACAGTAAACGTTGATGTGTGCTTCAAATACGAAGGAACATGTGCAAATTTAGTTGAACAAATGTATATGTACACATTTATATATACATATACATTTTCATGTAATCCTTGTGATATTATATATGTTTAATTATTGAGATTCATAGATATAAAATTTTGCCTCCCAGGTTATTTTGTCCATTCAGGAAGTGGACAGGATCATCGGTCAGTTGATGAATGGACTGAAACAGATGGAGCTTCACAGGTGTATCAACATCATCATTGTTGCTGATCATGGTATGTGACGGGTCTTGACTTCCCCTCCCCTCCCCATCTCTGCTTTCACACCCACCTTCTCCACCTTCTCTCTCACCCTGTTTTCATCACTTACAATCCTGCCCTCAAACTCCAAGCCTAAGATGAAATACTACAGACTACAGTCCTTCACACTGTGCCACTCACGACAAATACGAAATGTAAACTTATGTTGTATGAGAGTAAATTCTACCAAATATATTGAAATTATATTAATTAAATGTATATTCATATGAAACTAAGAAACGAGGCACTCACAAGCCACTGGGAGCCCTTAGCGGCCATAACTGGTAGGCCATAACGCGAGGCAATGATTGGCCCAGCTTTGCTGGGGTTGGTAGAGATGTAAGCAGGTTAAGTTCTTTAGACTCGTGGCTGATGACCACTCAGATTTCAGATGTATAAAACAAAATTACCACAAATCTCACTAAGTAACTACAGCTAATTTTCATCACTGTCCAGCCTGTTCGGTACCAGGCTAACTTCTGGGTCAGCTTGGCTTTGGCTATCAACTCCTGTCAGACTCCATCAAAACAATCCAGGAAAAATTTCCTCTCTATTGGTTCCCAAGTTTTTTTTGCAACCTGCAATAGGAGTTATGCCATCATTTATTTGTGTTACTTGAATTTGAATTTTCACACTGAAATTGAATTTAATTTAGCAAATGCAAATGTGGCGGTGATTAGTCTTTTATCATGTGGTAGTGATTATCCTTTTATCATGTGACAGTGATTATCCTTCTTTCATGAAGCGGTGATTATCCTTTTATCATGTGACAGTGATTATCCTTCTTTCATGAAGCGGTGATTATCCTTTTATCATGTGACAGTGATTATCCTTCTTTCATGAAGCGGTGATTATCCTTTTATAATGTGACAGTGATTATCGTTCTTTCATGAATCGGTGATTATCCTTTTATCATGTGACAGTGATTATCCTTTTATCATTTGACAGCAATTAGCCTTTTCATGGCCCTTCTGCTTCTGCAGGCATGGAGGACACCAGCTGTAAGAGGGTGGAGACTCTGCAGAGCCTGATTGGTGATGTCACAGACCTGTATGTATATCAGGGAGCCTTTGGGAGGATCAGAGCATTCAATGGGCAACAGACATGTGAGTGGAACTGCCTTAGGGCGTGGGCTCAATTCAACTTTGAGTTCAAAAGTCCAACTCCAAGGCTTGACATTTTGCCTATTCCAATGCAAATCCAATTTACGATGTCTTAATTCCTACAGTTCTGAATTTTCCATTCAATTCTGATTTCATTTCATAACGGTTCTTGTAATTGCAAAATATATTTAATATCTTTGCTTAATTAGATCTGATGTAAAGAGGCAGTTTCATTTTGATTGTAACTGACTCCAGCACTTGTATCTAAAGTATTTGTCAGGCTCAATTATGAATTCTTATTTAACAATTTCATTATGTTCAGTTTGTAATTGAAGGTTCTCATGGTTGTTCTAACAGTCTGCACTCTTCGTTTTCAGTGAACTCGGCTGAGCTTGTGGCCAATATGACTGTGAGTTATATCCCGGAATCAGTGTGATAATTACAGCAGCTATTACGTCTGTTCTGCTTTGGTAAATTAAAGAACATTTTGTTGTTATGGGCGGGATTTGAACTGGCAACCTTGGGGTTGTTAATGCCATATCCTAACAGTGAGCCGCTGTGTTTATCACAGCTAAACCACTCTTCTGTTGAGACTGCGGGCATTCCTACATTTTTAGGGGTTGAGGGAATAGGGCAGTCACTAGTACAGTCAGCCACTAGTTTTTGGTGCCTTGGGAATTTATCATTAATGGAAATGCTGATGTATGTAAATGTTGTAGAAATGTTTATAAACACAGAGTTGTCATTAAAGGAAACTGCGTAGACGGTGTACAAATGCTTATAAACAGCGGTGTCATTAAAGGAAACTGGGTAGACGGTGTACAAATGTTTATAAACACAGCGGTGTCATTAATGGAAAGTGCGTAGATGCAAAAGGAGTGGTTGATGGAGAGTACACACATGTTGCTTGTGCGCACCCTGCCAAACTGACAGAAAAACTTGGACATAAAGGGCCTTCTGGAGTGAACGAGCCTGTTCCTGGCATAGCTGTTTTATCTGGTCATTCAAGCTGAGTGGGCTGTTTGCTTGAGCAGTGTTTTAAAATGTAGGTGAGCAAAGGGACAAACCATGTTTTCACTGTCACCCCAAAAACGCTTTGCAGAAACTGTGAGCATGAGGGTTAAATGACTACAACTAGGTATGACCATTTCGAGAAGGTAAATTCACTGCAACATTTTATGGTAATACATACATTAACCGAAAATTGCATTGAGAGTAGGTTGTTTTAATTGATGACTAATGTAACGTACACTTTCATTTTATGTAGCTAATGTGGGTGTCTTCGCTGTTCTTTTCTGAATGTTAGTGCGCTAAGCCAGACCAGCAAATCAAACCCTACCTCAAACCTGACCTGCCCAAAAGGTTCCACTACGCCAACAACAGACGCATAGAAGACGCTACTGTACTGGTGAATGCTCAGTGGGTGTTTGCAAGGTATGCAGTAAAATTAATGTTTTTGGATTGTGAAATTAGTCATTTTGTGGTTTGCAAAAATGTCGCACTTTATTGCTAGTTTGTGTCTGGCAACCATATACGAGGGTGAGTCAAAAAGTGTTGCTCCATGGGTTCCAGTTCATACATGCACAGGTTTATTCCAAACAAAGTGTGTTTAAACATGTCTCTGAGATCAGTGGATGGCTGCAGACAAGTTCTCTAATTAATACTCTTGTCTTAGTCTCGTTAGGATGCCTTAAAAAAAAACGATACTTTTTGTGCCATGGAAAAAAACAATTTTGAGGTCAGAGCTAACAAGTGGAAGTCTACTCAAATCATTTGGGGGGTTATTATGAAGAAGTTTTAAGAAAATTGAAAACTGCATTGGTAAGACAAAGGGTAGCAAGAGCTGTCCTACGAGAATTTCGTTTGGAAACCTTACCCCATCCACACGATGGCCCCGATCTTGCCCCTTCAGACTTTATTTTGTTCCCAAAACTCAAAGAACATTTAAAAGGAACATGATTTGAGTCCATCGATGATCCCAAAACTGCTGTTTGACATGGTGGAAATTGAAGAGTGCAGAATTCTTCAGGGGAAGGTTAGAGAGATGGAAACACCGCCTTCAGAAGTGTATAGACCTAGATCGAGGATATGTCAAGAAACAACAGCTTCACATTTTTAAAATTTTTGTTTAATAAAAGTGTCTATGATTCTGTAGCAATACTTTTTGACTTATAGCAATCCTTGTGTTGAGTGACAGATAGTTCCTCTGTAATACTGAAAAAATGCTGCCTCCTGTTGCACAGGACTGAAAGCTCACTCACTTACTGCGATGGGGGTACCCACGGTTACGACAATGACATCTACAGCATGCAGGTAGGGGGGAGCACAGTTCAGTACAGGGTTGGAGGGTAGAACAAAGGGTGGGGGGTTAAGCTCAACCTGACTGGATTCTGTATGTATTATCTGTAGATATGTCAGTTGTTACGCATGTGGTTTGCCTAAACTCCTTGACAAATGTTGGGTTAACATAGTAAAGTTGCTGTGTCTGCTTTTGTTTTGTCCAGGCCATGTTTCTAAGCTATGGGCCCAAGTTTCTGTATAAAACTCAGGTCGATCCATTCTCGAATATCGAACTCTACAATCTAATGTGTGGTAAGTGCCATCGCTCACACAGGCTGTGCATTAGTGAAAGCAGCACGACTGATCTGTGTTTTATAACCCTGCAGTAGAAAACAAGCATTCACACGAAATGGCCGTCTTCAGGTACTTACGGCCTATGAAGACATTAAAACAATATTAAAAGTGACATATTTGGCTGGAAGGTAATGAAACTGATTTTGGAAAATGTGGTTGCTCACAGATGTTCTGGAGATCGAGCCGGCTCCGAATAATGGCACCCACGGCAGCCTCAACCACCTGCTGAAGAAGCCCCGGCACTCGCCCTCGTTTCCCGCCGAGCAAACGGGCCCTGGGCAGTGCCCGCTGGAGACCCTGAACCCTGCAGACCCCCTGGGGTGCACCTGCCCCGACCAGGTGACTCACCACTCCGCCACAGAACAAATGAACAGGAATAGCTCTTAAGCAACAAGACACATGACCATCTTGAGTCCTTCTCATTTTTCGTTTTGCCTCCCAGATCAGTATGCTTGCTCTTACCCGTTGGGCTGTGCCATTGGTACAGGGTCCTTTGCTTGATTAAGTTACTCCGTTAACGCTCATGAAACGCCTCCATTGTGTGTGTAACCAGCGGGCCTGAGCCATAATGCCGTTAAACTGACAGACTGAACTTTCACTTTCTGCATATCTCCACCTTTTAATGATCTTCTAATAGTCACTATAACCCCTTTATTATCACTCAGCTGTTGTTCACCTTTGAAAATAATGTGTCTCAATAATAATATGTGATGATAAACTTCATTTGTAGATTACATTTCATACAACATTTGTAGCCAGAAAACATCATAAAAAGATAGTCACAATCATTGCAGAACTCGGTGAATACAATGCCAGTGTTAATGTGAAACTTGGCCAATGGAAGACATGTTTCTGAGATTCTTTTGCAGAAAAATACAGTTATTTTATTTGATGTCACATATTGACTAAAGGCATGTTTTTTCATGGACATTTATTTTTTTCATTAAAAAACAGTAAAATCAGTAAAAAAAGATGTCAGGGATATAATTTATCTATTATATGATAGCATATTAAACTCAATTATATCTGAGCATTTGAGTTCAATATGCTATCATATAAATACAATGTGTACAATATATAAGTGTACTAATTAAGAATTTAAACACCTTTATTTCACATTTGTGCTCTTGGCTACCTGGGCACTGAGTACAAATATGAAAAATAAGCATTCCATGTTGTGCAAAGTCCCATTTTAATACATTTAATTTCTGTACCTCACAAAGACATGTATTAGATGGCACAGTGCGCTGCATGTAATGCGCATTTTTGATGTAAAGAAAAGTTTTATCTGTATTTGTTTTCCTCATTCTGAATGGTTGTTCTGATGTTGTTCAGGTTGAATCTACTCTCAACAGCAGGCTGAATTTGACGAGCGATGAAGGTAAATTCGCCACACGTTTTACACCATGACTGTTAAAATCCAAAATTTTGTTCCCATCTGCTCTCAGTGTCTATGGTAAGCATGTGATCTAAAAGTTGTCTCCTTTCAGTGCTGGTGTCTGAGAAAAAGCACTTGCTGTTTGGGAGACCCAGAATGCTACGCACTGGCGAGGACTACTGTCTGCTTCATCAACACGGATACGTCAGCGCCTACAGCAGGGATTCTCTGATGCCTGCGTGGAGCTCGTTTACTGTGGATAACCCTGTGAGATGCTTACCTTAATCAGTGACCCGCAGCAGAAAAGCAGGGGTGTGAGAGAGAAGCATACTTCTGCCACCCTGTGGCCATTGGTGGTATAACAGATGCTTCAGTTTGTAAGGCAGTAAGCCCTCTCACCTCCAGATGTCAGTCTGTGTCCCGGTTTTATTTGCCTTATATTTGAAGTACAGTGCCTTAACCTGTTAATGCAGAGTTCAAGTTCATTTTCATTAGTAGAACGGGCCCGCCGGAGGGCCCACTAGAGGGCACTTCTGTGCAAAGGGGTTAATGGCATTGCTCATCTATCTTTTGAGAATTGCGTAATTTTGTTCCTAAAGCCTCCCATCATCCCTTGCAGGGCAGTGTTGCCCAGCTTCCTCAGGTCGTCCAGGACTGCCTCCGGGCCGACGTCCGTATCCCTGGCAGCAACAGTCCCCGATGTGACCAGTACTCTGCTGCAAGAAACATCACTCATGCCTTCCTGTATCCCCCGAGTGAGTGTAGTCACCACACAGCTGTCATTCACCCTGCACTCAGTCTCCACTACATTCACCCAGCACTCAGTCTCCACTACATTCACCCTGCACTCAGTCATTCACCCTGCACTCAGTCTCTATTACATTCACCCTGTACTCAGTCATTCACCCTGCACTCAGTCTCCACTACATTCACCCAGCACTCAGTCTCCACCACATTCACCCTGTACTCAGTCTCCTCTACCTTCACCCTGCACTCAGTCATTCACCCTGCACTCAGTCTCCTCTACCTTCACCCTGTACTCAGTCTCCTCTACCTTCACCCTGCACTCAGTCTTCTCTACCCTTACCCTGTACTCAGTCTCCTCTACCTTCACCCTGTACTCAGTCATTCACCCTGCACTCAGTCTCCTCTACCTTCACCCTACACTCAGTCATTCACCCTGCACTCAGTCTCCTCTACATTCACCCTGCACTCAGTCTCCTCTACCTTCACCCTGTACTCAGTCTCCTCTACCTTCACCCTACACTTAGTCATTCACTCTGCACTCAGTCTCCTTGACCTTCACCCTACACTCAGTCATTCACCCTGCACTCAGTCATTCTGTACTCAGTCTCCTCTACATTCACCCTGCACTCAGTCTCCTCTACATTCACCCTGTACTCAGTCTCCACTACATTCACCCTGCACTCAGTCTCCTCTACCCTCACCCTGTACTCAGTCTCCTCTACCTTCACCCTACACTCAGTCATTCACCCTAAACTCAGTCTCCTCGACCCTCACCCTACACTCAGTCATTCACACTGTACTCAGTCACCTCTACTTTCACCCTGCACTCAGTCTCCTCTGCATTCACCCTGCACTTACTCTTCTCTACATTACATCAGACCATCTATCCAGCAACCTTTGCTTCTTCATAGCCTGATTTACAAACTACTCAAAATTGACATATCCAGAAGCATTCAGGCTTCAGATTAAAATTAAGATTTGTAATATGAGAATAGTCAGAAATGTGCCTTTGGGCCTTTGATTTACAGACTAAAAATGAATGTTCTGTGAATGTCAATGAAAATCATGTCCTCCTGTTGTAGTATGCAGCTTTTATTGTGACAGAGTTTGGGTGATCCAGACTCTTGTCCATTTCAGATCTCAACAGAACCGCGGATGAGCAGTACGATGGACTGCTGGTGACCAATATTGTTCCCATGTACCCAGAATTCAAGAGTAAGCTTCACAAGAGGGTTCCATATTCATTTATTCATTCATTCATTCATTCATTCATTTGTTCGTTTACTCACTCATTCACTTTGTTACTTGACTCTGGTTAGACTGTGACCCTGAAAATGGTTTGCATTGTGTAAATTTTGTCCAGTTGGCTGTGATATCCTTTGCTGATTTTTAGGAATCTGGGACTACTTCCACACTGTGCTGTTGATGAAGTATGCCTTGGAGTACAATGGTGTCAACGTGGTGTTGGGCCCTGCATTCGATTACAACTACGACGGACAATTTGACACCCCTGATCAGATTCAGCAGTAAGCTCAACCACTGCAATCACAGACGAGAGAAAACAATTAGGTTAAAAAGTCTAATTGTATATGCTCCACAAGACCAGGAAAGCCTGGTACAGCCGGCCCCTGGGTATCGATAAGGGAGGGTATTTGCGGCACAAATTATGAATAGATCCATGCCTTTCAGTCCAGAAGTGCTACTGGACCCTTGCTCATTTCAGTTGAGGTTCACCTGGTCTTGCTCTCCCATCCATCCTCTGTGTAAGCCCATATCAAATCTGAGGTTCTGGGACTGGTCAGCGGCCGATGCTCATGGGAGTTTATAACCAAAGACCTAATAATAGCTCTGTCACTAGCTAGCTTTTCCTTCCTAGTTCCCATACACACATGTGCATGCCTTTAGTTTGAGTACAAATCATATATGATAATCCCAATTGACCACTAAAATGCATCCGCAGAGGGGAGATGTTCCTCTCCCATTTTACTACCACTTTCTGTCTTACATTCAAGGGCAGGACCAATTCCAGCACTTCATATCTTGCTCAGTAAACGGGATGGGAAATACTTACACATACTGCATATGCCTACCAGCACATGCGTGTTTCAACAATGGGAAGTGTGGCAGGCAGTAAAAGACAAGGCCAAACCCCCAGCATCTGGCAAATGTGCATTCTGTTTACTACGTCATTTCGCTAAATTAAAATTTCTCTCCTTCTTCTTCCCTTTGAAGGTTTGTCAATCACACTCGTATTCCGGTCCCTACGCATTATTTTGTGGTCCTCAGCAGCTGCAAGAACGTGTCTGTTCCAGTAGGGGGCTGTAAAGAGGAGATGCAGACTGTCTCCTTCCTGCTCCCACATAGAGAGTCCAACTCTGAAACCTGCAATGTAAGACACTCTGCCTTCCAGTCGGAGAGAGTAACTCAGGGCAAACACATTTACACACTAGAGAGAGAGAATAACTCAAGGGAAAAAATGTTATACCATAGACAGAGAGAAACTATTGGGAAATAGTCTTACACAGTAGAGAGAGTGTAGCTCAAGGGAAACCACATTATACCCATACATATAAACATAATAAACTAAACAGAAATCTTGTTTAGTTCTGTCACACTAACTCTAAATTCAAAAAATGAAACAACCAGGTACTGCGCTGGTGCAGTTTGGTGAAACTTTTTTACTTTTACATGCACTTGATAACTTGAAGTAGACCTGCAGGGAGCTTATAATGTTCTTATTGGACATCTGCCAGTGATGTAACAGCAGAGGCTCGTTTATTCAAACTGTATTGCAGGGTTTACTGCTCCAGTAAACGAGAGGTGATGCGCTCGCTAAACTACAGAAATTACACTGGTGCCCTTTTTCTTTTACAGAGTCAAGAAGCAGAATCCCATTGGGTGGAGGACCTGATGTGGTTCCACCAATGCAGAGTGAGAGACGTAGAGCTGCTCACAGGGTTGGACTTCTATCAAGGCAGCAGCCGACCTATCCCAGAGCTCCTCCGCCTCAAGGCCAGGCCCACCTCTGCCATTTTCAGGAAGCACTAAGGGCAAGAGGGATCGTCAGAACAGCTAAATGATCGCACTGCTTCTCTCCCTTAACTATATCTGTACTGCTTCCTTTACCTGTTTAATAAACCCACACTGCCTGCCTCACACATGAGCTTCTCTACCAGTGGAAGATCACAAACACTGTGAAGCTGGTCGATTGAAGGAGAAGGAACATTGAAGGTCTACCAAATCACGACCATAAACCTGGTCAATCTGGATGCTGTCACACCTGGAGGAAAATACAAAACCCCAGATCAGGGTGGACGTATCCAGTGACAGAATGTGACAGTAATTGGAGGAGAACCAATGAACTGAACTGATAATCAGGCGTGTGTGTGCTTCCAGCCAATCCCCTCTCCCCACCGCTCCATCAGACCTGATCCTGACCAATCCAAAGAACTGATCCATTTTTAGATTTTAAAAAGTGTATGTCTTGATTTTTTTTTGTTTAAGATGTATTGTATTTCATTGGTTAAGTTAGTTTTCTTTGTTACTTTGTGTTCATTCCTTTTTGTGTTGTAATTTTGCACTACCCCGTGTGTGTTATCAGCCCCTGTGATTCATGTTTTTGATGTAGTACATTTGTTGTTCCCCACTGAAAACCCAAAATAAAAGTTTTTGATTTTGATTTGCTTAAACAACCCCTGAAAGTTTCAATCCACTTGCATCTTCAGTTCGCTGTTACGCATCGCTTGAAGCAGACATGTTTTTCTTGAGCATTAGTCTCATTATGCAATAGCCACACCTCTTACATACACTTCAAGAATTATTGCCATAGGAATAGTACCAAGAATATCAGTATAGTGGCTGGTGCAAGTACGTCATTACTGGGTTGGGGGGGGGAGTACTTGCACCAGCATCCGAATCCCACCCCCCGCCCCCCTGACCCAGTGGCCCTCATACCTGCTCTAACATGCCAACAAGAGGCTACAACAAACACACCTGGCAGGACGACCTCATCCTCCTGTTATCCTGTCAGCACTGCCGTAGCAGCCATCAATGGGGCCCCACAGTGTTAGGGTGCTGCAGGAACAGAGCGGATTACTGCACTTAGCAGCCCAAAACCTACAAGGTGCCCCCCTCAGGACACACCCTCCATCTGTGAGTGCTGACCAATAGGCCGTTAAGCCTGAGGGCCTACTGAGTTCCACTCTGATACGAGGAGAAAGCCTGAGGCTCAGATTTTTAACACACAAAGGCCGAACTGTACCTCAACTGTGTGATTAAGGGAACAGAACTGTGGGATCCTGAAACTGTCATTTCTATAGGTGATTAAGGTGAATGTTCAAGTTCTATCTGCAAAGACTTCATACCAATGTTACAACCTGAAAGACACTACCGTGGCTCACAAAAAAATCATTCGATTGGGAAAAATCAAATGTACCATTACTATTCCTCACAAATTACATAAGGAGGAACCCAATTAAAACCAAAAACAGGGTGTTTTGTTTCAGATATTTTATTGTTTTCTATGAAGAAGCTGAGAATGGACAAATAAAAAATGTTAAACTGAAAAAACAGTACTTCAGACAATGAACAGCAGAAATACAAGATACAAAAAAAAAAACCCAACCCAATAGTGTCAGTCAGCTTTGTCTCATGCGATGGCGGCCAGATAATCCTTCACCTCCGCAGGGGAGAGCCGTTTGAAGCCGGCCTCATTGCAGATGCCCACCTCGATGTTGTCCTCCGTCATCTGACCTTCAAAGCTTTCCTGTAACACACACGTATACAGTTGCTCACATACACATGTCCTCTGATTATATTCACACTATCCACAATGAAGAGGCAGAATCTAAGGTAGATTACACGATGAAAAGAGCCAGAAGCTGACTTCACATATGCCAGACACATATGGCACATTATTGATGGCGGTATCAACAAAGGGTCGGGCCTAAATTTCTAAATGGACATTCTGAATTGCAGAGAAAATATGAATTAAATGGGGAGGAATCAACAAACCGACCTTTAGTGTCAAGATTGCAGTGTGAATGGCATCTTCAAGTTCCAGGTCTTCGTTGTATCTGTAGATGACCAATAAAGTGTGTCATGACATTTTCACAGGCGATCAGACCCAACGTGACAATGAGATTAAGGGAAAACCTCGCTGTAGTGATTTTACAATTCCAATTTCGCACTAAAAACATTATAATGTCTTGGGGATAAATGAACCATTCTACAGAACAGTTGTAACTATATCAGAACAAATGTATTTTTCATAAAACCACTCTTAATATTCTAGAATTTGTAATTATGCTATGTGGTTATGGGAGTCAGATTTCACACAGCTACCAAATGCTACCAGTAACTGACTGAGTTCCAATAAATGAGTTTTACTTCTGAGAAAAAATGATTTTGATTGGTTCACAGAACTTGGTTCACAGAACTTGGGGGTTACAGAAGTGCCATCCATAATTGGGGTCAAGAAAAGTCATTCTTTTATCTACAACCTGTTTTACCTTTTTTCAAGGAATGTCTTTCCATTGACATAGTTCTTTCCCATCGCAGTTGCTTTCCAGGCGAAATATGCACCCTGTGTGGGGAAAAAAACAATGACAAGATCTTTTTATGATGAGTTGAGGAAGAACGTCTTCAAGAAAAAGGCTAATAAGGGCATGTCCCTGGACAGTGTGAAATAAAGGATACAGTTTTTCACCAAAAGCTACGGACAGGGATGTTGAGCTCTCAGGAGGCGCACAGTGTTACTTACAGAGGGGTCTGACTGGAACAGGTAGGGCCTGTCTTCATCCCAGCCAGCAATTAGCAGGGACACTCCAAATGGCCGAACACCTCTGCACAGTGACATTAAAAACAGTAAAAAACACTGTCCTTATTTCATTCAGAGTAGCACTGTGAGATATTGGCTGAAATTAATGTTACACCATGCGCTTGTTTGTAACTTTGCTGTTTGTCGCTTGGTCTCGCCTGCCCGCAGCCTGCTTGTCAGATGTAGCTAAACTGTGTGCTTTGCCCCACTGTGAATAGCCACTTACACAGGACTGCCTAAGACACTGAGAGTTTGATATTTAATGAACAGAAATTAAACACAGTAGTGTCACCAAAATACTTAAACCAGGGTTCGAGCCCCAGCAGTGCCATTGCAGGCCATGACCAGATTTACTGCGCTGGTGAGACAGCAATATGTCCACCCTTACTGGGCATAATAAAGGGCTAAACCAGTTAAGTTTGTTAGTCTCATTGCTCTATAGCGCCCACTCCTGGTCGGCCGCAAACACAAACCGAGCCATCCTCTGAGGACGGAGACGGTACATATTTGCGGCGTGGAGAGAAGGGCAGGCTTGTCATCACGCGAGTCGGAGGAATCACGGATCACAGCCCCCTCCTCCTGAGTCAGCAGGTCAGGACGCTGCCTAGACAGTTGGGCTGTGTTTGGACAGGGAGGAGAGGGAAGAAAAATAAGCAAGAAATGAAAAATCACAATATACTATAATATACAATTTTCTGTGCAGCCACAACATGTAATGCCCAAAAGTTGTAACACTCTGTGGACAAATTGCTTGAATACAGACATTTTTTAAATGAAAAGGTAATGTAATGGTATTGATATCAGCTATGCTGGGGACAGCTCCCTTTGCACGGTATAGTACAGTGAGGACTCTGATCACCAGGAAACTGATGGTGGGGAACACTCTCCGTGGAAGCTGATGGGGACGTACCCAGACTGAGTGTACTCCTGCATAACAGACGCCACTCTCTGCACCAGCTGGGCTGTGGGGATGGGTTCCTGGTACACCAAGAAGTACTGCTGGGCCAACTTCCGCGCTCTTCGCACCAGAACCCTGCTCACCACACAGACATGTTTTCACGACCTCAGCAGAATAACAGAGTTCGGATTCACAGGAAATGAGCTGTCACAGTTAAGACGGAAAACATGTCAATGTCAAATCACTACCTGTAGTCAGGGCCCATGCCGCTGTAGACCATGCCGATGTGCTTGGTTATAGGCTCCACTTTGTGCACGCTCTGTTCATCGTACAGTATAGACTTCTGTTTCTTTTCTGTTGCCAGTACAACTCCATTAGCAGCTGGGCAAAGACAGAAGCAGAATTACTTTGTGCATTATCATACATATCACAACCCCTCAAAATTGGTGCACCCTCCCAAAGATAATAAATTACAGTTAACTGCTCCGTTTCACATGCCATACTGGTCACTAGTGGAATGACGTGGCTTCCTGACTGATGTGATTGTGTTAATCATGTGCTATGTATGAATCACGGATCTCAGCCAACCAACAGTTTTCCTTTGAACACAAAGCATTGTGATTGGTATTTCAAAATCAACTGGTGACATCACAAGGTCACCCTGAGTGGGGTTCATAAAGCTAAACGTGCAATCATTATCAGTAGAATTCAAACAGACAAAGGCAGTTCAAAACAACCAAAATATGTGACACAATTAAATGTGAAAGTTTGAAAGAGTACAACATGCATCCAAAAGTCCACTGCAGAAAAATACTAGTACACACTCCTGATATGGAGTTTATTATGAGTTTCTGTACCTTTGATTCCTACAGAGGGGGCACCAGCAGCCACCGCAGCCAGGGCATATTCAATCTGCACCAGTTTGCCGGATGGGCTGTGGAGAAACATAACTCACCATTTGTCCATTTAAACCAACTTGGGAAGGAGATGCATTTGCACACAATATCACAAACAGGATTGAATCAACATTACAAAAACATTTAAAAGAGTATTACGTCATGAGCAAACAAATTTTAGAATGATACTGTTCAATCATTTTAAGTGATCATCATAGAAGCTAAAGGTGCTGTATTAATATGTTAATTGCACATGCCCACGAGGGAACATCACTTCAGCTACCTGTGGCTTAGGTTGTATGCGGGTACTTATTATACTGGCCTAAAACCCAACATTTAACAAAGCCACTAACTACGCCAACTTTACTTACGCATACCTGTTATGTTTTGTCAGCCAACCACATTGGTAGTGAAATATGAATTATGAATCGAAACCGAAACCGACACAGGTAGATTTCCAGCTCGCATTATGGCTCTCAACATACACTGTAAATTAACTCGTACTAAGCTAACACGTAACTTTAACTTATTCTTGCGTCTTCAGAAGTGCTAAACAGTAATACAGGTAACTATTTATACATATAACCAGTCAAACCGTGTACGTCAGGGGGTAACAGGCCGGACTTGAAAGTCTTAATTAATACCAAATGAATAGTAATTACTTGCTGATTTTTCAAATGCCCACATCCCACATACATTTAATTCATTACAGAAAACGTTAAAAATTTATAATTCACCTGAATGTTGTGAGAGAAAAGCTGTACCCTCTTTCTGCCATGTTTGCTTACTTGCCGGGGCAATGACTTTGCTAAACGGACACCTGTGATTGGTGGATGCGTCACTTTACGTCGTCAGGAAATGCTGCGAATGACACGATCTCGGCTCCAAATTGGGTATAATTAAGTAAATGATTACTAGAAATAAAAACAGCGAGTATTTGTATGCATTTTATTTTACAACGTTCACCAATGTAGAATGTCACCATAACCGTTATCAAACCACTACGGCACTGCGGAACCTATGAGAGAAAATTAGTTTCATAAGCCTTCTTAACTACATTTCCCATATATCTTGAGGTTTCCCACAATCCCTCAGACGCAGAAAAATGACATGTCCAGCGTGACCGTGAGATCTGTACCTTTTCAATCAGTAGAACCATAGTAGTCCAGCTAGCTAACATTCACACGATGTCGAGTCTCTCAGGTTTAATCTGTTTCCTGAGACGTTCCTTGCTACGCTTGGAAAATAGAATAATACAGGTTACAGGAATTGACAGACATTTAGGTGAGTTTAACTGTAGTGCACAAATACTGCTCTGAAGTTGCTAACATTATGTAGCCTTTCAACTACAACGTCAAGTTAAACGGTACCTATGAAACTAACAAACATGTTCAGCTAACACAGGAACGCTAGATCTGGTTGTTACAGTATGACTAGTTAACTTGATCCGACAAATTTCACGATTATGCCAGTGCTGCCACAGGATTTTCATAAGAGAAGATACATAACTTTGACCTTCCATGGCGCTTGACCGTTAGTTAGCTATGGATAGATAACGTTACAAACATGGTAAATACTAGTGGTGTATTCCTGATTTCTAGCTGAACGCTGTGATGGTTTACCGTAGCTAGACAGGTTAGCTAACGTGCACCAAACACAATTGCAAGGAAATGATCTATATGTGTTTAGCTAAGCATATTCCTCATGGGTACTAAGTGCATTGCTTAGGTTTCCACTTAAGTTCAAGACTCTGCTTGGCTCGTGACGTGTATTATTACCCACATTTCATACATGAGTTTGCATGTATGTTTCACTCTGAAGTGAAAATCCATTAGTCTCATTTTCCTTAGTTATTTTACTGGTTTGGTGTGAAAGATTATTAACATGTCATTATCGTGTGTGAAAAATTAACCTTTGGGGAAACTGTGTTCAAACTCTTTTCAATGTCATGCAAGTACAATTCAGTGTTACTTGTCCGGTCATTTCTCCCTATAGTCCTCTTTTGAAAACCAGAGCGTAAGTAATTCCATACCAACCCAGTACTATAAAGTTAATTCAAAATGGGTCATTAATGCTGGCAGATTAGGACAGTATTTGCACAATCCAATGACATAAGGATTGCAGCCTTTTGAAATGAGATTGAAAACGCTTAATGTCATGGCTAGGATTTACAAGTATAGTTGATTTTTCGCTGACACTTTCCTAGCTACCCTGTGCCTTCCTGAAATTTACCCATGATTCCCTGCTTCAGGCCCAGCCCTGGCATTGCAGGGTCCCGGCCTGCTCCCTCTACCACACAATGACAGCAAACAGAACCAGCAAGAGAGCTTCCTGGACAGCATCTTCTGGATGGCAGCCCCCAAGAAGAGACGAACCATAGAGGTCAACCGCTGCAGGAGACGGAATCCTGATAGACTTATCCCAGTTAAGGTAATCCTCAGTTCATGTATGCATTACTCCTGGAGGGATAGAAGGCTGGTGATGTTCCATGTAGGGTGTTTGCCTGAGCAGGATGTTAGCACTGAGGAGCAATGGAAATATGATGATGTGGGACTCCTAATTCCAAGTCATGAATTTCGATACTCTGTACTTTCCAGTTCCTTTCCCTGAGAAAAGGGGAGACACTCTCAAATTCTAAATTTGTCATACGAGATGACCTGATTAGTTTGTGAGATGCCGCACTTAGAAAACATTGCAATGAGAGGACTGGATTTCTTACAATCTAGGCCTCGGTTCTGGCATATTGTAGATTAATTTTTAGCAAAAAAGAAAATGAGGTCCAATTCTGGCTTAAAACAGTATGCATGAAATATTAAATGGGCAATTATTTCCCATAAAATCATATTTGTAACTTGTAGACTGTATAGTGATGCACCTGTGCATTGATTCATCTCTGTAGTGGGTACTGGCATAGGTTTGTATTGGGACGTATTAGAAAACTGAGGGACAAGTGATACCTTTTACTTCCAACATGTTCCTGTTTATCCTCCTTGATTAACAATAAAATAAATAATTCACAGAATCAACAACGATCGATTTTTCTGGTGCAAAAATGAAAAATTTCCTATTGTAGAGCAGCATTTGATTTATCCACAGATTGGTTTAATGCGTTGATAATTGGACTTTGTTGTTCCTCCAAATTCTGGTAATATTTGTATATTAAAATTAGCTGTGAAAATTCTGCAGTTATTTCCACTTAATAATTTGTGTTCTGTAATAATTTAAGATGAAATTAAAGTAGTTTAAATCTGTATCATCTTTAGCAAGACACTGTCAAACAATACAACATGAAGGAATTTACCAGCCTAGAGGTAGACAATGAACCCCCCCGCCCCAAAAAAAAAAGAAAGGTTGGCAGGACATTGAATTGAGAGATCCAAAGCTGTCAGAAACCTACAGTGTAGTCAGTGCAAAACAACATATTTGTCAGATTAACGTGAAGAGAATGCGCAGATGGTACATAAAAAAAGTTCACATTTTTCAACTGGATGCAGTTTGATTGTTTAGCTGAGTAGATTAGCATAACAAGTAGAATGTAATTTAGCATGTAAGGGCATACGGCTTGCTTTAAAATTGAGGTCAATGTATATTTATTAATTATTAGAAGCACAGGAGAATGACAGCGTTCAGAGATGCTGTGTGCTAACTCCTCTCCTCTCCCTGCCAGACAAATATCGTGCCGTGTCCTGAGTGTGGGCACCTGAAGCTGAAGCATGTCCTCTGCGGGTTTTGCTATGATAAGGTGCAGAGGGAGACCGCCTTGATCCGCAGAGAGATCCAAGCCGTGGAGGGCGGGCCGTTCAGGGCCCCAGCCGTGCCCACAGTCGTCCTGTACCAGGGCGAAACGCCCGGAGAAGCCGATGAGGGTAAACGAATTGTAGAACGAAAGCGGAAGCGTCCGTCCTGGTTCACGCTACACTGAACATGTGGAGTACTCCAAAGCACTCTGTTACTTTTTATATGCCACAAATAAATACATATGTGTGAGTGTGTGTGTGCATTCTCTTTCTCAGGCCACACTTGTAGGCCTTGTCTTGCCACACTTGCTCCTGGGGATTCTGTGCGAGTGTCTTTTTGTGGAAAGTAGCGAGTGCTGAACTTTAATATGCTGTTAATTGTTCTTACATGGGCATTTGAATGTGTAACTGATCGTTAATCATCTTAAGGCAAAAGATGTGACATCACTGTCACAAATACTCTTTTCACAACTAATGCTCCATATTCATGTCCATGGATTTGAACTCAATAAAGTCAACAAACACATTCATTTTTAGAGCTTTACCAAAAATAAATACTTTGGTAAGAGGTTTATTTTTTTTTGTTTGTGTGGTCCAACTCCTCCTTACTGTTTCTATGTAATTTCTAAAATTACTCTAAATTCCAGTTGCACAATACAAATAAGTAATCATTCCACATTTACATGACCAAATCAGAAAGCGTTAATGCAATATTTTGACAGCACCAAATATGTCTTTAAAGGTCCATATACACTAGTATATTTACTAATACAGTACACTAGTACAATCTAACTGATAGTTAGAATCAGGTCTTCTTATAGCAACAATTTATCTTATAATACTGTAGGCTACTGTTTCAGGTAACATGTGTCCACACAGCTGAAGCTCACTTCTACATTCTGTGTGATGGTGTTCGGCACGTGTGCCAAGAAACAACAAAAATGTAATGGATACTGTGATCACAAACATCAGAATTAAATGCACAAGGGCTAGACCCTAAGGTCTAACTGATGGCCAAAAAAAAGTTATCCCAGACAGCTAGCAATATGTTTGACAACTTGGGAGCCTATCAGATCCTTATAATGCTTAAAATTGAATATGAGAGCTCGGTCTTTGAAAACGAGCTGCATCAGCCTCTCCCGGTCGATATCGGAGCCCGCCGTAATGGCCGTGCTCACCACGTTGGCTTTCCTCATCGCCGCGATGCCTTCCTCAAAGTGGTTATCGCCGGTCACTCCGTCCGTGACGAAGACAAACGAACGCTCTGCGATTTGCCGCACTCCTTTGTATTTCCCGCCACGGTTGTTGACGAGGTTGTCGGTGGCGAATATGATGGCCTCCCCCAGCACAGAGGAGGAGTCCCGGTAAACGGCTCTGGAGGCGATGGCGGAGATGCTGCTTTGGCTGTGGGAGAAATCTAAAAGCACTTCGGGAGGGTTCTCTCCCCCGTACTGTAGCACGGCAAAGCGAGCCCCTTTGTAGTCGTTCTCTTTCGCGGACAGAGGGATCTCGTAAGAGAGCATCTCGATGAAGCGCAGGATCCTGATGAAGTTTCGAGCCCCCGTTCTCTCGGAGCCGTCCACAAAGAACAGGATGTCAACAGGCCGCTGCACGAGTGGAGCTACCTTGAGATCTGGAGCAACATCAACCGCATGAGCAATTACGACCACAAATATTTTGGATAGAAGTAAATCAGGTGTGCCTTTAAGAGCATAAAGTTTGGCCAGATTTAGTAAGCACAATATGTATCACTTTAATGTGTACCACTTTTGTATTTTTCTTGTTTTGTCTTTCATGATGGCCAAGCTGAGAAGGAGATCACTGAAACAGATGACGCATGAGATTCCATCTCATGCTACAAAGGGGAAATGCTCCATGTGTATTTGCAGAGAGTGGAGTTTAACAGTGGACTGTAGGGGGTGGAGTTTAAGACTGGGCTGCAGGGGGTGGAGTTAACCGCTGGGCTGCAGGGGGTGGAGTTAACTGCTGGGCTGTAGGGGGTGGAGTTTAACAGTGGGCTGCAGGGGGTGGAGTTAACCGCTGGGCTGCAGGGGGTGGAGTTAACTGCTGGGCTGTAGGGGGTGGAGTTTAACAGTGGACTGTAGGGGTTGGAGTTAACCGCTGAGCTGTAGGGGGTGGAGTTTAACAGTGGGCTGCAGGGAGTGGAGTTAACTGGTAGGCTTTTTGGCCTGGCACACATCATGTTTTTAATAGTTGTAAATCTTCCATGCAATTATAAACTTGCTTTTTCAGGCTAAAGAATGCATAAGAATGATTACTTTGGCAGCAACCATTTTTAGTGTAGGTTAATATGTATCCTTAAATGCAAAGAGTAAGTATTGATAAAAAACTGCTATTCTCATACAATAAGTGGCATTATACAGAAAACCATGAAAATCATAATTCTTAGCCATTTGTTTTTGCCTTTAACTTCCTGAATTTTTTTTTAGCCCTGACACAGGATCTATGTTTGCTGTACATGCATATCTGTGATATTTTGCTTGTTTGAGTTTGTTGGTTCCAGCATGCTACACAAAAAGCCCTACCGTTGAACAGAATGTTAATAATTACCTGAGGTGCACTTCAAGTCTGGGCAGATGTTTTCTGGTTCTGAAACATTGTAAATAAGCCAAGGTTATTAATCGCAGTGAGTATTCAATGATATTTTCATAGAAAAGCCTCAAGGCATGTTTGTTGAAATACAGACTTGCCTGGGCAGAGAATGAACTCGATCTCTTCAAGAAACTCCTCAGCTGTCAGTTCAGCATAAACGCTGAGTGTCTTCACTCGGTCATTGATATTGCATGCGATTTTCTCGAGGGACTGCCTCTCGGCACCCGTGTCAAACATGTCTCCGATAGCAATGGCGTATACTTCCACGCCGCGACATAGGGCCTCCAGGTTGTCCAAGTCTTTGGGGTCATAGCGTCCGTCTGTGATGACGATAGCCACCACTTTTGTCCTGGGACGGCGGCCTGGCACGATGAGCTTCTCATAGGTGAATTTGAGGGCTGAGGGTGTCCAGGTGCCCCCAGCGATCCACTCCATGGCTTTGACCTTGGCTTTGAAGGAGGTCACTGAGGTGATGCTAGCATCATCCATCCTGATGGCCTGTACTGCTTCCTGGTGACTGTACTGGACTACACCCAGACGGGAACCTGACAGCCAATGAGAAACGAAAAAAGACACATGGGATAATGACATCACAAAGACACAAATTAGTAAGGGGAGTGGGTGGCTTGTAGCTGTCAATTTAATGTGGTGTTATACCACAAGGTCTGTTTCAGACATTCCTTCCAGTAATGACTGCAGCAGCAGCCCAGCAGAGTGCTTATCCCAACTTAACTCATCCTAACCCTAACCCAGCAGGGTGCCTAAACCAGCTCAAACCGTCCTAACTCCAGCTCAGCAGGGTGCCTAACCCAACCCAACCCATCCTAACACTAA
The DNA here is from genome assembly GCA_019788955.1 of Albula glossodonta. NCBI lineage: Eukaryota > Metazoa > Chordata > Actinopteri > Albuliformes > Albulidae > Albula > Albula glossodonta. The sequence goes on along the minus strand of JAFBMS010000114.1, from coordinate 148,043 downwards.
CTCAGTAGGGTTCCTTACCCAGCCCAACTCATCCTAACCCTAACCCAGCAGTGTGCCTAACCCAACTCATCCTAACCCTAACCCAGCTCAAACCATCCTAACCCCAACTCAGCAGGGTGCCTAACCCAACCCAACCCATTCTATCCTAACCCTAACCCAGCAGGTTGACTAACCCAACCCAACCTAACAGCTGGGTTTGCCTTCTGTCGTTGTACAAGATTGGGTACTTTTTGATTGAGTTCTTGCAGTATTAATACCATCAAGCCTATTGTTTTAATGCAATGACTGCACAGCTTTTGACTAAAGAGTGAAAAGCAGCAGCTGGCAGCATGTACTTGCACTTTATTAAACTGGTGAAATTGACGCCGCAGGAAAGAGGTGGACCTACATACACACCTGGGCATTTCAAATTTGGAGAAAGGAAAACCAGGGATAATAAAGAGATAAAAAGCTAAATAAAAATTAAAGGCAAAAATCATCAGAGTAAGCAGTTGGCAGCCATGAGATGATGAGACCTTCATCAAAGAAATGATTTATTCAAGGTGACAGGCAGGATATCATATTATCTATAATTACAGGCAATTGCTAATGGAAAGATTCCAATCGCACATGCCCTTGTCTACCATTGCAGGCAAGTACTTGAAAGGATGCCATCTAATATTCAAATGTACCTTTACAGTTGCAGCAAATCACAAAGTTCAACCTGGCTTTGGAACAGTTGTGCAACCTCTCCGATGAATTTACCTGAAATGTCTGTAATGTTCTTGGCCATTTTCCCAAGTCGGTTGGCAAGACTGATGACAAAGTTTTTAGCCAGGCTGAAGTTGGTTTTCCCAATGCTTTCGGAGCTGTCTATCACAAACACCAGATCAAGAGGGGGGCAGACCTTCTCACAATCTGCACAGAAAGAAATCGCAGGTAGGATTTATGTCACCATAGGAGGACAGTGAAATATATGGTATACTGTACCTACGAAGTATACTACAGAGTATGTTATATAAATATTAATAATAAATAATGTAAATATTACCGCAACAACCGCAGGATTCCCTCACCAACCCCATGATTTCACACTCCTGCAAAGTATAAAAACACATTTTCATAAAGTTTGACATGTGTAAAGTCCAAACAGTGCACAAATTCCTCAAACAGGCACAGGAGTTTCTATTTGTTTATTTACTCACAGATAAACCAGAAGCTCCTCGAAAACCTGGTGAACCCTGCAATATATAATGCAGCCAATTCAGGTCAATTTAATGCTTAATTAAAGTATTTTATAAATGTGAAACAAAAAATGTCACCCAGAAAATAATAATCACAATTTCAGCACTTTAAGCATTTTTAGAAAGAAAAAATTATTTCAAATTAAATATTATAAATGATAAGGGTAGGTTTTTAAGACTTCTATCAATGGAGTTCTCGACCACTAGTGTAAAATTTGTCGATAGTGAGGGAAGTTGTAGTAGCTATGGTAACACAATTCTGTAACACACATGTTATGACACATGAGCACATTACAAGCACAACGCTTGGTGTGATGTGGCACACAGTTCTGTATTCTGTTGACATGCCCTCATTTGCGATCATATGTTGGGTAGATCTGAACATGGAGCAGGCCCACTAGCCTGGCTGTTTCTTCACCTCATGGTCTAAAGCAGGTGCTTAGGCAGATGCCCATAATGTTTAGCTGAAGAAACTCAAACGCTGAGGTCTGAATCTCAATCAGCAGTCTATATGATGTGTTGAAGAACAGATATATGTGATTGTATTTTAAAAACAATGATAAAACTGACTTTGCTGACGCTTTGAGAGGTAAGACATTTATTCAGTTTGTGGTTGAGACACCAGCAATATACATTCTGTATATTTGTGTGAACATCACACTGTAAACAAATCTCCAATCTTCCTATGTGTGTGTGTTGTCATGGTGCTGTGTGGGGAGGGTGGGTACTGTCATGGCATTGAGGGGGTTCTACACTCACTGGTGAGCCAGGAGGTCCTCTTGTCCCTCTATCTCCAGGGACACCTGTTGGGCCTGGCTCCCCCTATAGGAAGAAAAGAGCATCACTCCAATGCAGTTCAAATGTTGGAAAAAAATGTATCGCCAAATAACTTAAATATTAATGTACATTCATTCAAATAATCAATGATTCTGAGTCTTCAGCTCGACTAGTCATCTAATCTACTAGTACAAGATAATTTTAAATATTTGCCAAAAGTGTGTCCCTGAGATTAAATACAGTACATAGGGACAAGATATACATTTAAAAATCAATCTGAAGACATTGAAGCAGATTTTTTACAATTGTTTGTCTCACTGTAAGGCTGCTGTCTGACTTGGTTAGTAAAATATGCACTCACTGCTTCTCCTCTAGGTCCTTTTGGTCCCTGATCACCTTTGTTTCCAAAATATCCCCTTGTTCCCTAAAAAAGAAATTTACAAAGACATAACCTAAAATATCTGAAGATGACACGTTCCCATTTATTGGGTTATGGGACCCTACTGAGGTGAGAACGTTCCCCAAACTGTCTAAATAAAAACATCATGAAGAACATGTGAAGCATTTGGAACATTTTACAAACATTCGAAATGAAAGTGCTGAACGTACCAGGTCAATTCTATGGCTCACCGTTTATGAAAGTATTGCAAGAGAAATGGTAAAATATGACATTTAATAACCATTGTGTGAACACAGGAACTAGTGCAGTGTGTAATACTTTTAATTGCAGCTCGCAGGTTAGCTCTGGTAGTCACTGTCCATTGAAAATGCAGGGCAAACAGGTGGCGGTACTAAGAGATGCACTTTCTTAAATGTAGCACTGACCATACCAGGCCTGGTCTCTTATGGGATTATTTCTGTCATACGTGAGCAGATTAGTCAAAATAAAATAGAGACAAACGTAGCTGTCGCGTTACTGGTACAGAAGCGAAAATAAGAGAGCGAACCTCACCAGATCACTCAGACAGACCAACTTCTCATACATTCAGAGACAGAGAATTGCTCAGGTGCCACGGCCTGGATCCCTTGTATATTCTTAAAGTAACAGTACACCCATTAAATATTGAATATAACTTTTGTGAATGAACACTGCATCTACCAGATAAGATAATCTTTATTGTCCCTGAGGGGAACTTTGCCTTGGACTCCTGGACTACTGCACTGGTGTATCCTCAATAAAAACACCAGCGCTAGTCAGTACAATTCAATTACCTAACTATACATATACACTAAAATGACTCCATTCACACAACACACAAAGGTAGTAACTGCAATGACAAAATATGACCTCATATCATTGAGTCTCAATAAATGCAAGAACAAATGAGTTTTGGTATTTGGTCATTCTGCACTGGGGAACCCTGAATCTTTTACCAGTGGGGTGGAGCTGGTGTTCAAGCTGAAGGATGTGAGATGGGTGACAGACTGGACGTGTCCACTGTTGGACTGTTCATAGACGGTTGGGAGAGATTGGTGATGCTTAACTCTCATAACCATCATGGCTGTTTATATTAGGAGAGTCAGTGAGTTTTTAACCTCAGCAGTATAGACAATTCCCCAAGCCACACTGTAATTCCACATCTTGTAACGCGCTCCAAGACTGCTCGATAAAATAGTGATAAAAACGTTTCCTGTTTCATATAACTGGAGTGAAAATCAATGGAAGAGGTATTTAATAAGGTATGTTATTTTTATACTCTTCCACCATGGGTGGATTATGGATCGGGTCAGTGGGGCCAGAGCCCAGGGGCCTCACTCGACCTGGATCCGTCTTTGCCTCCCACAACCCCCCACTCGGCGTCTGTGTCTCACTGTGGTTCACGATTCTGCTTTTCACAAGCAGGATCAGCACATGGACGCACCTGAAGTCCTTGCATTCCTAGTTCTCCTCTGTCTCCCTGTAGGAACATAGAGCACAACATGAGGATGCCATTACATGTTCATTATCCATTTGCCATTAATAAACTAAATGCATTTTTAAACACATACTTTTAGTAAAGCAAAACACAATACCTGCACACCTCTGGGGCCTGCAAAGTTGTACCCATTCTTTCCTTGATCCCCCTAAAAAATATGAAAATCGTAATAACTATTTATACATTGTCTGTGTGATTTTTACAGATGTTTTCCTCATGTTTGGGGGATTGAGTGATGGAACTCCCCTCAGAAGGCGCCAGCTCAAATCACCTTGGCTCCCGGATTGCCAATATCACCTCTCGGGCCGAAGTCCCCCGCCTCGCCGGCAGAACCCTGGAACCACAACAGGGAAGCTTGCTCAGTGCCCTAGCTTCATCCTTTACAGTATATGAGTGTGGAGTGTTGTCAAAGAATCTTCCCTTAAAAACTTATCTCTGGTAAAAACTGATCAATAATAACATGTACCATATGTTTTTCATCAGTGTTATAATGGAAACTGATAGAATATTACATTTAATAATTCACTTTTTCACTCATCAAGAGATACAGGTTACATGCATTCAGTTAGCAAACTTTCTGTCTCTGAACCCTCCTATGTGTAGGGCAGAATAACTATGACAATGTTCAACCGCGAAGTTTCAAGGAAGAAAATTATGTTTAGGTCACAATCGCCCTTTTTTCCAACAAAAATTTAATGCGAAAAACACATCATAGATGAGCAAAGCAGGACTACTGGCTAACCAAACAGGTGTTAGTGAGTGTTTCCAATACATTACTAAAATCATTTTTTAACAAGCAAAGTGTTCATAGTAGAGATGACGAAACAACAAAAAGAGCAATAGTGTTTTTGTCTGGTATCTTGTTTTCCTTTATCCTTCAGTAAGAAGCAAGCAAACTGATACCAAAAAAGTACCAGCTCTCAGGTAGTTAACCAGTTCCAGGTTGTCTTGCCTTTATTGCTGGGAGTAAGAATGCTTGTATGAATGCTACAAAAACATTGAGTAATTTTCCATTAGAGTTTGGAATTAATTGTTCAAGAACCATTAATACTCATGGTTCTTGAACAAGTGCTGCTTGGCTTGCATATTTGGCATTTAAGTATTTTATTCATGTTATTTTACTTTATTGAACTGTATGCACTTTTAACATTTTTCTTTTATTTTAGTTGAATAGCGCTAGTACCCAGATTTCATAAACAGCTAGCCAGCTAAGCGCTAGGTTTTGTAAGTAAAGTCTAATTTGTGTTAACATAAAACAATTTCATTAGCGTTCTAACATCATTTGACATTAGCGACTACAATCAGCTCATATAAAGGCTTGCAAATATAGACAGAATAGTAATCGTCATAGAACTTTAGGGGATCTTACCCATTTTTCTGAGTTTGTCAGACAAGCAGCGTGTGTACCGTAATCCAGCCCATAGTTACCTGTGCCTCATTACATACATAAATTAGAGGACGAGAATTCCGTTGTCCTGACCCATGCTGACTGCCTCTGATGAGTAAAATCGCAAACATGGAGCTCAGAGGGAAGGATTTTGTGTACTTACTTGCTTCCCGGGTGCTCCGCCATCACCAATCGTACCACGGATTCCTGGAAAACCAGGTGGCCCCTAGAAACGATGAGTGAGTAACAGAAAATTCAATTGCTGAATGCAACGGACACAAGCAAATTGGCCTGAAAATGTGTGAAGACTAATACTTCTAAAAGGAACAAGCTAAAATATTGTTGATTTATGCAAGGCATTTGAAAAATAGCTTGTAATTCCTTCTAAAACAATTCTGAAATTTTATTGGGAAAAAAATTATTTGTTCAACTCACTGTGACACCTTTTTCTCCTGCTCTTCCAGGAGGTCCTCGCGCTCCCTCTGGCCCCAACTCTCCCTGATACACAAAACAGGAGGAGATCAGAGCAAAAGCTGCATGCGTGTGTATCCTACATTGATGGGGTAAACTAACGGAAACTGGTTTGTGTGTGGGAGGAATGTACCTTGTCTCCTCCGCTGCCAGTCCTCCCCCGCAGACCGACTATCCCAGCGCCGCCTCTGGACCCCTATATTTCCATGGTCATTTGTTGGGCATGTGAATGCAGAGCAAGATGACTTTTAAAAGCTACCGAAGTCAAAGCCACATAGCACTTTGTGTCTTAGTTTAAGGACCAATGATCAATTCCAGGGCTATAACAACTAACCTAAGGGCCATTTACAGACTCAAAGGAATGATAGATAGGAAATGGGAGTGAAATTTTGACAATGGATGCCAGAGGACCCACTGCACTACACTGTTACATTCCTATGAAGATGGAAGGCAAGGCGACAGAAGATACATACAGAGTCTCCAGGGCCCCCATCTGGTCCAGGCTTTCCCTAAAGCACACATGGATCGTTTGAGGAAAAGAGTTACTTGGCGTGATATGAAGTGTTGATAAGAGAAACGGCACGCTCACAGGAATGCTCTGTCAAAGGTACCTTCGCTCCTTTTGTTCCCGGTAGACCCGGGTTCCCTACATAGCCGATGACGCCCTACGACACAGACAGCCATTTCATTCCCCAAGAACCACGTGATCAGTTCTTGTTATCATGTGACCAACAGAATACTTTCTGAAGTTCTGAATCCTCACCTTTTCTCCTGGGCCTCCACGGGGTCCTGGGGTGCCAGGCCTGCCGCCTTGCCCAGTGTCACCCTAAAACAGAGGAGTTATTAATCTAACCTAGCATCACCCTACTAAGGAGAGACACATCATTGACCTAACCCTGCACCAAACTACTAAAGACACGCAAGTCACATTATTAGTTTAACCCAGCACTGCCTTAGACACAGAAACATCATTACTCTAACCCACCATTCTGAAGACAGACATTTACATCATTCATCATAACCCAGCACCATGCTACTAAAGAGACACAATCACTGCACTACATTTAACTCACTGCTGCCCTACACAGTCACTGCATTACCTTTAACTCAGCACTATCCTACACAGTCACTGCATTACCTTAAACTCAGCACTGCCCTACACAGTCACTGCATTACCTTTAACTCAGCACTATCCTACACAGTCACTGCATTACCTTTAACTCAGCACTGCCCTACACAGTCACTGCATTACCTTTAACTCAGCACTGCCCTACACAGTCACTGCATTACTTTTAACTCAGCACTGCCCTACACAGTCACTGCATTACCTTTAACTCAGCACTATCCTACACAGTCACTGCATTACCTTTAACTCAGCACTATCCTACACAGTCACTGTATTAGCTTTAACTCAGCACTATCCTACACAGTTCCTGCATTACCTTTAACTCAGCACTATCCTACACAGTCACTGTATTAGCTTTAACTCAGCACTATCCTACACAGTTCCTGCATTACCTTTAACTCAGCACTATCCTACACAGTCCCTGCATTACCTTTAACTCAGCACTATCCTACACAGTCACTGTATTAGCTTTAACTCAGCACTATCCTACACAGTCACTGCATTACCTTTAACTCAGCACTGCCCTACACAGTCACTGCATTACCTTTAACTCAGCACTATCCTACACAGTCACTGCATTACCTTTAACTCAGCACTATCCTACACAGTCACTGCATTACCTTTAACTCAGCACTGCCCTACACAGTCACTGCATTACTTTTAACTCAGCACTGCCCTACACAGTCACTGCATTACCTTTAACTCAGCACTATCTTACACAGTCACTGCATTACTTTTAACTCAGCACTATCGTAAACAGTCACTGCATTACCTTTAACTCAGCACTGCCCTACACAGTTCCTGTATTACCTTTAACTCAGCTCTGCCCTACACAGTCACTGCATTACCTTTAATGAACAATAAAAAACACTCTCCTTCAATTGTGTGTAAGATTGAATTTTGATTACATAAAATCCTGAAAATTCATTCTAACATAGTTCATGCATTCAACTGGATGTTAACTGCAGGCACTGACCTTTAGACCTGCGTCTCCTGCATTGCCCTTCACACCAAAGTTGCCAGAAGGTCCAGGGTCTCCCTGTCATAGGACACAAAGAGAAAAGAAAATGGCGACCAGCATCTACACCCCTTAAAAAAGAAACCACCCATTACAAAAAATAAGAGAAGGAGAAAACCTGAAAACCCTGCATGCCAAGTAAAAAAGCCGTCTATAAGAGCTACCATGAATCAAAAAAGCTGAAAGAGCTGATATATACATATTCAGGACAGTAAATTCTAAAACATAGTTATTATTGAAAAGGATTCCTTTGAAAACTGAGTTTACAGACACAGGAATGAATCCATGTTCACGTGTGTGAAACTGATTCCATGACAAGGAATGAGGATGAAAAAAACTTCACAAACAATAGTCTCCAATAATGTTTCACTACAGCAGCTGTAGAGATGAAATAGATTACATCGGAAAGAGCTCGGGGTGATACAGTAGCTGTGACAGTAATAAATGGTCACTGCTCTTACTGGCATGCCGGGGTCCCCTTTGCATCCTGGGCTGCCTATAGTCCCAGCCTTTCCCTGAAAAAAAGAATGAGTACAGAACTCATCACCATTTTGTAATTAAACATTTCTCTCAGTACAGTATATATGGTAAGCAGACACACAATGTGTATTGTAAGTGAAGATACAGACACAGAACTGAAGGTGTTGTAAGTAAAGCTTGTAAGTGCAGTAAGCTTCACCGACAACCTTTATCTTAAAATCAACCCAGGCAAGACAGAGCTCATTCTCTTTCCTGCCCCTTCTTCTCAGAGTGATGCTTGATAACACACTGACCCTCACCAAGAACGTCACTGTGGTGGGCCGGGTGTGCAGGCTCTTCCCATACAACCTCAGGAGAATCTGTCCGTTTCTCATCTACCCCCCTTAGGTTCTAGTCCAAGCGATGTTATTCTCCCACCTGGATTACTGCAACTCCCTCCTTGCTGTATCATAAATTGCAAGTGTGAGGATGTGGGCACTGGGGACCGGTGCCCTAGTAGTGGTAAAAGTCTAGAAACATCCTTGGTCTTAAGTCTCGCCTCTTAATGATGCACCTCTCCCTGTCCCTCCCTAGCTCTTCTACTTAGCCATACTTGCCCTTTTACTGATAGTATGACTATCTTATTCGTGTTATGTTTGTTTTTTCTTTATTTCCTCAACAGGTTACTTTACCAGGTCTTGGCCCTGTCTCATACTGTAACACTTTGGACTTTCTACATTACATTACATTACATTACAGGCATTTGGCAGACGCTCTTATCCAGAGCAACTTACAACACAAAGTGCATTTCTTTGGGGACAAGGTTATCAAACTGCTAGTGAAGGGTCTTAACTAGTCTTAACTACCCTCCAGCACTATTGTCGTTGACTCATGGGCTTTGTGTTGTAAGTCACTCCAGAATGGATAGGAGTGTCTACTAAGTACCTGCAATATAATGCAATGTAAGGTAATGTAAATAAACAGGACAGTGTGCATTGTAAGCAAAGACACAGGACGGTATGCATGGTAAGTAAAGATGCAGGACAGTGTGTGTATGGTAAATAACGACGCAGTAAAAATCTGTACGGAAAAGAGACTTACCTTTTCACCATCAATACCGTTGAACCCAGATCCTCCTCTTTGTCCCTGAAAAGATTGTTTTACATAAGTTTTTCAATATGAAATCTGAAATATGTTCCACATATTTCTTAGGAACATCACAAATTATCACAGTGTTGTGGTTCATGTGAGTATTCATAATATTAACACTGATAATAGTTAATGTGAAATACAATCCAGTAACTTACCGGAGGAGTAAAGCATTTAATATCTACTATAAACCCTGGGAATGGAGAACATTAAACAACCTTAATGAAAATCCAGTTTCTTGTACCTTCTGGCCAGGTGCTCCCATATCGCCCTGTAAAGCACAGTAAGAGTTAAAACATTCAGCGTAATTGCTAAATATTGAACAGACAGTCTGACAACAAGTTTATTTTGATATTTTCAGGATTTACCTTGTCTCCTTTCAGGCCTGGAAACCCCTAGAAAAAGATTGTTGACGAGAATGTGAAATATTGCACGAACTACCCACTATAGAGCAAAGCCATCTCCAGCTCAGACTTAAATTCCTACCTTTGATCCAGGCAAACCTATTGGGCCTTCAATACCAGAATCCCCCTGTGGAAAAAAACAGATTCACTTTCACAGTCATTAAAATGCACTACTTTGGTGATATGGATGAGATCGATATGCTTCTGAGGTGTGATAGACCGGACGCAGACATTTGCTGGTTGATGTATTTGCCGAGGATGATGTCATACCATCTGCCCCGGGCCTCCTGGGTCTCCGATGGCTCCGACAGTTCCCTTGGTTCCCTATGAGAAGCAACACTGTCTTAAAACAGGACTGTATGAATTATAGGGTGTGCAGGAACAGACTGCTGTGACGCATCTTACCTTAGCACCCCTTTGGCCTTTGGGCCCTGGCATCCCCGCTGTCTGCACACACATCTGCTGCTGGCACTACGACAACCAGACAAACAATATATGAGATATGCCTCACTGGGACAACCAGACAAACAGTAATCTATTTGAGATATGCCTCACTGGGACAATCAGACAAACAGTAATCTATTTGAGATATGCCTCACTGGGACAACCAGACAAACAGTAATCTATTTGAGATATGCCTCACTGGGACAACCAGACAAACAGTAATCTATTTGAGATCTACCCATACATAATACATAATAATTATATACATAATCTGAGAATATGGTTGGCTAATAACAGGTCAGGTGCCATGTTTTGATTGACATGTCATTATCGATGATTTCTTTTGTTTGTTGACTGTTTTGTAAAGTTTTACTCACCACAAATTCACCTTCTTTGACCTGGATAAAAAAAGATGGAAAGTTAATAATCAATTAAATTATAGAATAATTTATTGAAAATATATCACAGACAAAAGAATGTGCCTGGACAAAAGAAGTTAGTCTTATAACTTATAACTAGAGAAATCCTGGGAGCTCCATACTCCCAGCTATGTTTGACTAATCCTAACCCCAGGGCCGGCTAAAGGCATAGGCCATATAGACGGTCGCCTACAGCATCACCTTCTGGTGAGCACCGTTTGCCTTCAAAGGAAAAAAAAAATATAAATAAAAATTCGCCAGTGGGGACCCTTCCTTATTTTCTGCCTTGAGGTAACAAATGAACAAATAAAGAAAGTAAAAAATAAATAAACTTCGCTTTTCGAGTTGACAGACTCTACCAGGATGTTGGCTCACTGCTGTGAAGTTTGCTAAGACCTTAGGCTACCTTTTACACAACGATTTTTTTTGCTGAAGACGGATGTTTTCTCTCAGCTATATTTGTTCACCTGGAAGATACATGTGTATGTTTTTCTGGAGGAAAAGCGGTAAGTCTTAAGTAATAATGTTTTAAATGCTTAATGCATTTGCCATTTGAATTTATTGTCATTTCCTTGGTGCAAAACATTAAATCTGTGGTATCAAATGATTGGAATTAGGTTTATCTGGCAAGAAATTACAAGCAATTATTATTTTTTTTATTATCGTCATATAACCGCTCCTGTATTGGCACATACCGATCTGAGCAGCATTATCAAAGTTGTTTGAACTTGATCAGAATTATTATCAACATTTTTCAATTTGTGGTTATTTTCAGCACAACATTAGTTCCAGTGTCTTGGATTTTACTAACAGGTAAAAGTAGCTGGTAATATTTAACAATTTATTCATTCTTAGATACATGATTTGTTTGTTTGAGAAGTAATTTTAATGTATAAAAATAGAATTATATACTTTTCATAGGTGTTGTAGTCATGGGAGACATGTCCCCCGTACTTTCTCTTGATCATCATCTAACCCAACCTTCACCCGCACAGCTGTCTTGCCAACACTTTGTCCACATTGGGATTTGATGCTGCAGCACCAGGTCAAGGGGTCAGAAACGCTAACCACTGAGCTACTGTTGTGGTTGTGAAGGTCCAGCCCCAGTATTATTAATGTCCACGAGCCTCTTATGCCTCTCAGACGAAATACTATCTTCACATAAACACACATTTCTTCCTTCTCGTTTTGCAAACCTGTGGTCTACTAAAGGCGGCCCTGCCTAACACTAATCCATACTCCCAGCTATGTTAGTACTAACCCTAACCCTAACCCATACTCCCAGCTATGTTAGTACTAACCCTAACCCTAACCCATACTCCCAGCTATGTTTGATTAATCCTAACCCTAACCCATACTCCCAGCTATGTTCGACTAACTCTAACCCTAACCCATACTCCCAGCTATGTTAGGACTAACCCTAACCCTAACCCATACTCCCAGCTATGTTTGACTAACCATAACCCTAACCAATGCTCCCAGCTATGTTCGACTAACCCTAACCCATACTCCCAGCTATGTTTGACTGACCCTAACCATAACCCATACTGCCAGCTATGTTAGGACTAACCCAACCCTAACCCATACTCCCAGCTATGTTTGACTAACCCAACCCTAACCCATACTCCCAGCTATGTTAGGACTAACCCAACCCTAGCCCATACTCCCAGCTATGTTAGGACTAACCCAACCCTAACCCATACTCCCAGCTATGTTTGACTAACCCAACCCTAACCCATACTCCCAGCTATGTTAGGACTAACCCAACCCTAACCCATACTCCCAGCTATGTTAGGACTAACCCAACCCTAACCCATACTCCCAGCTATGTTTGACTAACCCAACCCTAACCCATGCTCCCAGCTGTTTGTTGTTACTGTTGTTAGGACAAAACCTTACCCATGCTCAAAGCTGTAATATCTGGACTGTATGGAAATGGTTTTATCACTGAGCCACTCAGGAGGCAATCTTTGATGACCCCTTTTTAAAGAAACACTCAAACTGGTTACTGTGATATGTTGTGGGTTGCTTAAATAGGCAATGGACAAATGTGTAGCAGTGCTAGTATGTAGCAGGACATTCCTCATCCTAGGGGGAGCCCATGGTGGTACTTGCCATGGTGTCTGTGATCACCCGGACTGCAGCCTCCCGTTTGGCTTTTGGAAACGCTAGGTAGTCCTTCCGGTAGAGCTCAGTGGGGGAGCTGGAAATCTGCCGCAGTTCATTCTCAACCGTGTCCTGGTCGGTTGCGACGACAAACACCTTCATGCCTGCTGCCTTGGCGGCCTCTGCGGCCCGCTGGACACCCCCGCAGGGACTGCCAGTCACATGACCATCGGTCAGCACGACGGCAAACTGCAGGCGCGGCCTACCTGCAGGGGTCTGTCGCACCTGCTCTGTCATGTTCCGGAGGGCGCAGTCGATGAAGGTTCCGCGGCCGATGTACCTGATTTTCTTGGCCCTGGAAAGGAACACAGAGGCTTCACTGGTGATCTGGCTGAAGACCTCCACACGGTCGGAGAAGTGAAGGCCACCATAAGCCCACTGAACTCTTCTGGACTTCAGGGTGCTGGACTCCAGTTTCTCCACAAACATCTTAAGGAACAGCTTGAGCTCTTCTACGCGGCTACCCCATGGGAACTCCCGCAGCGCCACGCTCTCAGATGTGTCGATAGTGAAGTACACATTGATGGGGCAATCAGGGTCATCTAAGTAACAGGAGCACAGGTTGACATTATTAATCTGAGTAACAGGAGTACACTTAGGCATTATTAATCTAAATAACACAAGCACAGTTAGAAATTATTAATCTAAGTAACAGGAGCACAATAATACATCATCAATCTGAGTAACAGGAGCACAGTACACAGTAGTTCACCTCTGCACATGACTGGACAATTGCAAAGGTTTTTTATTCTTTTTTTAGAAACAAAAAAGAAACATTCAGAAACGTTCCAAAAGCGCCTGTATATCGGGATTTCGGCAGAGCCTCACCGTAGCCGTTAGCAGGGCGAATGACGAGGTTGTCGTACTCGGGGTCGAGGGCGGAGACCCGCAGGGCCCCCAGCAGGAGAACCGCCCTCAGCAGGGCATCCATGTGGCTGCGGAGGGGTGGGGAGACGGACTACGGACACACCGCCCCAACCCAAGCAGAGACGCATGAGAAACAGCACACTGTCACTGGAGTTCCAAGCCACGTGCACAAACTCAACACAAAGCTCAACACCCCACTGACATCTTGCAATAAATAAGCTCTCATGACTATGATATTGTTGGCTCATGACTCATGACTAGAAATTGTTATTGCATCCCACTTCTAGTCCCAGCTCCTTCACGTATTACTTTTGCAGATGGTAAATTGAAACGCAGTCAAAGAGAATATGTGCAAAGCTTCAAACATAAGATTCACCATTTGTTTTGCACATGTAAACTCAGTGAATTAAATAAATTATTTGTTCAATTTTATTTAACAGCATGTTCTGACCTGAGGGTGGTGTTTTGCTGAAAGAATGTAAGCTATTTATTGCATTCAATGTGTGCGATGATACAAACTTGATCAAAAAAAAGTGTGGGCTTATACACTTAAGCATATTGGGCCTTCTTCACAATTATTCTGAATATTCTGTTTTTTTATAATTACTTTTGCTTTAGAGATGTATTAACGCATTATTATGAAACTCATGAAACATGAACATACACAAAAACTGGTTTACGTGTTTAACTATAAGCATTTAAATGATGTGCAGTTGTTTTTTCAAATCCTAATATAGAGTTATATTTTTTGAGGGAAAAACATGGAGTAACTTGTCAAGATTTAGAACAGGGCTATGATCAGTTCAGGAAAAACAAAAACATCCCTGGTAAGAAGTCAATGATTCCTTCAATGTGACTTCATCAGGAAGCCCTATCTTTACTGATGCCATAAAGAAATGCTTTGCAATTATAAAATATGTTCTACTCATGCTAGGATTGGGTTACATGTGTTTCAATAAGAAATGATGTGATTATTTCATTCCTCGAGCAGGCATTCTATTGAAATACATTTGAAGTTGAGCTGCAAAACTCTATGTACTGATTTTTTTTTTTCTGCAAGAAACTCAGTGAAACTCCCAGTATAATGCATGTGATAGCTTGACTTTGAAAACATAGCTGATTGCTTTGCATAAGACTTAAAGAAAAGAAAATAAATTGCGAGAGTCGCACATACCTTCTGTAGGAGAGTGTCGAGTCTGCATGCAGTCCTTGGTTTACTCTGATCCCACTACTGCTACCTTTCTTATGATGGGTGGTATGTTCGCCGTACCTGTTACAACTTGCCAGGCATCAAGAAGCGGGATAGCTTCAGGTAGAAAACACAGAAAGAGAACGAGCTTGTATGCGCAGTGACCGCATTCATTTTTCAAGGCATTTTTTTTTTTTTTTTGCCGAGGTTTCGCCAGGTCGTCATAACTCTTGTGTACTTCTTTAAGCACTTACTTGAAATTTCAAGTCTGTATGTGGCTAAAGTCAAATAGAAACTGGCTTATACATAGGCTTTAAGTAGCAGCAGGTGAGGTGGAATACGCTTGTGGAATGCAATGTTTTAAGAAATGATGCCGGTATTACATGTGGGCAAAATATAAAGTCCTTGTGAAAGTACATTTTGAGAGCAAGACACTGCATTGGAAGAGAAGCATTTTTTGGTAAATGTCCGGTAAACCTTGCACACGGTGGACATTCAAAATTGCCACTGTTGGCAGCTCTAAGTGCGAGGACAGTTCGTGTTGCTGGCTCTCAGATCCTAGCATCTACTTCTGTAAAGAAAGGGGAGTATAAGATGATGTGTTACATCAATTGTCCGAAGCATAAATCAGATTAAATATAAAAAAAAAAAATAATAAAGAGATAAAGCAGATTAAATAAAAAATATATTAATTAATTTTTATTATTAAGAAGGACAACAGTTGTGATATGAAATCACTGACCTCTATTTAACCGCACATTACGGGCCTTTCATACGTTACTAAAAATACCTGTAAAAATGCATGTGCGTCCACGAGTCTCAGACTAGGACAACTCATGCGCAGACTCAGACTTGGAGAGGGAAGATAGTACGCAATAGGCCAATGGGTAAGACTGAAAGGTCCATGTATAATATGCGTTAGTGCATCGGCGCAATAACTGCTCTGGATTTATGCTCGGGATTCACTGCAAGGTTATGTAGTGTTAAGGTTGCACAAAGTGAAGGGTAGCTACAGCAAAGATAACTCAAAGGTAAGTCACGGTGAATGAGTACTTGGCAGCCACAATTTGTTTTGGCTCTGTAATTTATCAACCGTCAATACAGCGCTCCGTCTATATTGGTAAATACCAGCCAACCACTTTGCTGCATGTTTACTGTATCTTTTTAGTTTGCTACAGTGACATTTATATAGCTAACAGGTCACTTTTATGACGGTGGCGTAAGGCTTGGCACACCATGGGTCCTGTATTCTAGCGCAGTCAAGTTGGCTGGAAGTTCGATATTTGCCTGACATTCACCGTAAAAAACATTCATATTTTCGACGCGCCGGGACAAAGACATCTAAAACATTTCCATTGGAATTCTTGTGACTTCTGAATTCATGAAGGTATGCTGGTTTAAGTGCACGTAATTTTTGTTTCGTGAAAAACAGACTAAACATTGACATTCCACGTAATTTTAGCTAAAATCATGGGGATTCATCACTACATTTACAAGGCTCATAAACAGCATTTCATGTGCGCTCTTAAATTATTTGTGAAGCTGCAAATTACTTGTATACATTTATGTATGTTTTGAGTCAGTGGTCTGACATTTCTGCAACAATAGATACGACTGCAACTACGGAATGTATGTAGGGTCAAAATACATCAGTAAAACGTTGTTAATAAAGCGTTAGGATTTAGCCCGCAAGTGCACATAAAAGCTAGCTTAGGATGATAGTCAAAGCAACGAGACACAGACAAGAGTAACACACATAATAATACAAGAACAGTGTATCAATTAATTCAAAGCCAACTGAGAATTGTGATTGGTCCTCAAAGGAACAGGGATAAAAGGAACTAAAAGAACCAAATTTTTATTAATCAGCTGGTTTGACTCACTTCTATGGTTACAGCATACGGAAGCTAGAACCGGAGATGACAGCTCTGATTGGTTTGAGATAACCAGTGTTGGTTTAGAACAGTGATGAAGCTTCTTGGCTGTATCTTCTTCATAAGTGTTCCTATACACAAATATAAAACACACCCACAAGCCAGTCAGAAAGGGCAATTCAGTGCGGTTGTGGTATTATATGTTTGTAAAACAATTTAGCTGTTGGTAATGTTACATTTACATTTTATCTCAAAGAAACAAGTGATGTTTTTATTAACAATGTCATTTAATCTTCCACATGCCCTTTAAATAAAAATACTTGATATTGGTTCTTCCTATCTACCGGCATTGAGAGAATGGTAATGGGGCAACCCTAGAAACCTCAAACAAATTTGTGAAAGTCGGACAAAGACAGAAATCCATGTATTTTCAATGGTTCTTATGCACCGGTTATGGTCCTGTAAGAACGTAGTACCACCCAGACTTTCCACATCAAGTCTCACTTAAAGCATACAATATAAGCAACTAGAATAGTAGGGCTGTACAGTAGTGAAAGCTCTGACAAATTTGTTAAAATGGATCAAAATGGAAAAAATAAGCAAATGTTGTTGTCCTGAAGGAACAAAGTATCACCTTGCATTTCTGAATCAAGCTTAACTTGAAACGCACAATCTAATCTCAACGACAATAATGAGGTTTTACAGCTGTGAAGCCAACAAATTTGTGAAATTGGATCAAAACAGTGAAACATGTTTGTTCAATAGTTTCTATGTGATGGTTCTAGTCCTGAAAGAACACTATACCTCCTAGTCTTTCCAAATCAAGCCTCACTATCAAAGCAACTGTGAAAATAAGATTTCAAAATTGTGAAACCTCTTATAAATTCAGGAAAATGGTACACATAGTTATGCACTGTATGGAATTTGCCATATTCACACTCTGCACCACAAAACTGCCATAAATCTTACTTAGCAAATAAAACCTACAAAGGAAAGTCTAAATATTTCGATGTACCCACAAACATGCCAGTTCCCAGAAATTGGAGGAAAGAAAAGTACAATGCAAAACATTTGAAGAGAGAAGTTTCATCACAAGAAAAGGTGAGTATCAATTTTCAAACATGGACTTTTGCCTTATATTATTTAGGGATTATTATTATATTTAGGGAAAAAATGGCAATAAACATGCTGTTGCAGTAGTCAGGTCAGTAGATGAGAGAGGCGCTGTCAGACATAAGCACATTGAATCTCAAAAATATCACACTTTGGGGTGGTGTATCTACGTCTAGCCTTGCTTATTTTTACCTGTATTCATTGCTTTTGTCTTTTTAAAATTCCTGTTGATGAAATCTATTTCACCTTGGGTTTTTCTCTCTGTCACTGGTCATTAAAGTGCATGACTCATCACACAAAGATAACTTTAATATCCATGTAATTGATGGTTTGTAGTTCATAGCTGGTAAGTAAGAACACAGGTAAGTAAGTTGGGAGACAGACTTTTTGTAAGTATCTTAAGTTTGTGCCAAATGTAAAAAGTGTTGATGTATTGTCAGCTGTCATTGACAGACTGTATTGACTTAGTTACTATCCTCTGTTATTATTGACTTAGTTACCATCCTCTGTCATTCCAAAACATGAAATTTGAAGAGTATGATGGCCGTCACTGTCATCAGTACAGGGAATCGGTGTAAATGTGTGGTGAGACACCGCGGAAATGAAATTGCACTGTCCATAATCTGAAGCGTCAGTAGTTGAGAATTTTGCACACTACATATAACTTCTTTTTAGACGTTTGTCCATGCATCGCAGGAACAGGTATTACTGACTACTACTTTTGGGGTGGATGAGAACAAGGACTCTGCCACTGCAGTACACTGATTCAGGGTCAGCAGCATCATATTACGTGTATTGATGACAGCCGGGTTGGGCTGCATCAATGGATCTAATAGGGCGTAAGGTAGACAGCCAAACTTGAGCTTACAATGTTAAAACTGTATATAAATTTCCGGAGGTTCCTGCTGTCATTCAGATTTATCCTACCATGAAAGAAATCAATAGGCTAAGGCTATGCTATCTTATACCCCTTAGGTATACGTATGGACAACAGATATATTCATCCAATGAATGTGTTTCAGCGATGCTTGAAACTAGCTTTTACTGTCATCCTCTCGTAAGAAGCTCCTCTATTAAAAGGTAAAATTGTCCCATCAGGATTTAATGGTTATTTTTTTTTGGAGATATTTTGCAATAAAAAGAACCGATTGTGTGGCCTGCATGCCGCCTTCATGGTCATTGAAGCTTCCTATTTGCTGCAAGCCAGTGCTTGCAACGGAACGCAAAGTGCAGAAGAAGAGCGAGTCCATTCCTAATCGAACAGCCACAAGCCCGCTGCTCCATTTCTCTCCCACGATTGGGAAGGGCTCCCTCGCCTGCTACGTCACTAGAGAGCCAATTGGATTGGAGGGAAGAAATGACGGGACCCTTCTATTTCAGAGTGAAATGCAGCCTAGGAGTGGGCATTACAGCTGTGACAGTCCCAGAGTACAGTGGTTTAGAGTATAGCCGGAGCTAGGATACCATTGTGTCTTCAGTTTTTTCCATTGTATTTTTTTGTTTCTCTTATGTTGTGCACTGTAAATATTCTTCCATTTTCTTTCTTTTTTGGGGATGCCAGCCATTCCACTGTAAATATTTTTTGCACTTTTTTTCCAGGACACTTAATAAATAGCAGCACCAGAAATGCCAACTTTGTCATCCAGCTTGTTTTCTTGCATAACTTTTGTGGGTACACTCTGGGCCACACCTTGTTGTTTTGCCCTTTAATTTCTCATCATGTATTTCTGTTTTGGAAGGTTGTCCTTTCACTTTCTGCCTGCAGGTGGAGCTGGTAGGCGCTTGGTTTGTAGGTCGGTAGCACTCACCCTTGGCCGTCCGTCCAAATGTTGGGGTCGAGATGTTAGCAAAGGCTGCCATACTTGGTTTCTCAAATACTAGTAGCATAGACAACAAAAAATCAGACCTCTACAGCTGACCATAGTTGGAGATTAGAGCAAAATGACACAGGTGTGAGTGGGTGGGTGGTGTGTGCGCGTGTGTGTGTGTGCAGCTGTAAACATAGTGGAACAGAAACAAAAGGGTGCATATGAAATATGCAGGTACATTACATGATACAAAGGCACACAACCTTGTTGGCAAAGACCCATACAGCTAGGTGAGGACCCAAACATTGATTTCCCTCTACTGCCTGTTCAAAAATGCTCTCTTTTTATTTGTATAGGGAGCCAATGAGAACTTACACCTCCCACATATCAAACAGCTTGGGAAATTACCCAATTCGTGAGCAAACATTAGCCAGTCATGAGTCTAATTTATAAACCTGAAACCTTTTAATTAATAAAAGTTTCCTATCATAACCTGCATTGTAGTCATTTCAAATGTCCTTAACATTGTATTATTCTCTTAAAATCAAAGAGCTAAATGTAAGCAAATCCACTCACTACATCCACTTGTTAGGTATCTATGTAGTTTTTTTAGATTGTGAGCTCCAAGGTAAGCTTGATTTGGAAAGTTTGGGTGTTACTTTTTTCTTTCAGAACACAAACATTTGTGTAGAAACCGCTGAAAAAACATGTTTTTTCATCTTTGCTCCATTTTCACATATTTGTTACAGGTTTCACTACTGTACAATGTTGTTATTATAGTAGTTTATATTTTGTACTTATATTGTGAGACTTGACTTGGAAAGTCTAGGTGGCACCTCATTGTTTGCATAGCCACATTTGAAAATCCAGTTTTTGTATCCTTGATGTTGTGTTATTTTTTTAACCCTGTGTGTGTCTCATTGTTTTGATTGCCCTCCTAGGTCAGCTTTTATGTACACTGGGCTAAAACCCTGGTGCTATGTTTTTCTAATGTTTTTTGACCCACATAATTCAGAGTCCATACTTGCAGTCACGTCTTATTAATTCACAGCAAAAATGGAAGAACACTGTCATGAAACATAAATAGACCACCGGTAATGAATGATTTCACAAATAGTTTAACACCGTACAAGACAAGCTGATTATGAATGTTGTAATTGTACAGAAGATTTACGTTGAGCTTAGCTAAAATTGCTTGGAATGTCCATTTTTAATGATTTTCACAAACAGTGATGTGCACTTAAAACACATGATGTGATCATGAAGACACAGGGATCCCAACAGAACTTACTGGAGATTTGTATGTCCTTGCTTTCCAGAGATATTAATTTTTGATAAGAATATCAGGCAAACTTGATCACACTCTGTATTCTTGCACTAGGGTAACTTGTTTCCATGAACAACTTGAATGACACAACGGGATGGAACATCAGACCAGGCCCCCGAGAAGACGGGGAAAATAACAAGTGGAATTACGCCCTTCTTGTGCCAATGCTCTGCCTTGCAGCCTTTCGTAAGTAGAGTAAACTTCAGTACTTGGCTATCAAAAACCATCAAAACACATAATGTAAATCTGGAAGCAACAGCGTAATAATGATGAACTAATTTCAAAATCTGATGGGTGGGACAAGAATCAAACCAGAAAGATATCATGTTTACGATTGATAAAATTTACCGTCATACTTGGACGAAGGGACATGTTTTAGCACTGTTGTGTATTAATATGATGGTGGAACTTCAGTAGTTAGGACTCTTTGGAACTGAGGACTGTTATGATTACTGGAAATACTAGTGGCGTCTTATATAAGAAAACTCCAGCTATCTACATACAAGAAACCTGGAAATGTGCATGGGCAACAAAAATTATGATCTATAAACATTTCTTACGCCAAAAATATGTATGTCTTAAATCAGTCATCTCTGGCATTTTATCTTTGCAACATGACCATGTTTAATTTAGACAGCTAAATGGAAAGTCATCTTAAAGTCCGCATTGGTCTACAGAATGATGTCATAACTGGGTACTCTCGTTGCTTTTTCAGCCTATGGCATGTTGTTTCAAATTTTCTGCTTTAAAATGCGTCAGATTCCGTATTTATGATGTAATGTTATCATATAGAACATTTGAGGTGAAAGTATTTTCAGTGTTTGATGCAAATTACATGCGATTTTTTTCCAAGACAGTCAAAATACGAGGGAGGGTTGATGCACATGTGTTTTACCCACCCCTGACTGAACTAGTCGACCCATCCAAGAAAACATTTTACCTGCTTCGAGGGGTACAGCGACAACAGTATCGCTTATTTTTCACACCGCAGCCACGTCACTAATGGTACACTGCCTATGTCGTTGGAGGATGGCGAAGTCAGTATACACTCAGCTCATGCCACTGCAGGCGCCCAGCCTGACCAGTAGTGGTTTGTAGAGAGGAATGAGATCAACAGACTTAACCCTCTGTCATCCCCAGCCAGGCTGGGCCAGTTGTTGCCTTGCCATATGCAGACCTCGAGCCATAGCCTGCGATGGCGCGGCTAGGACTTGAACACAAAACCATAGGGTTTACAGGCAAATGTCTTACTTAGAGGGTTGTGATTGTTTCTCTTAACGCTCAAGCAGTCAGTGTGAGGGTTCCTGTTGACGTAAATGTTGTCTGCGCTCGTCTCACAGGATGGATCTGGACCAGGGAGTCGCAGAAGCAGATCAGGGAGGCAGAGGCTGGGTGCGATGGGGAGCTGAAGGCTGCTTCCAGTCAGCTGGATGCTAAGTACCGAGAGGCCGTTACGGAGTGCTGTCAGGAGGCGGCGCGCATGGAGCTGGAGCTGGAGAGGGAGCGACAGCGCGTGAAGGGCTACCGGCAGGCCCTGCATTCCCAGGGCCAGCAGGTCCTGGAGGAGCGCAAACAGCTGCAGCAGGAGCGCGAGGCGCTGGAGGAGGAGAAACGGGAGATCGACCGGCGCGGTCCTGCCGGCGTTCTCCTCCGCGACGCGCTGGAGGGACAGCGTGACTGGCAGCTCCAGGCCGCCACGGTGCTGCGGGAGTTCGAGGCAGGGCTGGTGGAGCGCCAGAGCGCCCTCTGCAGCGCCTTCCTGCCACGGCGCCGCCGTCTGGTCATGGAGAGGAACCTGCTGCTCCGGGCGGCCGAGGAGCCACTGGCCAGGGAGCTCAACATGGACAGGGATCTGATGGACATCTTCATAAACGACCGGCACTGCGCAGACCTGCTGAACACCGACAGACGGCAGAACGGCAGTCTGATGTGGGTGTACCTTCGGGTCTGGCAGCTGCAGGTCACCCTACAGACACACAAAAGGGCACATAAATCTCTACAAGGTGTGGAGCCCGACCCTAACCACACAATGTGACAATGTGAAAATTTGGAGGCTGTTATTTTAGAAATTGATGAAATTTTCTGTCCGGTAAAGGAACAGTGGACATGGTCCTTTGGATCTTTGACATATCCATCTGTTTTTTCTAATGCTGATAAATTATGATTTATAAATAAGAAACTGTTAGCTTTGAATGTAAGGGTGACTTTTTTTAAAACATTCATAGAAGAAGATAGCTACCTACTTTACAGTACACATGTGTTCTTGGTTATTCACAGCAATCACATGTAAGAACTTAAGTTTGATCGTAATTTTTCTTCAAAGGGGCAAGTTACTTTGGTAGCAGAGGTTTTGTTATGAGTGTTTTTGTGCAGCTGTGCTGAGCTGTGAAGTGGTGCAAGTCAGGAGACAGACAGTGACCGTGCAAATACTGATCTTTCATTCTTGAAAGTGACAACAAAGCCATCATCTTTTACCCACCAGCTTTAGCAGATTACCTGAAGCCTTAGAACATAACCACCCAAGCGAACATGAGCAGCCAGTAAACAAGTCTAGCTCCCTGGTGACATTGGGTACATGCTTCATATGAACAGTGAAGCACAACATAATGTGTTCCATTAGTAGTTATGATAATGAAAGCCATGTTGTGAAATTTCACAAATGCAGCCTAGTTTTAATGTGTTTACTCATTTAAGATTTACGTATTACTGAATTCATGTGGATTGCACCTCGAAACTAGTCATGTAGAGGTTGGTTTCCAATACATATGTATACCTACTTCAAAGCATTTGAAGAATTGTATAACCAAAAGTTGCCCTGTGTATCATAAACTTTCAAGCCTGGTATTACCATCTATCATCACATCACAATGTATAGTTAATTATCGTTAGTGTAACATTACAAAACTAGTTTATCTCAGGAACACACCAGGAAATGACCTCAGGACTTCAGAGTCATTTCCATTCATTGCAAAAAACATAATTGAAAACATACCTCTAAAACAATTACAAACTCATTTGAATTCAAAGAATTGTAT
Source organism: Albula glossodonta (assembly GCA_019788955.1). Classification (NCBI taxonomy): domain Eukaryota; kingdom Metazoa; phylum Chordata; class Actinopteri; order Albuliformes; family Albulidae; genus Albula; species Albula glossodonta. The sequence goes on along the minus strand of JAFBMS010000114.1, from coordinate 123,871 downwards.
TAATTTTATAATGGGATAGTTCTCATTTTGCACGTTGGTTCTCGGTGGTATGCTTACTTGCAGTGTAATCGTACATCAGTTAAATGCTGCCAGACTTATGGGAAATAAGATAAAAATGTCCAAACTACCACATCAGCTTGGCAAAAATACGTATTATTAAGGTACATTTTGATGTCAGTTTTGAGTCAGTTCGGTCAGAAGAGTTCCTGTTTGCCCTATCTTGTTTGTAAAGACACACCACAAATAAAAAGAACAAATTTAAAAAAATATATTGTCTGTAAAATCTATTTATAAATAAACTGAAGTCACCCTTTAATTACCTATTCAGATGTCAGCAGCATGTTTACCCCCTCCAAGGCAACACTAGTGTTCTTATGTCACCATTTAACAATAAATTAAGTGCCACTTCTTCACAAGGTGATAGTTTCATTATAAATGTACTGTCAACATTTGAGACAACTTCAAATAGACAGCATATTATTCTAGCCAGTAACCTTAACTTAAGGTAACAACAAAGTCAAATTCATAACTTTCACTCATGAGACAGCAATCTTTACAACTGGAAATGAGTGGGAAATGATAGCCTTGCTACCTAGCAATAATACTGCTATTTCCATCAACTGGAGAGGTCGTACTATAGCCTCTCTGTTTCAGTCCAGCTGAGCTTGTATTCAAACACACCGTGAGAGGTCCTTCATAACTTCTGAAAGAACAGCGAGAGAGTGTGAGAAACTGAAGAAACTCAAACAAAAATGAAATTATGGTATGATCAGAAAGCACACAAAGGTGTGTTTTCTATTAGTGATCAGGTTTTAGCTCTCCTCCGAGTTGCTGGTTCCCCATTGCAGCCCCGTTTTTTTGGATGTTTGGATATATAGCAGAAACTGAACGATTTGGATTACATGATTTCTACTTCTGACCGTCATACCAGACCACCAGACCAGACTTCGACATATTAACATGCTGAAACCTTATTTTGTTACCTTTCCCCATTGCAGTAGCTGAAGTAACTACTGCTGTGAATTTAGTGTCTGATCTGGATCAGGAAACTGACTGTTCTGGAGGAGTGACTTTCAAATTCCGAAATTTTGGCAGACATAGACGAGTTTTTGTGTTATCTGGATGTTCCTGCAAAGTATGATGGTAAGTCTTTGTTACAGGTCTATCCTGCTTTGTTTCTAGATGTCCCCACGCAAACTGATTTTTCATGACAATGACATGTGGGAAGCCGGACCAATTAAACAACACTCATCATGCTAGTCCCAAGGTGGTTTTATTGATGACGTATTGGGAGACAGTTCTGGAGAGTGGCACGGTGTTTGAGAATGCGTATTAGAATTACAAAGGGATGTCACCGCATCCATCCAGGGCCAAATGGCGTCTCCTGTTCACGACCTGTTACCTGCTCTCTGGGGGTATATAGCTCTTCCTGGGGCTACCTGCCCGTCACATGCTAATGTTCTTCCCTTAACTGTATACAACTATTCTGATACGGTGTTTGGAATACAAAATGCACCGGCTACATTTCAGCTCACAATTCCCAAAGAGTTGTATATTAACCGGTTTGGATAACTGTGAGGCTTACCTGGATGGTGTGGTTGTATTCAGCTCACCTCGATGAGCATATACAACACATTGCAGCCTTGTTTGTGTCTGGTCGGAGTTGATGTGGTCCTTCTCCAAGATGACGTAACTGGCGTACAGCATCCCATCAGCTATTTTTTCAAAACTTTCATGACCTGTCAGGAAAATTACATCGAAACTGTGGAAAAAGAGGCTCTAACCTTAGTTCTTTCTTTGGAACATTTTTTAAATCTGTCCAAACCTGTTTTCACCCTTGCAGGTGTTCACTGATCACAACCCTTTAGTTTTTCTTCAGCGCTCAAAAACAACCAATCAACGCCTGCTTCGCTGAAGTTTGTTCCTGCAGTCATACAACTTGGATATTCAGCACATCCGAGGTAAAGAGAACATACTTGTTTGTAATCTGTCCCATGTGTGAACTTATATTTATTTATTTATTTATTTATTTATTTGTACATTGACGATATGAATTATATGACTACAAACTGGTAATCTATGGTTCCTATTTCAATGGATAAATGCATTATGTATTTTTATTTGGTTGTGGAAATTTGAATTGTGTACATCGATACTGTGTACTTAGCCTCATTATGCATCTGTACTCTTAACTGTGTAATGTCAACTTTATTGATTGTTTTCAAGGGTGGGGGATGATACGCCCAGCAATTTTTCCTTTTTTGTGTGGGAGCCTGATTTTCCCGTTTCTTGCTAGAGGGGGCACCATAGAGGAATTTTGGAAGTAACTGGAACAGTAAGCATACCTGTGGAAGACAGCCCAGAGAATAAAAGAAGGCCCTTCTGCTTGTTGAAGGGGGTTCATATACAGCTTTGAGTACCTCTATTAAGAGACTGTAAAATTTGTATTTGGCTGGAGAACAGGTGACATTTATATTTATTTTCATGCGCTTTTTTCACATGCTAGGAGGAGGCCAGAGTAGAAGACTCATAAAGTAGGTTTTATTTTGCCAGAAGACAGAAAGAAATCTGTATTTTTCACTAGGGATCATATCACCACAGGCCCAGCTCTGGCCTGCGTTCTCTCTGGCCTTCAGTCTTTCCTCATAGCTTTTAAGGTACATATCAGAAACCAGTCTAGTTGCCATTATTTATACTTTGTCAAGAGCAAAAGTATCTCTCTTGCAGTGCTACGTCCACAGCTGCATGCAGTTATCTAAGTGTGGTTTCTCTAAATCATTGCATAGCTTTGATGTATCCTCTCCCGGTGGCATTTTCACTGCTACAGCACGCTGCCTAGATAGTTAAGGTTTCTGCCCAATTCTGAGCTCTGTTTACGTACTCCTGAACCTTAAGTGTTTCTTAAATCACTCCATCCACAATGCCACAGTGCCACAACAGTTCCTTTGTGGGTGCACACAAGAAAATGCGAAAGTGCCCTCCCCAATTTTTTTTCACCCCTGCTTCTCAGGTAGCCCGAGCGTGCCACTGCAATCAAATAACGAATGCACTTTGCTTACCAGGCTATAGATACGTGCAGATATTCGTCTGATACAGCCGAGTGGCGAAAGTTTAACTTCCATTGTCTTGTAATAATGTGGAACATTATATTACATTTAAACAGCAACTCAAGTTATAACTATTTTAGGTTACAACTACTGGCTAAGTTTGATACTTCTAGTTTGAAAGCTACAGGAAGATATAGGTTTCAAACCTTTGATAGACATAATAAAGGAGGAAGGAGGACGATTTTCAAGGCAACATAATTATATCACTTATGGTAAATTATGTCATGAAGAACAAACCAGCATGGGCCATGAGGATGCTGCAAAATCACCAACACCACTGTCTGGAACATTGTCTGCTGTGTTCTGCTACTGCTCATTAGCCAGATGTTCTCTTGTAGCTCCTTTCAGAATCTAAGTCTAAGTTTTTACAGGATGGAAGAAATTGACCGTTGGGTGTGTTTTCACACAGCAGTACGCTAAAGGGTAAAGTATATCCTTCAGTCGACAAAGCTGAGAACAGCAAGCTTTGCATTAGTTATGAGGTATAACCTATTTTGCTGGTGCTGCTCACTCAATGTTGAGTGAGCAAAGAAAACAATTACTGACTGCAACAAAACACCGTAACAAAGTGAGGACACATTTAACTGAATGGTGTTCTTACTATGTAATCTAATATACCATAATTTCATGGCCTTCAAGAAATGTTCATTATGTGTTGTGGGTTATCAAAATCTCAGAAAATGTAACAATACTTATGTGAAAAAAGTATAAACTGCTTGAAGTTGCTTGTATGCCTTATGAAAGTGCTTGAATATATACAAAGCACTTTCATAAGGCATACAAGAAACTTCAAGCTGGAGTTCCTTAGGGGGGAAGCATTCCATTCATCTGGCCTGCTTACACGCTCTTTGCTTTTTACCTTCACTGTTTAATGTTTTCTCTTTGGCTGGCAGTCTTATGGGGAGTTGACCTACCAGCGGGATGGTCAGGCATGGCTCCACCCCTTAGGACTCCAAGCCCAAGAACAAATAGAAAGGTCTTTACTGTATATGACTTAATAAACTCCTTATAAATGCATTCATGTTGTCTGAAAATGAATCCTAAATAACAGATAATAGGGAGGGGTGAGCAGTTCCCTTGGTCCTCCACTAGATGGAGCCAGAGATCTCTATTTGATGATTGGGCCACAACTGGCGACCACAGAGGAGGGACGAGGACAGATATAACATGCGTACATTGGCTAACTACACAAGATGAGCACCAGCATTCTGTATAAGCTAAAGGAGTCTAACAGCGCAAAGTGCAGTGTACAAGCTAACCCTATAGACATGGAACCCGGGGGTCTATTGAACATTAATAAAATGGTTTCTTAAAATCTAGAGATTTTGTTGATTATGTGTCTTCAGTTTGTACTGCAGTTAGCACCAGAATAACCTCTACATTATTATTTAGATTCATTGAGGCACAAACTGATGTGCAATTCTACAAAGCATTTAAAGGCCAAACATGAGTGACCAGTTAGTTACAGATTGATACTCATACTAACTGCTTTCCAACACCATATTTTGACAGGAAGGGCAATGTTGTCTGTCCTGCTTTATTGTGTTGTTGATTTTGCATAACAAATTAAACACCTTTATCTGCAAGTAATACAAATGATTCCAAAATAAGCTCTTTTATGTGGATGATGTCATTTTCATATCATCCTAAGAACCATCTTTGGTTAGTGTACCCAAAAAAAAACCAACAAAATACCTCTATTGTGCATATCAGGAAGAAGGGAGCAGTAAGTAGTTCGTTCGGCTTATATTTTGGTTAATACAGTATTGGTATGCTGTACGACTGGATCAACCAGGCCTTTCACGATGGGTAAAAAGTTTCACTGGACTCTGCAGACATATGACAGATAAGATGACAGACCCTGGTTATTTTATTTGTATCCAGCTTTCATGTATATGTTTCACTGGGGGTGGTAGTGCAATATCATGGGTTAGCTGTTGTGCTTGTAATTCAGAGGGTGTGAGTGTGATTCTCAGGTAGGACACTGCTGTTATAGCCTTGGGCAAAGCAGTCCATCTGTATTACCTCAGTTAACAACCCGTCGTAAAAGGGCTGCGTGTTAAAATGAAAGCTGTGTTAGTCACTCAAGATGAATGCCGAAACGTTCATTGATCACGTGTTTGTCCAGCACTGGATGATTGTGGTGGAATATAGGGTTTTGTGATCGTTTGCACCACAGATAGTTTAATGTAAAGATACGGGTTATGACCCATATGACATCCGGCATAAAGGAGTTTTATTAAAGGAGCAGGATTATTAATGTGCCATACAAAAATATACCAAAACAGATACTTTTTTTGGGATCTTGCTCAAAACCGCTCATGTTCAAATATCTTTGCAACACTTGAATGAACAGACTTTTGATTCATTTATGTGGAGTACATTTGTTATGTTGCAGTGCTACTCTAATCAAAAAAAACAATCTTGTTTCTCCACAGCAAGGTCAATGCCTGATGTTACTATGGTATAAACCAAAGCTTAGAAAATACATAAATGTTAAAGATATGTTTTCAACTGTCCTCTGCATACAATTTCACTAAACGTCAAGGATCAGTAAATGTATAGTAGAGAATGGCTATCTTACCACTGGCTATAGAAACTGGTAAGTGTGGTATTGTTCAGTTTGATGACTGCAACAAAACCCTTTTCCTTTCAGTCTTTTCTCTATACAGCTACCGTCATAGAGTCTGATCTCACTTGACATTTATATAATAAATAAGAGACATTTATTTTAAATGCCCTGAAAAGAATTAAGAACACACTGAATGCCCAATACAGCCTAGTAATGAAGTCAAACGTATTGACCCTGAAAATACTTTTTTTTCTCTTATGCTTTTCTATTTTGTGACAGTCTCACGAGTGTATGAACATGAATGAATAGTCTTGTCAAGCCCAGTAGGTGTAAAGCCCTGAAATGACAATAATGAAAAATCTAGCTATTAATCAATGTAACAAACAGCACACATTTAATGAATATTAATTCAGCCAATGCTTCATTGGTTTATATAATTTTTCACACTACCCAGCATGAAATGTTGTCTCACTGAGGTTTCAACCGTTCTTCCAGGAGTATAATGTGATTGTTTCACAAAATACAATGCAAACATAATTACTGCTCTGTTAAATGAACAGTCAGGGTGTGTATTTGGAAAGATTAAGTTATCGGTATCACTTCATTTTTCTGCTTCCCTATCAAAAATGAAGTACACAAATATATTGAAATGAATCCAAAATTAATTTAAAAAATAATTACCAAATGGCATGCATTCAAAAAATGGTTGACCAAAACTGAGTTTAAAATTCAGTTAAAGAAAGAAAAAAAAACAAGTTGGTGAAAATATTGTGAAAATGGCACATTTGTTCTTCATTGTATGCATGGGTATATCTGTAATGTTGTGCAGAGTGGCTAATTGAAAACAATTAGCAGCTTGTTACTATTTAGGGGTTCTAACTTTATTTGGAATATAAAGCATTTTACTCAGGGTTCCCCTAGTTGCAAGTAAGAAAACCCTAGAGCTACTTTACAAAAATTAATTACAACCATGATTTGAGTCAAATTTCTTTAGTGCTGGACTAGACCAAAAGCTTCCACCCACACTGGTTCTTCTACAGTTAGAGTATGACTGCAGACATCTGATCTAGGTTTTCATTCAATAATATTTGTGACTGACTAAAAAAAATCTCATTCACAAATAACATGATGCCTAAATATTTCACATAATAATTCCATTAATTTATTCAATGACCACGACTGACATTTCTCCTCTATTTTTCCACCATGCTTTATTTTTTTAATGATAAATAAAGAAAACATTACACTAATTTTTATTTCAGGCAGTTCTTTGGGTAGCTGTTGGGTGTGGAAAGACCTCAATGCAGCGTTATTGTCTTGTCCAGAAAATGGCTTAACAGCCGTGCAAAACTCACATTACAATTGACCCTCATTTATACCTTGCTGCCTTTTCATTGGTCTCTATGCTGATGGGGTGTGACTGGAAATGAAACCTGGCCACAGAGGACTCTGTCCTCTTTGAGCTGTGTGCATGTGATATAGTATACAAAATAACCACTGAGAGGCACATGTTAAAGGCAAGTTTAAAGCAAAGGCTTGTGATAGATAACAAGGAAAAGGGAGCCACCTGTATTTTCACTAAATTGCAGTACACTATGAGTATAGCTGGTCGGAGTGTAGTTGGAAGAAAAAAACTATTATTATTATCATTGCCATTGTTATTATTATTATTATTATTAGTAGTAGTGCTACTATTAGCTGTGTTATTTTTAACAACTTGCTTCATGTACCATGGAATACCTACTCCTACGTTTGACATAGTGAAATTCAAAACATCCAAAAAATCCAAAAAAAAAAAAAAAAAGGTTTATTCACTTGTTTTTACATAAACAATGTAAAACAGTGCACAGTTCTCATCAATATTTTCGGTTTAACTTGACAAAACAAACAAAAAACTGTGATACAAAACTGACTTATTTTTCATAAAAGTACATTGTTGATGATCAAACTGTTAATGTCCTTTCAATATACACAAATATTTAGAAACTTAAATATTTATTAAGATTATTATTAACATAATTTCCTTTTTTCTGCTTTCTCAGTTCTCTAACCTTTAAACGTTTACGTTAAAAGGTTGTTAGCATATTTAAGACTGAAATCAAAGGAAAATGTGTTGAAATTCTCTGTTTTAATGAGTAGAAATTCTGCAACTCAAACTGAATGAACTAATTCTTTCCGTGTTTTAATTTTTTAGATTGTGTACATTCTGAGACGCTTTATGACAGCCTGTTTTCACAATTGTACAAAAACAGTTGACTGATTGTTTCCACCTCACTTATTTGGGTAGGCGGTCTTATTGCACTCTGCATATATTAATTAGAATATAATTACAACTGAACATCTTGAACACCTCACGTCATTTACTTTTTGTGATGGTTATTGATGAAGAAGGATGCGGTTTACGTTTCACTTGTAACATGACTATGAGTTTTGCTGTACAACGTCGTTCGCTTGTTTGCCAACTCAGACCCAGCTGTTCCTGACAGGAAGGATTTCACTGTACTGGATGTCAATGGCCATTACTCAGTCCCGCCTTTCCACATTGAAGACCAATGAGGGCGCATTTATTCATTTTGAGAAACCAATTACAACACAACACCGATGCGGTTCTTTGTTCAATGTATCGGGACTGGATAATGTAGTCTGGTCTATTGCCGAATAGCTGTCTAGAGTCACTTCGGATGAGGATCTTAATTCTTGGCTGCCAGAGGAACTGTTAATTTGGATTTTACAGTATCCAAGTAGCAACAAAGAGGAGCACTGAGCGCGCCGCTGAATCGTAAAGCAACTTTACATTTTCTTCACTTACAGACTGTGAGTGGTTGTCCGAAGAGACAGATTGACAATGGGAAATAAAAATGAACTGGATGCGTCAGGCCTGTAGTATAGTAGCTATATTAGCAAGCTACCAGCTAGCTCCAGTGTTGGAACAAGCACGAAACATCTGCAGCCGATTCCAGCGTTTGAGGGGGCTGTGACTAGTGACCTGAGGTTGACGGGGCGTCGTACGGGTTGCAGATAGATGGCAGTTAACTGGCTCATCTAGCGATTAGCTATCATATTATCGGAATATGGGACTTTCTAGCTAGATCCCATTCTTATGACACGCTAATAACTTGTTACTGCTTGATAATTGTCTGTCTTGTTAAAGAAAAAGGGAAGTTGACCAACGTTAGCTTGCGATCTTATTTGCTGATTTAGGACCAGTACCAGACTAGCTGTCTAGCTAACAGTCTGCTCCTCTCCTAAGTTAATTAATACTTTTCGGGCCAATTCAAGTTTAGTTAAGACATTTACGGAATTAAGTGGATTTCATGCGAGCCCTTGTGTGGATTTGTGGGAAAGACTTAGGAAAGCCATCAACGTTTACCAATCTTCAGAAGTCTGCGGAATACACCGAACACCAACAATGGGGGAAACTGACAACATGGACTATTTTTACCAGCAAGTATTACAGAAGGATGTGACTCGGCGACTGCAGGTTGGCCAAGATCTGATTGACTACCTCAACGATCAGCATAGGTCGTCTGATGTCGACCAGGAAAAACCACGTTTGGATAAAACTATTGATGAGCTAACGGGATGGGTGAATTCCAGCAATTACAAGGTAAATACTAGTTGCATCTGTGGGATTTTCGGTCTGAAGATCGAATGATTTAGGATTTCCGTCTAGTGAAGGTTGGAGGTTGTGATGTGTCGTACAAGCTGAAGGAGACCCCGTAATATCCTGTCTGCGCTTCGCTTAAGGCTGGTAATGTGGTAGTATGTTAGCATCGTGTGGGGGAGGATAGCCAGCACGACTACAGCAGTAAGAAAAGACTGTTTCAAAAAAAAAAGCCAGCTGTCAGTTTTTTTCAATCTTTGTTGTTATCTTAGTTGGTTGCTACGTGCACATGATACCAAACTAGCTCTCCAGCTGTCAAAATCGCTGTCATTATACGCTGTAACGTTTATTTGGCTTGACGAGAAAAAAAAAAACCCGCAAGAGAAAATAATTCTGTGAAAATTAGTTTCGGACGTTCGCCCCAACTACTCAATAACATTGGTTGGTGGTTTACCAAGGCGGAATAGCTAAGAGATGAATACAGTTGGCAAACTAGGCCCGATTCGATGCTTTTTAAATGAAAAAACATCCCACTGTAAGTTCAGGGACTGCATATATAAATGCGGGGACGTGTCTTACACCCGGCGTCAGGCGGCGGCACATATACCCCACACACTGACACAAACATCCATGAAACGTAGTTTGTGAAAGGTTATCAATAGCCTCCTTCTCTGGAATTGTGTCTTTACGTGGATAAAAAAATAACATGTTGTAATGCCTTGTCATTATCGCTAATAGTGATTTGCATAAGATCATTCCAGAAATGTATTATATCGTCTGCAGTAATAAAGCAAACCGGTTTTGTGTTGTCTGATAAGACAGTGGGAATTAAAAGTATTTTAAATCTTCCATTGGTTGAAATACTATACTACATGCTTATACTACAGCTGCATTATTTAATAGAAGGTTACTCATGTCGTGTGTCTGAAAATGATTATAATCAGTAATCTAAATAGCAAATTTTGGTAACTGATTGACTTTTTAAGGCAGCTCTCTGAACGTTATCTCCCCTTTTTTAGTACCTTTGGCTTCTTTGCGCATTTTTGGGGCGAGGGCTGGGTGAAGCAAGATAAACAAATTATCCATTAATTGGTTGTGCTGCTAGAGCTGCGGTACTTGTCATGGCAAATACAGGAAGCGAAAACCTGAAATGCAGCTTTGTTTATATTTAGCAGTGTTAATCGTTTTGAAATGCAAGTATGCCTATCAGATCAAGCTGCCACAACTGTACAGCTGTACTTTGCAAATTTATTAAACATATTACATCAGTGCATTTTCCTTAGTTGCAACAGAATACTGTGCTTGGCATTACTGTACTATGCATGAAGGACAGCGACCAGCTGTAGAGCAAATCCAGGTGGCTTTTAAAGGGATTGGGAGTTGATACTGTGATTGGCTTTTTGTGCGTTTAGTTTCAGGACACGCCTATAGCTGATTAAGCTATTTATCCAAAATAAAAAAAAAAAAATAAAAGATTTGGATGCACCCTAAAAGCACTTTTGCTATATCCACAGACCATGAGCCGTAGCCAATGAGATAAGACATTTTTGGGGATACTGCAGTCATCAGTTGAGATGCATCATGGGTATTGTTTGAGATTGAGATTTCTACCCATGGTTTCTGGCTTTCGTATTAACATTACAACCAGTGCTGGAGTTAAGATATCGGCCGTATGATCACATTCATAAGAAAGATACCAGGGCAAGGAAAAGTTAACCTAATCAGGCTGTGAAAGATCATACAGGCTTGTAAGTGGATGTTGGTCTTTGCGATTCATTATCAATGGAATTATTACAGATAAGCACTCCGTTATCTGCTCCATCAGATATAGTTCACGGTGCATAAAATGTTTATGTTAGCTGTCAGTTTATTTTTCTGTTAGATCATTTGTACCATAAGGAGTAGGGGGATAGTGAAGTATCGTTGCTCAGTATTGAGCACCAATGGTAATTCCCTTGGGTCCTTTAAGCCATTTTCCACTTTGCTTTCGGATTCATTTTACATTTTCAGTTCTTGACACTTTTGTGAGCTCATCGTTTTAAACATCAAAAAAGATAGTTGCAATGTATATCATGTTTACAAGTAAAGTATGCTTACTTAGCTCTCCAGGCTTGTCTGTTCTTATCTGACACATAAATTATTCCAATGGTATTGATATGTGTGAAATAGTTTTTGTCACCATAGGTCATAAATCAAACAATTCATGGCTGCCAGACATGCATACCTTCTTACATCATGATTTTTTTCACTCATAGAAGTCACCGAGTAACTAGCTGAATAGCAATAATTCACTTCATTTTCACTTCTTCTCTGTGACCCTAAACTTTGTATATGATGAAATGAAAGATAGTTTGTATGCTGAAATCAGAGGTAAGGAAACTTGGACCTCTTGGGCTTATTCTGAACTTCTTTGTAGATAGCTTGCTGTTCTGTCGGTTCATATGAGAAGACACTGAAACATTTCTAGAACTGTGTTTTGATGAAGTCCAATGAGAAAATATGAATACAAATTTAGAAGACGCTGTATTTCACTTCAACTTTCATTGAATCTCATCATGTTGGATTATTTTAGTGTTGTTCTTTTTTTTTTCTAACCTTTTGCACTGGAGCACAGAATCTTTGATTTATTGACTTACATTTTGTGTGACCCAAATAAGCTAACTAGCGCTACCCAAAATACAGAGTCAGTAAGAAAAAGGTGATTTAAAGTCATCGCCATGGTGATGGCTCGAAACATGCCATTTAAATAAGGGAAGAGCAGACTGGAATTTGAAGTCTTTTTAAGGAAACAAAGGCATGGCCGCCCTCCAGCAGTCTTTCTATAATTATGCGTTGAGCATGGCCGTATTGACGTTTCAGGAAGCTGGTTTAAAAGACCTACACGCTGGACTTGTCCCTCAGCCTTAAGTCCCATTTGGTCACCCACAGCTCAGGCCTTCTATGTGGTGGTTAACCATTTTAAGGAAGATAATGTAGCATGGGTCCCATTAAATAATGAAAGAATCAGTTCAATGTGTAAAACCCTGTTCCCTATTATTCTGAAAATGTAAATGTCACTTTTGGCCATAAACGTCAAATTGCGGTCTCATTTTGGTTTTGATGTTGTTTTCTGTTGTGTACTTTACATAATGAGTCTATGTGTGTGTGTCCTAAATGGTAAACTCCGTTATTAAAGGAAGGAGCATCATTCATGCCCGTTTAACCCCCCTGGGTTTACCACTTGTACAGTGACTAATTATGCCCATGTGTTTGGGGAATTAGCGGCCGCTGAGCTACATATTGTTTTTCCCCTGCCTGGCTTCTTTTCGCTCTGAACATTTGCTGTATGTTTCCCTTGGTTCGGTATCCTGAACTAAATACTTAGAACGATTAAAACTGTTGTTGAAACATTACAAACGTATGTCCTCGTGGCTCGTAAGGACTTCTCAGCTGTTGGTTTTGTCGTGCAATTTTAAGCGAATCCCCCAAGGTGTCTTCTGATAATGAGATGCGCCCTTCTGTTTTACTGCAGCATGGCATGCTCCGCCTCCTCGGGGTCATGCATAATTCATGAGTCTGATCCCTCCTCCCGGCTGGATGGTATGCCCCTCTCCTGAACCATCATGTGAGGCGTTAAATGACCCATCATGCACCTCCGTGACAGAGGAGACGTGGGCTGCAGGATCCAAAATATTGGCATTCGCTTGAAAAATGGAAATAGGAAAATCCAGACAACTCACACCTCATGCTGAGATCTATGACTACTTCTGTTTGCTTCTGCGTAGACCGCCCACTTTCAAGGATCTCCTTTCGTTCTGATCCATATGTTATTTTTCTTCGCTACGACACATACTACAGTGGTGGGCTTGCATATCGGATGTACATTTTTACTCGTGTACCAGAGCAGGAAATACAGGCAAATGACTAGGTGGTCTTAGCTGTGACTGCAATAGTTTGTCATCCCAGAGGAGCAGTTCTTCCTATGGGGTCATGGTAATCACCATAAATATATGCTGGGCTGAATTGCACCAGCTCCCTGTGTGTTCCTAACCTGTGGCCTTTAACCTCCTTTTCCGTCTCTTTCTCCCTGGGAGCTTACTGCAGGGCGGGGACTGGGTGGTATGGCAGTACAATTCATGAGTGCTATAATGAACCTTAGCATCGCGTAAGGAAAAACTCTCTCCCAAAAGGGTACTGTGAAATACATCACTGATGGTATGGACTCACTTATAAAAGGGAACACTTTCTCTTTCTCCAGCTCCGCTAGAAAGAAGTCCTTTTGGCACTATGACACCTTGAGCTGTGCTATGATTTCCACACAGGGACGAACTGCAAGGCCTGCAGAATTTTAATAACGCCCTTATCAAAGGCGTACAGTGACTGACATTGCAAAGCCTTGAGTGCCATTTTAAATGAGTGCTGAAAAATGAGTTGAGGTTGAATAGACAAAATGGTATAGATTTGACTCGGTGCACATTCAGTGCACAAAAAAACACCCCACTTCACTACACAGGGCTCAACTTCCCCTGTTCGAATGTCATTGTTTCTCATATGGCCTGTGTTTTGTTTTGTGAACACACTTCTCTCATTGGCACAGTGTAGATGAAAACACGGTGTCATGGTCCAGATCTCAATCTTACAATGGGAAATATTTAGTCTAACTATGTAGGTCATGAAACTTAGCGGGTGAACCTTAGCACAGCAGTCGTCCTGTGCGGTTCAGATAAGGTGCAAATTTTACACTCATCTGCCTGATGGTGGCGCTCCAGTGACTGGCATTCCAGTCAGTTAAACATTTTTTACTTTAATTGTTAACTTCCATAACTCCTGTCCTATTTGTCTTTAAGACACAAAATTGACACCTCAGGTTCCCCAGCAAACAACGAACCGATTATGTAAAAATAATATGAAAATTTAATGCAGTAAAGAGGCATTTTTCCTGATGACTAAGAAAGTGAGTATTTCCACACTAATGTAAACCAAAACTGCTTTAAAACTATGCAGTTGCATCTGTTTTTTCCATTGAACAAGAAGAAAATAACGCACCTTAAATTCAGCCCAAAAATCCATTCCGAGGCAATTTCCAAGTAATTTGGTTTAGAAATACATAATGTCATGAACTATGAGTATTCCATGGTACAAGCTTGCCAGCTAAAGCCTGTTCAGCTCAATAATCACACAGTATGTCGCTTAGAAGTATTTTGGTCTTGCCTGATCTGACTGGATCTAGATGGCTAACCTTCTGAAGGCCTGCTGCAGGCTATTGCTAGCTAACATTTATAAACATTTTATGATTGAAACGCTGAATTACACTTGTTTTCCTTTGTACTTATTTTGCAGCTGCATTGTCTTGGGCTTTGGTATGAAAAAGTATGTCAAGTGCTATGTGGTTTGCTAAGTAGCTACATATTCGCAATTAGTCTGCACCAATTTTGTTTACACACTTGTATTTTGTAATGGTGAACAAAATATTGATTTCTGGGTTTACTTACCATTAAATATTTACAGCATAATGTAAAAAAAATCTTTAAAATGTGATTTATTGTTAGCTATAGGCTCAGAATGCCAGCCATTCAAAAAACCCAAACGGTAGAGTCTCCCTTGATTTGTATCTTCTCTGCACAGTTTGGCTTCTATATTATTATGGTGGTCACCAGCTGCTCTACCCCATCACTAATTAAGTGCATCTGTTCCTGCACACCTGGGGTAACCAATCTTAACCCAAGAAGGGCTAGTTTCATCTGTTTTATCAGTTTTATGCTATGTGTTTCTCTTTTCTAATGTACTTTCTACATCTCCAAAGGGACACTGAAATGGAAAATCATTGCCGCTTAGCATCGTTATTGCATATATTACAGTCAGATCTGTTTTCAAGAAGTGAAGTATGGCCGCCATATGTCTGTCACCCTAAAGCAAAACTATGTGAACGTGTGCCGATTTGCTGACGTGTGAATGACTACATTGGAAACACACTTTCCCATTGGCTATTTTGAAGGTAATTGGAATGCTAGGTTTTGGCTCACGCTGCCCAAAAAAAGAGAAGAGATCTCAGGCAGCAGCGACCATTTCTTTTGTGTGCAACTTGTTTCATATCACGTCCGCCAGTCCGCAGAGTTTGCCCTCGTAGCATTTGACCGAGATCAAATGTTGAAACGACGCAGTGTTAACAGACAGCGGGGGTGTGTGGTCTTTGATATGAAGTGTACAGTAGCCCTGAGGGTGCAGCAGAGTTGGTGAACAGTCCGATTCTGATGATTGGGTCATATGTTGAGGTAATGAGTGGGTTCTGGTTTAAGGCACAGTTAAGGAGTCATGAAAATCATTTCTATGTAGATCACTTATTCTGCAGGGGCTGCTGGGTAGCCTGCCTCGTTGTGCAGTATTTATGGGAGCCACAGTCCATAATCAAATGTATGTCACACCAGTAGCTAATGGTGGGTTGGAACGTGCAGTGGGTTGGTAATGTCAGTCGGTGCACTGGTCTGTTTTATTGGTGATTTACAGTGCTGAGGCTGTTCAGAATCTCTCAGGTGTTTCGGTTAGTGGTATGTTTGTGTCCCATCATTCACCTTTGACCCCTACTGGTTATTCAGGCATTCTTCAGGGTTGAGCAGGTGATAGGAGATGAGCCATACAGATGATTGGAGGAGATGTGGGTAAAATGAAAAATGAAAGCTTGTTTTATTGGTCCGCCACATTAATCTTGCACAAAGTCCTACTCAGAAAGTTTAAGCATCGAAGGAAGTAAGCTTTGCGGCCGTACTGTGGATCTTTAGTAATTTAGTAAAGGATAGTTCACCTTCTTTCACACGCAAGCCATGACTGCAACAGGAAGGTGCTGGAGAATGGGTGCTGAAGCCGATGATTTTGCCTTGTCTTGTGGTCCCTCCCTCTCCTGACCGAATGTCCTTCCTCCCCCAGAGAATTGTCATTCTTCCTCTTCGTTTCGTTGCCATGGTGAGGGAGGTGGGATGGGCTTATAATGTCAATCAGTGCACGTCGCTATTGTGCCAATGGTATACAGTACGGACGCTGTCTCAAAAGACTGTTTTTACATCAGGCATGTCCTCTGTAATACTTTTTCTTAGTAATATTTCTCAGCAGTTACTAAAACATTTAAGAAAAACCTAGTTTTCAGGTCCTGCAGGAAGTGTCACAGAATAAGAAATCCCTTTAGATTGCCGTGTACTGAAGAAGCAACTTCAGACAGCTGACATTTCAAATATTTGAATATACACATAGGGGAAATAGAGTACCATTTTGAAATATAATGTGTAGCCATTGTATAGTATTTGTTTAAAATAATTTGACATTCTGGAAATCAGATTATCATTAGACATTATAAATACTCATTATTCATTTTGCCACATTTTAGTTTATTAAAAAAGAAAACAACTGCAATTCTGCATAAATTAATTTCATGGTTTTTCCACCATTGCATATGCCTTGTGTGGGATATTTAGCTCGAGTCAAATATAACACCATTCCAGTGCTTGTATTTGTTGTTGGAATGAGTTATGTCATGCGTATGGGTAGAACAATCAAACTGATGAAAATGTGGTGTTGTTTCAATGTCACAGTTTCAAGGCTGATGGATTCAGTCGTGCTTTGATGTCGAAACAATGTGCAGGGTAATGCGTTGCGTTCTCGTTGGGTTGAAGCAGCATTTGGCACCACCAAAGGGGGTGATTATTGATCCATTGGCAGTTCTCTGTGTTTTAAGCCGATATGACTCTGCATTGTAGACTACCAGTAGTTCGATGAAAGACTCGTTAAATGCTGCTCTGAACATTGGTGCCAGCAATTTGGTTAAAAAACATTAACAACATTTACTGGTCTCCGTTATGCTTAATCTGCGTGCAAGGCATGTGATGTCATTACCACAAGCAGCAGCCATCAATCTGCAATGAACATAAACCATTACATCATAAAAAAAAATGTTTAATAATCATATTATTCATAATATTTCAAAGTCCCAGCTCGTTTTAATGTTCATAAAAATATTTTTCCTAATGTTATAAAATGATATCTATTCGTAATTGTTTAATAAGCCAGTTTTTCAGCTTCTGGATTACTCGTCTACTCGTACACATAAACGAATACCAGCCTCAATTCAGATATTCGAATAATCGATCTGTGTCCAACCCTGCTCAAGATATTGCTTTATATGGGAAAAAAACACTCCAGACAAAGCCGGGCCTCTCCTCTAAATCAGATTGGTATCTCTGAGCTACTTTTGTTGATGGGTCGTTTTGTTGACGGGTCCTGGCTGTGCTTTAACTACAATGCTATTGAGTCATGAGTCATACAGTAGCAAAGCTAATTGTGCTGCTCAATGAGAACATTAAATTGCCCTCCCCCATACTTCCAGCATTTCTCCTACCCTTCTGCCTCAAAGCCATTTTACTTCCTCCCACGCTTCTGACATTATTGCCTCCCCTTTTCCCTGAAAGCCACGTTACTTTCATTAATTACCGCTACCCTCTCCATCAAAGCAACATTACGGCCAGCCTCGTTCCTTACGGCACCGCCACCCTGTCCAGCAACAGAGCTTTACCGCCATCCAATGCTGCGACGTTATTGTTGCCGTGTGCCAGAAAGAGAAGTCACCCCTCCCCGTGCTTCAAGCGTTACCGCAACCCTGAATGCCAGACGATGGAACATCTAGGAGCCATAGAGAGCTGAGAGTAATTTGAGTGCCTCTGATTCAGTGACTTGTTGCTGTAATGGGTAATGCTAGGACACTCACGCTTTAGTTGCCAGCACTTAGTTTTGTGGATAACCTGGATCACAAAGCCCCGGTTGTAGAATCCATCATTTCGTCTTTCTTTCTTTAGCTCAGGAATTAGGGTTACACACTGGAATTAGACACACTCGGGCGGTGATTTTTTTCCCCCAAAATGTGCGTTTCAATAATCATGCGGAAGGGAAGAGATTACTAGTAATCTACGATGGTACGCTGCAGAATTCATCTGCTTAACTGAGGGGGATTTTCGCTTTTTGATTTGATGCCAGAACTGATCACCTCATTGGTTTATAGCAGTGTGGGCCCAAGAGCTACATTTCCTTAGCTCATTACTTGTGATATGTAGGTAGACTGCATGTTTGGACTACATCTCTGCATTTTGACTCTTGGTAATCCAATTTCATATATATCTAGAATATGTTTTGTGTAGATGCAAATTGAAATTTACCATAGTATTTGTACTTTTAGCTTCATTTTCCAGGCCAAATAGAAATTTTTATCCCTTTGCATAGTGGTTGAAAGACACAGAGTTGCAGGTCAGACCTCTGCAGTAACAGGAAATACCAACAGAGGCCAACAGTGAAGGGATTTACCATCAGCAAAATAATGAAGGGGTTTACCAACAGTGCCCAATAACAAATGGATTTACCAGCTGAACCCACCAGTGAAGGGAATATTTTGGTGGAATTTTATGTAAAAATTATTGTAACTATCGCTGCCTCAGGGCAAGAGTGAATATAGCTATTGCTTTCTGAAATGGATTGATGGTAAAAGCAAATACTCTTCATTTATGCACTAATGTCCAGCCTCGGTCTTCTTCGGCAGTTGAGTCATCTCTTAAGTCCACAGTCATTACCGTCGACAGTGTGATCTGATTGACTTTCCTGGTTCTGATCTTGTTTTGCAGGTGGCTTTGCTGGGGTTAGACATCGTCAGTGCGTTTGCGGACAGGCTGTCAGAGCGCTTCAAAGGATATGTGGGAACAGGTTTGTGCCTTTCTTTTTCTCTCTGAACTGCCTTGTACATCTAGCTCAACTCTACAATGAACTGACAACTTCATACACCTGTGTAACCAAAGATCCACGGTGGCTATGCAGTACCTGCGTTAACTGAGAGGACCAGGTGAATGCAAGTACTGCATTAGCCTCGTCCAAAGGGTCCTAAACTCTACTTCTTCAGCCAGATTGGGTCTCTTGGTTTTCTGACTTTTCCTTTAAACTTATCCTCACCTAAGAGAGCAGGTGAAAGACCAAATGTAATGAATGGCTTTAACTGATCGGTTACTGTAATAGTTTGCCTTCATAATGTGTCCCGGGCTTACAGATTCACAACTGTGCCTCTCGCCATGGGGAGTTCTCTTGACTGTTGCCCACGGCTAAGGGACCACACTCAGCCTGAGTCACCTTTGTTTTGACTGATGTAAATATGGATACCACAAAATTTGCTGATTGGTCATTTTAAAGCACAGCATGCAAATACAGAAGTGAAGTACATACATTCCAGTGAGTCTAATAAGCTGGCTTTAATATCTCCAGATAAGAAATAATAATCTGCAGTTGATCTTTTTGGAAAAATAGGAAGTATCAACACTGCAAACCAAACAAGCAACATCAAGAATATGAGATATTGATAACGCTGGCAGAGGGCCAGGAGGCCAGACAAGTCATCTTCACCAGAAGCTGCTGATGATAGCGACTTCCTGTAAAACATAGAAGACGAACTGAAGGAGGTCGATTTCGATGGTGAAAATATTTTTCCACTGTAAAACCACATGGTGCCAATGTGGCTAATTGTTCAGTGATGTATGATCGTTTGTGGTGTTGCTGAACTGTTGGTGCAGTAAAACATCAGTGTATTGCCATTGAGCCCATTACATTTGGCGATATCTGTTTCTGTTGTGCATCTTGGCACTAGCTTCGTTATAATCCTTGTTGCTTCAGGCTAATTTTAAACCCTTGGTCCCCTTGGCCCACAGCCTCCGTAGTAGAGGTTGGACATAAGGCACTGGCAGGGTTCATGCTGCTCAATGCCACTCGAGTGAGGTCCTGGCTCTGGCTTCAGAATTATGCCTGTGGTGTCTGTTGTACTGGTGTGACTTCACAAAGTTAGCGTGAAAAACAAGGTGAAAGTAGTACCCCCTGTTGATAGAGAGAATGACCATATGCTTAAAAAGTGGAAACCCGGGCACTGAAACTAAACCGTTTGTTGAAAATGAAGATCTTAAAGAGGAATGAAACAATAATGAACCAAAAATTCATGGTGTTAAAATCAGTAAGCACATAATTCAAAGTTTTTAACTACCTTAAGAGGATGAAAACCGTGTACCAAACCTATCGGGGACCATGTCTTTGAAGAATTAAAAGTTAAAATTAAGATGAAATGCATGTAATTCATGTGGAAAATAGTGAATGTGAGCTTTGTAGCACATGCTGCTCTAGAAACAACATAATTTCAGACATTATGTAGCCTTTATTTTCCTAAAATGGAGGCATAACACAGCACAATCACGGAAACACAGCTTGCTGTCAGTTCGCTACATGTCAGCTTTGTTGAAATGAGTTGGAACTCATTTAAATGAGTAACCAGCATCACCAGAACTGTAAATTAGCTTAGATATTCCCTCTGTAGAAAATGATAAGGTGTAATTTGGCAATTAACCATTTGGCTTTTTTTCGTTTTGCTTCCAAAAGTGCAGAAACCCACCAGTTACTTTTGAAAGTGTTTAATTGACCATTCTACATACATTATACAGTTATCAAATTGAAGTCTATGAGGTCCTTTGGGAACCCAACCTAAAGTTAAAATGAAAACGGTATCGTTGGCTTTCTCCTCTCTTGGTAAGATAACCATCGTCCACACGCGATGAAAGGAAGTTATGGCTCTTCAGGGTGCGGAAATATATTTATGCTGTGATACCCTCATGATCTGATAAGAGTCACAATATTCTCCTTGATATTTTTACATGTGAATGACTGTTACTGGAAGGATACATGTGGAACAGTCCTAGGAAAGACTCCTTGTCAATCTATGAATGCAAGTGTAAACCTTTTTAGCTAACTGACGTTTGGTCGACCAGTTATACTGGAATTTGGGTTTAGACAGACTTTCTTTACTAACGGGGTGTTGAAGTTTATAATTTGTGAATCTGGGTCTCTTGTCATTCGAGGCTTAATACATTTTCTAAATATAATACTGCTCTGTGGAATAATTTTCACATAGATATGGTTTGGGAGGATTTTCAGTGGAAGTATTTAAACGGGGACATTCATTTCTGTCACCGCGGAACACCCTAAGAAAGACGTTGACAAATGAAGTCATTTTGATTTTTTAAGTATCTGATGCATAATTGAGTAGAAAATTCAACTGGACCATATCTGAAGACTATGATATCGATATTTCCAAATGCTTCGAACTGTCTAGTGGTATGTGTAATGGTGTGAAATCCTTTCGTGTCAGTTCCCTAATTTCCCTTTCAAAAGATTTTCAATTATTTTATGCTCGGAGAATCTGCAGAACCCTTTTATCACATCCAAAAAAAAAAAAAACAGATGAGTGCTTTATTAAAAAGTAATAACATATGTGTTTTTAGTGAATGAAGAAGCTTTATACTAATTATATCTAGTCTTAAGACCTTTGATGTTCAGATTAAATCAAGTTTCTCATTCCATTGTTGCCTGTTTCTTCATTCAGTGTTAACAAAATGCTTTAGAAAATGCACTCTGCTTCTGTACTGATGTCACACATTGAAAACGGTGAAATTCGAGCTCCTAACTGCCGGGTAACAGGCTATGATGATGGAGGCAGTCTGTAATTTAGCCACTAACCTTGTTCTCTGTCAGTATAATCTGCTGTTGAACACCGTGTCCAGGGAAGAAGGATGCTTTTGGTATCGTCTTGAGAACCTCAAAACCACCGCGCTCAGTGATTCCCCATCTGTATACATAGTCGACTTCTGATATTCAGAGGTGAAAACAAGTAATACAGCAGTACAGTTGAGACTTATAATCCAACCAGATACTGAATGGTATTGAAGGTGGATGTTAAGGAGGATCAAAAGCCCACAGAAGACCCCGGAACTAATTATAGAATAGAACCAGAAAGCAATTACACGGCCTGTTGGAAAAGTAACGCCCCATTATTTCCTCAGCAAGTTTATGAACTGTACAGCTGTGTCACATCTGTAATATGCAAAAACGTATGTCCTGGCACATGGGAAATCGCTGTAGGAGGAAGTCCAGAAATTGACTTTCGCAGGCCAGTTAATAACACTTTCACTGACATGGCAATTTTTGGACGTGGATCATTGCGTGACACCGTTTTCAGACCACAGGCTGTACAGTTAAAAAATTGGGGATGAGTCAAGTGGGCCCTCAAGCTGAGATGGGACAGGCGGAATTTAGCTTTGTCCTGCGCGGTGTGGAATTTCCACTCAGCTCTGTGATGAAGACAGAAAGCATTCTGCAAGTGGAGGGGGGGGGGGGGGGGGGGGGGGGGGGGGGGGGGGGGGGGCAGAGCAGAAGTGAGACTGGGTGCTTTCCAGCCTAGGGTGATGGAATCTCTCCAGAATGTTCTGTCTGACTTAGCCACTCCTTCCACACATGTGATGGTCCGAAAGAGTGGCGTTTGGACTGAAAGTTTTAAAATGGGCTTCAAAGGGAGGTTGAAAGCCTACGTGTGAGATAAGGGCATTGCACATACAGTATGTCTGATAGACCTGCATTGGGCTATCTAGTGCAGAACACTCTGATCCTAGTCAGTAATGGCCCTAAGTAACAGTAATATAAATGTTCATAACCCAATCATTAGGATTTGTCCGCTTTATGACTGCTTACAGATAATGCTTGGAGTTATTGTAGTGGGCACTTATGAGCTTATCAATTTTTAATATATTAAGAACTGCACATTTTGTATCATGTGGCTCATTTTCTAGCACTGAATTGTATCTCACAAGATACGCACAGCATTGTGTGGATTTAGTATGGGACTCCTGCTATTGGCAGTGTTTTATTTTAGTTTGTAAGAGGACATTTGTGGAAATAAGAGAAATGAACAAAAAATCAATGGCTAGTATCATGAGCGTGGATTATGAATTTACTGCAAGCAGTATGATCAAAATTAAAACAAAAAAACTACTCCCCCATTGACTTATACCAAGCAGCTCAGTCTTGTGGTTTATTCGGAAGTTCAAAACACATATAACACTGGATGAAATTAAATATGTAACTCAATTCAGATCACACCAGCACAAGTCTGTTATTGTGAATGTTTTTAAAATGGTGTGCTTCAACGTGCGATAATATCATCAATGAATCCTTTGGGACAACAACTTGGTGAGAAGTCACTGTTGCTTTAAATCGCTGTGCTCACTGTAGGTAGTTGACAAGCACGTTCGAGCACAATAAAACCTGGATCAGTTTACCGCAAAGTTGATGCGGGCCGTGTGTAAATTTATTTATGTATAAACACGATTGTTTGTTGCTGGGATCTTATGCGAGGAGAACAATAAGCGAAGTGCCGTCGGCCTGTTTCCCGCTGCTCGCTCTCCATGGGTTCTGTGTTGCTCGGAGCCAAATGGCAAGGCTGCCCTGCCAGCGCCGGAGCTGGGAATGATGTCATGGGCGAGCGCTGTGCCTCCCTCTGAGCGGGCAGTGTTTTCGCTGTGACTGCTGATGGCATGGTGTCACAGGCTCGTAACAATGGCCCGGTTGTGTTACAGTCCCTTTAACTGCAGTCCCACCCCACACCCCACACCCCACACCCCAGCCACCCTCCTTTACTCAACCCCCCCACCTCACCCGGCCTGTTCGTCAACAATCCACAGCCCCCATCCATCCATGTGTCAGTAGATGAAGACCATGTTCAGCCAGTCGCCTTAGAAACACAGTGTTGTGGTAACCAAGGGGTTAGCAAAGCTTGTAAGTTTGAACAACAAAGCCCAGCCTCTCCCCCACCTTCAAATATGCCCTTCCCTTTGTGACCTCACTCATTACTTCTCCAAACACTACTTTACTACTGTGACGCTAGCTCCATCTCCTTATTGAGGATTACTGTCACGGCAACTCGTCATCAGTAGGGTAACACTAACCTGTCTCACGACGGCCTAATCCCAGCACACCTTCCCTATTAGTGGGTGAACAATCCAACGCTTTTTGAATTCTGCTTTACAATAATAGGAAGAGCCGACGACGAAGGATCAAAGAGCGATGTCGCTTTGAGCGCTTAGCCGCCACAAGCCAGTTATCCCTGTGGTAACTTTTCTGACACCTCCTGCTTGAAACCCAAAAAGCCAGAAGGGTTGTGAGGCGTACCATATAGCCCAAAACAGGACCGTATGTGTATCTGGATTTCATGTCTACTTCTCCTCTAAATTATGTGATTTGCCTCAGACATTTTTGTGACATGACATTTTACCAAATTCGTGTTTTGCATAAATGGCGGTCAAAGATGGTTCTCACATCCTCATATGAAACTTTTTATCGTAAGTGAATCCATATTGGTGAAGATAGTAAGCCAACTGGAGCCTGGGTAATGGGTATAGACAAAAACCTGCATGTAA
Source organism: Albula glossodonta (assembly GCA_019788955.1). NCBI lineage: Eukaryota > Metazoa > Chordata > Actinopteri > Albuliformes > Albulidae > Albula > Albula glossodonta. Next base: position 99,307 of record JAFBMS010000114.1, on the reverse strand, counting down.
ACTGCATGCTTCTCTGTTGTTTTCCTCCAACACATGGCCTTGTAGGGATTTTAGGATGTAAACAAGGTCTTTCTTGCTGCCTCCTCATGGTAGAACCCAACAAACAATCTTTCTTGGAAAGCCAAAATTATCTTAGATTGTGAGGTTTAAAGTATGTTTTCAAAAGGCACATAACACAAATTTCCCTTTGAAGCATAAAGATTAAGGTGTGAAGGCATTGTGAATATTAATGTCAAAGCTTTTGTTGACATTTGTCCACTACTTATATTTAATTAATCTATATAAATCTTATGGATTTATTGATTGCTTGATGATATATTTCTCCTAAAATAAAGTCTGAAGGCATTGAAATGAAATTATTATAAGCAGTGTCCTTCTCATTCAGATTGGGGAATTCTTGCTCCAAAATATTCCTTTATTACTGGTTTATATGATTTGAAAATGTAAACCACGTGCTGTGCCAAAACACAGTCAATTAAGAAGACAGATTAATTACAAATACATCTCGTAAAATGGCCGTTCCCTCTCCCCTTTAGACCTGTATTTGGCAAGCTGTGCCCCCTTTGGCTAGTATCCCTATTTGATTCTGACTGATGGGGCCCGGTCTCACACATTTTCTATCGATCCTGGAATAGGCAGATTAGCCGAGATGGATTCAGTGTCTTCCTCACCCTGTCTGTCTGGTTCTGGATGGCCACCATCAGCTATATTCCAACTGGCAGTTTGGAGCGATACAAACCGATTTATCACACAAATCTGATTCTAGCGTGATGTTTTCCTCTGTTCTGAATTGGCGGAACCACCTGGAATCCAGTGTTTTCAAGTGCGATTTAAACCACGTTCAGAGGTGGTTTCAATTAATGCGCAAATCTGATGCTATGCCGCGTGAATTCCGTCTGACAGTCGAATCAGATTTGTTGCGCTTCAAGTTCCCTTTTCGTCACTGCCCACAAGATGTAGAGTTGACTTTTGTCATGACTCATCGTGCCAGAAATAATAACATCTGGTGCAGCAGTTTCAGCGAATTATCGCTCACCATCTGAACACGCAAATAAGATTTGATGACTTAAAATTAGCAAATTGGGCTGGGAGGTGCACTTGCGATTACTTTGATGAAGCAAAATGCATTCGGGCATCAAGACCCACTGTGTGAGAATAGCTTTTGCAACATTGATTAGGTCATCCAGCCTGAGATTCTACGGTTGCCAGGTGTGTGTCTGCTCATGGCAGAGACGTATATTTAATCCTCCTCATGTGTTCCAAAGCACAATATGTGGTTTGGTTATTATTTATGTCGTATGCACATTAAGTGATGAATTGAGTAAAATATTCATGTTAGGCACCTTTTATGACATTCCGTAGACGTTGTTTTGAAAAAAAAAGAGTATCATCATGGGGGGACATTTCAAAAGGCAAAAAGTGTAATTTATTACTCATTTGTACTGTAAGATCATATTTCATTTATGAACAGGGAAAAAAATATTAATGGAAAAATGTTTGCTGCATTTGATGTTTTACAATTCATGGGTTTGATGCTTTGGCTCTTGTTGATGAACATAAGCACTTCTGGAGAGCCTCTTTGAAGCATCTGCTAAATTACTAAAATATTTATGTAAAATATGTAAAAAAAAAAAAAAAAAAGTGGTGGTCTTCGCTTTGTTAGGGTTTTTGTTTTCGCTCTGCTGGTAAATACCACAAGCAATCAGCTTACACCATTTCAATATGGCAGAATCCTGATATGAGCGTGTGACTCTGTGTCTCTGTCCCCCGCCCTTGCAGTGGTCCCGGCTCTCGTGGACCGGCTCGGCGATTCAAAGGACCAGGTTCGGGAACAGGCTCAGGCCGTCATCCTCAAGCTCATGGAGCAGTGTGCGCCAGTCATGGTTAGTATTGGCGAGAAAACAAAAACGTTTCAATACATTTCACCTCATCTCCAACACATGCTTGTACACACAAATCTGCCAAAACCCTCAGCTAGACTGTACTGAACCGTTATGATTACAAACTGCTGAAGCTAAGCAAGTGAGGACCTGGTGAGTACCTAAATTGCTGGTAGAAGAGGTGTTACTGGACCAGTAGGGGGCAGTCTTTCCCTGGGACCAAAGAGGAAATGGACTAAAGTGATTAAATCTCTTGGCACTAGATTCGCTGGCACTTTTTTGGAAGAATGGGGGTATCCTGGTCAAATTCCAGTGAAAGTTGGCCTCTATATCTCGCCACCTAAACAATCCCAATACCTGACTGGCTGAATAATATCTTGCAATATCAACACTCCGATTCCTTAGGTTATCACTACTAAAGACGTCTGAGGTCACAGCTGATGCTAATTGAATAAATATATTTTTTGAAATTGTTTTCTGCCAGCCACCGCCTGTTGTCCTTCCACCTGCTCTGCTGTGCAGTCACTGGGTCAAAGGCTTGGTTAGGGCTGTCATGATACTGACAAATACACTATCAGTGTAGTGTATTTTGTCTCTCCCCTCTTGACAAGAGTAGAAGCCTGTCTTAGCCAGCTGGCAAGTATCTGTCAACCTGTGTTGAGAAATCACATCACACGTGAATATGTTGAGGAATGCTGTTTTTGCGGCATTTATGCACACAGCTGCTTCCACAATCATGTGACTAAATGAAAACTACTTAGTTGGGGAAAAAAATGGCCTCAGATAATAAAATCTTTTAATGTGTTCCTTAGCCTTAAAATTTTTGATCCCAAATACTTTGAAATTGTGCGCTGAGTGCTGTCAGCCCTCCCTCACACTACGGCCTGCTATGCACCATTCTACGGGGCTGCTGGCCAGAGTTAGCTCTGGCCTAGTCACAATTCAACACCCAAAGCTGAATCCGGGCGTTGGCACAAAGAGCCACCCAGCAGTGAGCTAACGACATGACGACCTAGCCAGAGCCCAGTGCATCAACCACACTGCGACCCTGTTCAGAGCCCATTGGCTAACCACATCATGACCCACTGGTCAGCTCCCAGTGGACAAACCACACAAAGAGTGGACAGAACGGACTGAAAAAACCGCATAACTTCCTGGTCAGACTCCAGTACTTCTGCCGCTCCCCTCGTAAAAAGTCCCACCAGCACTAAAAACAAACTTTATTCGTTTTTAAGTCATCTCCCTCTTTAGATTTGTTAGTAGTAGCGCCTGTCAGGTGTGACTTTCAGTTTGAAGAACGTGACTGAAATTTTCTGAGATGTTCATATAATGCTGCAGCAAAATGCTTCACGCAGACTTGTCTCATTTTATGTAACGTATGATGTTGCAGTGAAACGTTTCGGAAGCGACTTATCTCCCCAGTTAAATTGGCAGGCCGGGTTCTTCCCTCTCTCTAGCGCATAAGTACATGGGCATTTAGATTTTGTTCTACGTGATAATCCAGTGCGGTTACCCAGACCCCCAGAGGGAGATTATAGTGAAACACTGGAAGGCCTGCAGAACCGGAAAGCCTGTTTCCATTTAGTCTCAACAGGAGACCCCTGCCAAAGACTTTAAGCCCACAGCCGGTTGGGGGGGGGATATGAGTGCCTTAGTGCAGGCCCGCTGGAGATGAAATGCTGATTAATGCTGAGGACTAGTCTGTTCCTCCGATAGAGGTCACGCTGTCCATTCCAAGACGGCAGAAACTTGAGCCGTGACTCACAACCTGAGTTTTTTTTTTTTCTCACATTGGAGAGAAGGATGAGGCAAGATGGCTCCCTCTAGTGGAGAATGATTGTAAATGGTTTTTAAAGGAAAAAAACAAAAAAGTTTTCATCAACCTTATGGAAGCACTCGGGGGAATGGAATGTGTGACAAGATGTTGGCGTAGATTATGCATCTGTCAGTTTAATGGAACTGTCTTAACTGTGTCTCCCTCGCCATTAAAACTGCTCTAGGACATAGTGGCATAGTGTTCTCATCTCTTTTACAGTTTCTCCCAAAACAAATCTCCAAAATGCCATCCCATAAATACATTCTCCACTTATGAGGCATGTGTACACCCTGGTGCATTATGGGTACTCGCTTTGTGAATGAGTGTTGGGAAATGTTTGCTTGCATAGCAGAGCACAGCTGGCCTGAGGTGACCCCTCTGTGGTATTTTTTTGTTTGTTTTTTTATATTATTTTCCACAGTATGTTTGGGAAAGACTCCTTCCTGGCTTCAAACACAAGAACTTCCGTAGCCGAGAGGGAGTGTGCCTTTGCCTCACCTCTACGCTGAGCACGTGAGTACTTCTGTGTGTGGACCGCGTACAGCTGTGACAGTAGCAATAAACACAGAGACAGAGGAATTAAATCCCCTGATTGGAAGATGAAAGGGTTTTGTCTGAATGACAGACTACACCAAATCCATTTCACTCCTCAATCCATTAACCCTAAGCTGGCGACCATTCCCTGGATCGCATAAAATATACACTGAGGTCATGTATAAAATGAATGAAAAAACATACAGATGCATAATGTTTAATAATGATTAGAAGTTTAAATAGTGTGACCGTGAGACTCATACATTTGATAGTAAATGCACTCAGTTGTGGATGTCATTGTGAAGCCCCACCCTTCCTCAGTGAAAACTCTTTCTGTTTCTGAACGGAATGCCCAATCGGATTCCTCCCCTGAAACAGGGGGCATCCGTAGTGCTGTTACGCAAACCTGTCTGTGTTACGCAGCTCCATCTGGGCTCTCCATGAATATAATCCTCTTACCTGCCCGAGTTGCCCTCCAGGAAGGTCGGCGCGAGCGGCGACCTGCCCTTTCTCTGAAGGAGCATGCAGCCCTGTTACTCACAGCCTCACGCCGTGCTGTTCTCGGTGTCTCCTCCTCAGGTACGGCCCCCAACCGTTAACCCTCAGCAAGATCGTCCCATTCCTCTGCACCCTGACGGGTGATTCCAACGCCCAGGTGAGTTTACCTGCCGGAGCCTTTTCTAATTTGCGTGTTGTTGTTCGTTTTGGTTTTCAGTGTCCATATCTCATGGTTTTTGTTGCATATTAACTGGGATTACTTCGCACAGTGGAAGAAGACGGCCGTCTGGAATCGATCAACGTTCGTTTTAAGCTTGAACTAAAACTCTGAACAAAATGTGTTAGTGATGTTGATCACAGAGATGGTTTGAGTTAAGCAATCGCCTGCATGAACTTGTGGAACTGTGTTTGCGGGGAAATAAAAACAAACATAAATTTGCATTTCATTTCAAGCCAGAGGGAAGGATAGAAACTGATTTAAACCAGGTCTGTTTCAGCCCACCCCATTCTTGCCTTGTCCTGCACAGGCACACCAGCTTGACATATGCAGCACACCGCCAGTCCTACCACTCAATACTAGCATCCATGCTACCTACATTACATCTATATTGTTTCTGCATTACACTACTTTACACTTCCATTACATTTGGGTACTTTAATTTCTGTCATACCGTGCACTGTTACAAGAAGTAGTGTGCTTTTTTGATTGAATGCGTATACGGAGACATGAAAGAAGTAAATAGACACCAACAGTGTTTGATAAAACCGAGGGTGTCTATTTACTTCTTGCATGTCTCCGTACATGCAAATAAGCCATCTTAACTAACGTTTGTGAGTCACACAACAAGACACCAATTATCTTTTTATCAAGAGCTTTTACACTCTATTATCAGTGAATAATTTCAAGATATTAATTTTAAACCAGTGTTTAAACCTGTTTTTTATCCACTTATTATGTCTGTATTATGCTGTTATGACTAGGTACCCCTCGTTTTCAAAACGTTTCATACATGCGTTGTGCCGTGATGTGTCTTCACAGTAAATGTGAAACTCGAAACGTAAACTTGAAACTTGACAGCGGTGCGGTGTTAATTCAGCTTCCCTTACTCATGCTTTAGCCCTGTCATTAGCCGATTAACAGATGAATAAAGGCGGATGAGTGAGAGCTGCAGGGGCTCAACACTATAGCATTACCTGCCAGTCATACCTACCAGCGCCATCCACACAGTGTGCCCACCTAGCCTATCACTGTCCACCTCGGAACTTTAACAAGCCAATCACTGTCATCTTCACCCCGAACTGGTCATTGATAGTTACTTATTACCGTTATTAATGCCTGGTCAGTCTCCCACAGCCATGCACTGCGTCCAGCCAGTCACCCTTCAAGCGCTGTTCAGGATCTAGCCAATCGCTTTCATCCCTGCATGGGGTCTAGCCAATCAATTCCAGCCCTGCACCATATCCAGCCAATCACTCTCAGCCTTGCTGAAAATGCACTGTTCCTATGCAGATGATGGGAAAAGTTTCGTCTGTGTGGTGTGGCTGCTCGGTGTAGTCCTAACTACAGGTCTCTGTGATGCTATAATTGGGGGGTTGCTCTCATTGCCATTCAAGGGTGTTGATTACATGGGTGTGACAAGGCAGTGAGATCATTCACAGTGTGTGTGTGTGTGTCTGAACTGACATCACAATGGAATAATTTGAAAGAAGGTGCTCCCTGAATGCAGCTGTATGTCTAATCACCAATCAGGGATCAGATTCCTCATGCCTGACACATTGTCCCGCCCCCTTCTAGGCCATTAACCAGGAACACCACTCCTTTGAAAAAGAAGTGCTGTGTTCAGACTTCAGACTGCTTGAGAGATGCTCAGACATGTGATTGGGTGATGTCTATGAATGGGAAAGCTGTCAGAGGTCTGTCAGCTTTTTAGTATCATTGGTCCCTCAGAGGATAACGTATAATATGTTCTTAGACACCATTGACTCTTCAGTGGTAAACATGAATGGGGTTGAGTATCACTGGTTGCTAAGTTTCTAACTCCATCAGAAAGAGGTTAGTGTATTGCTGAACCTGATTACCATGGACCTCTGTCCAGGGGACCACATGCCAGTAAATGCATGCTGGGTAATCTGAGCCAGGCTGCGGGTCCTTCACCCCACTTAATCTAAAGCTGCACCCTTTTTTGTTTACAGACGGGATTTACTGCTGTTAACAGCATATTTTTCTTCTTCTATCCACTTACAGGTTCGAGAAACTGCCATAACGACCCTGGTGGATGTGTACCGGTATGTAGGGGAGAGGGTGAGAGCCGACCTGAGTAAACGGGACCTGCCAAGTGCGCGGTAAGTCACCGGCCGCCATTCACCACAGCCACTGGCCAATCCCCAAACCTCACTGTAGCCCGCCAGAAATCTCACAATCATATCACTCCTTTGTTTAAACATCAAATATTCATTCATCTAAAACCAAACCATTTCATTCATCATTTTACCTGTTTGGCTGTATTATAAACAGAGTGAACACTACATCTCCTATAAACACAAGGTGACTGCTATTTTCCTTCAGCCAAAGATAAGGTTAAGTTCTAATTTCATTCATTACAATAAACAGAGCGGTCGGTTCCTGCTTAAATGATTTGAGAATAAGCTGTAACGGCCAGTCCGGCCTATTCACAATGCACCGTTTTCTCCTTCCTGACTTGTTTTTGTTTTGCGAGAGGAAAATCTCATGTCATGCAGTTGGAGTCGAAAGATATCTGCAGTCCCTGATTGGATTACGGCCTGAAAAGGGCCTGCTTGCGTCTCGAAAGGAGCTGCGGGTTTGTGGAGACGGGTTTTTGCTGTACGGTTTCGTTCGCGGAAACCTCTGACTCTCTCAACCGCATTTATCTGTACCATTAAGAATATAGCCATGTTAGCGGAGCTTCTCATGCAGAAGCAGGAGCTCCGCTCGTCAGCATGTGATATCTCGAGCACTTCCTTGAAAACGTGGCGCATTATCAAACCTGCATCCGTTACAGGATTAAGTTAGGCCCCCGAATGTGGTAATGGTTTGCAAATTGAAGTGTAATCCAGTTAACGGCGCTGAGCGTTCGCGCGAGGCAGTGGGTGTGCATTGTATGATTTATAGGCCTGTGGAGTCGTCAAAGCCCAAGAATGGAGGTCTGTCAGGCGCAGTAGCACTGTGGTTCTGGTGTTGAGTCGTGGAGCAGAGGTTCTGGAACGTTCTGCTCCGCACTGCATCTCCTCCACTTAAAGGGCAGCGGTTTGAAAAACGGATCTTTTTTTTAATGTGTTAGTGTGCCTTACTTCCTAAAAATTGGGTTGCCCTTTGCTGGCATATTGTGCTGCCATCTAGTAACAGAGTGTGTGTATTTTATAAAGGTATACACACAGACGTGCACACACTCACACGCACGCTCAGAGTGTAACCACATGCATGTGCACACATGTATGTGCACAAACGCAGTGTGTTGTGCATGCACATGCATACATATATGTACACATACATGCAAGCTGTACACATACAGATGTACACACACACATGCACACACACACGGTGTACACATACCCATGTGACCCCGTATATGTATACAAATACACGCACAGTGTACACATGTACATGTATCCACATACATACACACCCTCACAATAAAAATACGCATGTATACACACAACACAAAAACACACACACACAGTGACACACAGCCAGTGCAGTGGTCAAGTTGACGGTTTTGCTGCCTCAGAATGCACAGCAGGCCAAAGTCAGCTGACTAAATGAGAGAGAGAGGAGAAACCAGAGAGAGAGAGGAGGAAGATTGGGGGAGGGGCGTTTCTTCTCCACAGAAACAGCCGACTGCCCTCTGGCTCCCCTCTTCCCTCAATGAGATTTGCTGCAGCTGGCGCGCGCCCTCGTTATGTGTGTGTGTGTGCGTGCACACGGATTCCCGTGCGTTCATAACCTGTGTGCGCATGTGGATGCATTTGTGTCTGCGAGCGTGCCATGAATTCATGCATGCGAGCATGTGTGTGCGCCGTGTGTTTGTGCGCGACGTTATGTAAATGGCAATAAAGCAATGCGCTGTCATGCACAGCCAAGCTGCACACCGTAGACATTGACATCACACATGCACAGACGCGCACACACACGCAGACAGACACACGAGCAGACTGAGCGCAAGATGCGCGTCCAGCACAGACGTTAACCCTTGCCGCGCGGTAGACAGCGTGACTGGGGAGGAAAGGACACAGCGCACGCCAGCGTGCCATTTCTCCACCGCCCCGTGTGGGGAAAACCGCCACCGGAGCTCCTAAATCCATGGCAACTAGCGGAGGGGAGAGAAGGCAGCTCGCGGTGATTGATTGTTGCAGGTGCTTCTGAGGGATCGCGAGGACGGAAATATTTTAGCTTGCCTTTAGACAAGGATTGAGAAAGGTGTGTGAATTTGTTTTCCTTTCCCGTTTTTAGGGGACATGCCTTTGAAATTTGGGAGGGGAGTGAGTGTGGCTTAAAATGGGGCGTGCTTATTTTATATACGTTTCATTCTCACAGAGCTGAGCGCTGTTACCGCTTTTTTTCCGGAGAGAACTTCCCAGATTAGCTATAGTAGCACGTTGGGGAGGTGTGAAGGGACGGCATTGTGCTGCGCTAATGACTTTGGGCATGCTTCATCGGCGCTTTGGACGGTGGCATCGCGGCTCCACATTCTAAGTGAATGCGACATCGCTGTCAAACCGCTTGATAACGCAGTCAGGGAGGGAATTGAAACATCAACCCATCCAATCTCCACCACCGCTGTGTGGGGAAAGTATCTTTGGCAATATTTTTTGGCTCTTTTTTTAATTGATCTGTGTTTTTTATAGATACAGGTAAGAGAACATAACCCATATTCAATTTTGCAATATATTTTGCTTTGTCTGTATTGTAGCATTAATGCAATAGTACATGAATGTAATGCATGGTACATGAATGACTGAAGCAAAAACTAAAGAAAAAAAAAAAATTTTTCTCTGCAACTTCTTGTTATGCTTCTTGTTCATGGAGCTACAATGTCCTGCAGTGTGTTTCTTTCCCATGTGTCCGCATCTGCAGAAAACACACATTGCAGTCTGGGAAAATGTGGCACAGGTAGAAGGAAATGGATCACTGTCCACTTTGCATAAAAATAAATTATGTTCTGATGTCATCTTTGCGATGTAAATAGATTAAAGAGAAAATATATCTGGAAATCAAACCATTTTTTTCCATGGCGCCAGTATTTATTTATATGTTGAAGACATCGTTGATAAACCTTAGAATTTTTCCACTTATATCAAGAGGAACATTTCATCACCCTCCCTTCAGCCGGAAAAGATGTGAGATAAATTTTCTGGAATTTGGAGATCCTTATCCAGTACTCTCATATGAATGTGAATGCCTGTTCTGAATATCTAATATATCATCACAATGAAAATATATGTACGAATTCTACACAAAGATGGACGATGGTATTCTTTTTTCCACACCACCTAATTTTCTCTGACTACAGTGTATGGTTTTTGGCATAGTTGTGGGGAGGAGAGAAATTATGAGGGGAGTCTGTTATTTCAGTATGCTGAGGAATTTGTGGAGAAAAGTGTCTTACAATTCTTGAAAAAATGTTCATTCTTACACAATTGCATCCATAGCATTTATATTACAGCAAGGGCAACATTTTGCAAAACTGAAGATGGGTGAAATTTTCCTTTGACGTGTCCAGGCAAGGGTACACACTTGCCGCGATTGACTGCTTTTTGCTCAGACTGTTCAAACTTGCTGCTGAAACAAGTCAGATTTGGACTATCATTCAAATCCGTGCTTCTTTTGGGGGGAAAAAGTATGGTGAAACTGTTATCACGTTCCTATATCATGGGGTGATGAAAAAAAGTGGCGAAAGTGAGATTTTTGGGTAAATGTTGTGGGTAAAGAGCTTGACATTGGAGCAGCAATTTGTGCTGTGTCCAGTCAGACTCATCAGTGCTCTTGACTTAATTGTGTAACAGTGCTTTCTTTAGGATGTTGTGTGTGAATGTAATGGTGTATCTCATAGTGTCGTCTGTTTGAATGTAAGACTGTACTTTTAGGTACTGTTTGACTGTATGAAACGTTGCTCTTCACAGTGTTTGTCTGAATGTAGCACTGTCCTTCAAGGTGCTGTTTATGAGAATGTAACTCTGTACTTCTTGGTGTTGTTCGTCCGAAAGTCCTCCGCGATTATGAGTTTTAAGCCTGTTTTTTTTCCCTCCGTTCTCAGGCTGCAGACGATATACAGCAAGTTTGATGAAGTGCTGAACTCCGGGAACATGGCCTTAAGCTTCAATCAAGGTAAGCTTCACGGCGAACGGGCTCCGCCGCCCTGCCGCTTCCTCGGGGTTTGCCGTGGTTCTGTGGTATTCCTGCGGAGGGGAGGGGAGGTGTGGACGTGATTCTCCCACTGGGTGGAGCACAGATTCGGTTTTACTGTTGCGCAGTGACTGTGGATGTCGGTCTCCATGCAGAGAGTCATGCTGTCCCCCCCTGCCTCTTACCTCGGGATATCGTGCCTGCAATATGCTTTAAAATGATGAGGGGGCCGACATGATCAGTTAACAGCTGTGTTTAAATGCAGATTGCCATTTAACAGAATTTTTGGAGATGAAAAGCAGAGAGAGTATGTACTATAGTTAAGCATTTGGAAATGCATAGCAATATTTTCTGGGAAACTCCTGTAATGGACCCACATGTTGGTTATATGGAGTTTTTTTATTGAGGCTTTGTCGGTTGTGGGAATGGGGGCAGGGGGTGGATGTTTACTGTTTTCATAGCCCATTGCTGCCACACCTCCTAGCAACAGGCCTCAGTGATGTCACCCCTCCTAACAACAGGCTCCAGTTATATCACCTCTCTTAGCCACAGCCCCCAATGATGTCACCCCTTGCAGCCACAGGCCTAGTGATGTCACTTCCCCCAGTTACAAGTCCCAGTTCTGTCTTCAGGGCATGGTTTTATTTAGCAAATCAAAATATATCGTGAAGGAGTCTGAGAATATTATGCCAAAATGTCAGAAGCTGGGTGGCTCTACAACAGACCCAGGTCTGTCCCAGCAGACTGCCATGGTTTTGAATGTGAGGATAAAAATCCCACACAGCAGTCTCCCCCTGTTCTATACATGAGGGTTACACAGGAACCGTACCACCTGGTACACCTCTTATTGGCAGGGGAGGGGCTGTTTACATGTGGCATAGTGTTGGCTGATGGGATATTTCTATGGAAAACCTGGATCAGTTACTAATGTCCGAGTGCCATTTTTCTTTTGCATTTTGCATGTTGGGCATTTAGTGGGTTCCTCTATCCAGAGTGACTCACAAGCCTTTGTTGAAATTTTTATACACTATGAATTTACATGGCTAGACATATTAACTGAAGCAATTCAGGTACCATGCTCAAGGGTACAGCAGAAGTTCTGTATCTGAGACTTGAACATGCAACCTCTTGGCCCAGCTCCCTAACGATTATATCACACTGCCAGCTCTAATAAGCAGATCCTAAACCAATAACAAAGTCAGATGGGCAGTGCTGCTGGGAAGAGTCACTTCACACAGCCCAGGGGGTGGAGATTTCCAGTAGTTACCAACAATCAGCATCCAATTGAATTGGACAGAAGGGGAAAATCATCCAATTGCTGCTCAGCCCCCCCTAACTAGGCACCAGGATTTCCCAGCAGAAATGGGCCCTCGGACCATGAGCCAATGGGCAGATCCATGACCTACATACAGGGTATGGAGATGGCGTACAGCCCACCACTAATGCTCTCACTGCTGAAGCGGACTTACACAAGCGAAGCACTGACGCTAAGCCAATCTGAAAATGAGAAGGGGGAACCGAAGTGGAATAATTAGACAATTAGTCAAACCCCTCCCACCCCCGGGCCAAAACAGAAACCTGCGTCTGAACTCGAGGAAGGAACCACAGCGCTCCTTTGTCTTTGTCTCCTCGGGAGCAGCGTTCTCACACAGATTGTGTTGTCGGGTGTTATTAGCATTACGGCTAACATTTCATTTGTCAAAAGGAGAACGGATATAACTGAAATGAAGCTCGCTGTAGGCGTATGTCGTACAGTTTGCATTGTAGCTGTATCTTGGTCCGTCTTACGGTCGCGCCGAGTTTTTGGTTAGAGCTGAACAGCCTTCCATTAAATGCACGTTTTCAGAGTGTTGCATACCTGGCAGATATGTGGAAACCTTAACAAAACGTTGCGTAGCAAATGACAGTGAATCTTCCACAGTGGTGGTTCTAGAACATTCTTGCTGGGGACAGTGGGGAGGGGGGCATTTTTTATTTAGCATTGCTGTTATATGGAAGGGCAAAGGGGGGGGAGGGGCAAGCTTAACTTTAAGGGGCTGTCTCTTGCCCCCTAAGAACCACCCCTGATCTTCCCAAGTTTTGTGAAGAGTCTGTTTCCATAAAAAAGTGGCGAAAATTATAATTTTGTTGTTTTTTTGCACACAGATTAAGAACTTTTCCAATATATGAATCTCTGCACAGATTTGAAATCATTTTCGTAAGGGGTGAAAAGGGTGAAGCCATTTAAATAAATTGTATAGTTTTTATTGAGGCCTTACATGCAGCATCTGCCCATACACATGAATGGGTGAATTTTAACATTTGCAACCATTTGGCCAAATGGAGTTCTACTGCTGAATGGAGTTTCTATCTACTGTTTAAGGTTACTGTCTTGCATTCTGTTTCTATGGTTACATGCTATCAGTTAGAAGATGTGCTCGGTCACTGAGCTACAGACTCAGGCTTTAGCTTTTCTGGATAATGCACTGCTCTTTGCTAGGTATGTGTTGCCTGACTTTATTCAGAATTGACCATTCAGCTAGTAATAGTTTCACCAAGAGTCGCCCATCACAATATGTGACTTATTTTATGCTGTAGATAACACATGTGAAAGAGTGTTTTAACAAAACTACTGCTTTAGGGGGTCCTCATGAGGCAGGGGAAATAAACACACTCAGTTGTGGCGCAGCTGTGGGTCCCAGGCTGTGACGTAAAACTCCTCCTTACGATGGCCAGAGGTCCAAGTTGGCGAGGCAACAGTTGGCTCGGTACCACATCGCATCAGTGTGCGTCGAAAAGCCTTGTCAGCGTTAAGGTCGAGTTAAGAGCGGCAGTGCTCTTTTGAACTTCTTGTCTTTTTTAACTTTTGCCGGCTCAGTCTTAACTCTCACTGGAAACGTAGCTTTTGGAGATTTACTTCTACATCTTCCTTTTTCGCAGTGTTTATTTTTGAGGTGCTCAGGTTTTCAACAGTTGTAGATATAGCTATAGTTGTAGGATATACGCATGTTGCCTATTCATACCCTACTGCCAATGGGAGGTGTTCAGTGCTGGTGTGTTAGAATGGCAGTCAGTGTAAAATGTAAGTGTGCAGTTAAGATATGATATTTGATATGGTGGTTATGATATTTATGATTGTGTGCAGGGACACCTATTGGATTAGACACAATGATAAATGGACATAAAATGATGCTATCTCTAGCGCAATTGTTGAAATTCTTTGAGATAAAAACTGTACTTACTTGTATGAACTTTTCCTTACATACTTTTTATTGGATAAAGTTCTAGCCAATCAGATGTCAGAATGCAAAACAGCTCACTTAAGATCACGAACCTTCAAACATCATTTTTTTGAGAAATGAAAATGTTAAAATACAGCTCAGTCCTGCACACAGACAGTTGAAGGTGAAAAATAAACAAAAAAAAACTCAACCTCTAATGGTATACAGAGTGTGTCCTCATGTATGACATGCATTCAGTGCTGCGTATTTATGCCTGTCTGCAGTGCATAACACATATGTTCGTTGCTTTTGAATTTTGCTTGGGGGCTGTCTATGGCGTGTGCTAGTTTCTGGTGATTATGCATGTGCTCAGGGTATTACATATGTGTTCAGTGCATGTGTAGTTTACTCATTTTAAGTGTTGAGGGAGTGTACATGAAGTGTTGCAGTGCAGGTGTCCTGTATATATATATATGACACTACATGTCACACAAGTGGCTAATTATGCAGTTATTTGCGTCGTTATACATATATGTGCAGTTAGGTAGCTTATGTATGTGTGTATTTGTGCATGCAGTGATGATAGATATTATGTATGTATATATATATGTGCTGTTTGGTTTTGTAGTTTGTATATGTAGTGTATATGAATGTATATGTGTATGCGTGTTTGTGTGCCTTGGTGGTGTATTAGACGTGTATTCAGTTCAAGTGTGGAGAGGCTGTATATGTGTATGCACAGTATTTAAGCTTCTCTCCCCTCATGTCTTTGATTGGGCTTCTCCCCCCCCCCCCAGAATTCTGTCCTGGTCAAAGGCCCAGTCTTCTGACCCAGTAAACAAAGGGCTCTTTTCCTCCGCGTGTCTGACTCTGCCTGATGCCGATGACAAACTGGCTGGGAGTCAAACCACTTCTCAAGGTATCAAGTGCTTAGATACATATACAGACTATGAAAACATCAGTCTATGACTGGAAATATCAAACTGTAACTGGTAGTATCTTACCTCTGACATGAGAACGCTCATGGAATACACCTCATAAATTTTGCAGGACCCAAGTGTGTGTGAGAGTGTGTAGGTGTGTGCGTGTGTACTTGTGTGTGGTGAGGTGTTTGTCCCAAGCCGCAATTTATGCCGCACGTGTGCCTGCGCCTGTGTGTTTGTGTTTGTGTGTGCGTGCGTGTATGGGAGTTTGTCCCAAGCCACAATTTATGCCATGGGGTGCCTTCCACTCTCTGTGGGGCTTTTATTTTGAAGCAGCTGTCGCTGATTGCTGGGCAAGAGAGAGAGAGAGAGAGAGAGAGGGAGAGCTGCCTCAGTCACTGAGAACGGTGCCTGCCTTGGCACAGTTCTGTATAGAGAAAGAGAGAGAGAGAGAGAGAGAGAGAAAGAGCAACAAGGAGAGAACGAGGGGGAAAGACGCACATTTGTTTTCTCGACCAGCCTGTCAGTCCTGCCTCTCAGTGACTTTCCAGAGCAATGGCTGTGGGGAGCGACGAAGAGGGTGAGTGGTCTTTGTAGATATCCGAAAAGACGGGGAATGTTTTTTTTTTTTTTTTTTTAAGGATATCTATGTAGAGGAGGTGAGTGGATTTTCTTGATCTCCGTACAGCAGGCTAAATGGTTTTAGTGGATCCCCGTTGAGGAGGTGATTGGATTTTCTTGGTCTCCGTATAGCAGGTTGAGTGGTTTTTGTGGATATCTGTGGGGTTGGGGGTGGGGGGGGTCATCTTTGTGGACAAGGTTTGTGTTCTTTTGTGGATCTCTGTTGAGAGAGTGAATATTTTATGGATCTCTTTAGCAGGGTTAGTGGTTTTTGTGGATCCCTGCATGAGAGATGAGTGGTTTTTGTGGATCTCTGTAGAAAGGGGGAGTGGTTTTTGTGAATTTCTATTGAGAATGTGAGTAGTTTTGTTCATCTATGTTGAGGAGGTGAATGGGTTTGTGGATCTCTGTAGAGGAGGTGAGTGCGTTTTGTGGATATCTATATAGGGCAGGAGTGTTTTATGTGGATACCTGTAAAGGAGGCAGGTGTTTTTTGTGGATCTGCGATCTGTGTGTAGGGGCTATAGTGGTCTTTGCAAATCTCTTTAAAGGAGGATAGTACTTTTTAGTCTGTCTCTCAATAGGGGGTTCATTGGTTTTTGTGGACATTTTTAATGGGGACAAGTGGCTGGCCGCAGTACTTGCACCGTGTCATTGCGCATGCTAAAAACAACAACCGAGTCATTGTGTGTGAGTGTGTGCGTGTGTTTGTGTGTGCCTGTGCATCAAAGCGTGCTTGCGTGTGATCGTACATGACAGTTTGTCCGTGTGTGTACAAGTGTTCATGTTTCACTTTCACACAGAGTAGGCAGATATCAGCAGTCAAAGGGACCTTGTCGTCGTTTTTGGGGAGCTGCTGCGGACCGAGCAACATCTGTCACCCCACTCCAAGCGCCTCAGGAAAGGGAACTGTGAGCAACTGCGTTCACGGCTCTTAATTCGGCATTCTGAGAATGCCTCGGCAGACTTGGGAGACAGAGGAAAACGGACTGGACAACATGTTCTGAGTGCTTGACCATACCAGTAACTCAAGAGTAGCTGATTTGAATATCTAAATATCAAGTTAAAATTAAGGTCACCATGAAGCCACACATGCTATTCCACAAAGGGCAGGGGCCGTTGGAAGGTGACAATGTTCAGCTCAGATTCCTCCTCTGCTACAGTTTGGGAAAGCGCTTCACAGGTTGTGTCTTGTCTTTCCGGGGCAGCAGTTAGCAGTGTTTGGTGAACAGACCTGCCCCTTTAGTAGCATGTGCCGGGATGTTCCGGCCTCACAGCGGACCCGTCCCCTCAGTAGCATGCGCAGGGACGTTCCGGCCTCACAGCAGACGGATAAGCAGAGTCCTGATTACAGCGTACAGGGTTTTCACTCTCCGAGGCTTGTTTGCACGGGGGGGGCGGGGGGGGGATTTGGGTTAAGAGCAGCAAAGCTCTCTGCGCCGTCTCTTTGGAAACCACCTCCAGGTTAGACTCGGGGTATTGGTGAATTGACTCGGGCTGTAAGAGGTTCACTTGCGTTTTGATAATGGGGTTTCTGCCTCCCTGGCTCAACAGAAATGGCTGTAACTGTACAGGAGAGGAGGAGAGGGGGAATTTTTATTACAGGACATTTCAGTGGAAGGATTTTGGGGAGAGTAAGAATGTTTTAGAGGACCGTTCAGATAAAAGAAGGAGAGGGAATGTACAGTAGGACATTTCAGTAAGAGGATTTTGGCATAGTAGGAATGTTCAGCTGGACACAGCTTCATAGAAAGGTTTTTAGCTGGACATGTCAGGTGAAGGGTTTGTAGGACATTTTAGTTGGAAGACTCGGAATGGGACTAGGAAGCGACGGAATGGTTAGTAGGAAAACTCATTGGAAAGACATTTCGGTATAATGATTTTGGGAGAGTAGAAACAGTTAGTACGAGAGTTGGAAAACTTTGGAAGATACAGGATGTTTTGTAGAACAGCTCCTCAGAAAGACTTTGGGGAAAGAAGGAGTGTTCAGCAAGAAAGTTGATTAGAAAGACTTCAGTAGAGACGATGTTTACAAGGTCCATTTCATTAGAAAGGCACTGGGGGGATGGGGGAGTGAATGTTTAGACAGTAATGGAGTCGGTGGTGTTTTTCCATGGCACGGTAGAAGCTGGCCAGAGTTTCTGTGGAGCAGTGTTGTCCTTGCCAGCCAGTCCCTCTCCTTTGAGCGAAGTCTCTATGTGCCCTCGGCAATCGCTCCCCCAGCTCTTGACCCTGGGAGGGAGAGGGGGAGTGGAAGGGGGGGGGGCGTGGTGCGCCCACGATGGAAGGCTTGCTGCTTCCTGCACATTCACTGATCATTAGCATTGACATGAAGCGCTGGTCACCACAGCACCAAGATATTTCCGTTCAGTCTTGCATAACAGTCCGAGGTACCAGTGCTTCGTATTGGAAATCTTTTTTCAGGCAATTTGGGCTTATATTTAAGACAGCTGAGGTGTAGACACATCGTGTCCTGGACAAGAATCAAAAGCATTGTCTGGAAAGCAGGGGGTGGAGAGGATCTTCACAGGGTTGCCACGACACGGTGCAATAATTTGATATTCTTGTATCTTTGATTCTACCCCCTCCTCCCCATGTACGGACTGATGTAACTCCCTGCAATTCTTTTCTATCATTCTTTTCCTTCATCCTTTTTAATTTGTGTTGGACTGAGAAAAACAAGAAGATACTGGTCGTTGTGAATGACAGAATGGTGCTGTGTTTGAATGGTGAGCTGCCACTGAATTATAGAACGCTGGCAGAGTTCAAAGGTCAGGTTAGAAAATCACATGACGCTGGCATTCGGTAGCCCAGGGGCGGCCGGGGTTCTGATACTCCGGGAGGAACATTCTGTCCCAGGGGACTAACATTTAGAAAGGTTTGCGCTGCCTGGTTGAATTTGTGTGTCAGTCGGTGTAGTGCTGTGACACGGAAGCGCGCACAGTGCAACGAGACCCGTGGCGTGACATAACCTCACCTCTGAGAAAACACTCTAGAGTAAACGCGTAGTTCCCCTGCCCCGACGAGCGCTCGTGACTTTCTCAGTCACTTCGTTTTTAGCAGATGTAGCACACAACTGCTTATTGTGGGGCATCTCACACATTTAAATGGCACAGCCTACTTGAAACAGAACATACAATCCAAATTATATGCACTTTCTAATAGCTCAACAGAGCACAAATGCAAACAACCTGGCCTACCTGCACATTGTTAATAGCAAAGCACAACAAATATGCAAATTATGGCACAGTCTACTTCACACACAGCACAGAACATTTGCAAAGAAGGCGGCAGTCATCGGCATTCTCACACCACAGCATATGTTTACTGCAGAGCCAGCACTGTGAGCCAACACTGGTTCTTTAGTACGTCTGAGTTCTGCATCCCGTGGGTACTGCAGTGGACCACTATACCAGGCTTCATCTTCACAGCTATCAGACCGAGCAAAGAGAGACCTGGGATCTGACAAAACCTTGCCTTGCCGAAACTTGCCTCAGGAGTTTACACACTTCCCATCCCACGACAAGTGCACTTGACCTTCTCTGTCACTGTTGCAATAAGTAGCTGATTATCATGGAGCATGTCCCATTTGCAAATGACACAGCCTACCTGCACATACCCACAGCACAGCACATTGACAAACAAGCTGGCCTACCTGCACATACCCACAGCACATACACAAACAAACTGGCCTTCCTGCACATACCCACAGCACAGCACATACACAAACAAGCTGGCCTTCCTGCACATACCCACAGCACAGCACATACACAAACAAGCTGGCCTACCTGCACACACTTACAGCACAAAAAATATTCAAAAGCTGGCCTACATGCACTTTCTATTGGCTAAGCACATCACTTATGCAGACAAGTTGCCTACATGCACTTTCTATTGGCTAAGAACAGCAAGTATGCAAATGACACTGCCTACCTGCTCACTCTCACGGTGTAGAACACGTTCAAACAGGTAGGCAATCATACAATCCTGCGCATCCTCACAGCTCAACGCATTAGCAAACAGGCCAGCCAGAACGCACATTCTAACAGGGAAGCACACGTGCAAACAAGCAGTCCACATTCTCACACCACAGCACATAAGCAGTCGCGCTGGCCTACATGGACATTCTCACAGCACAGCACATATTTACTGCAGAACCAGCACTGTGAACAAACGCTGGCTCTGTAGTACTTCTCAGTTGTAGTTCCCCTGGGTACTGCAGTGGAGTATATACCACACCAGTCCTCTTCTTTGCAGCCATCTCAGATCGAGCACTTTGAAGATTTGTGCTTAGCTATTTCAACATGCATCACATATTTGTTTGCTCTCCCAGAATTAATTGTGTAGCTCAGCTGCCTGCAACACCGTTTTGTCTACAGTAAACAGACCAAGCTGTATTGAAATGCTGTTGTTTGATGTGGTCGTCAACTTTGTTTATGGGTACACGTGTGTCAGACTTGTCAAAGATATGGTAACCTTTTCTTGTTTCTGCATAATTTACTTATTTTTAGCATTTGGTTGTTTTTTTGCTTTTCCTTTTTTATGATCACTAACTGTAACAACCTCAATGTGCAAATTTATCTTTGTGTCTTAATGATCATTTTAGTTATAACTTCAAATTAAAAATGTATCTATTTTACGTGTGCTTTTATACTGACCCCATACTTGTATGAACTACCAGTGCAAATGTGAAGCATTGACAATGAAAAGTCAGATACCACTGTCATTAGCATGACATAGCATTAATGAGTCCCAAAACTGGTACAAAAGCAGCCATCTGTGTGAACAGTTTTAGGAAAAAAAACTAGAAAAAACATTGTCAATCATTGACTGTTATTGTTCTCAGTATTTCATATCCCAGTGGACCATGCTCAGGAAGGTAGTTTCAAGTTGTCCCTGTCAAGTGTTGAAGTTGAGTGCTCCTTCTCCTGCTCACAAACTTTGTGAGTGGCAGCAGGCACTGTAGGCACGGAACCTCACCATGTTCACCATTTTGTACCAAAACATACTGCAAAAGAGCAGCAAGACACGAGCTTCATCTTTATTAACGAAGTTGTCAGCCTTCTTTTTTAATGTTGGCTTCAAGTAGACTGTTCAGTTGAAGCAGTTACAATGTTGAATTGTATTGCTACAGTCACACTTGTTATTCACATAATGTTCCATAGCTTTTCACATGAGATTTTGAGACATGAGACATTTTTAATTAAAAAAAATGAATGGCACTTCACTTTTTTGGCCTTTTTTCCTCAGTTTTCTTTGTCATTTTATCCAATTTGCAGTGACTGCTCCATGATATCCATCAATATTTACCTGGACAGAATCAGAGCTATAACTATGATACACCTCAAGAAATGAGGACTGTGGGAAAACTTCAGAAAAAAATGAGAGCACTGCTTTAGCTAATTAGCTAATGTTAGCTCAAGGGCATGTAAGTAAGCTGCAGATTAATTTATAACTAGCTAATTGGCGCACGCCACAAATGTAATGTTCACCCTTATTTATTTTTTGTAGTATTTTATTCACAACAACACAGACACACAATTTCGTGCACGCACCAGGCCGTTCTCTTTCCTGGTTAATGCTGGCTCTTGCGTGTTTGTGGGGCGGTCTAAACACTGACCCAGGAGCATGCGCTGTTCTGCTGGAGCAGGCTGGGGTAGCCTACAGTCTGGCTTTATTCACTGGTGGATACTGACCTCAATAGAGCGTATTCTGCTCGGCTGGATCACTTTTCTGGCTCTCAGCTTTAGTTCGGGATTCTAGGGCTGTAAGCTTTTTGGGATTGCAGCGCAAGGGGATTTAAAAAAACATGCCCCATTCTGACACTGCCCCAGCCACCCTCCATCCCCAATCCCTCTCTCTACTCTCACTATCTCCTCCTGTGGTCCTTTATTGGGATCTGTGCACAGCTTCTGGTGCATATAAACACAAACACACACACACACCCATGCAATAAAGTGTGCGCACACTCCTGCGGTCCCTGTTGACAGATCAGCCGTCCCCCTGGTAGAGTCTGTGCACAGCATGGCAATGAGCTGATGCCGTTTCTTTGCAGCAGTTTCCACAGGCCCTTCGCTCCCCTTGGGGCCGCATGTACGTCATGGGTTATGTTTAAGTAATAAGTAATAAGCAGAGCCCTTCATGATACAGCCGATGGTATTTCAGCCCAGCGTCATTCTGTCCCATATGCAGCACCTGACCCCAGCTTCAGACTGTACCCCGCAAGAGCTACATCTCATACAGCACCATACAGCATTAAGGTCCTGCCTCAGACATCTCCCTGCAGCACCAGAGCCTAATTTCATACATCACCAAAGTCCAGCTTCTTACTGTCCCATATGCAGCACTTGACACTTGACCCCAGCTTCAGACATGTGATCCGAAATGCTTTTAAACAGCACCATATAGCACCAAAAGCCAGCTTCGTACAGCCCCCTGGTGGAAATGGAGCACAGCTTCACACACTCTGTAGCACCAGAGCCCAGCTTCTTCACAGCATAGTTCAGCTCTGAAGTCCAGCCAACACACTCAGTGCCCGATCTCAGCTTCACAACCCCTCAGCTTCGTAAACCTTACAGCCCAGCTTCTTATATGTATTACCGTCACAACGGCGCCTGCTTAAAAATGCATGGCATATTGTAGTGCATGGCTGGCTGTCAGTCACAAGCTTTATAATGTGCAGAGCTAGCGTCAGCAAGTATTTTGTGATGAGGCAAGCCATTCATCTTTGAAATTATGTTTTCTGTGTTATTCACCTGGTAAAATTTCTCAGATTTCAGACATCTGCTCTGTGCGACAGTCAATATCATCACTATACATCTCAGGGAAAGCAGGCCTTGGTTGTAAATGAGGAGATATGAATTCTTAATTTTGTCGTCTATTGTGGTGGTCGATGATGCTTTAAAACTTGAGGAGAGCCGATTTCAGGCTTTGCCTTTGAAAATTCACCCTCCTCCTCTTCAAATACATTGTTGAAGATTTCTGTGTCGCTTTGCTTTTTGAGAGACGGAGAGCACATTGATGTTTTTTATAACTCACAGAAAGATCGTTGGTTGCTGATAATAGCTACATTCACTTCTTTGAAAGGTCCCATCACAAAGCCTAACCATTTTAGCATGAAAAGAAATTAAAATGACAGCATCTTTCTGCAAAAACAACTTTTTGCCCTTTGGTCACCAGATGATTTATCTGAAAAGTCTGTCAAGTCATACACAAAATTATCATGGTTGAGCTACATCAATTTCACACTTGGAATCTGAGTTGTCCTACAAGGTTTCCGTGCCTTTTTTCCTTGTGAAATTATTTACACCAAGTTGGTGTCTCTTGAAAAAGAGATTTCTAATCTCAGTAAGACTAATCTGTTTGAATAAAGGTTGAATGAGTTCAAAAGTCTTTTTGAACATCATGGCTGTCACTCAACAAGAGGCTGCCCATTTTTAGTCTTGCCGAAATGCCAAGCTCAAAAAGCTTGCTCTGGGGTCTCTGTGACACAGACTTGACATCCAAAGGAATAATGAGACTTATTTGTTGTAGCATTGGCCACAGCAGCCAGACCAGTGAAGCACCAACCTCCTCGTTGGATTATTCAATACGTCATAACGCATGTCTGCATTCATAAACCCTGACATTCCTCACAGCTTTCTGAAGCATCGTCCACATATCGTTCGCAGATGCTCATCTGCTCGTGTCAAGAAATATTGCCCATTTCATCAGTAACGGCTGAAAACTTGTGTCAAGCACAATTACATTATTATTATAATTATTATTATTAATACATAATATATCATAGGCCAGAGATATGAGGGTTTAATTCTTGTTCTGTGCACCATGGGATTCCGGCATAGCCATTTAGAATTTTTGGCTTCTCTGGAGCCAGTAATTTTGCCATTGTTCCTCAAGGTAAGTAGCTGCATGATTTTGGAATCAATTGTCATGGCAACAAATAGGAAGGCATTTCAAACGTGGCTGAAAGAAACTCTTCGGTTTTTATTAATTGTTCCGATTTCAGTTCCTGGAATGTGGCAGTGTTACTGCCATGATTCTGATTCAGCATTTTTGAAGTCTCCCCTCTTTGGCAAATAATTACAATGGCCAGGAATAAGTAGACATCTGTCTCTTTACAAACAATGGGACAAGACTGCTATGCTTTCTTTCTACAAGACCAGTTTTGCCAGTTAATTGTCTTGATTGCTGAAATCACCAGCCTGTGTCAGTGAAATTAAAAATTAAAACATTCATGTAATTATGATCCAAAGTTAATGGCAAATGTTTATTGAATCCGCGCCACATTTCGTGGGTGCTTTTTTCCAGCTGTCCAGTTCATCTAAAAGCAGTCTCTTTCCTTGTCAAAATCTTAGCAATTTATTCTCATCACATTTTGAAAAAGGCTTGACCTTGCTCCAGCTTGTAAATGATAAATGTGTAACCCTTGAGCCAAACTCTCGGTTTTGTCCTTTTTCGTTTTAGCCTGGGATTCCTCCTCTGAGTTTTCATGGCTAATGTTTGATGTCCCATTCAGTGCAGGAGGGTCTCGAATTTCCAGCATCTGAGATTGATGAATGAGGTCTGCAGTGCATAGCAGATTTGTCCATTTCCCAGCAAGATAGTTATCACACATACATTCTGTGAGGAAGGATGAAACATAAAAAAAAAACCCTGGAACCAAGTGTGATTCATTCTTAAACTTGTGCAAATGGTAGTTTTGTGGCTAGCAAGGTGATAGTTGTGATTGTGCATGATGGAATTCCATTCAGACAGCCAGACTTCTACAGGGTCGTGTTGACAGATGGATAGCTATGACTGGGCACTTTCAAAAATCAACTTTTTTTATTGTGCTTTTTATTCAGTGGGATGTGGAGTTTACACAGTCGTTCACTCTGCTCTGTGCACTTCCTTATTGTCTATATTGATGTCACTGAATATGGAGGGCAATATTTTACAGTGAGTGCCCCCCAATCATTCAACATAGTTTTTATCACCAAAGAAATTATATATATATTGTCTACGAGGAGTTTGAAAGTCTTTGTAAAAGCAACCATACGGCACATTATTTCTGTTAGAATTGATGTGAGTTTTGTGGCAAATCCAACACACATGACAGATTTGCCCCTAAGCCCAGACAAGTAATGTAGGGGAAGGCATGTTATTCTACATTGCTTCTACCAGACATTGCCTTGAATTTTTCCAATTCCTTGTTCTCCATATGTTTTGCTGCTTTTTTGTACGTAACAATGGTTTTTTGCTCTCCAAATCTGAAAATATTTGACTAGTCCTTGTTCGAGTCAGGACTTCGAATTAGCTGCCTTCGTTTCAGAACGGTGTCTCCGAAGAAATTGTTGTAGAACGATGGCAATGACGCCGTAACATCATTATCTTCATATAATTGCCTTAATCAGAATCTTGTCCGCTGATGTGACCAGCTGAATGTACTCCTCTGTCACTACCAGATGAAGCTCATTGAGGAGATTGAAGATGAACATGATGGCGGCATAGAGATTGGTGAATGCACTCCTTTGCAACTGCCAAATAACAAATGGCATAAGGGTGGTTTTATGAGAACCAGGACTTTGAGTTCCCGGGGGTTCTACATTGACAAGGCAACAGGTAATCAGCTTCATCATGAAAAATCAAGGGTAAATCGGGTTAACCTCCTCAGAGTCATCACTATGTAGGAACCTCTCATGACCATTCAGGCACCTACAGTTTTATGAACTGAACATCATGACTCCGTCTTTCTCGGGACACCATAGGCACAGGCTGTATATGAGGTAATATGTATTTGAGTGAGTTCTGGTATGACAGAGTCGATGTGCGAGTTGTGTTGGTGTCGCATTTGGTGCTGTCGTATGAACATGGGTGATCTGGCGTTGGGGGAGCACTGATTTTCAGTCCCATTGCTGTTGTGAGAAAATGAAGTTGATTAGATTTGAGGTTGATCTGATTCAGGAGTCAGGGGGAGTCTCGGCATGGTCCACTTGATTTTTTTGGCCTGATTGTTGACCTCACAGCTTATATTTTATAATGATCATATCGAGAGTGCAAATAAACATCTGGGTGAATCAAGGTGAACAGGAACACAACCCAAAGTTTGAGGAGCCACGTAACATGAAAAAGTGCTTTGGTTCAGTCAAAGGAAATGGTGCAGAATGACCTGCACAAGGAAAAAGTTTTGTAACATGCCCATCCACCCATAACCTACAGCAACATCACTGAATCAAAATGCTAATTTGTTCTTAAGAGACAAAAACTTTATGGTTTTTGTCTCTTAAACCAACACTAACAGTTAATTCAAAGTCTACTGACCCCAAAGGCAAAGATTCTTAGAACATCACTTCCTGTTGCCCAGGTCCTTGTCTGTGCGTGATTTCAGACTACAAATTAAACCAGTTCTATAAGCTGACCTGTTGGAGTTGTCCACGTACAGCTTGCTCATTCATACTCCATGGAAACTGACAGGGTTTGACTGTACTTTTGTAAATGGGGTCACTTGAAATCAGAAAATTGCAGCTAAAAGTTCTCGAGAGTGGGTCATGATGTAAGTGATTATTCGGCTTCATCATAACAGCCCCATGTTCCTACTCATCTTTCCACTTGGCACATATTTCATGCTTTATACAGGCATATTCACTGTAAAGTGATAAGTAAGCATCAAACCAATAAACAAATAGGATTTCCTCGAGTGATTAAAGCTGTTTTATAAACAGTGATTAGGCCTACATATAAAATACCCTGAATCTCTTATTTAAGCAGAATGTAATATGTTGGGCAATAATATGTGTTATATATTTGGAACGTTATATAATTTTTATGTAATTATAGTATTATATTGTGATTAATGTATAATTTATTTTGTGATTCCTCTGTCATGACTGGATTATGTGATGTGAAAAAAATGCAGCAGCTACAGAGACACGCAGTTGATTTAATATTAATTTCAGGCGCAGAATCAGTCTGAAGAACAAGTAGGGCCACAGTGATGAAGCATTGGGCAGGAAACTGCAGATTAGTAAGAACGGGATGTGAAATGGTTTTAAATAAGGGCCTGTCGTGTCGGGCCCTGGCAGCGCTTTATCTGAATGCTGCGTTTCCGTGATCAGGTCGTACTTGTGTTTTAGTGAGGATTCAGACCTCTGGGTCATCCTGGTTATTATTCTGTGAATATCTGAAATCTCTCAAAAAGGGCTTAACCTTGGCTGTTGTGTAAGAGTGTCAGCGTGTCCAACCGATCTGTGACTCGGCCTTTCTGCTTTGTGTTTGTGTGCGTGTGAGCGAGCGACTGGGTTACATGTGCCTCCTGCTAGTCAGTACATTTTGGAGGCAAGGCCATCTTCATAGACTAGACGCTCTCAAGTGATGGGAATGTTGAAGAAAAGAACAGAGCACCAACTGAAATATGTTGTCATGAGCTGCTTTTATATGGAGAAAGTACATCTTTTCCCATCGTTGAATCAAAGCTAATATAAGCTGCTTACTGCGACATTAACACGTACAGTATGCGAAAGTTTTAACATTGTGCAGTCTAAGCAATGTACGTCCTTTTGCTTGTGCTCATGAAGTGTGGACATAAATAAAGAATTTATTGAAGAGCGCAGAGGCTGAGATAACCATTCAGGCTTTCGGCGCGGTGTGCTCGTCCTTGTCTGACATCGGCCGTTGATGAAAATGTTGCGCACCGATTAGCGGCAAGTACCTTAGGTGGCTCTCTCTCAGCCTTGCTTGATCAGGTTTAAATACTCAGTATTCCCTCTGAATATATGGAAATAAACTGGCATTGTGACATGGTGAAAGCAAGGTTTCAAAGCACAGAGACCCCTGCCTGCATACGATATTGCAATGTCATGATACCAGCATGCAGTGCTTCTCCTGCCATAGGTGTGATTGAAAAACTGATGTTTGATTACCTCCTAGCTGCAAGAGATCAGTTTTATTCTGATCTCCACAGTAGCCTTAGAATAGCTCTAGAACAATCCCCTCACAATATGACTCATAATCTCGGATCAGCAGGGAGATTAATTGCTGTATGTTGAAAGTGAAGTCATGTTCGCATTTTACATGTATGACCTTCAAGATTTGCAGGTAGGGTGCAAATGCGATAACCGTTTGAGGCGTGAATGGCAATGTTGCGGCAGACGTGGACCACCATGCTCCACGCGGCGGATCTGAGCAGATGTGAGGGGAAGCCATTTCTTCCGATGTGTGAAATTGCTGTGAGTTTGTTGGTGCGACACTGATGTGTCAGATTAATGTAATGTCGTGAGGTAGAGCTCAATTCTTTGCCGATGGGGTCATGTGACATTTAGATTGCTTTGTTTATGTACATATATCAGACATGGAGAAAATGCATGAAAATACGTTGAATATTTCTGCATAAATTGAATTTATCCATTTATTCAGTCTTGCATGATAAGATTTAATGAACATTTTGCAGTCTTATTGTGTATGGGAAACATGTTTTTTTTAGCAGTATCAGATATTGTAATTGCAAGTTTATATAATTCTCATGGGTAATGTATCTTATTGTATATAATTCTGATATGGCCGCTGTGTGTGTACTGTAATGTGATGTTGTACTGAATATATAAGTGAAGGTTTATCAGGAAGCTCCAGGTTCTTTGCTGCTGATTGCACTCGCTGTATTTTAAGATGAAAGCTCATGGCTCCTCGTCGCCGTGTTGTTTCCAGTCCATGCTGTCTGATCAGGTTTCCTGCTGGAGCTCTAACCTTCGTCCTGTGGAGAATTTGGATGCTACGTGCTCCTTTTAGGGGGTCCCTGAAATGAATATCTAACACCCCCCCCCCCCCCCCCATACACGCACACACAGACACACAAACCTTCCTCTGCAGAGTCCTGCTGCATCCTGACTTACGAAATTGACCTGCGAGGTTCAACCTGGTCTAAATCCTCGATTCTGACCTCTGAGGTTTAACCTAGAATGAATAATTTATTCAGACCACTGACATGACCTCTTTTTGAATCCTCTATTCAGACCAGTGAAGTTTAACCCTGTGTGAATCCCCTGTTTTGACCAGTGAGGTTTAATCCAGTGAGTTTCCTCTGCTCTGATCATTTAGTTTAACCCCATGTGAATATTCTGTTCCTGCCAGTGACGTTTAACTCTGTGAATCCTGTAGTCTAACCATTGAATTTAACTCCATGTGAATCCTCGGTTCTGATTGGTTCAACCCAGTGCTGAATCCTTAATTCAGACCAATGAGGTCTAACTGGCGTCTGGCACCTCCTTCCCTCACACAGCAAGCTGCAACAAGAGACACACACTCATACACAACCACACACACATGCTCATGAGAAGGGAGGTCAGGCTGAGGTCAGTGTATTATAGGTCGTATTTACATCTGCAGCGTGTTGCTGGTGCTGTCATTTCAGTCTCATAGCCGCAGTGCTTCTGGGATACACACTGCAACTAGACCATTGTTATGGGCACAAATATAGCACCATCCTCTGCAGTGGGCATGGAAATAGCAAACATGTTATTACGAACCTTGCCTTATTTACAAACCTTGCTTTTGCAGACTAAACGAAGATCAGCCTATAGTTTACAGTTTATGTAAGGCTGTTTCAGCCACTGTTTTATTGTTTGAATTACATCTGCTAATCTTACTTGAGTATATTTCAGGCTGTTTACTTTCAGTTTAAACCTATATTGGTTAAATATTTACATTTCCCATGGAAAACATGCTCACAGTTTGTTTCTTACATTGACTCATGTTTATTTTAGGTATGATAACTAAAAAACTGAAATGGTTAAAATATTATTACATTTAATCATTACTTATGCTCTGGATCAAACATAAATATTCCATATATTATAAAATATAAATTCTCTGCTTCATGAGCACTGAGTGAGTACTGATGGAGCGCTAGCGTCACCAGTACAAAGTTAATGACGTGCTGCTGGGTTAATGCTAGACTGCGGAGATTCAGGAGAAGTGGATGAGGATGACGGGGTACTCTGAGAGCTTCAATACCACATGATCAGAACGTAACTCTCAATGCTACATTAATATTGGAGCGGTCTCGGTGTGCCAGACTGCGAGACGGCCAGACCTCTTAGCCATTCCTCTCCCAGCCCCACACATGGACCCCGGGCTCTCGGCCATGGGAACGAGTCACTGATGGATCAAACTAGGTCATCCGTACACACATGCGTACTTACACACACATGCGCCCACATACACGAAAACAATGTTCCCGCCCTTGTCTCTGTTTTTCTCTGTCATTTCATCTCTTCTCCTTGTTGCAGTTGGAATTGTGAAATTGAGTTACTGTGTCAAAATTAGCTGAAGTGAATGGAGCAAAACCATTTACTATAATGTTGTGGTTTTCTGTGTCTGTTTCTGGCGTCTCATTAGCACCACATATTGCCCTGTGGGTAATTGGCTATCTTATGAAGCAGCTGTTTTTTTCCTGTTTGCATCTTAGAAGACATCAAACAGCCCACGCCTTATCACCTTTGTGTTAAAGTACCCTGCACTATGAATGATTCTCATGCCGTTTTGTTTCTGTAGTAGAATCTTTAGTTTAAATATTTTAACTTGCTGCCCTCTTACCATCAAATTAAAAAGACAGGAGCTTCCTTTAAATGTCATTCAGTGCTGAATGTTTTTCTGGGGGTGAAGGCCTGTGGTTTTGGAGGGGGTTCGGGCCTCTGGCCCAGCCACAGACATGGCTGCAGATCTCTGCTGACGGGGCCTTTTTGTGTCCCAGCAAACCTGCTGCTGCCACCCTGTGGAACAATGTGGTAGTGTGGCTTTGGGGGATCACAAAGAGGCACTTTGTGAGAGGCACAGGTTTTTCGGTCAATATCAAACTCTAGAAGTGATTTTGTGCTACATGCTGATTGTTTTGAAAATGTTGTTAAGATTTTGGTCCTTGGATGAATATTTTCAACTGTAATATGGTTAAGGTAATGCTGATATCTGCCATGTTGATATAGTACATTGAAAATTAAATTAGACTAAAGGAAATGGAGATGTTTTAGAAGAACTGTTTACATTTTTCTGATGTCAGAAAGGCAGCCATTGCACTTGTATTTGACTTTGCCTGTCTCTGACTTTGTGCAGGATGTGTGTGTGTGTGTGCGTGTGTGTGTGTGTGTGTCTGTTTCTCCAGGTGTGCAGCACACAGCATAACTGTTTCTGAGGTTTTAGTGTGTAGGTGTATCTGAGTAAGTGCATTCTGTTTGAAAACATTCTTTGAGAAACATATTAACACCATACCCTAAAAGCTGCCATTGATGCCGTGCCACCTATACTTAAAAGTATCAATCATTGTTGTGATGTTTCATACAGTATAGTAAATGATATTTAGTGATTTCCGGACCTGTGTGTTGTATGTGAGTGTATGTGTGTGTCAAAACAGTGTTCAGTCTGCAGAAACTGTGTCAGTTACAGTCTGTTATGCATTTAATAGTACTGTCTGATAATAATATCATCTCTAACAGTATGTGATCAGAGTATGGTTCAACCTCAGCAGCTTTGGTAGTTGTTTCTGATTGATTAACATTAATTCAGTTTGTATCTGATTCTGACATCATGTTTTTGTGTGATCGTATGATATATAATGCTATTTCCTGTCTGTATATCTGTATAGTCAATCAAAGTGGATCTCTGTGCACATTTTTAAATGTATGCAATATCTGTAATGAAAGCAGAGATTCTTTGTTTTCCATTAAAGTACCAAAAAGATTAATTAGTTAAACACTGGGTCGATGCAGAAAACGTAGCTTCCTGTGGGAATCTTATAGGCTCCTCATTCAGTAGCAGACTTTAAAGATGTAGAGAAACAATTGATTGTATTGACGGCATCTGGAATATATGTGGTCTTGGCATTATCACGGTCGATCAAGATCTTCATGCACGGTTCCTGCCTGCCAGTAAGAGAGTAAACGGGCGATTATGCCATGTCTTTAGTCATCCATTAGCGGTTCTTATCTTGGCTAAATATTGTATGAAGAAGTGATGAATAAACAAAGGACTGGAATTCTGGGGCAATTCTGACACATCAGTGTTTGGCCTACTTATCAGATGAGGAGAGGGTGAAAAAGTTAGGCATTGTGCAAGCTTTTTTCAGAATAGGGTTGTGCAATGACTTGATTTGCGGGGTCTTTAAAGAATTCTCCCCAGAATTGCTGATGGATGGTCCCATTGTTCAGTGATCAGGGAGGGAAACAACTGTTTGATCTTCAAGAGAATTCTAATTATGCTCTTGAAAGATGTCATAAGAAGAATGTAATTCATCTTTCAGCAAATTGCCTATTTTCATCTTAAAGCGGATGAATCATTTGATGTCGGCGTTCGTGTTCTATAAAGCGGTTTATTCGGTGGCTGTGAAACCAGCTTGACAGCGGCCGCAGTATCTCAGTCGATGATTAGTCGACAGTCAGTGCCCAGTGTCATTGTTCATTGACCCTGCCCTGTCCCCGGCACTTTCTACAATGGCTGTCTTAAAAGTATGTGTAGTCACAAAAAAAAATGTTAAATACATTTTCACTGAGTTGGGTCAATTTGTAGAATAGTGTGAGCGTGGATGTTATTCTTGGAACACGTCTGCCTTTATAGAAAAATACTTGAGGGGGGAACAAAACTAATTGAGGTGCCAGAAAGTTTGCTAAATATCTGCACAGTTTTTTGCAGGACGCATTGGAAAGTAGTTGTTGTAACTGCTGTTTACTTCATACTTTGTGCAAAGCTAATTTGTGTAACTGAACATATGGGCTGCACAACAAGAGCTTCAACTAGCACACCGAGTAGAAGACCAAACAGCATTAATGAGCATCTCAGTTTGGGCAGTAATCAGGTATTGGAATAATAACAGAAAGCTCTGTGAGTGTTCTGAGCTTCATAGATCAGGCACGCTTCCATTCACATTAGC
Organism: Albula glossodonta; assembly: GCA_019788955.1. Lineage (NCBI taxonomy): Eukaryota > Metazoa > Chordata > Actinopteri > Albuliformes > Albulidae > Albula > Albula glossodonta. Next base: position 66,583 of record JAFBMS010000114.1, on the reverse strand, counting down.
AGAGTACAGATATAGCTGTTAAATAAAGAAAAATAATAAATAGATAAAAAGCTGCAAGGGAAGCAAACATGAGTCAAGTCCAGCCTTGTCATCACTGGCTATGACTGAAGGTCTGAATTTGCAAGTCAACAACTGGCTAAGCCTCACCAGGGGATGGTAAGGGCTAAGCATGTTAAGTTCTTTCATCTCATTCTTCGCCAGCACTCCTGGTTGGCCAAGTATCTATTGATGCACAACCTGCGTGTATGCTGATTTCATCATCCTCAGACGAAGGCATTATGCAATTAGTGGTGCATCTGTGGGGTGGAAACCAGCGAGGGGAGGAGTCACATATCTGTGTCTGCAGGAGCAGGGTGCTGCATTAGTCAGTTTGGCTGTGTTTGGGCAGAAAAAGGGGGAAACATTTTTTTTAGAAAGTCTTTGACATATATAAGAGTTGATCGCCTACTGACATAATGTTGTATGGCCATCCAGTGCCTCTTAAAAGGCATGGGATATGAATTCTTTATGGTTGGGTAACAAAGCAAAGGTTCTTTATCGCGTTCACATTTGTAGGTAACATCGCTGACCGTTGTGTTTTTATGTTTTTTTATTCCAAGTTACAGGATTTTAACGCAGACGTATTATTCTCGAGAAACAAAGGATTAGTTTCGCCTCAGGTGCAAGAATTCATTGTGAAGGCGAGACACCTAGATTGATGTGTATTCCTCCGAGCCGTCTCGTGCCTAAACAAACGCAGAAAAGGCTGTTCTCTATACGTTGTCATGGAAACAGAGCCATTTGTCCTATGGTGGGCTATATGACCTCGTTCTCTTGCGGGTTTCTATGCAGCAAAAAACAAAGCCTCATGGGGCTACCCTTCCTTTGCTACTTCCTGAATTTCCTGATAAATTTTCAGATCTTGTTAAAAAAACAGCTTGTAGCAGTCTTTTTTTATGTCATTAGTGTGCCAGACGGAATAAAAGGTTCTAAGTGTACATGCCTGGTAAATAGTAATTCAGTTTCGTCGTCACAAATACAGGAACAGAATGTTCCTTTTCTCCTCAGTACAGTAACACTTTTGCTCTCAATGCAACAATAAATCTAGCAATGCAACCCTAAGGCGCATGCTTGCTACCCAATCAGTGTTTCACTGGTTGTAACAGTATGAAACTAGTGCTTACAGTGCAACACTGATGCTAGGTGTTGAAGGGTATGGTGCACACCTAGTGGACATTAGTGACCCATTTACTTCCGCAAGTCCTTTAGAGGTGGAGAAGATAGTTTACAAAGATAGGCTCCAATATATTCAGAAGAATTGTGTCTCGTCATTGTCCAGATTCTGATGTAAGTATGTGTATTCCATTGGTCTAAGTCTGACATTCGCTCCCAGTGGTTTCCAGAACATCAAATTGCTTTAATAACAGCAGCATAGAGGCTTTCCGTTGGCCTGTTTGCAGTAAATTTGTATATCCCACAGCTGTAATAACAGCAGGGAAATTTAGGCAGTAAGTCAGTAAAAATCCTCTATGAAACTGCTGTCCATCAGACCTGATCATATGTTGACCTTGTGATCCTCCAATGGCATAGGCAATTATGTAATTGGTGTCCCAATCTACAGTGTGAAAACAAGCCACGGCTGGTCGCTATGTCACTATGAGCCATCACATGTCACGGTTTCCTCCTCCCAAGGAGTTCAGGCAGGGGAAAAGGGGTTTAATTGCAAAAACAAAAACTGGCAGAATATATATTAGGGATGGGCACTTTTTAGGGCAAATTTTAGTGGACATGTACACTTTAAGTATTGGCAATTAACCGTGTTTAACCATGGCATAATTTATAACTGCTATCTTAATTGATAATAGTAATGACATACTTCTTTAATGATGTACCTTTTAAATTTCTCTAAATTTCGCAGTTGGCTTTCTTGTAAGCTTCAAATACAAACACAACAATAATAACAATAATAATTACAATAGTTATTATATACACAGCTTAAAATATTAAAATATGTTCATGCTTTTATTTAACTGACATGTCTACAAGTGGTCATTTTGCCTCCATTGCTGAATTTTGGTAATAACTCAGATATAGGTCAGATATCAACTTTCATGCTTGTCATTTCAATTAATATGCTATTGCCTGTGTATATAAATATACACACATAAACATTAATGTTTAATGAGGAATAATGGCATAGAAAAAATGGGTAATGATTTTTGTGTACATTTTAAACTGCACCCATTTCTAATGTATACATATAGAAAGTTTCATCCTGTATAGCTTTGTAGGTGTCCACATGTGTCTGTCATGTGTACATGTGTCTGGATACTTGTGTTTGTGTGGATTTGCTCATGTTGTGTATTTGTGCATTTGTGTTTCATAGTAGGTCGGTAACAATTCATTTATTTATTGATTTTTTTCATTACTCTACCCCTGTGCCATGTCTTTGTCAGTGTGGAAAAACCATTACCTTGATACAAATTTAACAGCTCTCAGGTTATTGATCAGAATGTCATGGATTATTTTGTCTGGAACAGATAAACATATGGTTTGTTTTTTTTCTTTCCATAAGAGAAATATAAGCTTATCTTTGGTGGATCGGTTACAAAAACATTATTTAGTTGGTATTTTTGTTTTGTAGGAATCGTGGCATTTTATATTGTATCTGCCCATTTGTGATTTGGTTTCAAGTTAACAGAGTCATATCCACATCAAACAGTGTATGGACATTTATTTGATCATGTTCAGTTGACCTGTATTGATATTGAGTGTATATTTTATTGTTCCCCAGTGATGTCAACATAGAGGAATACTGACAGATCTGAAGGTTAAGTGATTTACTCCACTGCCACTGGATCGTATGTTTACATGCCTTTATATCACTGCAGGTTGTTCTGTTTCCTGGGTAAATTTGTGCAACTGAGAGTGTTTCTGTGACCAGAATTTCCATGCCAAACATGACAAATCACTGTTTCCCGGTTGATAATAATTTTGCATTTTAAGTGGAGTATAATTACTATCCAGGGAACGTTAATTGTTTAATTATCAGTGAGCAGTTTTTGAAGTAAATAAGTACCAGTCAAATTTTATAGAATGTCAATGCATAAAACTGCTCCAAGGCTTGCATTGTTTACCTTAGTTAATATTGGATTATTAGCATATGAAAGGTTGTTTTTGCCACTAGAACACAATAACTAGCACTATGGCATTCTATCTTGGCCTTGTTTACTGTTATGCGTACTTTTTTTTATTAGTATCACATTTGGCTGGTTTGTTTGGGGGGTTTATATCTGGCTTTTGTTTACGTTTTGCAGTTTAAATCTGAAGAATAATTCTAGTGGATGGCTTGGTGATAATTAGTGCTTATAATATAATACTTTGACAAACATTTATTTCATAATTCATGCCACAGAAAATATTTATGATATGCAGCTGGTCTGACATCTCACACTAAAATTGTGTTAAATTTTGGCCTTCATCATTTGTAAACAGTATTTTTGTAATCAAAAGAGTATGAATAGGGCTAATAAAACGATAATGATTCACAAAAAGCTTATGTGACCCACGCTGTAATTATGTTAATGATGTCTGGCGTATAAATATTTGATCTCTAATTGGCCATAGTACTGTTACTGAGAGTGCTTCTGGTAGCCAGTGTTTTAGCATCATTGTGCTTTTGTTTTTCCGCCTTTCTGCTTTTGTGTGTGTGTGCGCGCGCACGAACGCGTGTGTGCACATAAACATGCTTGAGTAGACATGCACGGATGTCAAGGTATGTGTGTGTGAATTAACGGGCACATGTGTGCCCTTGGATGTGTGTTTGCACAAATTTTGTTTGTCTGCAAACTGCAGTGTGCGCTAGCAAGTCTGCATGTGTGTGTGCGTATGTGTGTATTTGTGTGTGTGTATATGTATGCGTGTGTGTGTATTTAAGTGTGTATGTGTGTTTTTGTGTGTGTGCATGTGTGTGTTTGTGTGTGTGAATATGTGTGTGTCTGTGCGTGTGTGTGTATATGTGTGTGTGTATTTGTGAGTTTGTATGTGCGCGCGTGTTTTTGTGTGTGTGTATATGTGTGCATGCGTGTGTGTGTGTGTTTTTGTGTGTGTGTACATGTGTGCATGCGTGTGTGTGTGTTTTTGTGTGTGTGTATATGTGTGCATGCATGTGTGTGTGTATGTGTGTGTTTTTGTGTATGTGTGTATGTTTTTTTTTTGTTGCTGCTGCTGCCATCACAAGCCCGCCACATCGCCTCGCCCACATGCAGAGTTGAGAGAGAGGCTGCGTACAAAGAGCCGCTGGGCGTGTCTGACGGCCGTGGGCGGAGGCCAGCGCACTGCCTTTGTTTTTATTCCTGTGCCGTCGTGGTGCGATCGAGGGGCAGAGCAGTGCTCCAGAGACGGGGGGGGAGGATTTTACCCCACACTCTGGCATCCCCCCTTCCGCTGCTCCCTGCCAGATTCATTCGGGGTTTCTTTCGTCCGTGGCCGTCAACTCATTAGCATTCAAAAGAGGTAGAGCCCTGCCGGGCCCGCACTGGCTGCAAGGTGATGTCACCCAGCAGCTGATTGGTCACACAACTACAAAGGGGAGGGGCATGTGTGAGAGAAGGGAGAGCGAGAGCGAGAGAGAAAGGAGGGGAAGGAGAGAGAGACAAGAGTGAGGAAGGGGGTGGAGAAAATGCCGGCACAATCCAGGACGAAGGGTGTGTTGGGCAGGGATATTTTGGGGTTCGCTCTGCCTTCCAGCCGCACACCTGGCCATGTAAGCTCGTTTTAGGGGGGACTGGGTTCGCTGACGGGGGGCTGCCTGGAACCCCCCCACCCTCCCTCAACCTGCCGAAGGCATGCATCGGCTTATCTGCAAGAGGATCTGCGACAGTGAGTGGGGTGGGCCGAGCATTCGTTTGCGTGTGTGTTCGTTTTGTATCTGTATGCGTGTGTGTGTTTGTGCGCGCTGGTATACTTGTATGTACATGGTTGTGCATTTGTGTGTAAGGGGTTCATCGTATTTCGAGGACCCGCCGTGGGTTGCCAGGCGGACGGAAGGGAGTTGTCACGGCGACGGGAGCGTGTGCATTCCCGCTGGCTGCGTGATGGACGCTGTGTACGCAGTCATTGTTTCTCTGGCGAGGGGGGGGTTGCTGTGTGCTTGTTTATCCCCGTGATTCTTTTGTACAGTAAGCAGCGCAGGGTTTGGGGTTCAGGCCTGTCGTTCAGCTGGTTGTATCCATCCTGGGTATCGACCAGAGTGAACATGTAACTGCCAAGATGCTGTCGTAGAAATGTGCGAGGGAAGAGGCTTTGTGTTTTCCCTGTTCCTCAGTCACATCAGGTATTCATCAGACATGCAATTAATTTAGATTCATTTAAATTCACATTAATAGATTAATATAGATTTTTTTCTGCCCACTTGCTCTCACCCACTCACCTTCTGTCTGCCTCTCCTCCCCAGATAAAAGCTTCGACGATGAAGAGTCGGTGGACGGAAACCGGCCCTCTTCCTCGCAGTCCGCTTTTAAGGTCCCCACCGCCAAGAAGCCAGCCAACCCCGGGAACAGCAGCCGCCGGGCCAGCGCCACTGGGGCCAAGATCGGAGGTACCGAGCATTCGACACGCGACCGATTCGTCCACCAATGACCAAATCCAGTTTATTCACAGAGGGACACATTGATACTCACCCACACACACATGCATATGTCACAGTCATTCCTGTATGAGTCTCCTCTTCCACAGACTCAGGTGACTTTCTCCTCCGTAAAGCGGTCCTAGTCAATGAGAATGTACAGTACCCCCGTGCGATGCCTCTGCCATCCACCCTACCGCCAACGGTTCAAAATATGCCATTGGAAACCATGGCATTTCAACCCCCTCCCTTATTCCATTGTCCTTCTGCCCACAATAATACAAATGCATAAGCACACATGAAATTTTCCTTTGCTGTAGTTTAAGGCAGAATTCCACAATGTATGCTGGTGTTTTAGTTGAGGACACCAGGAAAAGACAGAATTGGTGTATCCTTTGAATATTTATGACGGTAAAGGAAGGACATGACAGTTAATGCAGCACTTATGTTATTTTCGAGGAAGCGACCTCCTGACAGATAGTGAGGCACGAACTGTTAGTATTTATTGTTTCTCCATTTCTCTGCTCTATTCCCCACTCTGTTCCCCTATTGGACTATGTTAAGCCCCACCCACTGCAAAACTTGGCACTCGGAATCGACCACGCATGTGACTCATTCAATCCACCTAGCAACTAGTCTTTAGTATTTTCTGAAAATGGGCCACAAATTGTGAAGTGTCTATGAGCATGTGCGTTTCAATGTTAAAATGGAGGCTACATCCATGCATTTTATCAATTTGATGCACCAAGCCATAGTTAGCTATGTTCATTATGTAGTTCTTGGGTAACAGATGTTTTGGTCTTTCTGTACATTTACGTGAGTTGAGTGATGACGTTTAAGTACAGTATTGTATATCTGAGATTTGCAAATGGCTCTACCATAGCATAACATTTGTTAAACAGAAAAAAAATGTTCATCTACTCGTAATGTTGTCAGCAATATTTGTGCTTGACTAGCTTCTAAATGATGATTTGATTTGATTTGACTGTTTTTGTCAGTTTTAAACATGCTGATTGTGCTTCTCAATGTGAGTACAGTGGTGCTGTTGCATGCTGGGAATTGTAGTAATCTCACTGAACCCATCCATTGTTTTTTTCCTTAACCACAATGGCAGGGGAGGGAATATTTTGTTACAAGTCTTTCCTAAGTATTTTGGTGTTTTGTTTAGTGGGACTAAAAATTGATTTGAGAATTTGAATTAATACAACACTTTTACAGGATGTCAAGTGAGGCTCAAATTATTGTGTGCTAAACCACAACAGATAAACAGAAGAGAGGTTGCTGTAATTACCGTTTGGCCTTCTTCACAAAAAAATGTAGCTTAGTACAGTTGAGTAAATGCATAACCTCTGCTTTTGCCACCATGTTCAATTACGTAGACGTTCTGTAAAATTAATTTAATCATTCAATATTTTTAAAATATAGGAGAAACCATTCAAAATAGAGTCATGGTATGAATCAGTTGGTGAGTTTATTGTCTGTGTTTTTAGAGGCTAATGACCGCCTGTTACTCTCTCTCTATGTCGAACAGCATATTGCCTCTACAGCATTTTGCCATTAAAACAAGAGTTGTAATTCACGGCCATTAATGAATTTACACTCATGAACTTGATGGAAAGATGGCAGAAACCACTTTTGACAATTTTCTTTCATTTTTATATATTTTCTGTGACATTGTCTCTTTGCATGTAGTAGGACAATGGCTGGAGTGGTATGAAGGAAAATATTTTCGTATGGGTTCTTTCAGTGTTCAACTGATTGCAAAATTTCTGGAAGCAAAGATTTACTCTTTGTAGCGCAGTGCTATTCATCCCTCACTATAAATGGTTGTAGTATCATTCAGGAAGGCTTTCCTTTCAGACGGGCACTTAACCTCCTAATTCACTGAATCATGTCTGTTGCTTTCATCTCCTTGCATAATAGCGCAGGTGGTTTTAGTTCACCTTGGCCAATCTGCTGTGCCTTTGACCGGAGCAGAGTAATTCATAGTTAGTGAATCAGAGCTTTGATAGCATAAATTTGAGTTTGAGTGCGGTTCTGAATCTGTAAAATCTATGTTTTTTTGTCAAACTATCGTGACATTGTAGACATCCTGCAATGCAGCACGATTTTAGACCAGCTGAAGCTAAATCATACGGTATGGATCCTCGACAACCATAGTTGGGTCTATCATGGTAGTCAAACCTAAAAGAAAGGTTTGGTGTAGCCCTACAGAAAGATCATTTTTTCCCAGATGTATAGAACAGTTTGTGATGGTATTTCCAAATACGCATGAAGAATTAAATCATATCCCATCATGCTTTTGGTGGCATGACACTTTTTCCAGGAGCTGAATGGGGATTTTATTACAGATTTTTTCTTCTGGCCTTGGTGAATTGTATATTGATTGGGAATGTCAATATTTAGCTTATGAAAAATCATCTTTTTATAATGCCAGCTGATGTGGTTGAGAGCAGTAGATGTTTGATCTTTCTAGAATTCTACGTACGCATAGCTAAAGGATGGTATCAGAACTCCAGCCTGAGAATCGGAAATTACGCTGGCACAGTAATATCCTGAACCTGAGATATTACATATCACATTTGATTAAAAAAGAAAAGTGCCTGGCTTCTTCTGTAAATTTAAACTAATATCTACCTGTTCATTCTGATTCCTTCTGATACCTTCACATAGTGTGGTTTTACCTTGCAAATGATTCAATTTATGTGGTTGCAGTTGTGGTTAGCATCTTTAACAACTAGGATTATTCGTTTATTTAATTATTGAATTATTAAATTATTAGATAATTGAAATGCATGTAGTCCTGCTTTTGTTTGTTGCTCCTACACTGATGTAAAATAAATTTAATCATTAAAACTAGGGCTGCCATGACAAAAAAATGATTAAGACAGTCAAAAGTAATCACAGTTCCATGATTTGTTTTAAAATACGTTTTAATAAAGGTAATTAAACATAAAGACATCCATTATCGCTGTGGGCATTGTAACTATTTGACATAATTGGATAAAGCATTGATTAAGCCATTAGAAGGTTGTGATAGTCTTACTCAGCCAATAAGAACCCTCTAGCCAGGGCTGTCTGTCACAATGCTCCCAGATTCAATACCCATGGACCTCTATAACATCACTGGGGGCAAAACTACATCGGATGATTTCATAGCCCCAGTCGTCTATTCCTCAAGACCACAGTAAAGTCAGAAACAATCTCTGCTGGGTCCACTTGTTAAAAGTGTAGTGAGTAGAACCGAGAATCAATGTAATATGAATCCCAAAAGTACATTGTGACTGTTTTGTTGTTTGCGATTGCCATACACATGTACTTTTGGAATTAATATCACATGTTAACAACCCAAAAGCAGCACCATTTAGCACGTTAGCATATGCACTCGCATGCTAATTTACATAAATCATTGCAAATGCAATTGCTGAAATACCCATTCCGCATATCCTTGCGTCATTTTGACATTGTCACACTGAGAAAATAAGAACCTCTCACTCCCTTCTGCCCAACGAAATTGTATATGCGTGTTTTCAGTGGGGCCTGCTTTCACTAGTATCATGTGCTGTATTAAAATATTTCAGGGATTGGCTTGAAAAGCTTGGCTTAAACCTGTGCGTGGGTGAAAATTACTGTCTTGTCTGTTGGATTGACAGGGGAAAGATGACCAATCTTTTCATGACAGACTGCTATTTGCATTTAGAGAATCGCTAGTCCTCTATTGGCCTCGCCAGTCTACCAGATTCATCTTGTGCAGGTCAAAATAAGAAGGTGCAATTAACTGCATTCATTTAAATGAACTTATCATTACGAATACATACGAATCAGATGTGATTAGTATGAGTTAACACGTTAATTTTAATAGCCCTAATTAAAGCCTATGATATTGCTGGGTAAGGATTGAACCGTATATTGTGAACGCTTATTGACAGTTTGAAGTAGTGCGCTACAGTAAGTGGGGAGTATCTAGGTTCTTTAGTTTCCTTCCCTCCTTCCGCTCCACGAACAGTGGTCCCCAGGGGGATGGGATGGACGAGCTTGTTAACCAGACGGGGAACGCTCCAGGAAGTCCACTGAATTCCATCCCAAAGCACATCCATTAGCGCTCCATAGGAAATGCACAGAGACATCGAGCCGATGCGGAATCTGTCAATACCGTACCGCACGGCTGTGTTTACTCACCAGGACTAGGGGGAAGGGTCACATTAACACACAACATTCATATACTACCTATGCACATTCTATCATTCATTCATTTTAACACACACTTGTATAAGAAGGAAATGTATGCGACAATCCAGGCCTCATCATGGAATCATTATCTTGTTGTGTAACTTTTGAAATAATGTCCCACCAGTGATGGCAGAATATTAGAAATGTATTAAAAAAATCCCAGTAAAACCTGCCATATTTATTGAAGCACGGCATGCCGTAAAACTTACAAGAATCATTGTGGTGTTCATTTACTTCCACAACCAAACACACCAGGCACTTTTTAGACTGACAGTTATTGGAGACCAGCATTTATTCCGTTGGGCACATTAAACTAAGTGAACCGAGAGATTCCAGAGCTCAATACCATACATTCTGAACTCTAACCTGTTGTAAAATGTTATATTTAAAAATTAACAAAATCTCCAATATCCATATGAAGCTGAACAGTTGTGATATGAATAGTAAACCGTTTGGAAAGGCGCACTTTGAATTTTATTTACAGCAACCGAAACATATTTTGACCCAGCAATTGTGGAGATTGGTGCTTATTTGCTAAAAGAGGACTTGGTTCCAGGCAATTATTGCAGACCAATGCTAATTTTAGACTGGCATTAATTGGATGGTTTACATCATTTTATTTCACATTTGGGCAAAAATGTGTTCTGTACTCGCATAACTGAATCATTTTGGTGATTTGTAAATTCCTGCTATCCTGTAATTGCAAATTTCTTCAGGGAATCAATAATTGATGGAAATGCCAGGGTTTGTGGAATTGTTGACTTGACATGTGTCTTCAAGAGTAATGGATGATTTTCGGTTTTGGGCAGACTGTGGATGGACAACATGGGAGCTTTTGTGTGTTGTGTTTTCCAATATGCTCCTCCGCCTGCGGGGTTCAGAGCTGTGTGTGCTTCAGAGCAGATCTTCAGACTAATATGGTCTGTCTTCTGACAGCTGCTTTTAGAACAGTCAAGACTATATTCCTGAATACCAAAGCTGAAGGATTCACAAGCTGTCCTGTTTTTGAGAGAATCAGCCTGCTGCTCTCAGTTAATTCAGCACAACCACTTCTCCTGTTTCCCCTTGTGTCTTGAAAATCCACACATCCAAACCTCCAATCAGCAGAGTCAATCCTGCTGTGTCCTGACATCAACATCCAAACCTCCAATCAGCAGAGTCAATCCTGCTGTGTCCTGAAATCAACTTCCCACACTCTAATCAGGACAGTCAATACTGCTCTGGCACTGAGCTTTTCACAACTGATGGTTCTGCCTGGCACAGTCTCTTTAGTGCTGATAATGTACGTGAGCTCCTCAACAATGAAATTTACTGATTCACTCTGACTGATTTATGGACTCCATTTTTCATTGTCTGGGTTTTACTGCGCTGACCAGCAGAACAAATGTGCTAGGTGCTATATACAGTGCCCTCCACAAATATTGGCACCCCTGGTAAACATGAGCAAAACGGACAGTAAAAAAAGATTCTTAATTGTTCACCTTTTTGATCTGTCTTTCAAAATATTCACAAAAATCTAACCTTTATTTGAAGTAAAATGAAAAAACGAAATCTTATAATGATATAAATATTTTTTTCTAAAATATGTGTGCCACAATTTATGGCACCCAGAGAAGTTCTTATGAGTAAAATGTAACTAAAGTATATTCTCAATCATATTTGATGTTTTAAAGTTCACCTGAGGGGTAGGAACTCTTAAATGGTCAGCCATGATTTCCTGTTTTACTGGTATATAAATACGAGGTTATACACAGGCCAAATTCCCTTAGTCATCCATCACTATGAGAAAGACCAGAGAAAACAGCAATGATGTGAAACAAAAAGTTGTTGAGCTGCACAAATCAGGACATGGCTATAAGAAAATGAAAACTGAAAAGCTGAAAGTGCCCATTTCCACTATCAGGGTAATAATTAAGAAATATAAAGTAACTGGAGATGTTGAGAATCTAAGGGTTAGATTTTTCTGAGTATTTTGAATGAAAGATCAAAAGAGTAAACAAAGAATTTTTCTTACTGCCCCTTTTGCTCATTTTTATCAGGGGTGCCAATGTTTGTGGAGGGCACTGTAGGTACAAGGTTGATGTGTTGATGTTGAGGTTATTCAGACTGCATATTTCTGCTGAATAACATACTGATGGAGGCTCATGTTGAGCCTGATATGTGGGTTTTTGGCAGAACATGGAGATTTCGCTGCCTGATGCTGAACCGAGCCCAAGAGGAGAGAGAGGGCTGCGGTCTGTGCAGTCTTTGTGAGGTTTCTGTCGGTATACTGGCTCTTACTGTATGTTGCATCACCATCTGCGCATTTTGAAGCTTTGTCCCATGATGTCAGAATGCATTTGTGAATATGGCACAGAGACTGGCATTTCTAGAAGCAAAAAAAGCCATGGGCAAAAATGTGCCCAAATGAAAACCAAAACCAGTCCAACTCATCACATTTTTTCGCAGTATCAAATAATACCATGCATTGTGTGGCACCAGGTGCTGTTAAGTGCCTCGCACCATATGTTGTGGGGTATTCTGGTCATGTGACATTCCCGGGGTTTTCCTTTGACCCCTGTCTTTGCTCTTTGCCCAGGTCAGTCCAAGGAAGGCGCCGGGGCAATCGACGAGGAGGACTTTATCAAAGCGTTCACAGATGTTCCAACTGTACAGGTACAGTACATCTGCACACGTCATCTAGAATAGCATTGAAATAGAGGAGTAATCAACGTCAGTTACAGAAAAAAGGAAACTTCTGTTTCTCTTTCTCTGTTACTCTATTTCTGTTTCTCGAGGGAAAAACTAATGCCTATTAGCTAGTTATTAAACTTTCAAATTACTTACAGTATTCACTCTGTGCTAAGGCGAAATTTAAGCGATTTAATTTGTTGAATTTAAAATGGAGCAAATGTATTCCACATTTTTTTAAGATTGGATGCCCAAGCTAACCTGAACGCAAAATTAATCTGCAAAGGGTGCAAAAACAGCATTGAAAAACTGAAGTGGAGAAGAAAGCACCTTTCTAGGAAGTAGTCCAAGTCAGTGAATCAGGCCAAAGCAATCGCTTAGTCCCTCAGGAGATTTTATCAGCGAGAGAAGTATTGCTGTTGTTACCGTTGTAAGCATTGTCGCTAAGGCGCGGTATGGAATTCAGGGAGTGTGTATGTCAGCGTTCTCAGTGTGTCAGCACACTTTTGTCTTTTCCTTCCAGCCTCGGATTCCCCTAATTTGTACTTTAAAAAAACACATTCTGTGCAGCTTTATTTGAGCTGTTTCATCAGTCACTGCCCTGCTTTTGAAATCACAAATACTGTGCTTAAAAAAACAGATCGATATTCATTAGATGGGCGTGGTTTTGTCTTTTTCATGAAGAGGAAGGATGACTGGCTGGATGAGAGGATCTATTGTTGTCGTTAAGCAAATTGTTAAGCACCAAAAAGTTATGTTTTAAAGTAGATGTGTTTAAATGGGACTTATTTGCATGCAGTGTCAGTAAGTTAGAATAATTGTTTTAATTATGTCTGAGCATGAAGAAGTCGTTGCTTCAGTAACTAACTAAGCTGTGTTTTAATATGCATCATTGTTAAGTCACTAATGAGCTAAATGCATCACGTTACATTAGGAGTATTGGAAGAGGCATCTTTAATGGTTTTGTGCGATTGCGAGAAATCCAAAGAGTTTGCGACCGATATATGAATATTGATGAGATTGATGAGAACTGCAGCATAGCTCTTATGATTGCAGAAGTGATACATCGTTCTTAAAATTGTTCCAGAAAATCACAAGTTGCAACAAAAAAACTTGGAAGTGAAAGAGATGCTGAGGTTTGAGAAATGTGAAACTGTATAATCAAGTTTTTGAAGTTTTGGCATATTCAGTCTTTTCATCACACAATCCACTGCACCAGAAAACAAGGAAGTAAATGAAGATACCTGTTGGTACGAATTGAAATGAATGATGAATGAATGAATGAATGAATGAATGAATGAACGAGTGAATGAGTGAATGTGTGGCTGAATGAATCAGGAGGGAGCAGTGGTGTAGCCCCTCAGGCAGGCTTACTCGGTCTCCATGGTTTTTCGGCAGATCTATTCCACTCGAGACCTGGAGGACAACCTGAACAAGATCCGCGAGGTCCTGTCGGACGACAAACACGACTGGGATCAGAGAGCTAATGCGGTGAGTAGCTCAGTGCTCTGAGGGGTGTTAGTGTGTAGCTTAGTCCTGTGACTGGTGGTAGTGAGTAACTCAGTGTTTTGACTCCTGTTAATGAGTAGCTCAGTCCCTGGACTTTTGGTCATATATAGCTCAGTCCTATGACTAATGTTAGTGAGTAACTCCGTGCTTTGACTCCTGTTAGCGAGTAGCTCAGTGCCTGGACTTATGGTCAGAAATAGCTCAGTCCTATGACTAATGGTAGTGAGTAACTCAGTGCTTAACTCCTGTTTGTGAGCAGTTCAGTCCCTTGACTGATGGTGGCGAATATTCGTCTCCAGACCTATGACGCCTGATAGCTCAGTCCCTTAACTGATAGAGTAGCTCAGTCCAATGACTGATCACAAAGAGTTGCTAAGTCCAGTGACTGGCAATCATGAGTCAGTACCTCCGAGTGCCAGTAACCCCCTTGCAGTTGTCTGGGTTACTGCACCGTCATCATGGTGGGATTTTGAAGTGCTTTTTAATCGCCAATAAATTCATCACTTGGATATAATGTGTTTTAAATAGTCATGACCCCTAATGGAGTTAAGTCATCTCTAGCTGAACTCTTGAGTCTTCAAGAATCCTTCCTCTCCACTGACAGAGTTAACTGTGCATGCTGTTCGAGGGATTCAACATAGTCAGCCAATAATTATTGGTAGTTGCCATGGCAATGACCTTATTCCACAACTTTATCACTGTGAGCAGCTCAATTAAGGATTAATTTAGCTGGTCCGCTTAATTAGATGGCAGAATCTTGCACATTGTTTCTGAGGCTAGATGCAGCCTGGCCTATGCGCGCTGCCCTTCCAGTAATACATAGGTAATCCTGACTGTTAGCACTGCTTCCCTCCTCTATACAACAGGCACACTCCATACACTTTGCTATGCTTCATCTCCCAATATACATCTCAAGATGTATATCGGCAGGAAGATTTACTTTATCATTAGTTTACATCAAAAATCCTGTCCCTGCCCTTCAAAATGTCATCAAGGACCTACACCAAATCTCCTTTCACCCTCATCAACTGGGAAGAGTGACAGGAAGTGCTACTTGAAGCAGGATGGTGGAGGGGGTTAATCACCAAAGATGGTCGATTTATATGCCATGCTTTGGCCCTTGATTCAAAGATTTGGTGCCTGCTGGTCCAAAGTAACTTGCCAATGAGTGTTTGCATGACCAATGACAACTGAAGGTTTGTTCCATTTAGCTCTGCCCTGAACCCAAATGACATCACCAGACATATTTGGCTCAAAAAGTCGGCGCTGTCTCGAACCCTACAGTGCATAAAAGGGAAATGAAATCAAAAAAGTGAGAGCCACAGTAAGAGAAAACGTTTGAACAGAACAGTGGACAAGAGGAAGATGTATGAAGCTTTTGATCATTTTGATCTCGCATGCCCAAACAAGATCAAATACCAAGCCTGACATTTCATTAAAATAGATTTACCCAAAGGCTCTTTTTATACTACAGTTTTGGTGAAAATAAATGCACAATGAACCATCTTGACGTCACTGTTGCAACTACTGTCAGACGCTTCACTGGCAAGCTTTCTGACTTCTCAAGATATCAAAAACGTAAAGACAACAAAGCAGTTAACAAAACACCAACGCTTAGAAATAGTTAAACACTTTTTGTACAAAAAATAGTTAAATATACCTATCCTGTATATAGCTGAAAGTTACAAAAGGAAATGGGGAAGGTTTATCAAACACGTCATTGCTTCAGGCTGAATGTAATGTATTTCCTTATAATTTCCTGGCAAAAAGCATATCACATCAAAAGAAAGTACTGAATGATTAGTATGGTTGACAGAAAGAAACTGAATGTTCAGCAAAATGGTAGTCCCACGGTTGGGCGCAAACGCGCAGATTGTGTGAGCAGGTTTTATAAATCCCTATGATTAAATGAACAGGAAATCCCATTTCCTGGGTCCACTCATATGACTCAGTGTGCTTCTCCATGGCTTTCTGTAATCAATCCTTTTATTAACTATATGACATTGTTTATATACTTATATTTTTTATATACTATACATAATTCTGAGTGCTGTGATAATTCTGATAAATGAATACACATCTGAGTGAAATGTATTTATTCTTGTAACGTTTATGAAACAGTGTAGCACCTAATTACTTTATTTTAATTCATGCATTAAAATGTCAAAATGACAATACAGTGATAGCACACAACCATAGCTTTGCACTGCAAATGGCCCACAGCTATTAAACAAGCATTTGTGTGCAGTGGCTTGAATCATGATCTTATGCTGGTCTTCACTTAGATCAGACCAGGTGCCCAACGCATAGTATCATACATGTCCAGCCATAGTACGAGGCAAGAGTTGTCATTACCAGCTACACCACTTAGGCTTTCCCATTGGATGTGGGAACAGTACTTGTATTTGCACACAAATCTCAGTTTAAAATGAGTGCTGTATAATTGACTACTGTCTAGAATGTCCTCCAAGACTGTTTCTATTTACCAGTATGTATCTATATCCATGTACTATGAACCAGTGTCTGTAAGTCATTACAGCCTTGCAGTTTGTATGCTGCTATAGCTCCTAGACTCATGTGATATTGACTTTTAAGACATTTACTTTAAAATATCTACACCGACCTTTATCATTAATCTGGTTCCAGCAGCACAGTTTGTACAGTAGCAGTAGCATGGTTAGCGCGGCCGCATGAGCGCCTTCTTGTCTTCGTTCCTCCTGCAGCTGAAGAAGATCCGGTCACTGTTGATTGCCGGGGCGGCAGACTATGACTGCTTCTATCAGCACCTGCGTCTGCTGGATGGGGCCTTCAAGCTGTCCGCCAAGGACCTGCGCTCCCAAGTGGTGCGAGAGGCCTGCATCACTGTGGCGTGAGTACCACGGGGGTCAAAGGTCACTCAAAGGATAGTGCATGAACTTCAAGTTTGAGCATAATGGGATTTGTAGGAATAGTAATATGAAATGTAGTCTGTAAGATTACTGAAATGTAACATAGCTTAAATACAATAAATTGCATAGCTGAAATGTAATGCAACTGAAATCTAGTAAGTAGCATAGCTGAAATGTAGCATATGGCGTTGCTAAAACCATAGCCGGGATATAGCTTGTACTGTAGCTGAAATGTTGCATGTTGCAATTTTGCAGTGCCCCACATATGAAGCATGTACTGTAACTGCAATGTAGCAAACAACGTAATAGCAATTCAGCACGGCTGATGTTAGCGTGTAGTTGTATGTGGTGGTGCAAAGTAAAGGGTGATTGATTTGCATTGACCCTGCTTCTCACAGTGAATATTATACATCAGCATTCCGGTGGTGTCCGGAAGTCGCTGTTCTGTGCTACACGTTGGGCTCAGATGAAGTAGGAGGTGTCTAATCTTCCTCGTGTGTCTGTTTCGAGCAGCCATCTGTCCACAGTCCTGGGCAACAAGTTCGATCACGGCGCAGAAGCCATCGTGCCTATCCTGTTCAACCTGATCCCTAACTGTGCCAAGGTCATGGCCACGTCGGGGGTGTCTGCCATCCGCTTCATCATCCGGGTGAGTGCCCAACCCCCACACAATCTTCCAGTCCTCCTAATCTAACACCACATCTCCCTCCCGCTAATCAATTAGACAGTCGCTAAATTTCTTGTCAGGTTGTTCTAACACTGCAGCATTGTGATTGAATTTCAGCAGCACTAACAAGTTGGTACATATTAACTAGAGAAAAATGAAACTGTATCCTTGCAAATTGCTTGATGATCGTGACCCCTGAGATTTTAATGGCACGAGGCCTGCCCATGGTCACATTCTCGGTAGACCGTGAAAGCCGCACGTCGTCCGCGTTGAACAGAAAGCAGTAACAGGTGTGTGTCTCTACAGCATACCCACGTTCCCAGGCTCATTCCCCTGATCACCAGCAACTGCACTTCAAAATCCGTGGCAGTGAGGAGGTGAGTCATCAACCACTACTGTCTCCGCACGTAACCCATAGCAACGCAACTTTGTTCTTCTGCACCAATGAACTCCTTATGTTCTGTCCCAGTTAGTCACAATCAGTCACATGTCTGTGCTAGCTGCCAAATGGTTGCTGAACTTGGAGTGGCTACAGGGACACTTGGTGACAACTGCACATAATTCAGCTTGACAGGCCAAATTAGCATGTGCTTGAGGTAGCCAAAAGGTTTAACTGATTGCATAAACTGCTTATAAATGATAGTAGAAATATATGTACACCTGATAACATAATACATGATTATATTGCTAGGTGAAACTTTATGTAATGCTATCAGTTTACATATGATGTCATTAACTGGCTACGTGATCTAGTGATTACATTACATGGCCAGCTCCTAATGTGCTGAGTCAGGGATTGAAATGATGAGAAGATGATGGTTGTTGCGCTTACATGACACAATATGTCATTTGGCAGTATTAGACCGGCCCACTATAATACACCTTTATTACAGAGTTACAGGAGATCAGAATCAAAAGAACACATAAATGGAGGTTGGGGGTGGGGTTTCCCTAGAGAAGGATCTTTTCCTGCAGGTAACACATGGAGCCAATCAGAGTGCTGCTGCAAGTCAGACCAGTCGGTAGTCACACCCACTGTCAACCAGAATCCAGTAGATGATAACACCTGTTGTAGTAGCAGTGAGCACCAGGAGCGGGATGCGAATTTGTCTCTCGCATCCAAAATGGTGGCAACAGAATGAGGAGTGGTATCACTAGTGTGTATATACTTGAAATAATACAAATGTCTTATTCAGGCAACCCAGCCTGCCTGTCAAGTGTCTCTCTGTGGATGTTCTGAGCAATTTATTTGAAAAATAATGATGAGGTGTTTCACTGGGCTTTTTTGATCTTGTTTGACCTTGATTGCCTATGTTTGACCTTGCTTGGTTACCTGGTTGTCGTCTTTTTCCCTGATGCACAGACGTTGCTATGACTTTCTGGACCTGTTGCTTCAAGAATGGCAGACCCATTCCTTAGAAAGGTGAGTCAGCAAGAGTAAACCGTTTCTGTTTAAAACATAGCCTCACCTTGTGTCTTATTAACAGCACATGCCATTAATTGTAATATAAGAAATATAACATCTCATTTTAATTTCTGGCTCAGCTCGGCCTCACCAGGGAATGATAGGGTTAAGTTTGTTAGTCTCATCACTCTTTAGCAGCGTCAGTGAATTTAATTCCGGACTAGAACACGGCCAGAACACTGCTGTAGATGACTAATTTCAGTCTGTGACACTGCTGAAGGTGAGTGTAACTCCAGACTGGAACACCGCTGTAAATGACTAATTCTAGTCCATGACACTGCTGCAGGTAATTGTAATTTCAGACTAGATCAATAATGCCGATAACTGTAATTCCAGCCTTCTATGGATGAGACAGCAGGCAGGCAATGGCTTTGCCCCAGTTTGCTTTCCAGTTTTACTAAAACTGTGCCAGTTTACCAAACTGATGCGAGAATTTTTTTTTTGTCACTTTTTCCTACACCATCCCCCTACCTCCTTCCCTCTCTCTCCCTTAGACACGCGGCAGTCCTGGTGGAGAGCATCAAAAAGGGAATTCGTGATGCGGACGCTGAGGCAAGAGTGGAAGCTCGAAAGTAAGTCCCTGTTGAGACCCTCTTGAGTTCTGTATGAATCTGAGTCACATACCTGTTTATTTTTTCTATCACTACAGGTTCAATTTATAAAGGTGTTTACATGAAACCATTTGAAAATATGTGTATTTTAACGTTGAAATGTATTTGAGAAGTATTGACACACTACTCCACATTTATAAGCGTTTGAAGGAGAGTACCTTGAATTACTTGGATTTCATAAATGTGTTTGAAAATAGTTCTGCACTTATTTTTATTAGGTCAGTTATTAGTAGGGCTGGTCCGTTGCTATCCCCTGTGTTCCCCTAGCAAGTTACATCACATGGTTTTATTTTTTGGTGGCTGCGGAACTGTTGCCGTTCATCTTAACCATGTTACAAGCTGCCTTGGTAACTCAGAGCTAATATCAGTTAACTTGCCCATTGTTGGGTTTCCTCTACCAGCCCTGGCTACATGCAGACCAAAGCTTTTCAACATTGTGACCAATGTGGAAGAGGCAATTGAAAGCATTCTGTGTTTGCTAAGCTTGGTCAGTCCATGAAACCAAATATCATATCCAATAGACTTTGCTGGTGACTCACCTAGTGAGACATCTTGTGCGCCGGTGGCAGGATAACTGCCATGTCAGCAATAACGGAAACCCTCCTCAGGGTGCTGCACCATGCTAGATTGAATCATGTATCCGGAATAGCTTCCATTTCAGCTACCCTGCTGGTTCTGCCTCCCTTATGCCAAGAACTGAACTCTCCTGGGTAATTATTTATAATTAAAATTTGGCTAGCGCTGGGCAAAAGCAGGTGGACTCCCTCTCTGAGCCTTGTTCTGCTCAAGGTTTCCTCCTGTCTGTCTGATGGATTTTCCTTGCCACGGTTGCCCTTAGCTTGCCGTAAGGCGGGCCTTGGATTTATGTACACCTGCTTTGTGATGATTTGTGTCGTAAAAAGCTCTATACGAATGAATTGAAATTGAATCGATCCTTTCACACAATCGGTGGCACCGTTAACGAGGCTTTGGATATCCACAGCAACAGCAAGGATGTGTTTCTTATTGGTGGAGAAAGAAAGGGACTTTGGTTAGCATTCCTGGAGGGCCTCTCCATAGTCTTAAGTGGCTTTCTCTCCTCTATCTCTCTTTCTATCTATCTTGATAACGCCTAAAATTGAGTTACTCTTATATCTCAAGAGTGGTCTAAATTTTTATGCTGTTGAAGTTTTTTAGTGTGTGAAAACAAGAAGACATTTGTTTAACTGCATGTATTAAAACAAGGCTTTGGTCCCTCATGCCTTACAGTCTAGATGTTGCAGGGTCAGGTTGTTTTGTACTTGGATGGTTGACCTCTTTGGAGAATTAATTTGCTTCCTGAGGCAGTGTTGGTAGACCTGTCAGAGGCAGTCTTTGCTCTTGATCGAAGTGCAGAGATGGGTGTTCTATGCAGATGGAGACCGTGTTTCTTTTTTTGGAAGCGTACTGTACAATCTATCGTTTAGATGGTGATTCTAAATGGGAAAAATGGGCTTCAAATGTATGCAATTTGGGTAACATAAATGCAGTCCCTTCAGCAAACAGAAGGGGACAGTGGGTCACATGACCCTAATGAGTATTTCAGAGCTCATTCAGAGCTCTGCATGTCTGTTGGCATCTAGGTTTCCCCCATAACCTCCACCATCACCATTAGAAAACATTTACGTGTCCGTGGGACGCAGCAGTTCTACCAAGAGAACTTCTGCATCAACACAGGGACAGCACCTGCTGCTGAGGCCCACAGTGGTACTCCAGCGATTGTCTGAACTGTAGTTGCTGACTTTCCAGTTCTCAAAGTAGTTTGACATTATTGACTTACTTTCATGAACTTGGAGTCTTTAGAAAATATTCCAAGAGCAGTACACAACCAATTAACTTTGAGAACTGGGACAGGAGGAAGAAATTAGTCCTTCTGGGCCAGCAAGAGAAAAACAAAATCTTTCTGCAAGCACTGTCTGGCTGACTTAGCCTGCCCACTGCCCAGCCAATCAGAGTGGACCAGTCTGCCCATTGACAATAATTGCACACTGCTTGACTGAACTGAAGGGGGCGCCCTTTGCTTTTCAGCTTCCTCAACCAATTACTTTCTGCTTTCTGTATTTTAGCGGTTTAGAGATAAAGCAATGCCGGTATTATCATCCAAATACAAAAATTACTGAGTGAAAGCGTCTTTCCCCAGGACTTATTTGACAGAATTTAGTGAAAGGGCAGTGGTTTAAAATTCTTCTTGTTGACTGAAGAATCCTCAAGGGGTTTTCATACATCCTCTCAGACTCAATAGAGCCCTCCTCAGTCGTAGTTTTCGTACCATAGAGCCCTCTTCAGTGCACTCTGTGAAGCAGAACAGATTGTGTAAGAGGATCTGGCCCATTAAAATGACTGGCTGCCTTGGTGAAGTGGCGTTTATAGATTTAGAGATAAGAGCTTCTTCCCATCCAAGTCTTCTGCAGGCCCGTGATGCTTCCTGATATTCTTGCTATTAGGTTGCTGAGTCGTAAATTCAGCACACCAATCTCTTTTCCTTCTGCCTTTTTTTGTATTTTGTGATGGCGCTTCTCAAGTTCTCATAATTGAAATGAACCTTTTAGCCTGTATCTTTGTCTTTTAAACAGCGAATTATTGCTGGTTCGTATACAGGCTCAGAAAGGTGGCCTCCTTCCATGTCTAGTGCAGTGTTAATGATGAAAAACATGTTCTTCGTGAAAAGTTTATCAAATACCAAAACAGATACGAAATTCAAAAACCCAGCTATAAAATAGTATCATCACTCTGCTTTGAAACTGCTACAGTCCTGTTGCTACGTTGAGCCCCTGTACGTCAAACAAGGAACCAAAGCCGAATTATTGGTGGCTTAGCACATAGAGTGAATTGCCATGAGGCTAAATTATTACAGGATTATCATGTAGCCCAAGTTATCACTGGGTTAGCATCTTGAATAAATGATGATAGGGTTACCATTAGAAAAAATGATAATCGGATTGATCAGCAGTTAAAGTAATCTATTGTCACGAACAGGTATGACAAAAAGCAAAAATAAGTGCTAACGTGCTACCTCTCTCTCTCCACAGGGCATACTGGGGCCTGCGTAACCATTTCCCCGGCGAGGCCGACGCCCTCTACAACTCTCTGGAGTCCTCGTACCAGCGCAACCTGCAGTCCTGTCTGCGCAGCTCTGGCAGCGTGGCCTCCCTGCCCCAGTCAGACCGCTCCTCCTCCAGCTCCCAGGAGAGCCTAAAGTAAG
This sequence comes from Albula glossodonta, assembly GCA_019788955.1. NCBI lineage: Eukaryota > Metazoa > Chordata > Actinopteri > Albuliformes > Albulidae > Albula > Albula glossodonta. The sequence continues at coordinate 43,718 of JAFBMS010000114.1, read as the reverse complement.
AGGCACCACACTGCGGGAGCGTACCAGTGATGGGGGAGTGAGGTTCGGACAAACAAAGAACCAATAAGGAGCTTTTTTTCTCAAGAGCATTTGCAAAGTCACCCAGGCCTTGTGCAGACCTGGCCTGGTTTTGTACAGTTAGTCAGCTAAGTGCATCCTTACGAACAAAAGTTGGAATTTCCAGAATTTCATAACAACAAATGCGTTTTGTTTGCTTGAATTCCTGATTCAGCTGCTGACAAGCAAGTGGCCCAGTTTGACATGTTGCTAAGTTACAGGGCATTTGTTTTTGCTGGACGTCTGGAATACTTGAGGTTTTGGAGAGGACAGTTTGTATTACAGAATTGAAAGGTTGTTCAACAAACCAAACACCCAACATAGAAAACCAAAGCAGAAACCATGCTGACTGTTCATTGTAAATGGATATCTTACAGACTTTGACAGTGGTTAGCGTAAATAGGTATTGTTTTGTGTAGTCCGTGTTTGTTTTGGGGGTTGAGGCAATGTTCTGCGTGTGTGCTGACAGTGACATGGCAAGCGTTTTTCTCTCTGTCACAGCCGCCCTCTCTCATCCAAGTGGTCTGCCGCCCCTGGAAGAGGTAAGAGTTTTTAAGGCGTGGCCTGACAAACATGCACTTTCAATTGCAGTTTCCAATTGTTGTTTGAACAAAAGGTAAAGGAAATTTTTGTGTGTATGCATGTGGACCATTACCATAGTAGTGTATGAACCTTGGTGAACTGTCTGCTTATTTCATTATTGTTTGTCATTTAGCTTGGAAAAAATACATTCCTAAACGGTCTGGTGAGATTTGATATCTGCATGTCTTACCTATACAAATGTGGCACTGGAAAATCCTGGTTTGAAACTTACGCAGTACATTAAATGGCTCTTTACCAGTGCACTTGGGTGGGCTTGTGAAAGTTTATGTTATACCATTTTTAATAGGCTATGCTATTTTTCCTACAACTATGGAAAGCAACATGGTTAAAACCCTTAATCTTTATGAAAAAATATATGTATTCATGACCTTAAATATTAATGTTATACTTATATATTTTTTATGAATAGACCTTTTATAGGTGTATTAATATTAATATATATGAATACACCTATAAAAGTGTATGAATGTAACCCTATCCTGAAAAATATATCACATATCCCCTGCACTAGACTCAAAGACATCCCCTTCAACAGATTTACAATTGTAGCCATACCCTGTCAAACACATTGACATTAAAAACAGATTAACACTAGAGACATCCCTGTGATTATGCAAGAAAATGTTTTTCATTCTTCATTTATCTGAACAGCCCAAGGCTTCACCTGTGAATATGACCATCCAAGTTTGCACTTTTTCCTCTTGTATGGCTTGATGTATTTCATTTAACATTCTAAATCATCCAAAGTAAATCGAATACCCCCAATCTGGGAATGTGCATTCAACTATGACATGCCAAATATGTAGAAAAATGGGTCCAGCATTTTCCGTTTTTTGTTGATTTTTATTACTTAGTCTGTGATCAGACACCATCTGGTGGTCACTAGTGGTATTGCTCAATTGTGACTAAATAAATGAATACATAGACATTCGAGTGCACTGGTAAGTGAACACCATGGAACTCTGAGGCTTCCGAGTGTCACATATGTATTTGATTACCCCCTCCTCCTCTAAATCATTTTCCCATGATGTGAAACCATACAATACTGCTGTATTATGGTGATCGATTCCATCTCTCTGTGAAGAGGCCCAGACAGCAGGCTAATAACCTGATTTGAGGGTCTCTCCTGTCCTCCTCCTCCTCCTCCCCCCCCCCACCCAGTTCCCACCAGTGCAAGGTCCACAGTCACCCCCGGGTCTCTGCAGCGCTCCCGCAGTGACATTGATGTTAATGCAGTCGCTGGCGCAAAGGCGCGCCACGGCGGGAAGTCAGGGGGCACTGGCCGGCTAACATCATCAGGCCTCGCTACGGGCTCCTACAGCTCCCTGGGTAAGAGTTAGCGCCCCCTGCAGGATCTTACAGGTCCCAGGGTAAGAATCAGGGCCTTCAGCAGGCTCGCGCAAATCCCTGGGTAAGAGATAGCGCCCCCTGCTGGATCGTACAGGTCCCTCACTAACAGTTACTGCCCTCGTTAGGCTTTTACGGGTCCCTGGGTAAACATGAGACTGGATAAAAATGTCTCTTACTATAAGCCTTTTTTAAAGATACACAGTAATATGGTGAAAAACTATGAGAGCACAGTTGGATTGATGGTGTTATGCTTCAGTAGTAATCTTAAACTGGTGGAGACTCTTGAATTTATCACCCTTACGCCTGTCATTCCTCTCCCACACCTGTCACGTGATCAAAAGCATTGTCCGTCTGATGTCTTTTCCTTCTCTGTGTGAACAAGCATGCATGTTTGTCCAGAGCATATAATGTTGAGATCTCTCTCTCTCTTTCTCTCCCTTTCTCTCTCTCTCTTGCTTTCTCCCTTCTCACTCATCTTTCTGTCCCGTCTTACTAATATCTCTCCTCTGCATTTTCCTTCCTCTTCTGCTACTAAAGATGAATCGTCTGATAAGACGGATGGTAAGAATACCTTAATCTGTCCACTTTTATTCTACACCCTTCCACCCAGGCCTTTTTACGGCCTTATGGGTCTGATTTCAGAAGGAGTACATCAGACAAGGATGTCATGAAAGAGTTAAACCCTCTTTAATCCAGCTATTTTGGCCAAATGCAAATGGCTATGTTTCTGGGCAGTAAGACAATAACACAAGAAGCAGAAGTTAATTCTTCTGTCTTGGAACCCTATAATCATGTTGGAAACAGACGGACAGCTTTAATGCTTTTTTTCTGTAATTGTATGTTGTATTTTTGAACTAACACCCAGTGTGGAGTGGGATTAACAGCAACACTGCCTCAGATCTCTGTCATACGCAGTACCCCTGTTAACCCCCTTCAGTGTTTCAGCAGCATAGCATTATGGGAAATCTTCCTGCAGACTTGCCCATAACACAGTCTGGGCTGATATGTCAGTCTTGGAACATTGCACCTCTTAGTCTTTGTTCTTAGCTGAGTCTGTGGGCTTAACTCTTTGTCTGCAGGCTTTTACTCTTTCTACATTTTAGCTTTTAACTCATCAATTAATGTTTCAGTATCGCAGCGATACGGTATTGTAAGTCGAGCTAAAGGGTTCACTACAAATAGCGGTGTTTTTTGGGTCACATCGTAGATGTTTTGTCTGCCCGAACGTGTTTATTTTAAACTCTCCCCCCTGATTGGTCCAGATTCCATAGAAAGGTGTACCACTGTCACACTGCATGCAGCTCACACTCAGACTTCTCTCTGTTTAGGGTCCATGTCTGATGATGGTAAGGCTGGAGCTTTGCTAGCGTATCGCTTTTATTCAGTCCAAGCCTCCTAAAGTCCCTTAATGCTGATTAACCCAATCGGCTAATGATTTAACTTAAAGCTGCAGTATGCGTGATTATTTTTCACGTAGATGTGCACAACTGAATGGCCACGATACATTGGTTATTCTCTGTTAATAAGTAGCAATATTCAGACTATTGTATTACCTGGACATATTGTTTTACCTGCAAATATTATATATTTTTTTGTTTTGTTTCCTCCAAATTGTCAGTCTTTGATCCTTGTGAATCCAAGAAGATTTGTGCTGTCTGGTTGTTGCCTATTTATCGGTTTTCAGACGCACATGCCCGACGCGAGGTGTTCTCAAGTAATATGGACATGCCTAGCGGGTGTTTTCCTAAGACATCAGTCACCTTGGTCTTGTTTTAATTTTAATTTGAACGATAATTAAATTTGCTCTCATCGGCTCAAGATCGAAATGTTTCATACTGCACCTTTAAGGAAAGATTTAAGTAGACAGTGAAGATTTAAGTAATTCTAATCTGATAAGGATCAGATGTGAAGAGTATCTGCGAAGCATCACCAAGGCTTCTGCCCAACAGACCTCCTTTAGTTTGGCTTTCTTATTATAGTACTATTTCTGAGGCATTGACTTCACACCTACCTGTAAGGCCACTGTGCTACACTGTTCTTGTCGACATGCTGCTTGCTCCCTAACTTCTCTTAATCATACAGCTACCATGATATCTCTGAACTGCTGGCTTCCTCCTCAGATTACGTATTTAAATGCTTGAAACCCTGAGTCCCAAAAGAAAGGTGCTATTGTTTCTACGGTGCTCTCTGCTTAAACTAACCTTGTGGATACTCACAACGTAGCCACTGATTTTCAGTGTGGGAGTGGGGGTCTTAGGGTCATTTTTGTACTATGCAACCATGGAGTCAGGTCAGCACAGTAAGTGAAAACCCCCCCCCCCCCCCCCCATCCCAGCTGGAGAGAATCACCCCGCTACCCTCCGTGTTTTTAGGCCGGCTACGTACCAAGCAGACCCTCAGCACGATGTCCGGAGGTGCGGGCAGCAGCCAGGTGGACTCCCGCGGCCGCAGCAGGACCAAGATGGTCTCCCAGTCGCAACGTACGTACCATGCCTCCTCCTCCACCCGTTGTCATTCAGTCCAGTGCTCATTTTTCCCCTGTCATTTCTGCTGGGCTTTGATCTGTTTTATCACAGTGAAAAGATCCCTAACGATGAGCTTGCGCTGGTTTTGTGCCTCTAGGTTCTGAAGATTCCGATTGTACGCCAGGTATTTCCCTTCACTGTGTATTTGTTCATTCGTCGTTTTTTTTTTTTTATTTTTTTTTTAGTAGGGGGAATTCGCGTGTTGTGTGTGTTTGTTAGTTCATTTGTAGGAGACTCGTTTGCTGTTGCTTTTGATGTTGTGGATATTATTTTGAGGTTTTTTTGCATGCCGGTTCCAGTGGACAATATAAGAGTTAATCTCTGGCTGTAGCTGATATGTTATTCTTCTTAACATATAATGTTGAAATTATCATCGACTGCAGCTGGTCAGCACTTAATCTGGTTGAGCCTTGGGACTTCAAAAAAAAAAAAAAAAACTGATTTCTGTATTTGCTCATCCACAGTTCAATCCTATCCTAAGCGTGAGACTCAGGTTTAAAGCAGTGATTTTGTCCAGCACATTTGAATGCATACCCAGGCCTTGGAAGGTATTAAATCATGGAGGTCTCTTCAGATTTCTTGAACCGTTATTGAAGTTTTTGGGTGATTTGCTGCTGTGTGAATTCTTTCTTGTGGTTCAGGTTGTCAAAGCCACAGATCCTTGAAATGGACCTTTGGGTTCAGGACAAATTGTGGCTTTCTGATTCACTGGAGCTTTACGTTCATTCGTGGTCTCGGAGGAATGAAACCTGAATGATGATGGCCGTTGTTATCTGTGCTATCAAAGGAGAGCGCTCTGTAGCGCACAGTTTGAAACTGTTCCCTGCACACTTTCGTTATATTAGTACTCAACTCTCATACATTCGGAACCTTAGTGCAAACCACGTGTGTTAAATTCGGTGTCCTGCTAAAATGGGGATTCAGTGGCCGTTGGAGGTAAAAGATTCTCACTGGCCAATCAGATTTCTCCACAAATTCCACATTTCTGACCAATACACCCTACCTCTGCATCTCTGTGACTCTGGGATGCTTACCCCTCTCAGAACCTCCACACATGAGCCTGTCAGTGGTTTCTGGAAGTAGTATGCTTCTTTGTTCTTGTCACTATTTTTTAACGTCAAACTAGTATCTCTCAAGTCAGGATGCCCCATTTGTGTGTGTTTGTATTCGTCGCTACATCCTCGTCTTTCAACTCGAGAGAGTGCAAACAAGTCTGCGTTTTCCTCCGAAACGTGATGACAAGCCGATATTATTTGTCACTCTGCAGTCACGTTAAGGCTGCACAGGTACTGAGGAGGAAGAAGAAAACTATGCTGCAAAAGCACAATAGCTAAACACTCCCAGGATATTCCTGCATAGCACTGCACCACAGCGTTTCCTCCATTGCAGCTGCAGCAACACTGGACCGTTTGTTCTGTGCAGCTGTTTTTGTATTGTATCTTCCTCTGACTATGTATGTGTCATTGAAAGCTGTCTGCGTTATAGTCTTGGTCTGTGCGTGTTCATCATGGTCTCAACACATTGTGTCTATGTACGTACATCGATATTTTTGTTGCAGCTTCGCTTAAACTGTTTGACGGCCGTGCTTCTTCATTCATCAGATAGAATCATTGGCTGGCTATTTGCTTACTTTTTTTTTGCTTTTGCAAACATTTTTGCTGTTTCAATATACCGCGTAAGCCTCTTTGCTGTGTTATTAAGCACTTTTAACCTTTATTGTTCTAACATGCCTTTACTCAACTGCTACACCCCACACACACCCCCTGCCCAATTCCCCCCAGCCACTCAGGACCCCTATCAGTGGTAAGAGCCTGCAGTCCATTCCATCACCCCCTCTACCGCTCCATTTCATTCCCCTCCTTCATTCCCCTCTCTTTTCGCATTTCCATCATCTCTTCCTCATCACTCGATCATACTCTTTTTGCATTTCTCTCACCCTTTTCAGTATTCTAGCCCCTCTCTCATTACTCCCGACCTACTCTCGTAACATACTCTACCACCTCACTTTAAATCTGCATGGTCTGCATTCATTTTTCCCCCGTTGTGCGCAGGGTTTCCGAGCCTCGTTTGCTATTATTTATTATACGGTTGCTGTTTTGCTAATTCTGCTATTCTTTTATAAATCGCTTTGACCCATTTTTCTTCGCTCAACTAATACAAAACAAACTATCTGAACTGCGGTTTTGAAAGCCACGGGTTTTCAAGTCTCTATCATTCGGTATTTGTTGCCTGGTCGCTTTGATGTTTCCCAAAAAAAAAAAAACATGCAACTAAGTAATACTCAACTCTTGTGCATTTTGTGGTCAATTACAACATTGCAGATTTTTGAAACCACAGAATGCGAGTGTAGCCCAGGTAGCGCTGCCTGGGACAAATGCAACACAGCTGTCAGTACTTGATTTCAGTTTAATTTTATTTGCTGCATTCATATCAGAGAAAGCCAAAACAAAATGATTGAAATTTGGATTTATCAGGATACGGTAAGGATAGGGCACGGGTGCCAGGTTCACTTTCATATTTTAAATGAATGGAAAGCCCAGGCAATGGAATGTATCGTAAATCATAAAGGTATGTCCACATCCAGAACCCAAGTCTGTCAAGCAACTGTGAGGAAAAAAAGTTCTTATAGGGTCAACATTCATTTTATTTAAACCATTATGTTTTCACCTCTAAACATAGCATTTGCAGCCAATCTCTTGGTATGAAAATCTTCCCATTTTCTCAGTCTCTTCCTGACTCCTGGCTGATGCAGTGTTGTTTGTAAAAAATTTTTGACCTCTGTCCATTCCTCTCTGTCCATTCCTTCCTCCAGCGGGCAGCAGGTCCGGGTCCCCAGGCCGGGTTCTGACCAGCACGGCCCTCAGCACGGTGAACTCGGGAGCGCAGCGGGTTCTGGCGGGTTCTGGGCCCTCCTACAGGCGGAGCCGTATTCCCAGGAGCCAGGGCTGCAGCCGAGACTCCAGCCCCACTCGGCTCTCCGTAGGTGAGTGGCAGCCCTCTCTCCCGCCCACAGCGTCCTGTTACCGACAGCCTCCTCCCTTAACAACCCCTAATGCTGCGCTCGCATGGGCAAGAGCGTATACACCGGTGAAATGACAGTAGATGACAAAAAAAAAATAGACAGCGAAATACGAATGATAATGGAAAAACAGCAAAGTACAAAACCATCTGTTCCTTGTGGATGCTGGAGGAAAATGCAGTCCAAGGGATGTTTACTATAAAATGTACTTACTTGGACCTGGGGGGGACCCGGATTTGCTATATTTAAAATAATTAGTGTTTTCTGAATAAGATGCACTGCAGCTTTTGATGGCAAACATTGTTTTTTTTAAAATGGATCTCTTGATGGCAAGTGCCATCTACTGCCATGGTAGATAGAATATTCTTCCCGCCATAGAATATGTAATTGTCATTCTCTCTTTGAAAACAGTGAAAAATGTTTGGAAACCCCGGCCATGTAGTTATTAGTTGAACTCCTACTGTATTTTATAAACAGTGGTGAGAAATTGATGGGTCACATGATTAGCTGTGGGGTCTTGCGGCTTTATTATTGTGAATTATTATGTTTTGTCATGTTTTGAAGACTTATGTAAGTCAGAAATTCACTTGGAAAAGTCCTGTGGATCTGTTTCCTAACCTGGTCTATATTTTTCTATTTTCTGTGAAGCACCATCGAACCACAGTCAAATCTACAATGGGGGGAGCCGAGGAGGTAAGGCCTGTTTCTATATCATAGCCAATCATGTTCAAAATTGAACTTACTCCATCGCTGTTCCAACGCTTCACCTCAGCCATCGCAGTTCATCCAAACTGCACCCTCCGTTCCAATTCAAACCTATAATTGGAAGTTGATGGAAACAGCGCTGTGGTCAAATCACATGGATGGATCACAGTTTGGTGTGCCGTGGCTGTCCTCTTGAGAGCAGTATACATGTTTTTCGGTGGTCTTAAGGTCATGATACGCAGGGAAACATTTGGTCACCGTTGCCTAGTAGCGTTTCCAGCCGTGACCAACAAGATGAGACACTGGGCAGAGGGAAATGATAGGCTATTTGCATGCTGCGTTGTGAAAAATTTAAATGCCAAAATAATTTGGATGATAACATGATTCTCTTCTACTTCATTCATCTTCTACATTTTATCAGGTAAAATGCTATTAGCTATATCTAACAGATTCAATTGAATAAATCTGTGTTTCCCTCACTTGCTACCACCTAATGACAGGGTTCAACCCATTGAACCTAGTCAGCCTCTGAAGATGTTTACATCAAGAAATACATCAATAGACTTTCTCTGTACTTCCAAAAGCTCAAAAAATAGAAATGGCGTATTTATATGCCTAGCCAGCCAGTTGAACAAGTTCAAAATGAAACATGAAAGAATGGAAATTCAGCTAGTCCAACTACAGTACTGCTGCAAGCTAGCTTAGCCCAGTTACTCATTGTGTTTTGTTTCTAAAATGGCATAATGTTAAAAGCAGGGAGAGAGAACAAAGACTGAGAGAACAAATCCATCACTGCACGTTATTATATACCTCTATTACATATGCGGAATATTCATCACTGTACAGTATTGTGACCCTTTTATTTGTGTGGAATAAGCATTATCTTAAAATATCAGAGACTTCTATCGTATATGCTAAATAGCTATCACACTTAATTATTTAAAGTATGTATTGCATTTGTGGAATCGGCATTACTGGGAAGCATCGTAAGCCTCTGTTACACGTGCGGAATAGGGAATATGCATCTCATTAAAACTCAGATAAAGATCTGAAGCATCAAAGACAGAGAGGGAACGCTGGCTAAAGCCTTTTCACAGCTCTGCAGTGTTGTCGCTCCAGCTATTTCAGTCTGCTTTTCATGTGCAGTTATGTTTTTGTTTGTGTTATCCTCCCTCAAAAAGCACCCACCTCAAGTCTAAATATAGAGCATGCTCATATATATTGGCACCGTTGGTGAAGATGGATGAAAAAGGCTGTACAAAATCAACAAAGCAGACAATGAGCTGTATATATGCCCAAATATATGGGAAATCTGAGAAGAAGAATTTAATTTTAGTTTAGATATTGTTCAAGAATTTTTAGATGTGAAATACTATTATTTTTTGAAAAGCACAAGTGTAAAAATTGTTGTTACCCTTAAATATTATTTTCATTAAAATCAAGCAAGGCATGTTGTGGGATTCTGGTTCTTCGCAGATGAACTTAAGTTCACCTCTTATTGTGGCTGTCCGTGGCTTCCAGTTTCCCCAGGGTGTAAAATTGAGATGACATACATGTGAAATCCTTTTGTCATGCTTCGCCATCGTTAAAAGGCCAAGAACTGAAAAATCAAAAATAGAATGGAATAGAATAGAATAGAAGGATAAATATACCCCTTACCAAAACAAAGTTGTTTTTGCTAAAACCTTTTTTGCCTCTGCTTGAAGTCTGAAGCTGGACCTTCCCGCTTGGCAGCCATAGCCAGTAATGGCATGGCTGCGACTTGAACACCCACTTGCAGGGCTCATATCTGCACAAATACCATGTGCCTACACTTTGTTAGACACACTGAGCTTTCAAGCCTTTTTTAGAACGAAGCATTTGAATTAAGGAATATGGCTATCCACTTTATGCTATACTTACCATAAAGTATAGCTAATTATCTGTTTATTACCTTTTTAGCTATTCGCTAATTGGCCTTTTTTCTACCTGCAATAAGGGTGCCAATTATTTTTTTGTCCAAATATGATACAAGTATATGTATGCAAATATATATATGAACAGTCATTTAACATAAAATGAGAAACTGGTGGAGAGTTTGGAATTTGGAAGTCTTTCTTAGGCTGTTTTCCCCATCCTCAGGAGTTGTGCTCCCTCCAGTGGACACAGTACAATCCTGCAGTTATCTGCTCCAGTTCTATCACGGATTCCACTGATCCTCCATTGCAAATACCGTTAGGGCAACCCATGTGACCTTTCACCATGGCAGCAGAGGGAAGCAGACCTCCTATTGGGGTGTAGCTCATGCCAGCTTGTGAATCTTCTGACTGTTCCATGTCCTCTCTGTCTGTCTCTCTCTCTCTCCGTCTGTTTGTTGCACGCTCTCTCCTGCCGCTGCTGCTGTTGCGCTCCACCCCTCTGTCGCTGACGGCCCACTTCAGCGCGGGGAAGCCGGATTCCCCGGCCGAGCATGAGTCAGGGCTGCAGCCGGGAAGCCAGCCGTGAGAGCAGCAGGGACACAAGCCCTGTCCGCTCTTTCCAGCCGCTTGGTGAGTACCGCTAGCTCCGCTCTGATGGCTGTTAGCCATGCCCCACCCAGAGGGCTACAAACAAGCAAAGGTCTGGGCTCGTAGCAAGGTCTAGGCTCCCAGCCCCACCCTGAGGGCTGCTAGCCACACCCAGGTTACAACAAGCCCCACCCAGTGCCTCATAACCCCTCCCAGAAGGCCTAGGTTCTTAGCTACTCTCAGCATCTTGGATGGAATACCCCCAACAACTTAACCGTATTTGTACTGCAAATGACAAAGCTCTGACTGTAAATGAAAGAGCGGCTTAAACTGAGATTACATTTCCAGCGGTATGTATTTCAGATAGAATCAAATTAGCGCTTCAGCAGTGTATTGAAGCCGAAGAATTGCAGTTAAACTGAAATGAGCAGCTAGATCTATTGAGCTCAGCTGAAATTGGCTTTTCAACAGAATGTATTACAACAAAACTGAAAAAATGAGCATTTTTGCTGGATGTATTAAGCAAAACTGAAACTGGATGTATTAGAATTAACATGGAATCAGCATTTCAGTGTCCTATATAGCTGAATTGTTATGAATTACTCAGCTGAAGTTGCAGGTGAAGTTAAGTGAGCATTTCAGTAGCTTGTATTGCACATGAAATGATATTTCAATTTTAGCTGTGGTTACTAAGGATTGGTGTCTCATCATGTGTATTGGGCTCTTGCCATTGAAGTGTCTGATTGATTCTTTGGGCTGTAACCGGGCCAGGCTGTCTATGGATCTCTGGGCTCTTAAGTGGCCGGTTCCCCGTGGTTCTGTGGGCACTTATGGGGCCGGCTCCGTGTGGTTCTATGGGCTCTTCTGGGGCCAGCTCTGTGTGGTTCTGTGGGCTCTTACCGGGCTGGGCTCTGTGTGGTTCTCCGTTCCAGCTTCGCGACACCACTCCAGGTCCACAGGAACCCTGCACACGCCCGATACTTTTGGGGCGACAGGTGAAGGCTGAGTAATAACTCCATGTCATAGCATTATGCTTCCCACAGCACCATTCCCTCTCCTCATTTTACACCCCTTTGATTTTTAACCTCCCTCTCCCTGTCAGTTCCATTCAACACCTTTCTGTTCAGAGGAGGCCGATGGCGCGTTTCGTTTACTTTCTCACCATTGTCACTCATTGATTTTTGTTCAGTGCTACAGAAAGCTAAAGACGTTGAGGCCAGGAAGGCAGATTTTGAGACGCAACACGTGCTTTAAATGGAAAAAAAAGCATGTTTGTAGCTTTCTGCAGCATTCTTCTCCCATCCTCATGTTAAATGTCGTAAAAACACAGATGGTGTCCTTTGTTTCTGTCCACAGCTTTTGGGCCCCCATTCCACTGCATGCTTAATGCTTATTTAATCTGACTTTCCATTCCGCTAGCCCAGCTCTGTTTTATTTTTTTGTTTTTCATTTATGTTTTCTTGTTTTTCTCCACTTAGTGTATCATGTGGTCACATGAGGCATATTGAATGGGTTCTATTTCTGCATTATCTACATACCAGGCCTTTGTGAACAGCTTTGACATGCAGAAATAAACAGCCTAAGGTTGTTTTCATTGTGGTATACTTGCAATGTAATTGACTGCATAGGCTTACCATTTGTAAATGGAACCCGTGTGTTGGCTTGGACTAAGATTGGACAGCCAGGTAGTGTTGGTGTCATTTATGAGCTGTTGCATAGCCTGGCATGTAGACACTGTGACTCCTGAGCCCAGCTGAGTATGTGTGTGTCTGTGTGTGTGTGTGTGTGTGTGTGTGTGTGTGTGTGTGTGAGATGTGACTGCAGATATTCTGTGGGTGTGTATGAACATATGTGCTTGTTTGCATTGTTCATGTGTGTCAGTGTTAGCCTCAGTGTTAGCTAACTGGGATCTGTGCTCCTCAGGTTATGGTATTAGCCAGTCCAGCAGGCTTTCGTCTTCAGTCAGTGCCATGCGGGTCCTCAACACCGGCTCCGACGTGGAGGAGGCCCTCGCAGATGCTCTAGTATGTACCACTACTGTCCTCACATGACGTCTCCTGTCCTCTAACTGGGGTCATGCTTCCATAGCCCCACCTATCAGCTATCTCCACCCACCACCAAAGAGCCCCACCAATCACCACATAGCCCCACCCATCCTCTAACTCCACCCACTATCACATGAACTCCCCCATCCACCCATTCACCCCGCCCCTGTTAACATAGCCCCACCCAATCACCAGCTACCTGGCACTCTAGGCACTCCTCCCACTCCACATATACTGGCCTACCCATTCTCCACCTGTGCAGCCCATCCTATCACACGGTAGAATATCACACTCTTATTGGCCTTGATTGTTTGTGATAAGAAGTGATCCTTAGATGTTCTTGAAATCCTTATCACTATGCTGTTTCATGAACTTTCACACCATACACTGTCCCAACATTAGCTGACACAACACTGCATATGTTTATAGAAGTGTGAATGTTTTGGCAGTTGATCTGCAGCATTGGCTACACTCCTAGGTTCTTCACTAACTCTCTCCCCTAACCAATTGTTTCTTAATGCTGTCAGCTGTTAGGAGACATGAGGAGCAAGGTACAGCTTTTTGTGTTTTCTTGTTTGTGTGTATGAGAATGGTATAGGATGTGGTGATCCCCCAGCGGACATGCATGGAGACTGTGTGAAAGCTCACCATTATAAGTCTATTATTATAGACTTTGACTTTTAGAATTACTAATGTGTTTATGTTGTAAAGAAGCATTGCTGAAATGTCTACTTTTTATTGCTCAATTTATAAATAAAGCCAAATATAGATTGTGTTATTAGGTGGGAAATACCCTGCTGATTCAGTTTTCCGTGACAAATTATGCGATGCCCAGTGGCTGGGTGTTCAGTTGGCATGGTTAGAAGTTGGCTCTGGATCGCAATCGATACTAGGACTGCATGATATCGCGAGTATGACAATATTATCGTCATTTTCGTGGTTGCGACCCAATTGTTAATGCTCCTCCCCCCTCCTCCCCCTTTAGAAAAAGCCGGCGAGGAGGCGGTACGAGACATACGGGATGTACTCGGACGACGACGCCAACAGCGACGCGTCGAGCGCCTGCTCGGAGCGCTCCTACAGCTCGCGCAACGGGAGCATCCCCACCTACATGCGGCAGACGGAGGACGTGGCCGAGGTGCTGAACCGCTGCGCCAGCACCAACTGGTCCGAGAGGAAGGAGGGCCTGATCGGGCTGCAGAGCCTGCTGAAGAACCAGAGGACCCTCAGGTGCTCCGCAGTGTCGCCTTACGGCAGTACGGTCCGGGTAACACCGAGTTAGGAGTTTTCTGCTGCAAGGAGATCCAGGGCTATGCTGATAGGCAAACTGGAAAGCAGAATGACCAGCATTTACACATGACCAGTTTGAGCCTAGTATCAGATCTGAGATTAGGCTGGTTGTATTGCAATGACAGTACTGAATAACTTGTTTCATTATGACAACCCCAACAGAAGTGCAATATGCTGCTGTTTACGGTTATATATTGCTGTTGTTTTCACATCATATTTAGAACATACTGCAGTTTATTGTATTACAAATGGAGAATTGTCCTTAGATGACATGGGAAGAAATGAACTGGTCTGAGTGTGGTATGGACTTGAAATTGCTTGAAAAGTATTGGAGTCAGCTTTAGGGATAACTGGTTCAAGTGTGGATGTATGATTTCATGAGAAGTAGGCAGAGCTGAATTTAATTTGATGGATTGAGTTTATAAATGAAGGTTTGTTAGTGCATTGTGCACAGGAATAGAAGGCTACCCCTTTTCAGACTGATGCATGTGACCAGTGACTGTCAAGGTAAAGTGAATTGCAAAGAGGACAATGAATTGTTTTTTCCACATAAATATAAGATGAATCATCATAATAAAAGTTACAGATGGCTCACAAGTAAGTAAGAAAAATGGAGGGTAAGTTAATATGGGGTGTGTAGAAAGTTACAGTTTGTGTCACCTAGAACAAACTCTGGTAGCAGGTATGGTTGGCCGTTCATTTTAGGCACCATAAGTGTATTTACCCTTATGCAGAGGAATTTGAATGGTGTTTCTTTCACAGTCGTGTGGAGTTGAAGAGGCTCTGTGAGATCTTCACCCGGATGTTTGCAGACCCACACAGCAAGGTACAACCCCCATCCAAAACTGGCCAATCAAACGTGTGAAACTGGATTCAGTCACTCAGCCAGTCACTTGCCCTAAGACTGACCAGTCACCCACCTGACATTGGACATAGTCTCTCAGGTTCTCACTTTGAGACTGACCAATGAACCTACCCTAAGACTTTCTCCAGACAGTCACTGTCCAGTCACCTCACCCCAAGATTGTTCAGTTACCTGGCTTAGACTAGCCAATGAGCTGCCCCAAAGACTGGCCATTCACCTACCCTGAGATTAGGTAGTCACCAGTCTGTAGGCCACTTTATCGTCCGCTCCTCAAATGGACAATTCACTGCCTCAGACTGGCCAATCATCCTCCCCAAGACTGGTCATTAACCTGTCCATGACCTGTCACTCATCCATGCTAAGATTGGTCAGTTATCCACCCGAGACTGGCCAATCACCCACCCCAGATTTTCCACTCACCCACCTGAGACTTGCAAATTGCCCACTGTTCAATCATCCACCCAAAACTAACCAATCACCCTCTCCAAGGCTGATCAGTCATCCACCCAAAACTGGCCAATCACCTGCCCCAAGACTGGTCAATCATCCACTGAGACTGGCCAACCACCCATCTCAAGACTGTACAATCACACACCTGAGACTGGCCAGTCTCATACCGGATTCTGCCGATTCAGAATGCGCTGAACCAAGCAGCACCGACGCCCCGCATTAACAGTTCTGCGCTTAACACCCGCTGTCAATAAAGCATGATGAAGCGCCGGAACAGGTCACGCATTAACAACCCCGAGCGATGGGGGCAAACTCTAATAGCATGTCTGATTGGAATGGACGAAAGCTTCACTGTTCAAGTGACCAACCCAATAAAAAAAATAAACACCTCTTCCACACCACATGCCGTCCTTCACAAAAGCATGAATAACATACTGAGTTCGGTGCTAATGCGGAAAAATACTAACACAGTAATCCCTTCCTGCTGACCAGTCACCAGTCTACAGGCTGCATGGGACAGTAGTTTAGATCTGTGAGTGGCAGTGGAAAGCAGGCGAGGAAAACAGTGAACATTGAAACATGAACAACAACAGAAAATTTGACTTCCAGCTAGAAGTCGTGAAGGGGCATCTGACAGGCCGAGGGTTCGGCTCGGCAGAATCCGGTATAAGCTCAGCCTCATTTAAGGTACTATTCATTTTACTGTCATCTCTCCCTCTCTGCTGTTTCAATCATCTCCATCAGCTCGTTCATCTGAATTAACCTAACAACCATATTTCTCTCAAGTGCTGTCTGTGAATTTTTCCTCTCTTTAACAACGAAAATTATTCCAGTCTCACCCTAGCACTGTCTCTACCTCTGTATTTGTTTCACTCTGTGAAGTTTTTTCCTCCCTTGAATGATACAGGCACAATGTTTTAAACAGAAACTAGAACAAAGCTAAACTTCCACATAAACATTCAACACCGAATTTCCCAGTAGCTGATAAGCAATAACCATAATTAATGGGAAATGTCACATAGAATCACTTAATACGATACTAGAGAAATACAAAAATATGGAACAGTAGATCAACAGTAGAAGATGTTCCAGGCCTCCACGAGACAATTCACACAAAGATACAAATGCCAGCATTAAAACTGAAAGAACGGAAAAAATTTAACTGATACCTGAACATTCTTTCTGACTGTGTAACCTAATGACTACTGGTGATACAATACACTGCAGTCTCTTGGGGAATAACAGTGGATTTATGTGTTGTCTTGACATCACATTTAACTTTATCCCAGCAGTACTTCAGGAAAACATTGGGATATGGAGACAGAGAGACTTGTGTCACATTAACAATGTGGCAGCCAGACAATGGCTGTCACAAGCTTCCAATGAAGAGAATTTGATGGCTATATATTCTTAAATAAGAGAAATTTTGCTGTAATAGAAAACCAGACATATGAATTCAGGTCAGTGAAACAAGTTTGCATTGTTGGCTTTGTTCGGTCAAATGTTTAAAGCAATGCTGTGTACTTATCACCTGTCACTTTCTTATGTTTTTTCTTTGACAATCCTGAAAGAGTTCCCACGTACATGAGTATCTTTTACACTGATTTTATTTCAGTTTGTCTCATTGTGTCTCACTGCCAGAAATTAACAGAGTGCCACATATTTGAAAATTGGTTATTATTTTTTTATTCATTTATTTTTGTGATAGGTTTTTTTTACAGCGGAAAACTAATTAGTATTATTATCTCTTTTTTGCATGCTCTCCCCCCTGTTGTGGAACTCTCTGTAGAGAGTAAGTTTGTTAAATATTTGTCATCCCCTCGCATGGTTGTGCACTTAACTTTGTTTGTTAATCTGGGTACATTTGGAAAGCCTGGTGTTGCTAATGAAATGTTGTGTGCCTCGAAGTTAATTAGGACCGCTTACTAATAAACTGACATTTCATTGCTCAGAGCACCCATATGTAGTCAATGATGTTTGGTGCGATAAAACCAGAAAAGTGCAATACTGATGACCTTGACGATGGTATGTATCTCTATGATTCTTAAAAAAAATGATATGCCTTTAACCAGATATTTAAATTATTTTGAAATTCTCTAGAGGAGACAGAGTGTGTTTATGAATTAGTTCAGTGTACATGTGTTGGAATTTACCAAGCAGAGGAAATAGAAAACCACTCTACCGACCCAGATTTAAACGTACTCAGTGTCAGAGTCTGTTTATATTGCTTTGAGAAAAAAGGCATAACAATTGTGGAAATGGTCTTCAGGTTGTGTATGGCCATTTCTGCAATTGTGTTTGTTCAAGGTGCATCTGTATGACATACTGCTAGGAATCAACCTTCACTTTTCCCTCGTATGATCAGAGTTCTGTATTGAAGAGGCAAAAATTTGTGTCAGCCTCACCACAGAGAAATAGGGGGTAAAGTGGTTAAACTTACTGCTGCTCTCCAGCAAACTCCCCCAGGCAGCCATGTGCCTGCAGATGTATAAAATTAACAAAATTTTGACTTTGTGTTCCTCAGACGGCATAGGCAGAATGTCATTGTTGTGACACCTGCGGTATAAAAGAAAAGATTAGTCATGGTGTGGATCACAGGGGTGGTATCATTATGAAACTGCGAGCTTACAATGGGTGAGGCTGATAACAGTTCAGTTCAGGTGGGGAAGAAGGAAGAGGAAATTAAATACTTTCTCCCATTGTCCAATTTAGTGAGCTGCCACATTAGCTAGACTGTAGCATAGGGCTGTTCAGACCTCAGATAGTTAACAAACTTAGCATAGTATGTTTTGGCAGCCTTCAATTTGTGTACAATATTTTGTTCTGCTCTTGATTCCACGGTCTAGCTAGCTATACAGTAGCTAGATCTGCTTTAAGCTTTTTTTTGTACCATAGTGTGGCATTGTGATACAAATGCTAACAGAATATTTCAAGCTATTAAACTCTGGGCCAGTAACAATGAAACGTATTTAAATGAGTAACATTTCAGATATTTAAGTACTAATAAAGCATTGTTTTACTGCCAAAGCTTGTTCAACATATAGTGTTGAGAGTACTGCGTTTTTTGGCACCTCTTCCTCTGACCTCCATAGTATAGGCTAGCTTTTGAACCCAAGTGCTTTGTTTGACTGTGCATTTCTCCACATTGATTTTATTTTTACTGTCCCCACCTGACATAATTCACAAGTAACTGAAAGGGATGCACAACATTAAATACTTTCTGTCAACATTCGGTAACCATTTTCTTTGGAATGTAATGAATATTTCAGAAAAAGGTGAATTTCTACAATTGTATTTACATCTCTCTAAATTCCGGTTTCGCATATCTATGTAATTAGCCGGTGTTGCTTAATTATTTTTAAAATGCCAATTATCTGTCCATTGTAAATAAATAAATTGTAAATTGATCAATTTCAATCTATAAATATTCATTGTGATGGGACCATTACTGGTCAATGTTTATTAATTGAGTTAAGTAACAGTTTTCAGTGGTGTATTTGCACTTGAATAACCACCAAACATCATGAGTTTATCTGTTGCATTGATTGTTTTTAATTTTTTCTGCTTTTGGAATGGTTTATGTTGTGCATGTAACGCTGGTGTAATGGCACATTTTTCTGCAGGTGACTAATCCTGGTAACAGGGGCTGTGGGTTGGGTGGGTGAAAGGGTCCTGAGGTTGTCATTTTTCTCCAAGTGATTGGCTTTCGCTGCACAGCATCGCCTCTGTCTCTCTCTCTCTGTATGGCTGTTTACTCCGTGAGCATGCGTTGGGTGGACGAATCAGGGGCCTCCACTGCCAGCCGGGTCACGGTCTGTCCCTCCCTTCGCCCTCCCCCCTCCCAAACCCTCACAGGTGTTCAGCATGTTCCTGGAGACTCTGGTGGACTTCATTCACGTCCACAAGGACGACCTGCAGGATTGGCTATTCGTCCTGCTCACCCAGCTGCTGAAGAAGATGGGCGCCGATCTTCTGGGCTCCGTCCAGGCCAAGGTCCAGAAGGCCCTGGACGTCACAAGGTTCGCATGATTCGCAATTTCTATATCCTCAAAATAATGTACTTATAACTCAGCTGGCACCTACTTAAGGTTAATAACGTAATGCTAATAACTTACAATAACTTATTGACATGCTACAGGTTATTGTAACAACCATTATGTGGCACTTGCACTGTCAACTTGGTATTGTCACTGCATTGCGCGCCTACCTGTTGCATGCGCGTTGTGAGTCACTCTGGATTTTAGCATCTGCTAAATGCCAAAATGTAAATTTAGCAAGTATACTCTGTATACTAATGCTGATTGGGTTGCTTCCATTGTTTATCTTAGAATAACGGCTACCTGAATTAGTCCTGTAAGGGACCAAGCTATGCAAGTGTGAAGTAAAAAAAAAATATGAGAAATGTACATTACCGTGGATGCAGACCAATATGAGGCAAATAACGAAGATGAACAACCCTTCCTTTTTCCATTAGATGAATTGATAGAAATGAGGTTCCTATAACAAGTGAAGTTTTAGTTCTATTTAAAGAAGACCTGGATTTTTTGTGTATTTTATGTTTTCAGAAAAGACATTCACGTCCCTCTGCCACATTGAGAAATCTCAGGCTTCTTCCCCAAAAGTGTTTCCAGAAACCGTTTAGAAATCACTTTTCCATTTGCATATGGTTCCCTCTGCTGCTTATGACGGTGACAACCCCCACAGATCAATGCGGTGCCAGTCTGAGCCTGACTTCTCCTCCTTCCTCCACAGAGAGTCCTTCCCCAACGACCTGCAGTTCACCATTCTCATGAGATTCACTGTGGACCAGACGCAGACTCCCAACCTCAAGGTGGGTCACGTTCCGAAAAAGCTTGGTGGGTGGGGGGAATGGCAGTGCCCTCGGCTTTGAGAGGTCACATAGTTTCAGGCTTTTGGGGGCAGAGTCTTTTTAAGGTGGTACAGATAGATGTCTGTAAGTGGGCCAGGGTCGAGTTTAAGGCTGGCCAGGTATATGTCTGAGGTGTAGTCTGTGTAAAATCCAGGTAAAAGCTGGGCTGTTACCCGGGATTTATCTTTCATACAGGCAAGGAAATCTTGGGTCTTCAATAGGAAGCTGTTTTAATACAATTAATCAAACAAAAAATTGAAAAAAATGTTTAATTAAATTTATTTGAATTTTGGACTGAAGAAATTTAGAAATAATGTGATTAATCTGTACTTTTTCGTACTTATGTCTGTAATATGTGGGACATACATTATGTAGAAAGTCGTTTTTATGTAAAAATGAATTTGAGGGAGACAAATTTTGGTAAGTAAAAATCTATTTTTCATACAGAATGCTTTTTCAGCTGCTAACAACATAATTTGTCACTAACAATTGATGGTTTAAACTTATACAGCAATTATTTTACGTAGTTAGTGGCAATACTCAATTATATTGTAATTTGTTTAATAATGATAGAGTTAAAAAGATTAGCTTAACGATTAGATTAACGTATGCATAGATTTATACATACGTTCATGTAACATAGCTTGCACCTGATGAAAGCAACATTGCAGTAACTTTGCTATCTGAAGAAAATCAAGTCTGTTCAAATGCCTTGCTTTACACTGCACCGTGCTGAGTAGCTAAAGCTGCAGCAGTTCATTGTTGATTCGTTTTATTTGTACTCATGAATTCCATCATGCCTCAGCTAGCTTTGCATAGTTAAAAGGCAACATCTTTGTTTTACTTGTTCAATCAATTTATAGGTTTGTGTAATGTGGGCCATATTATGTAATGAACTTTGATCAGAAATGAATAGAGGAACTTTTACGGTGAATGGAAAGAATTTGTTTTATGATCACCTTTTTGCGTTGGTGACAATAATAATAAAAGCTAGATATTTGCGGTTTATATATTTGAGCAAATTAGCTTGATTTGTTTTTATTCCATTGTGTCTAATCTGGGTAGCTAATCAATTGCCTCATAAAACAGATCGTCTAATTTGAGTCTTTATATTAACTATTGAGCCAGACAGACAGTTTCAGCCACATCTATAGGACATCTGTGTGTCTCCACAAAGGTTGTGATATATCCAAAAAATGAAAAACCAATCATCTTGAATTTGTCAAGTATGAGGAGTGTTGAGTCACTATCAGTAACCAACTGGGCTGATGTTTTGGTTGACTTACTGTAGCCTAGCTACCTACCTGAAATTTTTTTTTTTTTTTTTTTTTTTCACATTTACCTTTCCCATGCATTTCTGTGCTACTGCATGCCTCTACCTCCAGAATTAGAAGGACTGGTTCAAATTCAGTGTTTAACAACATAAATTCCTGCCAGGTCGTGTCACCTTATTAAATAATTTCCTTCTTTTTTTAAATCTCAAGGCCACACTCCCTCACTTCGCCAGTCCAATGTATTTATTCAGTTATTACATAATGTTTGTGTATGGATCCTGAAAGCCACGAACCAAACAAGGCCGAATCAGCCCACCCTTCAACAAACCAGAATCGCCATTTTAGACCTTGAAGCCATTAGTGTTTGCATTTGTATGACCTCAAAGTCTTTGTGACACAAGATGCATGCTTGTCATTTTCCATATTGAAGTGTGGTTTTAAACTTCAAAGTATAGGCCAGTGTGGGACAATCAGCCAGGTGAGTGTGTATGAACTTTTTTCCAGTGTTTCTACAAGAAACCATCATTGGAGACCTTGAGTACCATGCCTTTGAACTGTGAGTGAAAGCTAGTATAGCGTGTACATCAACAGGACAGCATTTGACTGCATTTGCTGTAAGTGAGGAGGGGTGGACGTTGGGTTGGAGAAAGATACGTTTTCTCCACTGAACTGGAACCAGTGGTGATGAGATTGCATTATTAGGTGGTGCCTGATGTTAAATTCTTAAATTGAAATGGAATTCCCACATAAATGTGTGCTGAACATGTGTCCATTTGACAGGACTTGACATGACCGTTTGTCCTTTTGCTCTGGATGGTGAGATAGAATACGGTACATTTCAGATTTCTGTAGGTGGTCTTCAAGTTAGTCCTGTGATTGCAGTTGTGCTTGTAATTTATGTGAGACATTGGATGTACCCCTACAACAGAAGAACGAATAGCATCGTTATTTAGATTCGTTAGTTGCTCAGTAGACCTCTTGACTCTGTAGTTGAAAGCCTTTTATTCTTTATCGTCGGTTCTCTGCAAAAATGTTCCTGTTTTCATTGATGTCCCTTCTCATAGCAAGGGTATTTCTTTTGAGGAACAGGATTTTCATCAAGTCTAGGTCAATTGCAGCCAGTTCAGTCATTAATCATAATATTTAATCATAATTATAATTAATTATACCCACATAGATGATGGATGAATGATGCGTTTTCAATTGAATTAGATTTCACTTCCTGAGTTGACCCCAACCCTGCCATTGATATTTACAGATATGAGACTAATGTTATCAGGCACTAATATCATTGAAGTGATTCCAACATTCATCTGCATCACCAGTTATGAGGTGAAATATTTTACCAGTTCTGGGCAATTTCCATCACTTAGATATCTAAACATTTGTTGAAAATCCCCAGTGTTGCTGGACTGAAGG
The DNA here is from genome assembly GCA_019788955.1 of Albula glossodonta. Classification (NCBI taxonomy): domain Eukaryota; kingdom Metazoa; phylum Chordata; class Actinopteri; order Albuliformes; family Albulidae; genus Albula; species Albula glossodonta. The sequence goes on along the minus strand of JAFBMS010000114.1, from coordinate 20,760 downwards.
GATAGATCTTTTCAAGCAAAGGAAAGCACAGAAAATCCCTTCTTGTTTATGTATTTCTTTGGCACGTCATGTCTGAACTTAATTCTATCATTTCACGCTATGTAATTCCATCCCTTTGAAATATCTGAACAAAGACTAATCTAGACATAGTGGGAGGAGGGGCTATGAAACACCCGCACCCAATGTTCACTGGGGAAGGAGAGTTGTTGTTTTTTTTTTTCTTTCTTTTTCCTTCCTGCAATTGGTTTGCTGCCGCCGGCCTCACTAACAAGCACAACAGCTATTCGCCTTTTCCATCTCTGCAGTTAAGGAAGCCACACCCCCCACCCTCCCTCCTCCCTCCCACAACAACATCAACAACAACAACAACATCTCTGTCATGCCTTACTCTCTCCTGCTCTTCCTTTCTTCCCTGACATTGTCTCTTTCGGCTGGTTCGCCATGGTCCTCCATTCACCTCCACCCCTCCCCCCCCACCCCTCCCCACCCTCCCTCCCTCTCTGTTCTGTCTGCTCTTGTGTATGTGCCGGTGATTGACGCCCTCTCCTCTCTCTCTCTGAAGCCTGCGCGGAGGTCTTGTTGCAGGCATGGGGCCGGTATAAAATTGCTTCCCCACTGCCACAGAAACCCCAGACGCCATGCTTGCACACTGCAGGAGCAAATCCAAGTGTGGAACCAAGCAGCACAGGTCAGTGGCGCTGCGGGGGAAGCAATTTTATAACACGCTCTTTTAATGGAACTGTGCTGGAGGAGACCATAATTAAAGACCATCAAAAAAAATGAAATGAAAGGAAAAGAAGAGGCAAACAGAAATAAAAAAAAAGACAGAGTATGTTTCTTTCGGGGGGTGGGGATCACGTTTCCTTCTCTGCTTATTTGCTTGAATGGCTTGCTTCATATTTCTTCTTATGTGCTTTGTTATGTTCTTCTTCTTTTTTTTTTACATTCGCTGCTATTCAGCAATTCTTCTGCCCTACTTCTCAACCCCAGAACCCTGTCCAAACTTGTTGCCCTCATACCTGTAAGAATAGCCAGTGATAGATCTGCATCTAGTGACTTGGAAATGACTTGGAAAATGGAATGCAATTCAGGGAACATTCTGAATTTGGTCTGACAACAACAAAGTGATCTACCATGCCCACTCCATTCGTTCTCTACTATTGTGATGCGCAAATTTTGTCTTCCTATTTAAAAATGTTTTGCTTGCAATAATTTGGTTATAATTCACGGTATAATATGCGTGTATGCATCCATATTCTTTATAAAGTAGCCTGAAAAGAGGGGATGACTCACAAATGTATAAAACAACTATGTCACAGCTTGTCAGCCATACTCAGGCAACGGTAATGGAACAAGCCTTAACTAAGTAGTCAGGGAAAATGAAAAAAGTGAACTAAAAATGAAAAAAAAAACTAGGGCTTATTCAAATTTGTGCGTTTGAAATTCCTCTTGGGACTCCCCCATGGTGTGTGATGTTGGGAATGGTGATGAGGGGAATTTACTTTCAAAATGTCATGAGGAGTAAAATTTTTTTGTTTTTTTCTTGGTTTTTTTTTTTTGCTTGATAAAAATGGCAATTGTATGTTTTGTGTATGCTTAATTTAATTAATATTCCAGATTCCCTCCCTCTTTATTTCCCTCCACGCAGAGCGCATCAGATCTAGGTCCAGCCAAGGAATTCGCATCTCAAAAGTGACTTCTGACTTTTTCAATCCGTACAAAACCAGCCAAGAATCCTCGTATTATGAACTAGTTGTATTTACCACAATTCCTTAACCCAGTTTATGCTATTGTTTTTTTTCTTATATGTATATAAATTCAATATTGTGTACGATACATGCATTCCAGTTTGGGTGTATCTGTATGTATGTGTGTATAGATGTTTGGAGCCAAATTTCCAATTGAAGCTTTATACACTTATAGTATAATATAAAACAGTATAATATGATAGACTTATAGTGTAATATAATATAATATAGTGTAATATATTATTATGACTTATTGTGTGTGATGATGTTAGGCTAGTATTGTGTATGGCTAGCAGTTGTTGGCAGTCTCTTGTAATCCTAAATCAGTGGGTTTGACTACGACGTTTCAATGACATAGCTGTTAGACGCTTTAACAAGAAACTTAATCTTGGACTTCATGCACAATGTGGCCATAGTGCAGTAATATAATGTAATAACAGTGTAGTAATCATGGGTTGCTAGAATACTTCTGACAGAATATTTTTTCTAAGCAAGACATGTAACCTGATTGGCTTCAATAATTATCCTATTCTGTGATTTGATATGCAAATATTTTATAGCAATATGTTGTTTCTCAGAATATTTTGTACAAATATAATTTAATAAGTGTGTAGTAATAATTTGTTTACTTGTCATTGCAGGTGAATGTGACAATAGCTTAGTAATAGCATTTAATAGCTATGTAGTAATGATGTGTTTGTTTGTCATTACATGTGAAGGTGGCCATAGTGTAGTAATAGATAGTAATAAATCTGTATTAGTAAAGAGTTTGCATGTCAGTGTGTCCACGTTGTAGCTATGTAATGTAATAAGTATGTAACAATAATGTGTTTGAGTGTTGTTGTAGGCAAATGTGGCCATAGTGGACTAGTATCGTGCAGTTATGTTATATGTTTGTATGTCATTACAGGTGATGGTGACAATAGTTTAGTTTTATAATGTGTCATGTGTAATATGTCACTATGTCTTTATGTCATTAGGTGAAGTTGGTTATTGGATAGTAATAAAATGGTATAAATATGCAGCAACAATGTCTTTGTGTGTTATTACAGGTGAAGGTGGCCATACTGAAGTACATTGAGACCCTGGCCATGCAGATGGACGCTCCGGACTTTGTCAACTCCAGCGAGACCCGTCTGGCTGTGTCTCGCATCATCACCTGGACCACCGAGCCCAAAAGCGCTGACGTCAGGAAGGTAGGCCCTCTCCTTCCTCGTCTCTGATTGGCCTTTATTCTGACCGTTGTCACGTCATTTTCTGTGACTGCCATTTATCCTGACTGTTACATTTGATTGTTGTCAGTCGTTCTTGTGGATCCAGTTGTCTGTGATTGGTATTGCCTTGCGATTATCCTGTGATTGTCATGCCTTAAACTGTCTTTAATTGGCTGTTAGGTTGTGTTGCTCTCTGATTGGTTGTAAGGCAACTATCTGTATTTGGTGTTGCTTTCTGATTTCTTTTGAAATGATTGTGTGCAATTTCAGTTGCTCTCTGGTTACTTTTTTGTCATTTGTATTATTTTATGCTTCTCGTTGTTTGTATTGATTCAGTGTCTCAACATAGCTGATTCAGGCCAATTGGCTGATACTGATTCCACCTCGTCTGATTGGTTACAGGCTGCCCAGTCGGTACTGATTGCACTCTTTCAACTCAACACCCCAGAGTTCACAATGCTTCTGGGGGCGTTACCAAAAACCTTCCAGGATGGAGCCACCAAACTCCTACAGAATCATCTGCGGCACAGCGGAAACCCCTCACAGGTACCTCCTCTTCTAAAGTCTCACAGCGTGCGTTCATGATACCTTCTCTTTACCTTTGCTCTGACAAGTACGTAGTCCAGAGGGAACATAGGGAACTCCACAGTATTCCGCTCAAGTTTGTTTAACGATGTACCCACCGCGAAGTCGCAGTTGTGCTGTGCATTCGGTCAATGCGTTTGTGTTTCCGCCCTGGCATTGCGGTTGACGCGGTCATGGTTGATGATTGGTTTCTGATTGATTGTGGTGATTGTGTTCGTGGTTGATGAGGGGTTTAGGGCTTGGGTTGTAGTTCTATTCTGGCTTTGTGATTGGCTGATGGCTGCTGAGCTGAAGCTGTGATTCGTGTTTGTGGTTGAGGCAGTGGTATTGGGGATGTAGTTAATGTGGTTCTCTTGTGGGTTATGTGATTGTGTTTCTTTCCTGATCCGGCATACATAATACAGTATGCGGTGTGGTTGTAGTTGATGCTTAACCCAGCTGTGTTTCTCTCACCTGGAACTCTATTTAATGCTGTTGTACTGTAATTGTGGTTGGTACAGTTGTGTTTATTTTCTAGCCTTCGTTTAACTCATTTTAATTTACATTTCTTTAAGAGTGACCTGTGTTTGGTGGTTGCAGGTTGTGTACTGTGTTTGGGATTTTCGGTCGAATGATGTATTTAGATGAGATTCTGAATTGGCATTGTAGGTTGTAAATAGGGATGGGAGACGTTATTCAGCTGAGTAATTTATCATTTCCTGTGATACATGGTGATAATTTGTGTGTATTATGATATTTTTGGGTTGCTTTTTTCCGGTTCTGGGTGATGGTTGAAGTGGTTTTGCTTTGACTGTGGTCGATGGTTGATGCAGTTCTTCTCTCTCCCTCTCTCTTCTGGAAGACTCCGCCCACAGGCAGCCCGCTCGCCCGTCACACCCCCCGCTCTCCCGCCAGCTGGTCCAGCCCCCTCACCTCCCCCACCAACACCTCCCAGAACACCCCGTCCCCAAGGTAACACCGCACACACACCTGTGTCCATGGCTAACAGCCACAAAACCAGCCCTGTATACCTTAAACACTGCAGAGGAACAGAACACACAGTCTTTTTAAGGGCATATTATGTCTTAGAATACGTTACATTACATCCAGGCATTTAGTAAATGCTCTTATCTAGAGCGAATCCAACACCTCTGAGTTGCAAACCCAGCTCCCTAACTATTATGCCCCACTACTGCCAGTAAAAATAACATGTTTTAAAAGACATGATTACCTGTCTCCCATAAACTGTAATATAAGTAAACAGCGTTGTAATGTTAAGTCTGTTTTGATTGAATCGCATAATGTGCATTTGATTGAGTGTAGTCCTGACTCTCCCTCACTCTCTGCAGCGCGTTTGATTACGACACCGAGACCATGAACTCGGAGGACATCTACAGCTCGCTGCGGGGCATGACGGAGGCCATCCAGAGCTTCAGCGTGAGGAGCCAGGAGGACATGAACGAGCCCGTGTCCCGGGACGGCAAGAAGGACGGGGAGGGCGAGGTGGGGCGTGTCTAGGGGCTCGGTGTGTCCGTGGGTCGTGAAGTGACACAGCACCTCAAAGTTTCTATCTAGCTTTAGGAATGAGGGGACTTTAAAAAAACAAATTTTGGGGCAAAATTGAAAGTAGTGGTTGTGAGATATTAACAGATGCATGGTGTAAATACTAAGCCTATATATTCATAAGAAAGGATATTCTTATATTACAAAGAATAACATTACATACAGATTAAAAAGCTTTTGTCTTTTTATAATTCCAGTTTGGCTGTTTGATAGTTATTGCTCTCTCAGCTCTACCTTGCCAACAAATACCCTCTTGGAGATTTTTGTTATCATTTCTTTTGTTAAGGGGTTTAGCTACCGCTGTAGCACATGATTCCAGCGCCTTAAATTTGCATTACAAAAAGTTTCTCCGTTTTTGGTGGCGCTTTTGCTAGCACGCATTGAGCCTCCACAAGTCAGATACGTTGCATGATTCCATCACAAAGCGTTTGGGACTGCATGTGCTTTGACCATATATGGGCGCCTCTGTGTGTATGTGCGCAATAAGGCCTCCTCTGTATACGTGTCTGTGTTCAAGTGTGTGTGTGTGTGTGTGTATGTGTGTATTTGTATGTATGTTCATATGTGTGTGCGTGCACTAAGGCCTCCTCTCTCTGTGTGCCCCACAGGGCGGTGTAGGTGGCAGCGGTGTGGATGCCCTCGATTCTGGGCGTACGGTTTTGGACAATAAGACCTCGCTCCTCAACACCATGCCCCTGCTGCACTCCAGCCCCCGCGGCTCCCGCGACTACAACCCCCTCAACTACTCCGACTCCTTCAGCAAGTCCGCCCTCAAAGAGGCCATCTTCGATGACGACACGGAGCCGTTCCCTGAAGGTAACTGTGTGACATGTGCGTGAGAGGAGGCCTGGAACCCAATCAAACGCGCTTGGCCGCTTCAGGGCAATACGCAAGCCAATCTAAACTGAGTTTAAACCGCGAAAGAAGTTTCCATCCAGGGTATTTTCCATTTTAGTTGTAAAAAACCAACATGTCCTGTGGAATTTCATCCTTTCGTTCTAAAACAGCAGTGTTTTAATTGAATTGTGTATGCCCTCAAAGAGATTACATTTGTTTTTTTGGGTCCCAGTCTGAGTGTTTGAGTTATAGACTCCATGTGTAGAGGGTGTGTCGCTTTGACTGAAAAATCTGTTTTTCTTTGTATTTTTTTCCAATGGGTGTGCTTTCCTGCACAGTGCTGTGAGTGAAATGTTACTACACAATGAGCTATCAATCCAGAACTAGAACAGTTGCAGTAATCGGGCTGTTTTCTTTCCCCTCACCTTCCTGGCAGCCGGTAACCAATCGGAGCTGGTGGCGGAGCTTTTGAAAGAGCTGTCCAATCACAACGAGCGGGTGGAGGAGAGGAAGGCAGCTCTCTGCGAGCTGCTGAAGCTGATCCGGGATAACCAGCTAGTGGTGTGGGACGAGCACTTCAAAACCATCCTTCTGCTGCTTCTGGAAACAATGGGAGACCGCGAAGTAGGGACCACCTCAAATTCAAACTGCATGAATATTCACGCTCCAAACATACAATTCACAACACACCCCTGTCCCACTACACACACTCCAGCTTCAGTACACGACACTACATCATGGAATAATTACCCTGTCTCGCTGTTTTATTCCATGCTCTGTCTTATAGTCTTACTCTACCCTGATACACAGCCTGCTTCGTTGTTTTGCTCTGTCGAGATACACTCAGCAAGTCAGTATATCCTCTCTCTTTTAAGCCGTAATTCTGTTAGCAGTTTGCTAAAGTGTAAATAATGGCAATAATAATGTCATGTTGGTGTAAATTACATTTTTAATTATAAAGGAGTTCAGTAGTATTGTTGATGGTGATAATGCTAATGCTATTGTAGTTTTTTTGTGTTGTTGCTAATGGCGTTTTTAGTGGTAACAAGGTTTTTGTAATGACTCTTCGCTGTCATTCTCCCAGCATGTGATCAGAGCCTTGGCTCTGCGGGTGCTGAAAGAGATTCTGAACCGCCAGCCGGCCCGCTTCAAGAACTACGCCGAGCTGACCATCATGAAGGCGCTGGAGGCCCACAAGGACCCTCAAAAGGAGGTGAGACTGCCAAGCTTCTCCCCCTGCCCCTCGTGGAGCCCCACCCGTCGGGTTATCGCCGTCTCTAACTCCGCCTCCTCTCATTGTTTCCGTCCCCAGGTGGTGCGGGCGGCGGAGGAGGCGGCGGCCATGTTGGCCACGTCGATCAGCCCGGACCAGTGCATCAAGGTGCTGTGCCCCATCATCCAGACGGCTGATTACCCCATCAACCTGGCCGCCATCAAGATGCAGACCAAGGTCATCGACCGCGTACCCAAGGAGGGCCTGACCCAGCTGCTGCCGGAGATCGTTCCGGGGCTGATACAGGTGGGGGTGCCGGAGTGGGTGGAGCCACGCATTAGGGTGGCATGTGAGTTGGGTGGTCTTGTGCGTATGGATGGTTTCCTCTATAAAGTCTGGTCAGTGGCATTGCTCTCATGTGTTTTTTTTTTTGTGTGAGGCTGGCTGTCTGACCATATGGTTAACAGGAAACAAGTGTGAGAGAGATCTTGTTTCTAAGCGTGCCTGCGCGTGTGACGTTTCCTGTTCTCTTGGCTGCAGGGATACGATAACTCTGAGAGCAGCGTAAGGAAGGCCTGCGTGTTCTGCCTGGTGGCTATTTATGCAGTCATAGGAGAGGACCTGAAACCTCACCTCAGCCAGCTGTCTGGCAGTAAGGTGTGTGTAACGCCCTCTTTTAACCTCTCACCACTCTTTGCTCTCCTTCTCTCTGTCTCATATACTCCTACGGTCAACCCTTTTACAGCATTCTCTCCACCTTCCTATTACCTCTCACCATTCCTTCCCTTCCCTCTCTCTCTCACATCCTCCAACCCTTCTCTCTGTCATCCTTTCACCTCTCATTCCTTCCCCTTCCTCTCTCTCTCATAGTCCCCTCCCTCCAACCCTTCTCCTCTCACCTCTCCCTCACTGATCGTAAAGCGATAAAAAGAAGTTTGCTTGTGCAGGTGCAGGAGCTGAATTTAGTGTCCACCACAAAGAAAAACCTGAGCACTGTTCCAGCCATTTCAGAAAAAATACACCTGGAAGCTGAGATATAGAAAAATAAGCTATTTAAAAAATGACTTTGGTAACAGAACAGTGCAAGAAGTGCTCAAGGTGCAAAAGCAAAACAAAAAGCTGAAAATGTCTCAGCCAATCGAACGTTCGCCAGTGCCGGGTTTTTCTGTGTGTTGGACATGAAGTAACATGCTATTGAATTCTCTGTTTATCCACTTTTCTCTAATTCTAATTTCCTCCCTCTCTACTGCCCCCTGCAGTTAAAGTTACTGAATCTGTACATCAAGCGAGCTCAGTCCGGCTCCAGCGGCAGCGATCCCACGGCAGACATTTCAGGCCAGGGCTTATAAAAAGAGGAAGAGGAGGAGGAGACCCTGCCCCGCCCAGCCCCCCCCCCCCCCCCCCAGTCCGATGGACACTCCCTCCTGCCAACCACGCATGCTACCCGCTAGGGAGGGGACTATGGAGGGGTCAACAGGGCTAGCCCGGCTTCTACATGGAGATATCGCTAACGGCCTCACTCGCCCATCGACCCATCAGTGTTTACAGATGAACTGTTTATTTTCGTTTTTTTTTTTTTTTTTGTTCCAGTAACATGAAACCTAATTTATGTTAATACTACCACACGACTCATATTCGATACAGCAACACAATACTGTTTCCTCTTTAACCGTATTACAACATGTAAACTTAGATTAACGGAAATGAATACTAAACACCCGTTGTCAGTGATAGTATTGGAAGTATCTCGATCAATGGGGCTCATTTATTCACTGACTGATTGCAGTGCTACTCGTACGGCACGAATCAGATGTTGATAACCATTCACCATGCTAACGGAGCAAATCTAAAACCATGACAACGGTTTGTTGTCATTGTGACTACTCTAGACATTAAATACAGTGGTCAAGCCTGTAAATATGGATTGTTAAGCTTTTAACTCCTCTAAGTGGAAAAATATTTTGCATCGTTTTCCTTTTATCGGTGATTACAGATCCATAACTTCGGCAAATATTGGGCTTGAACAAAGACTGAAATTCATACCCCTTTTTTTTTTTATTTTCAAAGGAAGTTCCTTTTCAATGGGAAATGACTTGATCTTTAGCGTCATACTGAAATTTTTATGTTCCTGGCAGAAGTTGTCCTTTGCAGATTCATTTTTCCTGTACAAATTTCTGGGTTATATACATCAGTCAGTGTCATTCCTTTATTCATGAACACACAACACTTGAAGTAGTCCAGGGGCTTCCATAGCAGTGTGGGTGGCCCATCCAGGTAAGAACATTAATCCTCTGGGCCACAAAAGTATGACATTTCAATTTTAATGTATAAAACTCTAAATATTCAAGTTACTACAGTCCACTTCACCTGTTGGCTGATTTGCTCTTTGCAGGACTGCATTCAGTGTGTGTTCCCCGCAGACATTTCAATGTTGAATTTTACAGTAAAGCTTCTTTTTGTTAACAAAGTGATGGAACTGCATTGTGGGAAAAAAACTGTATTAGATGCATGTACTTGAGATACATCTACCATGTCCCAGTCATACAACACATCAGATGGAGTTACACACTGTTAAACTGGTAATTTAAGTGTGCAACACTAAATTTGTGGAACTAATCATCAGCACATATTAGCACGGGAAGTTTAAGTGCTTTCTCCTTTATACATGCTTGGGGAGGTATGTCAGAAAAACGTCTTAAAAGCAGAACGTTGGGCCGTATTTTGTGCTTTAGCAACATAGTGCTAAACCTTTAAGTTTGACCAAGGCGTGCCACTGTGTTTTTATTCAGTCACACTTCCTGTGTCTCGTGGGAGTGAAGGTGTCTCAGAAAAGGGCTGCACCCTCTCTCTTTCATTTTAAGCGGGAGAAATGTCGGGCCTGTAGCACAGGGCACTGTCAGAAATGAGATTATAAAGAGTTGGATGGTGACCCATCTCTGTGGTTCCCCCTGGTATTACAGCCCCCACCCTGTGATAGTGCTTTATACGGTTTAAGCTTGGAGATCTCTTAGCGGAACCCTAGAACAGTGGCTCTGCCACGCTCTCGTCCCCAGTTTCGGGAGAGAAGAATGTGCCTAAAGTACCGATGTTACTTTAACCCTCTTCATGTTGTAATGGTACGATTAAGAATTTGTGATGAAGCGGTAATTTATTTGCTATGACCATGTTAATGGTAAGTGGGTAGTTTCCTTTCAGAGCCACAGTGGTACAAGGGTCCATGGATTCTAATTTGTGGTCTGGGGTGGGGGGGTTGGGAGTGTCCCGGCCGTTCAGGAATTTGGCTCCTCTCTCGTCCTGTTCAGTATATGTGATATCCCTGCTTGATCTGGTCCAAAGCTGTGTCACATGACCTCGCCTTGCTAAAGAGGTGTGTTCTGTGGTGTCACTTCCGTTTTGGGGGCAGGTCTGGTCAGCGCGGCCCAGTATGTGCTGTCATTTTAAAAATGTATATCTATATCACATGAAGAAAAAGGTCAGTGCGACTAATTCTCACCTGTCCTGGTGGTCAAAGGGACAGCATCGATCTCGTTTTCTTTTGTTGCAAAAAGTAGATTCATTTTTTTCTTCAATGGGAAATTTGTAGAAATGTATTTACAGACTTGAATGGCGAAACCCTGTCGATGTCACCATTTTCCCTGTTATAGTGTCCAATTTTTCTCCTTGTGAGTGTAACATTCAAGTTCTCACTGTTCTGTTACTCTGTGTATTTATAGAGCTGTGCTTACAGTTGTGCATATACCTGCAATAAAATGTACAGAACATTATACGAAAATGTCCTTATTTAAAACTAAAGTGGTCCATACGATCTTCCTTAAGTCTGATGCTATACAGGTTTGTAGATCTTTACATGATGATTGTAATTTCTATTATGTCATATACCTTAAAAGTTGTTTAAAAATATTTTACATATTTAAAGTGCTCATTGTTGCAATTTAGTGGTTGGTATTCAAGAATTAAGCAGTTTCACGTTTTAGCTGTATATCACAATCTCTGTTGGAGGCTAAGTAAAACATGCATTGATTTTTTTGGCATAGGCTACCCGCAAGTTTATTGGTGCCCTCAGATTTCTGAGAGTGGATTTCCTCAGCTAAGAAATGTATGTCTATGTAAACATTTTTTAGAACAAACCAATTTGTTTTTCCAGATCAAACTCCCACCCACAAGAAGCTGTGATTGGTCAGAAGTAGTAACTGAACCATTATGAATTTGCATGAATTTGCTTGAAGGTATATCATTTCACTTTTAAGAGGAGCTATTTCTGTGGGAAGACCATCTTTGTAAATTATTTACACATTACTATCTAAGTTATATGATAAATTTCAATGGTGCAACCAGAGTTTCAGATGGGCCTAGCGGTAGAACAATGAGTTACAACTTAGGGCTTACTACAGACTTCACAATTGAACTTCTGAATTAATGTAAGGTTTGGTGGTGCAACCCAACCCAAGATAAAAACTTTGACCTGAACACAAAGTAGAGGAACAAGGAAAGAGTTCACAAAAAGATTTTTGAGGAAACTGCTCGAGAAGTCAGTTGTAAGCAGCTAAGATTACTGATCGAGAAATAATATGGATAATTCAAAGAGACAGCAAAGATATTAATCATGGTAAATCCAAGGTATTTGCTTCAGCTTGGTTCATTGCCTGCACAGTTCTATCGGGATAATTGAGCTGGCTAAGGAAATGGCCAGGGAATTCCAGCATTTCAAAACATTCAATAACTTGGCTGACTAAGGTGAATTAAAAAGTAATGACATTCTATTTTTCTTCATTTAGAGTAATATTTTCTGTGATTTCTCAAACCTCATTATTTTAAATGATTCCATGTTGAAAGATTCACTTCTAGAATTACACTTTTAATCCCAGTCACCAGTGCCAAGGCTGATTGAGTCTTTAGCTGCCTGAACCTAAATTACCTGCAGACCAAAATGAAGGGGAACTTTTTCTAACCTGGAACTGATAAAGAATTACTTGCTGTCATCAGTGGAAGTGAGCATACTCTGGGAACTGAACTGATAAAGATAAACCACTGAACGGTTGTCCTTAGTTGGAATAGCAGCAGTTAGGGAAGTCAGGCAGGCACAAGGACAGCTATATGTCTGCACCTGATTTCTGGGCCTTCTCACAGACACCCAATCTGAAGGTATATAACACTTGGTAGTATGGTGCTGTGATGAAGTGTTTGCATGCTGTCTGAATTTATGACTTTTTGCAAGTATTTGAAGATTACTGCATCTTCAACCAAAACCAGTAATGATATTGGAGAAAAGGAAACCTTAGCAAACACAATACAAACTGTTGATGCCTTTTAATTTTATTTGGTAATGAAACATATGCAAAACTCCAACACCCCTGTGTGAAAATGTAATTGTTCCCTTCAACTTAGTAACTGCTTACACGCACTCAGGGTTTTCTGGCAGAAATAGCTTGTTTAAAGTCCTACCACAACTTCTCAAGGGAGTTTAGATACGGCCTTTGAACCATTTTATTCTTGATGTAGACTTACTTGCAGTAGGTGATTTGAGGGGGGATGAGGGGGTATACCATCTCCCTTGTTAGCAAGATGGTCAAAATGCATCCCCCTTGTTAACCTGCCATCCCTATTTTTCGTGTGTGTGTGTGTGTGTTGGTTGGTGGTGTGGGGGCAGGGGGGTGCTTCCATTGGGCCATCCCCAAAACCTTGATGGTTTGATATTCCCTTGTAGAATCCTCTCAATCTTACTTAAAGTTAATTTGATTAAAGATGGGTTGTTTGGTTATTCACAGACTTGTTATGATATATGAAATATGTTCCCAATCATTACAAATTAAAAGAGCTTATTCTTACCTAATATACCTTCACAAAATCCACCTACCCTTCTTCTCTCATGTGTTTGATTATCAGTGATAATTTGAGGGGACAATAAAAACAATAGAATTAGTTCCAATTTTCCCAACCCTACTTCAAACAAAAAATAATGAAGGTGGTACCAAATTTTGGTGTCATATTTCCATCCCTCTTGACTCTCTCAATACACTACTTAATCCCACAAAAGGACCTGAGCCAATTAAATGTGAAAAAGAAGCAAGTTATTCAGCTATTCAGTTAGGGTGTTTGAGTTTTATTTTAGGGAATGTGCATAATGAAGCCTAGAAGCTCATCTCAACAGCTCCATGTAAATGAAAAATATTAGTCAGGTTTTTAGTTTATCCTTGATATGAGTGAGAATACCTCAAATTCCATGTTGATATAGAAACCAAATCCTTTGAGGGTTAACAATTGTAACATGATAGATTATTCCCACCATGCAGTAATTTCTTCATGAAATATATGTAATGTATTGAGTTTCATTCATTTCTTGCTTCTGTTCAGTGAATTTTCCAATAGGTTTTACCTGTGTCCCTCCAATAATGTAATACTTGGCTGCAGTTACTGAAAGTGTCTACATTCACAAACCACAGGGCTACAGTAACTCTTGGTATTTTCTATATGAGAAATAAAGTCACCATATGGGCTTCTCAACTAAAGGGAAACCCGAGGCATGTTTGGAGTCCTTTGGAGGTGGGATTTCAGACATGGTTTCTTATAATATCTGAACTACCATAACCTGAAAACACGGTCAAAACTCATCTCAGAATCACAATATTAATATTACTTCCTACCCCTGCAACAAATAAGGTTCAACACAAATGACTATTTTAAAACTGTGTCCAATACAAAACGTGTTGTTTTATGCAATAAATTGCTACGATTGGCTCTACGTTGTGTCACTCTAAAATGTCTGCATTTCGCTCAGAACCAATGACTGTAAAGGTATACCTTATAGAAAAGGTCTATTGGCTAAAGATTGTTGCTCTGCGCAGTAGAAGATTTCGCTGAATGGATGCTCCAGTTTTTTAGCTATCATCTCCGCCCTGCGGATATAGGTAGAAGGTTTGTGTTGGTAGTTTCGGAAGCCATGTTGTGGCTAGTTTTAAAGCCGTGGGAAGTGCGATTCTGGAAAGGGTAATAGAGACTCGGTTTATCGGGGGAATCTTTTCGATTTCGCTGAGAAACTGTCGGGGCTGATGATCCCATTGCGCGAGTTCGCGATGAAAAGGGGAGAGAGGTTTCGGAGGAGAGACGGAGCGGATGATGAATAGCGTGAAAACTTGCTAGCTAGTTCAGGCATAGTAGATCCTTGCGTGTGTGCATAGAGTGTCACCTGTCAACATTGTCAGGTTGTTAGCTAACAGTAGCTTAACAAACTTGTGAACCACATAGCTAACTAGTCAGTCAGCTTATTAATTGACCAGAATTGTCAATGACGTGATACCTCCTGTCCTGCGGCTGAAATCAGGGTATTTTAAGTTATGTAGCTGTAATTCATGTAGTGCATCATCTGCATTAGCAAGCTAGCAATGCCGACGTAATATATGTATGAATACTTTTCTGATTACCATTTTTTCTATAGAATTATGATTGTGACTAAACCGGTAGCTGGTGGGCTGTGTTGTAGATCCGTGCTATTTATTTGCTTGATTAGGTTTACGTAACATCTCCCACTTAACCTAGTTAACGTTAGCTAAACATTCTAACTGAAGAGGAACCCTGGCGACCATAACTTTAGACCAGGAGGAGAAGGAGCTAGGAGCCATGGCATGGGTACTGAAGATGGATGACGCGGCCATCGAGTCTGGGCTGGTGCACGACTTCGATGCCAGTCTGTCTGGAATTGGGCAGGAGCTTGGTGCTGGTGCCTACAGCATGAGGTCAGAGAAATCCTGTCATTTAAACTGTATGTGCATCGTCTGTGTATTCCTTCATGTGCGCTATGTTATGGTGTGTATTTCGACCACGTAATAGAGCTTGCTGTCTTCCTCAAGTACAGATAGTTGCGGAGCTTGCTAGCTGGCTTATAGGTAGTGTTGTGAAGTACATTTGCTAAACTAGCCAGCCAGAGCCAAATAGTGACCAATCAAGACTTCCTGAGTGTGATGATGCTATAAGGGCTGAAGGAATTCCTTCACTGCGGAGTTTCTTCATTTTACAGGAACGCGATGTATCATCAAGTCTAACGCATGGCCATAACAATTTAATGTGTAATGAATATTTAATTCGTACTGTGAGCAGTTCTTTCATCGAAGATGTCTCGCGTTGGATTCAGTGCTGCACGACATTCAGTGACATAATTTTTTTGCCTTGGTTGTTTTTCAGCTCTTTCAGTTAGTTCAATTCAGATGTATTCTAAGTCGCATTATTTTTACGTCAAATCTAAAAATCAGATATCTGTCAGTTTCTTGGTACAGCATGTATGGAGGGTAGCTTGCTGGCCAAGATATGAAGCTACTTGGTTAGCAATATGCTAACTTATCTGGCGCAATGTACCAGCACTAGTTCTATGGAACCTCTACTGAACCTGAAGCACATTGCACTTTGTTTTATTCGACCAAACTGTATAATAACATATTATTCCTCTATCCAAAAATACTCTAAAGAAAAATACTCCAAAAATATTCAGCATACCTGAAGCATGGTTATTACATCACACTGGCACATCTTGGTATAACAATATGGGCACCATTTACTCGAGTATACAGAACACACTAGTGAGTGAGTTGTAACGTAAATGCCACTTTGATCATTGATGACAGATGTATGAAAATTGTAAACAGAGTAGACCACCAACCCCCCCCCCCCCCCCCCCCCCCACCCCCCACCCCCCAACACACAGTTACGCTTTTGTGCTCTCTTACAGCAGTAATGAAATACAGTTATGTACAAGTTATATTAAGCAGTGCATATTGCAGAGGGACAAAAATGGATGAAGTCATCTCTATAGTTTGCTTTTCAAAGCTTATGTGGAAAGGCAAATCTTGTTTGGTCTATCATCTTACACATGTGGTTAAGGATAGGTTTGAATTGTAAGGAACCCATACTTGTTATTCATTGGAAGCACATTCTAGTTATGACTTACAGTCCAGAGATCTGGAAAGTCCAACAATTGCAGAAGCATTAGGCAGGTGATCCATCTCTGTTGCAGTAATGATGTCACAGCTGTACAGGTGATCTCACTCTGTTGCAGCAATGATGTCACAGCTGTACAGGTGATCCCACTCTGTTGCAGTAATGATGTCACAGCTGTACAGGTGATCCCACTCTGTTGCAGTAATGATGTCACAGCTGTACAGGTGATCCCATTCTGTTGCAGTAATGATGTCACAGATGTACATGTGATCCCACTTTGTTGCAGTAATGATGTCACAGCTGTACAGGTGATCTCACTCTGTTGCAGTAATGATGTCACAGCTGTACAGGTGATCTCACTCTGTTGCAGTAATGATGTCACAGCTGTACATGTGATCCCACTTTGTTGCAGTTATGATGTCACAGCTGTACAGGTGATCCCACTCTGTTGCAGCAATGTCTCAGCTGCACAGGTGATCCCACTTTGTTGCAGTAATGATGTCACAGCTGCACCGGTTACCCCACTATCCACGGTAACATATCTGCACAGGGCTTCAGCTAACATGAAAGTGATGGCATTTTCTAATTTTCCTACTCTGTTCCTGAAACAGTGTCTAATTAATTGCGTGGTAGTTACTAGACCAAGAGACCATGTTTGGTACAGGTCAGTGTGCCAGCTTTGGCTGACTAAATGAGCTTAACAGGCTGGTGATCCAGTCAGGACTTGGTCCGTGTTTGTGAAACATTTTTATTGGTTAGGTGGATAAAATTCTGACAGCATCGTGTTAAGGGAAACACCATAGTTGAAAATGGCAGTGCAGGTGACTGAGAAAGATAGAGTTGAAAGAATTTAAGAAGAATAAAGGACAGAAGCCAAAAAAAATCTCATGCTTACATGCCCTCTCATTTATACCTCCCATATACTTTTATTTGTTATTTTATTGCCACTGCTCATCTTTTAAGGAAACTTTGGCCTTAGCGTTTATTGAATGTTCGATTGATTCTGAAGGAAGTTGTGAAGATTCATTTGAAAAGCTTTATACTCTGTTTGTCCGTTCTTAAAGTTAGGGATGCTGTGCACAGGAATATGGATTAATTTCAATCAGAGCCATCTTCATTCTGGGAACATCTAAAGCCAGTGTCCAGGACATGGAGTACATCTGGTCCTAGACTGAAAACATTTTAAAGGGAGAACTCCACTGGAATTTTCTTTTGGTCTTGGACTAGGCTGAATTCATTTTGGGTCCCTAGCCCCTTATCATTGGGCTACAAATTCATTTTGATGATTCCTATCTATTGCAGTCGTGAGGCATCAACAAGTTGAGCTGTCTGGGTCACTGTCTCCCAGTGAATGCACCCAAAAAATCACCCCCTTTTCCAACTCAATCAGCTCTGCTGTTGCAGGCTTGCCAGATATAATCACTGGCAACCAGGCCCCAATGCATTCTGGGATGCCACTTGATGAGTTAATAAACGTGCCTCACCTTTGTGGTTTGTCTCTGTTTTGCATATGCTAGGGTTTTTTTAGTTTCATTGCAGCAGCACTATGGTATTACACTTATGAAACTTGTCTTCCAAATTAGGAGGTAGAGGTATTGATTCCCAGGTAGGTCACTGCTGTAGTACCCTTGAGCAAAGTACTTAACCTAAATTGTCTCACTAAATATCCAGCTGTATGAATGGATAGTGTGTATAGATGTAAACTATATAAGTTGCCCTGGATAAGAGCATCTGCTAAATCCATAACTGTAAATGCTTACAGGTGTTGTTTACTAGCCTGATCCCACTGGTCATTGGTTGGTGAGACGTGGCTATTAATGCACTTACATTGGTGTTCAAGCTCACTCTTAAAGTGCTGACAGAGTGTTGAAAACAGGGAGCAGACACATACTTGGATGAAAATTTTTGCCTTTTGTAGACTAGCATCCTCTGTGTGTGGAGATGTACTTACCTAATTGTAATAGACTACATTTCCCATTATTCTTGCCTGCAAATTGCAAACAACGGTGGTGTCACTCATGGACATGTGACACATGGTACGCTTTTAGGCAAAATGACAGGTCATAAAAACATTTTTTTAGAAAGCAGACTGCTGCACGGACCCCCTAGGAAGATGTCCGCTGGTTCACTTTGAGTCAGCTCCTTTATGATTGTGCAGACCCTGTGGACGTACCTGTGTGTGATTTTTAAAATTCTTTTTTGTTCTTCCACACTTCAACACATCTGTGACAGACGTCATCGAACGTACGCTAATATGCATTGCTTTGTCACTCTGCATGGATGATGTGAATCACCTAGCAACACTGACTTCAGTTACATGAAAATGCTCTATCCATTGGAACCAAACAACATACAGCTCAGGGTCAACATGGAATAAAAAAACTGCATTTTCAACTGTGGTAAGCAGAACAGAACATACTAGCAAAGATAGAGGCCCAAGGCTGGGGAAGGGATGCTTGGCCTACTTGCCTGTATCAGCTCCAGTGTCAGTCTCTCATAATACTTGCCTGTATCAACTCTTGTGTCAGTCTATCACGACACTTGACTGTATCAGCTCCAGTGTCAGTGTGTCACAAAACTTGGCTGTATCAGCTCCAGTGTTCGTCTGTCACAGAATGTCACAAAATGTCAGTCCCAAATAGTATTACAAAAATACAACAGAATACAGTCTTAATGTCATTTGAAACCTCATTGTATTCTCTAAGAAATGGGCCACAATTTGATTTTAAACAGCAATGTCCATTAATTGTATGGCCATGAAATAATTATATGTTGTTGAATGGATTGTATTATACATAGAAAAGAACTGATTGAATGCCCAGTGCATATGAAGAGAAGAAAATGTGATGTTGAATTGTGACGTTTCACATATTAGCATATCCATAGATAAAGTGGGTGTTTCCCACAGGTGGAGGATAATAAAGAAAATTTTGGAATAGACACACTGCTATGTTTGGCTTCATTTTGCAAATCACAAACTTTTCCGCTAGATTTATTTTGTATTCATTTTTATCTCTTTCAGAGTTATGTAAATTTCAGAGTTTTGAACCACCCCATTCCCAAGTTGTTTGTGCGTCAAGAGGACAACCTATCTAGTTTAATTTCAAGAAAACTCCAAAGGGCTACAGCCATTTCTGTTCTGCTTCAACATTGAATGACTTTCAGATAGCCCAGTGAAAACCTTCTTCATACTTCCATAATATGAAGTTTACACAAAACATTCATGTAGATTCATATATACCTTTAACTATATTTCCTTGTTTGAGCAGGAGGGTAAGAAATGCAGAGCAGAAAGGTACCGATGCAACACACCTTAGGCCATATTTATCAAAGCCTTTAGCATATGTGAATGTTTTTTCACCTGCAGTTACAGTGACATGATTTGCAACCAAAGCAACCTTTTTGCACCAGCAAAACGCTCTCTTTTCGCACATACTAAATGCCTAAAATCAGTCCCCTGGTCTTTGCCTTGTCTCGTGTTTTGCTGTGGCTGTCGAGAGAAATAACACCCCTTCTGCGGCCTTTGGGGAATTGTTTTGTCTCATGTAGGTCAGACCCATGGGTTTTTTTTTTTTTTTTTTTTTTTTTTTTTTTTTTTGCCTGGCAATGCTCAACTGAATTATACCATGGCAGTCACCCAAAACTGGGCCAGCATGCATGTGGAGAATGGGGGCAGGGTGGGGTTGGAGGGGGGAGCAAATCCCCCATGGTGCCTCTCCTGATGGGAGACACTTGTCCAGGGATTACAATTATCTTTGCCATAGTGAAACGCTAGCAAACGCTTTCAGGATGAACCAGCTGAAATGGCTCTTGTTCTTGTAACTCTTCCGTCCATTCTCAGTTCAGCTTTCTCCTCACGTCATCTTCACATGAACGGTGAACGTGGTTGGCATTTGTCACACTTGCATAAATGTGTACTAATTACCTGCATTCTCCTCAGTAATGTATGTTTTTGAAATATGGCTGCTAACATATATGCAAGCGTTGCATGTACACGGATGGAGGTGTATGTACGCGTGGCATATTGCCGTCACGGTGCAACGCACTTGAAATGGGTCGTAACGGATCACAGTGAAACCCTCTATAACCATCCTGCAAATGCTTGCAATTATTGGAGAATGGGATCTGAAACAGCTCTTGAGATAGTGTGCAGCCGTGCTACATGTAGGCTGATCTTGGAGCCCTGAACTGAAGTGTCGATCTGAGCAACAGATGCTCAAATTAAATACAAAAAGCATGAGACAGTCTTCAAAATGAATAGGAACAAAACTTAGGACTGTTGCTTGGTTCATCCTGTTAAAGCCATTCCAGTGCCTTCCAGTATAGAACTCTGTGCCACTTCCAACGACAACTGGCAGTCCCAGCAGGTAATTCAGTGGTTGCCCATACATCACAGTGTGCAGGAGGGTTTCATTCCGCAGAGCTGTTCATGTCTCATTGCTCACTAGTGACCCCTGTTGGCCAGTCAGAATCCCACAGCCTCACTATGTTTTTTCAGTTGATTCAACTGAAGCTGGATTTGTAGTGTATCAGAACACAGTTAAAGTGTTTGCCAGTTTGCTTTGGAGTGGTCACCATTTCTGACTTGTTTGTTCATAATTAACCAGCTACATAAAGAGCTTCTATGTTTGAATAATAGCGCATAACAAGAACTTTCTGTTTTAAACCAGGAAACTAAACAGGCAAATTCTGTTGT